>OY796866.1:22966998-24183665 GCA_963680765.1 Agrochola lychnidis
GTAATTAAAACTCAACTTTGTATCAACTTCCTTTAGTTTGTATACTTACGACAGTGTTACTTTTTTAACACAGACAGACTACGTCTCTACTTACCATACCTACATATCCTTAATGAAATACAAATTAAACAATGATTCTTCAAACAGCAAGTGTAATCAAAGGAGCATTTTCTAAGAAGATGTGAACTAATTTGACTAATCACAAAGGAAACAGTAGTAGTTCACAGTAGCCAAACTAAAACACATCTGAATATTCACACTTACCTTAAACAATCAACATAAAATGGGCCGTAATTACAGAGGGATTAAGTTCAAGTTTGAATGATCTCAAAACGAAATCAGCCCAGTGAGTCCACTCATGAATAATTATGGAAAAAAATTCATGGGAAATAAAAATTTCAAGTAATGCTTGGAGTTGTAGTTCATGAATATTTAGTGTGACTGTTGGCTTGTAAACACTGTTTGTCTGTTTGTCTTGTTGTGTTTTGTGAAATTTGAATATTTTAGATTTTTACTTCCTTGGTGCAGGTGTTTTTCTTTTCTTGGAAATGTATCACGACCATGTTGAACACTTTGTTATGTGGATGCTTTTGTGTACAAAATTGGGTTAAATGTTACTTCAAGTCAATAAATTTTTAGTAAATCTCACGATAAGCATCTTTGTGTTTTTTATCAGTTGAATTCATTTTATAAACAAACAGTTCTTAGTTTTCTTCTTTTGTATGATGCTGCAGAATTCATTTAATTAAAAAAGATTTAAAAAAAAATTGGTCCCTAAGTCTTATATTATGAAACTAACCTACATATTTTGTTTTGTCTTTGTAAATAGGATAATACAAATGAAACTTCAGAGCATATAAAGGCACTCGCTTTTTATTTATTTTTTCTGTCAAATATATTAAAATTTACTTAAAAACGTAAAAAAAAAAATGTAAACACAGATTAAAAAAATATCGTATCACACTGATAACAACAATTATGTATCAAAATTGATAACTTAGTCAGTACTGTAGGCTTACTCAGCAATAAATGAATATGGGTACCATTTTAAAATAGAAATAAATATAAATACGAATTCAAGAGTAAGTTTTACTTTTTACAGTGGTTATTTCTTTTTCTATATAAGAATTAAAGAGTCCAATTGGTCCATTTTTATTGAATTGAAAAAGAAAAATATACTAAAGTAAGCCTGCTGCTTGTACTTCATTGAACAACGTTAACTAATAACTATTTTGGCCAAAGAACGGATTTTTCTATTTACCTATTTATTTACAAAATTGTGACATTTTCAGGACTACGATAGTTATAATTGTGCTCATTTAGCAAAATATGTATTTTCATGGCACCATTTTTTTTTGTAATAACCAAATTATCTCCATTTTGATATGTATTCCTCAAAGTTAGATTTTTTCTTAAAAATATTACGTATTGAGTATTCGAACTTCAATAAAAAGTTATTTATTTCACACTTTAAACACGATACAAAAACATAAAACTTGATTGATCTTAGAGAATATAGCACAAAACGCCTTAAAAGAAAAAATACTGGCACCAGAAAATATAAACCACGACAATATAAGTACTGGGATCAAATGAGCATTGGAATGTGTCATTGTCTTAAAAAATCTTCAACAAAATAAAAAATAACAAAATAATAACACAAGCATATCAAAATCAAAATTACGCTAAAATTAAAAACTAAAACCTTAGAAAGTACTTACGAAAATTAAAAAAAATGACTCAATACAAACTGGCCTAAAAACTAAGGAAATAAATACTTAATTAATAAGTACATAAAACAAAAACTAAATTTTTACAAGACTCTTAAATTTGTACATTACAATTTTGAGCTTCGTTTTAACTGGCCTTTAATCCCATAAGAAATTAACTAAAAATGGTAAAACATACACTGGCACATTCTATAGTTCGATGTGTTTAGACATAGCCCTTTGTATATAAAACACTTTTTTTAACAATGCATAGTCCTAATTTTTTTTAAATATACTATACATTTGTGGGGTCAGTTTCGAAAAATAAATTAAATTTTTCTTTTAACAATTTTTTTGCATGCAGCTGCCATGAAATCGTTTTTTTGTCAAGTACTTTGACCTTGTTCTGCTTAATCTGAGCTATGTCTACAACACGATTAAGAAATGACATTAATTCAATCCTACCTACAAATAGATACAACAACAATGACATTTCTCATATTTCTTCTACTGTATTTTGCTTTACTACTTATACTATAAGTCCATGACTTGAATTAAAAACGAAATAAACACTAATTATGGTAAATAAGATCAGGTAATCAAGAAGAAAGGAATGTAATCAGCTAAATACTGTATGGCGTGAAAGAGTATTAACAAGAATACTAAAATGTTATTTACATATAAATAGAAAACCGTGGCTGTACCAAATTGTACAAAAAATACAAAAAAATTCAACCAGTCATCGGCACCTCTTCCGTCCTTTTCGGGACAAGTGAGAGATCTAAAGGATTCTTCATCATTTCTTTACTGTTTTCTTCACTCAGATCAATTGACAATTCTGGTTCTGAATCACTAACTTCGTCGTTTTTAGGACTTCTAAATATCATGGCTGTAGACTTAATGGATAGGTCTATAGGTTGGTCTTGGTCTATGGCTACTCCTGCAACTGCTGGTGAATGAAGGAGCAAGTCTCCACCGTTTCGGTTCTGCCAAGTAGCGAGGCCTGGCGGTGCTGCTCTCATAGATTGTAGTTGAGTGGGTAAGTATGGAGCACTTCTTGGCGAGAAGCTTGGTGGCGCCGATACTGTTCCGAAAGGCGATGGAGGCATTGTAGGCTTCCGTCTTCTGTCTTTGCTTTGATTCCTAATCGCTTGTAACCGTACATCTTTGTCACTGCAAGGAGACGACGCTGGTCTGAAGATACTGAGGCCACTTGTACTTCTAGAACTATTGTCGTCCTCAGGATCTGCTGACGATGCTCCTGAATCTGATGGGGACACGCTTTGCCGCGTTACATCTTCCGTAAAAGGACTCTTTTCTGAGTTCTTGTAATATTCTGCTAATGCTGCCGCTGGGAGTAGGTTCGTCGGTAGATACGACGGATTCATAGATGAATTAAAAGTAGGCGGTGATTTACTGGTTTGCATGTGCTGTATATGTTGTTGTTGCTGCTCTTGGAGTAAGCAGTGGATCTTGAACCAGTTAGATCGTCTCCCGTACCGTGAGCCTGACTTCGACATGCCGACAAGGAGACATTTCCGTAGCCTGCAGGCTTTGCAAGCCGTTCTGTTCTTCTTGTTGATCACACACTCCCCGTTGTTCTTGCACTCCGATATCGAGGACAGGTTGTTGTACGTCCGCCCGAAGAACGACTGTAACAAAAGAAAGTATAATTTTAATTAACCAGGCTCGTTAAGATTCCATTGATAGTGATATAAGAGAATATGATATATATGCAAAAAATTGAAATTAAAAAAGGGCATTCGATTTTCTCGAGAAAACGACAACGCCAATTTTGGCGTACACGGCCGCATTAATTTAGTTTAAAATATCGACAGACTTCCGTCGGCATCGCATAAGAAATAACAATTTATAAACGATACAGTTAAAACGAATCATCCGTGGGCCCATTCAATTCGGTCCGTCCCTGCACGGAATTAAAAATTACATTTTTCAAAAAGTCATCATAAAGAGCAGTGCAAGGCGTATTAAAATCTGGGTCAACACGAATAAGGTCGTATCTCACACTTAATATTACAGAAGTGAGCATCGCTACGGGTACGTTGCGTCTCGCGACATAAGTAATGGGGGTCTTTTGCGAATTTTTTGTAAATAAATTTGGAAGTTACCCCGCTGCGAGCGGTCTCAAGTCTCTTCTTACTCAATTAAACTCATACAAAAGCGTAAAATATGTGATTGTGCTACAGTTTCACTCTGCGCCGCCGCGTGGTCGGTGCACTTTCAGCAGTAAATAACGATGTGCCTCATTATTTTGGATTATAACAATATTTTGGAATGCAATATGCGATTATTGGTACGCATATTGTTTGCATTATACTCGCTTGTGGGAATTTGAATTTTAATATAAAAATTTAATTTTCTAATTAGGCTCAGCAAAAAATTATGGGTTTTAATTAAAACCAGGGGAAAATTATATTTGCTCTGTAAGAGATTTTTTTATCAGAACTGACCCGAGTCATAACGAAGCATTATGAATGTGTGCCTCTGATAAAATAGAAGGCAAGGTCGCAACAAATTACAATAATCAAGATGTCATAGAAACTGTAACGAGACATTTTCGACACCCAGAGATAAACATTTATGGCTAGCGAAACCGGTATTCTTGAGATTATTTGTACAAAAAATTTGGGTAGACACGTATTCCACCTATGCCAAAATAACGTAACAAGCAGTAGCATTGTTAGTCACGGTCGTGCACTGTGCCCTTTTTGACTTGGTCGGGAGTGTAGCGGGTAAATTGAGGTAATTTCGCGAACGCATGTATGTGAGTCACTAGATTAGAAATTTCAGATAAGTCCGTCTTCCTTATGGGCGAGCCGCGTTACAGATAGTGCTCTCTAATTGAGGCTCGTTGCGTAGTACGTGATGTGATTCTCTTTAGTTATTATGCGAAATAATCTTGTAATAATGGGCATTGTCCATTTTTCACAAAATAATTGGGTTTATGTTGAAACAAACTTAGTATCCTTTTTTGTAAAGTTTGAGTTTTAGTTCGTAAATGTTTTTGAAAGTTACAACCTTAGAATAAGTCAATAAATAATGTTAGTGAAGTATTCGATTAGGGAAGATACAAACAGAAATGAAATTATCCGGAAAAGAATCGGAGTTACCGACATAGTTTGCACAGTGAGCAAACTGAAGTGGCAGTGGGCTGGCCATGTTTGTCGAAGGACCGATGGCCAGTGGAGCAGACGAGTCCTAGAGTGGAGACCGCGTATCGGCAAGCGTAGCGTGGGACACCCCCAAGCAAGATGAACCGGTGTCTGGGACAGATTAGATGTGGAAGGTAGAAGACAGGGTGTTGTGACGCAGCTTGGGAGAGGCCTATCTCCAGCAGTGGACTGCCATAGGCTGAGTTGATTCATTGATATATATTTGTAATGTTTTCCTCATCGAACTTGGAATATTATTAAGGTGACAAAATGCCGTAACTTTGACTAGCATAACCATAAGATGACGGTACTATATTAAGCTGTTAGATACGAATAAGGTATAACAACAGATCAAAATGGCGCTAGAAAACATCGCAGAGCCCACACACTGATTATAAATTCCAAAAGACCGTAAGTTTCCCAGTGGCGCCATCTGTCACATTAGTCATGAGCTACTAGAGCGATTTACATAATATCGTAAAGCAATGTCATCGATTCGTAATCGATTTGTACTACTTGGAGGTCTGCTGTGCCCCTAAGGAAATATGAGTTTTTAAATTTATTTGTGGGTCTTTTTTTACATTATTATGAAAGTAATGGAATTAATGTCTTGGTTTGCATAATAAGAAAGGCTATGTGCCATTAAAAATATACAAGAATTTGATTGAGCTGACGATGATCGAGACGCTTATAAAACCAAAAATGATGATTATAATATTTCTGCAGTCCCTCAATAAAAACCTGAACCAAACAAAATTAACCCTAAAATTGATGAACTCCCGTATTTTTCCAAAATGTGTTTTACTTGAGCCTTGTAAAACCAGACATACAGTCTTCTACATTTACAGAAAACCACAATGTAAAGACGTTGCATTAAGGTGTGCACCCACGAGTCAACTCGGATAATTCCAAGAATGCGACATCAAACAACAATAAGATTGACATTAAAGTCGCCCGCGCATAATTTACGGCCGGCCACGGGCCACACACTCGTCAAAATGCACAGATTAACCATCCAGTATGCAAATAGGTTGTAAAATCACCAAATTGAGTAATCTTAGTGATTTATGTGCGATTACCAGCAGTTTAAAATTTGTATTTGGCAGTGTTTAATGAATGTGCTCGGTTTTGTTATCTGCTTGTTTGAATGGGATGGTGTTCAAGTGATTTTGATCCTTAAGAATCCGTTTATACATTTTATAATTGTACTAAATTCTGTTATTAATTAATTAATGGGAACTCCCAATTTTACGGGTCAACAGTATTTTATATCCAATTGCAATATATCGCAATAGATATATGAGCTTGTGATATGTTATGTAATGTTATGTTATGTTCCAATGATGTAGGTAAATTTTGTAAATTAAATCCAAATTACCCAATCTTTATCAAAGACGTTGTAATTATGTAGAATAATAAGGTGCCTATTTATTAATTATATACAATGATTAGTCCCCCTCTTCTTTAAGTAGAGTGACTCAAAATACCTTGTTACTACATATGGACACCATAAAACGTATTAGATGCTTACCGATAAACACTTGTGCATGCCTAATTAAAAATACTCCTCAATATACAAAGCAGAATACATTAAATGCAATAAAAAGGGACAACAGAATTACCGCTTGATACAATACACGAATTATGTCTGTTGCACATTCTGTTTTGAAGTTTTCTTGATTACACACGTCACTGATAGATGGGTGAATTGATCTTACTGTATATGACAAATGTGTGCACCCAGACCTAGGCAAGTCGGACGGTGAGCAATGGGTAGCTCGCCGTCCGATAAGGACCAAGCCCGGGTCGACGGCGCGTTGTGTTCCACGCGCGCCTCAAAGAGATGTCAGCAGATTTGACGGGGTCCGCTAGGGCCAATGCCTGCCGGGGCTGCGAATATGGGCCGATAGGGAAATCGTGGCCCCCGGCAACATGGCAACTGAAGGAACACGGGTGGGTTTTAGTCAGTAAGAGTCTGACACGCCCTCCCGCTCCATCCAGAGTGGGAGAAGTATAATCGCTTTCAAAGCATTTCCTATTTCTGCAACGGCCTTAAACAGAATTGACATAATCTTTTCGATCGCTTCAGTTAATCCAATACATTTTTGAGTTATCTATCTACTGTTGATAGAATGTCACTGTATCTATACTCCATTTGAAATAAGATTAGAAATTGAAATAAACCTTTTTACAGTCCGTTCAACCGATTTTGACTTCTATTGCGTTGGTGACATGACAAATGGCAGCTGCATTAAACAGTTAGTATTGTAACCACTTTTATGCTTTTTATGCCATCAGTATGCCTACGGTATAGAAGTCATAATCGGTTGAACGGACTGTGAAAAAGATTTGTTTAAATGTCTAATCTTATTTCAAATGGAGTATAGGCCCTATGGTTCAACAATGTTAGACCTAAAAAGGCCTTTCTTAATTTGGACGAAATGAACCGATAGCAACATAAGCTTGCTTCTGTACAGAGCAGTTTGTAATCTTTTGCACTGTATCGCAATGAGTCTTCTGACTTTTCTGTTTAATAAAATTTAATAAGATCCTAGTTAGCCCCTTATTTATGATAGTGTATTTGAACCATATCTGGTTTAATCGATGAGGTGTATGGCTTACTGACTCTAACAAATTGTTCGTTCAACTAGTACAATATTGTTTATAGAACCAATGCTTTCACATTTATGAGATGAGATGGAAATCTTAATGATAATAACCTTTTGAAGGACTGGGAAGTAGTACTAATTGTGAAAAGAAAAAAGTTATCAGCGCAGTGAAATTGTTGTAATTAGAATACAGACGACAATCCACCTCCAATTAAGTAATTTGGCAAATAGTTTAAAACAAATTATCTTGTACACATTTGACTCTCAAATTGGCTCGCAGACAGACTGTGTTTCATGGTTTTTGCAATTAGTAGATTTATTAGTCGTTCGTTGGTCCCGGCTGTCATTCGTGGATCTTTGACTGTCGTCACGGGTTGTCAGAAGCCCGAAAGTCTGACAACCAGTCTTACCAAGGGGTATCGTATTACCCAGTTACTGGGTTGTGAAGGCGAGATAAGCAGTAGCTCCATGCAAAATACTAGTATTCGGCTGCATCCGGTTAGACTGGAAACCGACCCCAAAATAGTTGGGAAAAGTCTAAGCAGACATTGGTCGTTCGTTGGTATTGGTCTATTGGTGATATTGGGCATTGAAGGTACCTATAAGGTACAAACAACCCAGTCTATCACAATCCACAGCTGGACCAAAGCTTCTCCTAACCACATAACCTGTTACAGTACAAAAACATAACAGGCAGTAACGTAGCTGTAAAATAAAAGTGAACCTGCCCATGAACGGAATACGACAGAAACCCTAATATATCACCATGCGAATCTTAGAATGACAAATGTACGAAGAATTTATTTTGATTCTTGCGTGGGTGGGTTCCCAGGTTCCCACGGCCTATGAATATATACTACCACTTTCATACAACGACAATGTTTCGTTGAGTCGCAGCCATTTTATTAAGATTACATTAGATTTATAGATGGAAGAATTATAATATTTTTTAAGATTTATTCTGGTATCTACCGCCGTTACGGAGTGCCGTTAATCATTAAAATTGGTGTTTGATATTTGGAGTTTTTATACCTATTTGTTGGTAGGTAGACCAGGTGTTTTGTTTTAAGTTTATTTTAGATTTTACGAGAATCCGTAGTAAAAGATGATATCATCATATTAGCCTAAACAGCCAATGCTCTCACTCCGTGTGAACAAATCAGTTCGAGTTATTTTCTGCCGAAAGACGTCCACTGCTGGACATAGACCTCCCCCAAGCGTCGTCCAATCAACCCGTCTTGTGCTTCTCGTATCCAGTGGATTCTTGCAGCTTTCTTAATCATAGTAATATTTACAAGAAAATAAATGTAAACGAAGAGATGCGCAGGATTTAAAGCGCTTTCCAATTGGAAACTTCTGCGCATCTTGTAAACACAAGACATGTCCCAAATATCCATAACATATACCACAATATTACGTTCAATGAACATATTTTGTACACTTAACCCTACAAAGCGTATGCGGTCTCAGTGGGTATTGTGTTACAACATGACGAGTTTTGACCCAAAAATTGTGTAACCATGTGGTTTTAAATGTGATTCATGTACTTTGCCCTAGCGGTTCTGGGTAAATGTTATAATGTTAACATATTTGTTACTGACAAATTGGGGTTTTTGGTAGATGTTATTGCAATTGTGACTTGGGTGCGGCGGGAAAACAGTGCCATCTTGATTTTAAGGATGTGGTATTACGTGTTTAACGTGACATTTCCCCATAATAAAGTTTAAAAAAAAAACATATTGAAGTGCATAACAACTCGAACATTTTCCCTAAAAGATTAGGCACTAGTATATAATACAGCCACATATCGCCAGTAATAAAAATAAATATTTTAGGGGAATGAGTACTCAGAAAAAATTTGAGGCTCAATAAAGCAGACATATTTAAACCTAGAGCAGTGGTGGCCCAGTGGTAACGGCCGCGACTTACGAGTTGTAGGTCGTAGATTCGAACCCAGACAGGCGCTTTACCTTGTGTAAATTATTTCATCACCACTGCTCTTAAAACGGTGAAGGAAAACATCGTGAGGAAACCGGCATTTCCTAGAACCGAAAATTCAAAAACATGTGATATCTACCAACCCGCACTAGGCCCGCGTGGTGGATTACGGCCCACTCCCTCTCACAGAGAGGAGGCCTGTGTCCCAGCAGTGGGAACATTTATAGGCTGATGATGATGATGATGATTTAAACCTAATTATAATAGATTGATACACGCATAAACAAGAACACTAGGGCCGAAATAAACACTGCAAAAAACAAATTGGTCATCGAAACTAAAAATGTACAACGATCTATGAACCAATCTCTAACACTAGGCTAGACTGTATCGATATCTAAACCATTCTAGACTATTGTTCACCAACACAAACCATTGTCTCCAAAATCAGTTACAACCCAAAACCGGACTCACCTTATTTTTTATCAGACATTATTAATGACAAGAAACATCTGGCTTAAAATTTCAACACACAGTTTGACCTAGAAATCGTTCTTATCAATTTGTGGTTGGTGTTCGACCGAAAACTGTGTTATTTTTCGGCCGAAAACTAAAACTAAATTCGGCCTGATTTGCATTCCGAAAACGGAAAAAAAAATTGTTCGGTAAAAGTAAAATATACAGGTTGAATCTTATAGTCATCTTTAAAAACCTGTTCAGGTAGAGATTCTTAGACGACTCCGCCTTGTAGTGTAAATGTGGTGCTGTTCCACAAACGATGGAACACTCAATGTCATGTCCTGCGTGTCCTGTCAGCTGCACATTACAAGAACTGATGGACGCCAGTGGTGGCGTCAAACACGTGGCCGAATTCTGGGCCGAGTCTATTTAGATTGCCATCGACACGCTAAAAAGATCATTGAATTAGACCATTTCAACATAAATTTCACGATTTTCAAAAGGCATAACATCAAAAAAGGATCTGATTTTTCAGCATTTTTTCAGTTATTTTGCTTCTGGTTATTGAAATGATGGATAATCAAAAAAAAAAAAACTGTGTGGCACTCGGGGACTGCCGCGGTAAAGCTATTGCACAGCATTTGTAACCTCCATACTTCCTATTTGTCAACGCTACACTTGGGATGATGACGTGATAACATAAAACAAAAATTACGTTCCCATGACAACATTACGTTGTCATGGGAACCGTCATTACATGGTAGGCGGAGTGGGGGGTGTTAGGTTTTATTTTCGTTACATTACGGAATTTCTTGATTAGGTCGCCGCGCTCAAAGCCCGCGAAAAAAGCTATACAATAGCTTAAAAATTGATTTTTTATTGTTTCGGCCACTGCCGAAAACCGAAAGCGAAATTCGGTCGGACACTATTTGCGGTATAAAAATGGTGTTAGTCATAAATCTCTGGTGTATATTTTGAGTGGTGGTATCTTGGGCGTTTGAACGGTCGCAAACAATAGTTCACGATCGATAATGGCTGATCGGTGGCAAGTGCCATGGTCACTTGTGTTCTCACGGCATAATGGCGGTCTGTGAGACCGGGGGCCGCAGTGACGGGTTGAGCGGGTAGAGGGTTTATTTATTTTCGTTTGGATTTTTTGATAAAATTTAATTTTGAAAGGATCATTGTAGGTGTGGGTATTTTAATTCATAATTAGAAAATGGAAAAGTTTTAGAGGATCAATATTAAGTATACCCCAAAATAATGTTAATAATTTTAACTACAGGTGATATTTTTCCGTCCATACCTAATGATTTAAAAAAAAAAATTTGTTGACTTTGTAGTCGTGATTTGAAGGAATAAAATCTTTTTATATTTTGGGAAAAATAACGATATCGAAGATACCTTAAAATGTAAACTATATAAAAATACATTCCAACTCCGCTAAAACTAAACTCGCTCCCGCTACTGATTATCTCTTACACCAAACCTTACAAAACGAGCGATCTAAGCCGCGGGCGGTGCGTGCATTTGGTAGCAACGGCGCATCACTGATCGCCGCGACCTATATACAGCACAAATTACATGGATTATGTAATTATTGTTTCTACTTTGTATTGAAATTGGTACGAGGTTTTTGGTTATTAGAATTGGCGTTCTTGTTGGTTTAGTTAAGATAAGATAATATTTATTTTGTAAAAAATGAGTACAGTAAGAAGGTGGAGGTGAGTACAGTGAGGAGCTCGAGGCTAAGTTATAACAGCCGTACGGGTCGATCCATCAGGTTAAGCTACACTTGCCGGAGTTGTTCCGTGGATGGGTGACCATCTTTACATACCGAGACTCCTCCGTGCCTCGGAAAGCACGTTAAGCCGTTGGTCCCAGCTGTCATTCGTGGATCTTTGACAGTCGTTTCGGGTCGTCAGAAGCCCGAAAGTCGGACAACCAGTCTTACCAAGGGTATCGTATTACCCAATTACTGGGTTGTGGAGGTCAGATAGGCAGTCGCTCCATGTAAAATACTGGTATTCAGCTGCATCCAGTTAGACTGGAAGCCGACCCCAACATAGTTGGGAAAAGGCTAGGCAGATTGAGTACAGTAAGAAGGTCTTATAATTAATAATGAGGTGGTTACATGTTTTACCATTTATGGCGTATAAAATTAGTTGCAATATAAAAACAATACAAAATTTAAAAAAAAATTGCAATGTCAAAATTTAAATTAAATAGAAATTACAATGTCAATATTTAAATTTCATTCAAAATTACAATATTTGAATTTAAATTCGATTCACAATCACAATGTCAAAATTTAATTAGAGTAAGATAGACAGAAAAAACAAATCAATACGTACAATCAGAATTCTATACTAGCAAAATATCATTCAAAAATTCATCTACGCTGTAATAGCACTTTTCTAGTAAATAGCCACTGAAGAGACTTTTAAAATTTCTTTAGAGACATATGCACCGTGAAATTTGAATCACAGTTTTCCTAGAACAAACGTTGTTCAGACCATGGTCTGCTACCATTCTACAGCATCCAATAAAAAAAAAACATAATTGGTTTTTGAAAAAACACAAAAAAAACAAAGTTTAAAATGTCAAGATTATCGTTACTCCCTATTTATTTTTTATTTTTTATTGGATGCTGTAGAATGGTAGTAGACCATGGTCTGAATAACGTTTGTTCTAGCAAAACTGTGATTCAAATTTCACGGTGTATTTAATAATATCTGGTATTTTATTGAAAATATTTGGAGCAATACCAAAGAAACTCTTTTTCAATAAAGCAGTTTTACACTTATTTTGACATAACAAACTCTCATATTGGGCAATATTCTCATATTAGTGTTATAAAACAGTGGGCTTCAGCAAGCTGCCGTTTTGGATCCATGAATTAGATACTCATCCATTATCATTTCAAACATCAAATCACAATCAGTAGTGCAAAAATACACTATTGTAATTTTCAGTGTTTAACTATTCCGTTTTTTTTTTATGTAGGGCATCTCGTAGTTGACCTCTGAGATCATGACTACTTAACCGGGCTTTCCTGTGGGTGCCTTAAGCTACTACACTTAAAATCTCCAGCCAGGGGTTATTCAACTATGCTAATTAAAACTATGTGAACGCTCGCTAAGGGCACCCCCTGTGGGGTACGAACTTCGGCTTAGGACGTCAACCGGAGGGAGGACATCAAGGATGGGACGGGCTGGTAACTATTCCGTACTGAACTGGTTTTGGTACCTTAATTCATAATTGTAAATAAAAATTGTGTCTCATGAAAGGCAGGTGCGACATTTGTCATTGTATAAAATGCTTAAAATTACAACAAGTAGTACTGATGATCTTTAACTTGAACACTAGAATACTTCCATCTTTTTGGTATTCTTGATGATTTATATAATAATTCATCAAAATAACCCCAAATAATATAAACTAACTCAACATATCAAACAGTTATTTATAATATAAACCCCAGGGCGATACCCAGCGACCTCAGAGTGTCGGGTTGCGCAACCAAGGAGCGTCCTGACGTATAGCCCGCGATTTCTGTCCGCGATTACCGGCAAAACTTATTACACACTTACATAACTTAAAGATACGCATAAAGATATGGAATTTATATATTTTTAAGTTATATTCTGTAACTTGAGTCTGTTATAATGTGTGATAATTTATAATTGGGAACGTCTATGACGAGATACTTGGTGTGGACGTTGGATTACAGTTATGGAGGTAAAGGACAAGGAAAGAGCGAAGAGAAGGTAAGAATTAATACTTTTCATGGAAGATAGGCGTATTCCACAGAGCCTAAAGACGAAGGTCTTCAATCAGTGCGTCCTGCCTGTTATGACTTACGGAGCCGAAACGTGGACACTCACGGTACGGCTGGTCCATAAATTTAAGGTTGCCCAGCGAGCCATGGAGCGGGCTATGCTTGGAGTCTCTCTGAGGGATCGAATCCGGAACGAAGTGATCCGGCAGAGAACCAAAGTTATCGACATAGCTCACAGAATTAGCAAGCTGAAGTGGCAGTGGGCCGGCCATATCAGCCGTAGAACCGATGACCGTTGGGGTATACGTGTTCTTGAGTGGAGACCGCGAATTGGCAAACGTAAGGTAGGACGCCCTCAGGCTAGGTGGAGTGACGATCTTCGAAGGGTGGCTGGTAGCAGCTGGATGAGAGTTGCCGAGAATTGAGCTGAGTGGCGTGCAATTGGAGAGGCCTATGTCCAGCAGTGGACTGTTATAGGCTGATGATGATGGAAGATAGGTACTATCGAAGAAATGCATATCTGTACACTGTAAGGACTATTTATTATTGTTATAATTCCTCTAAATGATAATAAAAACCGCATCAACCTTCGTTTCGTATTTTTAGAAGAACGCAGTCACATGATTTTGCATTGAAGGTACTTTCTGTTTATAGATGAAAGATTTATTATTTTAATATAGGTAATACACAGATATTGGATCTTTATTTTATATTTATTTCAGTTTCTATTAATTATAACACAATGCACACACACATGTACCTATGTCACAACATTTATTTGAGATATGAGCTTTTTTATATTATCCTCAGTGATGAGCAGTGGTGGCCCAGTGGTAACGGCCGCAACTTACGAGTTGTAGGTCATAGGTTCGAACTCAGACAGGCGCTTTACTTTGTGTAAATTATTTCATCACCACTGCTCTCAAAACGGTGAAGGAAAACATCGTGAGGAAACCGGCATTTCTTAGAACTGAAAATTCGAAGACATGTGACATCTACCAACCCGCACTGGGCCCGCGTGGTAGATTACGGCCCACTCCCTCTCACAGAGAGGAGGCCTGTGTCTCAGCAGTGGGAACATTTATAGGCTGATGATGATGATATTATCCTATCTTATATTACCTTTAATTTATTTATTAAAACGGACTGACACTTCCTTGTTTGTGATTATTATTATTCAAGCGTATGACACTCGTGGGTTGCAGCTGTGTTGCCATCTGACATTATGCTGAGCTGAGGCCCTTTTGGCATTATTGTAATTGTTTTCTGTTTTTATAGTTTTAAGGTGTTTTTTTCTATCTTAATGCCAATAAACGCAATTTTCTTTCTTTCTTTCTATTCTTGCTTGCAGTGCTCAGCCGCTATAGTAACGCTTACCTACAAAAAAAGGGTCGTGTGCACGGGATTTTGTTTTTAAATTGGTTAGATATGCGTTACCCTGATAGTACGTGTTAGTACCCACTGTCATAGAACGTAACATAACTATAATATCGAATGACGCTGCCCAAACTCTTTGAACATTCTCAGTGGTCATCGCTGCCAGTAGAAATCTGCGATATCATCACAGACGCATTGCTATCCCAGAGACCAAGCTAAAATATCTCATGACCCTGTAAACTACACCATCACCAATACAGTTTTAACCACCTTTGTTGTCTAGTGGTTAGACTACCTGTCTCAGACCCAGAAGTCCCGGGTTTGATTCGGTTCGGTTTGGATGGTGGAAGGGCTTGTTCTAGGTCCGCCTGGCTAACTACCACCATCTTATCAAAATCAAAAATGTTAACGGCATTCTTGTGTTTCGGCAGTTAGAGGTAAGATGGCCAGTTCCTCTGCGGTTGAGAATTCCAGCCTGATTATCACTTACCATCAGGTAAGATTCAGGTCAAAAGCTTCCCCGTTGAGGTTAAAAAAAAGAAAACTGGTTTTCCGGAGCAGCTCCATCAGAAAGAGTTCTACTATTACGTACATGAAGTAATTCTATGTCCCTAATATACTCAAACATCTGGCCACCAAGTACATCATCAGCCATTCCCACATCAGCATATAAATTATAAAGACATAGTCGCCCCATAAAAACAACAATAAACTTGCATTATTCTAATTTGACGTCAGCTTTCCCCATCACACAAATTGATTCGCTTATCACCATTTCGAACATAATTCAATCACTTAAAATAGTGATCGGAAAGAAATATTCACACATTTTGAATAATATATTGATCTATAAACAATCTGAAAGGTTTTTTTTGTTGCCCACGCG
Source organism: Agrochola lychnidis (assembly GCA_963680765.1). Taxonomy (NCBI): domain Eukaryota; kingdom Metazoa; phylum Arthropoda; class Insecta; order Lepidoptera; family Noctuidae; genus Agrochola; species Agrochola lychnidis. The sequence goes on from OY796866.1 coordinate 22,982,931, forward strand.
CAACGAAATGTGTATCGGGGACTTTGGAAACAGTTTTTCTGTGACCTGCGCCTACGCAGACGACCTGCATCTATGCAAATTAGGTGATGTAAGATATGGTTGGCGAGTAAGTAATGTTTAGGCTTTAGATGATAAAGAAATGGTTATCAGATGTGCATCATTTGTGTTGGTATCGTATTTTTATTATTAGTGAATCGGCTACTGAGTTTGTTATTATGGTGACTGGGCAATTTTATATATTATAGCTTCCGCTAGCGGCTTCACCCGCTTGATATTTTTATAATGTTATGTTACTCAGTGATAATACCTATGTTACTCAGTGATAATACAGTGTGAGTCTTTATAATGTGCATTTATCGAAATGAGGGAATCTATGCTTAATTTTATCGAGGGAAAAAATATTTAAGAAAATCAAAAAAAAGAAGTTGTTCATGTTTTTATTTATTTTTTGTTCTGTTTGGCGTTTTATCAAGAAATTTTACGATTATTGTAAACAACTTGATGAAAAAAAAAACAGATTTTTGCTAAAGAACATGGTTATTTTAAGTTGAGGGTTTTTCCAAAATTTTCTTTTTATGAAGACGCCTAATTACTTCCAACCATTATGGAGTTTGTTTCATCAAGATAGATCAATTAGTTTAAAAGTTACACCGTTTTTTTTTTAATTCCATAAAAAATATTTAAAAAAAAAATAGATTTTTAAATATTTTTTCCGTCGATAAAATTAAGCATAGATTCCTTCATTTTGATATGTCCACATTATAAAGACAGACAGACACTGTAAAGCATTCTACTGATCAAAGATTTTTTTAAATCGGTCCAGTAGTTTTTGCGTTTATTCATTATAAAATAAAAATACAAATCTTTTCTTTTTATAATATTAGTGTAAATAAAAAATAAAAAAAATTTAATGAATTATTTTACTTATTTTTTTTTTTAGGGATTGTGGTTTGATCTAGATGACTGTGATTTGAGCATTTGAAGTTCTTGCTGGGTTGTGTGGGATTTGGCGTATTAGATTTTCTAATGTAGAATAGATATCACCTACTTTAGCTGTAATATTCATGTAGTCATCACATGACTTGAGTGAGTCAGATAAGCATTAAAATTCATCATCATCATTTCAGCCGAAAGACGTCCACTGCTGGACATAGGCCTCCCCCAAGCACCGCCACTTCGACCGATTCTGTGCTTTCCGCATCCAGCGGATTCCTGCGGCCTTCACAAGGTCATCGGTCCATCTTGTGGGAGGCCTTCCAACGCTACGTCTTCCGGTACGTGGTCGCCACTCCAGAACCTTTCGACCCCATCGGCCATCCGTTCTGCGAGCAATGTGCCCTGCCCATTGCCACTTAAGTTTGGCAATTCTTCGGGCTATGTCGGTTACCTTGGTTCTCCTGCGGATCTCTTCATTTCTGATTCGATCACGTAGGGAAACTCCAAGCATAGCCCTCTCCATTGCCCTTTGGGTGACTTTTAGCCTTCAAAAAAAAAAAAAAAGATAAGCATTAAAATTATGTTTATTTATTTAAAATTGATGGCCGATTGATGCGCAGACCTGACAGTCAGTAATTAAGTGAAATGTCACATGCATAGATTCGAGATTAGATAATTTAATTTAATATGTACGAAGACACTAATTTGTTATGTTGATTTTATTCAAGTGTCGTAAAGAAGGGATTCTTATCTAAGAAACTCATATAAAATAAATTGCTGTTTTGTTTCATTTGTTATTTTTAGATACCTTATGGTGAGTGTAGACTAGAGCATTTACCTGTAACAGTATAATTTTTTTTTTTATTTATTTATTTATTTAACAGACAACTATGGTCCACACTGACAAAAAAACAAACAAAAAAATACTTAAAATATGTTAGTAACAATTATATCTTATAATCTACGTTAGTACCTGTATATAGGATGTTAGTAACAAATGTGGCTTATGATCTATGTTAGTACTTGTACACTGCGACAGACAGCGTTGTTTTGATGAGATGTCCCATAATGGAGCTCTTATCAAGCCTGTCACCTATCACCTTCAGGAGGCCATTGCCGCTGCCACGCAATCTAGCGAGCAGAGACGCACTTTTCTTCCGTACGATAGCTGAGAAGCTGTCGACTCGGGCTTTTGCGAACATTTCTGACGCACTGCAGTAACGCGGCAGCCGCATTAGCGCCCTGAAGGCGTTATTATATTGGACGCGCAGCGCACTGACAGCACGCTTGGTACAGCTGATCCATAGGGCGCTCGAGTACAGAGATGTGCAGTATGCTTTAAATAGCGTGAGTTTGACCGCTTCTGTACATCGAGCGAACCTACGGGCCAACATGTTCGCCCGTACCGCCAATGCCCTGCGTTCCCGTTCAACATCAGCATCATCTTTAAGGCTGTCAGCAATTAAATGGCCCAAGTATTTAAACTGATGTACCCTACGCAACGGAACATCGTTAATTTTTATTGGTGGCACATTCACTGGACATTTCTTGCCAACAGCCTCAAAAACCATGAGTTCGGACTTCGACACATTATATAACAACCCATGGCTGGCAGCATAGTTCTCACAGATTTTTACAAGTTTTCTGAGTGCACTGACCGAGGGAGCCAACAACACCATGTCATCCGCATAGCTGATGTTGTTGAAGCACACATTGTCAACAAAACAGCCAACATGCGCATTGCTGAGTCCCTCGATCAATGCATTCATATACAAGTTAAAAAGATTTGGGGAGGTTAAGCCCCCCTGCCTCACGCCACACTCCAACCTGTACGGCAAAGAACAGCTATTACCCCACCTCACAACGTTAGTTTGGTTGCCGTACCAGTACCTAAAAACGTTCAGCAGCTCATTGGGCATCCCTGTTTCCTTTAATTTATCCCACAGAATGTCGTATGAGACCAGGTCGAAGGCCTTGGAGAGATCCAGGAACGCCGCATAGGCTGGTGTACTCCTGTCAGCGTAGTACCTGACCGTGTGCTTAAGGCACGCGATTGCACTTTCGGTGGATAAGCCAGGTCGAAAACCGAATTGGGCATCGTGTAAGGATATATACTTCTCTAGCTGTACGTTAAGCACACTATCAAGCACCTTAGCGACAATCGTTGCCAGAGAAATAGGCCTATAATTCGTTCGAACTGATGAGTCTCCCGTTTTGTTTTTAATCACTGGCACAACCACAGTCCTCATCATACTGTCAGGCAAGTGTGAGTGTGCGATGCAGAGATTAAATAGTAATGCCAAAACTCTTGGCAAGTGGCAACCCGCATGCTGCAAGTGCTCGATACTTAGTCCGTCGTGACCTGGGGATTTCCCTCTTTTCATATTTTTAAGAGCTATCTTAACGTCCTTAGCTGTGATAAGAGTGGAACTGGGTTCTGTTTGGGTCTCATCATCGAACACTCGCTGCGCTGGTCCCAACGGTGATCGGACCATGAAGTGGTCTTTGAACATCTCGGCTATAAATTGTGGTTCAGTAACGCCCTCAACGCTCACAGGAAAGCCCTGGGCCGCACTCAACTTATTGGTACATTTCCAAAAACTACGAAAATCGGAATTTGCGTGATGGGAGGCTAAGATGTCCATTTTAATGGCCTCTTGGTGCTTTTGACACCACTTCAGCTTCCCTTTAAAAACTTTCCGCGCTTCTATCATATCATCGTACAAAGAACCTGATGGCGGTCGGCCTTGCCAGTCCCATATAGTGAACTTAGCCCGCGCCTCCCCGTGCGCTTCTCGGACGTGCCTGTTCCACCCTGCTACACACTTGCGATATCTAGGCTTTTCCCGGTGTGTGGAACTAGCTGCCAACCCTAAACAGTGTACTATGTTACCGTACAGCTCATCAATCGTCACCTTATGACTGGTGTCAGTGCAAAACTTCCCACTACAAGATTCCAGTTGCGCTGGAAAGTCTATCTCGCGTAGGTAATTACCACACAAATTTGAAAACTGTGCTATTTGCGCGGACGACCTTTCCCCCCATCTGACACCGTCGGATATTTGTGCACACTGCTTACCCAGTTTTTGCTTCACCAAATCAAAATTACACTTGATTAAAATTTATCATTTGAATTATTTTTTGTGTTGCATAATGTAAGTTATTTTGCATACTATTGTATAGAATAATTTTTCTAACTTGAACAGACAGCTGTGTTGCTGGGGAGTTTGTTGCGCCACTTCTTCTTCCCAGCTAAAGGCACTAGGAAGTGGTGAAGGGTGGGCGTTTTTGGGGGACTGTCTTATGTAATTTTGACGTTCGAAAAGTGCTGATTCTCAGCCTAGTTTGAATAAATGACTTTTGAATTTTGAATTTTAGAACATCGAGCATGTGCCGTTTTTAAATTTTGTCGAACCGCACTTTGAACATGACGCTCGATGTTTTGTTACAAACTGATTTTAAAAACTAACTATTGTATTGGTGTAATCTGGAGTTTCTCAGTAGCAACCCTGAATTTGGATTTGTGCCCAGTTGATGGCAATAGGCTCACCCTCTATTACATGGGACTTAAACATAACTGGCGTAGGTGTATTATAGATACGCCTCTGCCTAACCTTTCAGGGAAACATGGCGTGATGTTCGTAAACGGGCGCCGTCAGTTGAGACTGGTCATCTCTTATCTGCCAGGGCTTATTTTTAATCTTATATTTTCAATTGCTTTCGATTATTTTTTGTACATTGTTCTCACATAGAGAAGCAACAAGAATAATGTACCCAGGATTTTGTAATATCTATATTTAAAAGAGTGTCTTTGGAGTTTCTTGCCCGTTCTTCTCCATAGAGATCTACGTTTTATAATGGGCAACTAGCTTCAACTTTCTGACTAACTAACCGACTCTTTGACAATTCAAAAGTGCCTATAAATGGTTTAATTGAAATAAATGTTTTGAGTTTGAGTTATGTTAAACACAATTCATTACATAAAGGGACAAACCCAATCTATTAGTGCTCACAATTAACATACATTAGAATTCTGCATAATACCATAAAACAAATACGTCGCTTTGTTTTACGATCTATTTATTCAATTTGAACAGAACTTGATTATTCTTTCTTATAAATACATGCCTAATATGATTATTCTTATGAAATTCGTCACCCAATCTTCGCACGTACGATACACTTTCCATTTCCGAGGAAACATAGAAAGTAGTTCAAATATTATGCATTGTTTCGAAACGTCAGAGACTTGAAAATTATTGATGAAAATCTTAGAAGAAAAGATTGGCAGAATGTGTCATAGACTCTTGACAGTCTTCATAAATGCTGCTCAGTGCTCAGTGTGTTTAAAGTTTTTATATAACTTAAGTTCATCAAAATGCGTCACGTATCACATGAACAAACTCAACTGAATTAAAACTGTACTATTAAGATACTCGAAAATCGAATTATATTTTTTTTTTCTGTATGACATCTCATAGCTGGTTCTTGAAACCGTGGCTATTTAACCGATCAATCCTGTGGTTGCCTTAAGCTACTACACTCAAAGCCTCCAACCAGGGCACACATAAACTAAGCTAAAGAGCTTAGGATAAACGCTCGCTAAGAACACCCCCTATGGGGTACGAGCCTCGGCTTAGGGCGTTATCCGGAGGGAGGACATCAAAAGATGGGACGGGCTGGATCAAAAGGTTTTGATCATTATTATTAATCGGGGAATTTAAAGCTACGTGCACAGCTGCAACAACTGCTGGCACTTCGTTTTCGAGCAAGGGTCGATCGTATTATAAATGGTAACGTTCATATAAATAATATTCGGTGAATTTGTTTTTGTTTCAGACATCGGAAAGAAATTAACCTCAAAAACAAGGACAATTTAACAGAAGAAAACTTAATCGATAATACCAACAAAGACGATGAATTGAAGAGATATCTGCATTAAGAATGTAAAAGCGTTGATTGCAATCTTCTTCCCCGTATCGATGATTCCATTTCTCCTAAATAAGCTCTGACCAAAACTCGGCCACTTTGAAAGCATTAGCGTTGGTCTCGATAAGGTCATCCATAGTGCAGGTGTTATTGCACAGTCAGCGCGACAAGAGGTGAGGCTCGTTTGAGATGTAGTTCCTTAGTCGCATTGTGGCTCATCGAAGTACCTCCACCTGACTAAGAATACGGATTGCAATAAATATTCATCATCATCATTTCAGCCGAAAAACGTCCACTGCTGAACATAGGCCTCCCCCAAGCACCTCCATTTCGATCGAATCTGTGCTTTCCACATCCATCGGATTCCTGCGGCCTTCACAAGGTCATCGGTCCATCTTGTAGGAGGCCTTCCAATGCTACGTCTTCCGGTACGCGGTCGCCACTCCAGAACCTTTCGGCCCCATCGGCCATCCGTTCTAGAATATTCGTTACATTACAATTAAGACTAGCTAACCTAGGATACTTTTTTAAACTACCCACATTCGAACACCCAGAAACAAAAGCAAACACTTAATGATCGCAAAATCAGTTCCGAAAAATGCATAAACTCAGTATCATGATACATCACTGCAAACATTGCATCATCAGTCAAGGAAAAATGATTCTTAAAAGTTAAAACCTATTTCTAAAATCTGACTCATTTCACTTATGTAGAATAACAAATGATCTACATTAGTAAAAACCACTGTAGGCAAAGTATCCGTTTTATCATCATTTTTCCTTAACACATCATCGTTTCGTGATTTAATATAAGTACCATATATTATTTCCTTGAAATGTTGTGTTTCTATAAATTGCCGGTGAGTAATCGTAAGAGATAGTTAATGTAAAGTGCTAATTTGTGGTTTGGTGATCGAGATGTAGGTAAAATTGAGGAAAGATATAGTGATATATTTTATTGCTGCGTTGATTTCTGTTAAGGTTGTGGTTTTAATTAACATTCTTCTAACGTCACTTATGTTGATAGGTTTCTTTACAAGGAGATCTTTTGGTTTGAATATTTATAAGGAAATACCGATAATTAGGTTTAATAGGTTATTAAGACTATCAATTTTCAATGGAGCGATGTTCCAGAAGATTTTTTTTTGTTCTTTAATTTACTGGTGATTATAAGTTATTTTCAGTCATTTATTTTACGATTTTCCACAGAATATTGTGTGGTTGTAAATTGCAATCAACGCGGCACCACGGTAATTAACGCGTTGATGTCTTTTTAATGGTCAAAATCTGGTGTCGTTACAGTGTCGCGAAATCAATGGTTTAGTCCCACCTCAAAAATGCCCAACGCGCCTAAAGAAGTTTTCACTTCAATTATTTTGTTTTTATTTTCAGTACTTAAAATTGAAAAATAAAACAGCCTCACGGGTCGAAGCTACGCTTACCGCAATCGATTTGTAGATGGGTGACCATCCCTTACATATTAAGACCCCTCCATGCATCGGAAAGCACGTTAAGACGTTGCTGTCATTCATGGATCTTTGACAGTCGTTACGGGTAGTTCGAAGCCCAAAAAGTCTGACAACCAGTCTTACCAAGGGGTATCGTGTTACCCAGTAACTGGGTTGTGGAGATCAGACAGGTAGTCGCTCCATGTAAAATACTGGTATTCAGGTGCACCCGGTTAGACTGGAGGTAGACCCCAACATAGTTGGAAAAAGGCTAGGCAGATTGAAATTGAAAAATGGAATTAAAATATATTCGCTATTGCAATAAATTATTACAAAGTATTACATAGGGATAAAGAAACATTTTACCAAACGCAAAGAGAGAATAATTTTAAAAAAACTTGTGTACACAAAGACACAGGAAGATCGAATTGAAAACATATAAAACAGATTTAAGTGACAAAGAGAAATGTGATATACAATTCTGAATATAAATTCATATTCCTCAACATGAATCAAACCTAAACACAAATCATTAGTTTATGTTACGATTTATAAACATGATGAATTTATTACCACCAGCATCTGTAAACCATACAAGAATTTGCCCGTACACGGAAATCGAACTCCTGACCCTGAGCTCACAATTCTAATTTACCGCAGTTCTCATTCAAATAATGCACAGAACTTAGATTTAATTAAAATTCAGCGAACCGACAGAAACGTTGACATATTTATAATATTATAAATGATAGAACTCGATTCTGAATATAATGTAGAGCCAATAAAATATAAATTATGTATAAAACCCACATCGCGATTCGATCATAACTGTTTATAATTAATTTTCAAGATTTTTAGTTCATTTAGTCTAGACTTTCTTATTATTTGTCTGCGAATTTCGATTATCAATCATGCTTTCTTCTCGTTTAAAGTATGTATTTCAGAACATTACAAATCGATTTCAGATTACGATTTGAATATGTCTCGGCATCATTTAATAGCAGCTGAATGAAATGTCAAAGGTTGTCCTTCATTTTTATTCTCTGTTTGCAACTTCTTTCAGACTTTTTTTTTTGGGTGGGAAATTATCAAATAACTTCTCCCGTTCTGGGCGAAGCGGGAGAGCATGTCAGACTCTTACTGACTAAAACCCACCCGTGTTCCTTCAGTTGCCATGTTGCCGGGGGCCACGATCTCCCTTTCGGACTTCTTCGCAACCCCGGCAGAACTTTTTTCTGACTTGAGATTTTCGTCTATTCACTTGAAAAACTCAAGTACTCTGATCTGCCCTCCTACCTATTTTCCAACTATTATGAGATCTTATTATGATATTTAAATGATAGGATAAATTATAATTATCAAGGTCAGAAGGATAATCAGTCATTTGCATAGAGCTATTGTCATCTGCTCTCCACAACCCTATCAATAGACAGTACCTATTCTTTTAGGATAGATCTTTTATTGGACTTATAATACCTACGTATACCTTCCTTCATATTATGACAATTTAAGTCCATAGGTACTCTAAAGAAAGTTCTTTTAACGGACCAAAAAATTATTAATTTTAATACTCACACAAACGGTCTCTATTTAAACGGCGACCAAAGGTTTCTAAGGCTGAAAGAGGTTTAATAAGGAGTGACGAAAAATCTGGGTGACTCCTAGTCCAACATATAACACCAAAAACATATGAAAGAAAGAAATAAAGAAAATATATCATCAATAGATATCTTAAATGATACCCAAATATAAAGTATACCATCAACAAATTCATTAAGAAATCTCCGAAACGTCAAAGTGTCACCGACCCAGCCGCACCTATTTAGTTTTAGTGCACGTGGCATTCCTTATGCGGTGATAAGACCCAATAAATATATCACCAAGCTTCACCCCGCCACTAAATCTCCACAATACGGCACGAAACGTATCTAACAATAAAAAATGGCCACCATAAGTGATGGTTACGAAATCTGAAAGTGGGGTTAAGTTAGGAGAATTTAGCGATTTAGAAACAATTTTTGAAGTAAAAACTTCTTTAGGCACGTTGGGCATTTTTGAGATGGGATTAAATCATTGATTTCGCGACACTGTGACGACACCAGCTTTTGACCATTAAAAAATAATACATCAACGCGTTGATTACCGCGGTGCGTGGAGTAAAAGACATCAACGCGTTGATTACCGCGATGCCGATTTTTTTTTTCAAGTTTTCGCTTCTGTCGGCACTCCCGGAGTGCGACTGTTTTTTTTTTCTGTCAATGTAACTCTGAATTATTTAAATGTTTGTTTTTACAATAACACAGCATTTACTTTATGGCATTTATTCTGAGTGCATTGTGAAAATAGTAACAAGCCTAGCTTAAAGCAGAAATTACGTATTCAGACAGCGTTAGAATTCCGAATTGAATGGACGGTGAAAATAACTGTATTTTTAATAAGTCTGTTCTCTACGACTATGTTCTAGGAGTAAAATTAATTTTAAAAAAGCAATCACCTTGTCACTTAAAACAAGAGAAAACTTATGAACATTTTCATTGTAAAACAATGTAAGTTATCAAGAGAGAAAAACTTGTTTTTTCAAAAACGCTCCGCTTATTACTCACACCACAAACTAACAGGTATTTTATCGACTCGTGCGCGAAGGTGATAAAAAAGCATATAAATATAAACGCTAGAGGTATAAAGGAGCTGAATTAATTAAGAGAATTTTGATGTTAGTGACGTTACATTTCACTGGCGTGCGACAAATTCTTTATGACTGAACGACGATGTTGAATGAAGGTAATATTCATGTTAGTTGGACGTAACATGTTTGAGTTTTGACGAAGCATGTTTAAGTGAAATGTTAACAAATTGAATTGAAAAGTAGCGAGTTTTTTTTGGGAAATACGAATTGTTTAATAATATAATTGACACTTGAAAGTGTTTGATAGTGAAGTAAGAGACAGATTCTGAAAAATATATCCAAAATAATTTTGTAGAGCAATCCCAAACAAAGGTAAAACAGCCTTCAGATTTAAATGAAGTCAATGATAGAGCTATCCAGATGACTTTTGTGGTCGGAAATTTGAGTCAAATCGACTCAAATGTGGTCACACTCGGCATGAGTTATACGAAAGTGGTTACGAAACAACAATTTACATTCGATGGACTTTTTCAAACTCTGAACAAAAACGTAACTTACATGCAGTAAAATTAGTATATAAACATCCTATTAGGCTTGAAGCTATTATTATTCCTCATAACTAATTTAAAAATTCTCCTCTATTTACAAGTAGCACTTTCAATATTTAATGACACTTGACACCAGTGACATAAAGCGGTCCCCGCCCACACACGGACACATACGTACCTACTAACTGACATTAATTATATTTATAGCTGTTTATTCTATCCGACATGTCACTCATAAAACGATAGATTTCGTCAAACATATATTAATAAAACCTGTTTTTGCTCTAATGAATGAAGGCAAGACTTTTGAATGGACACCCACCTGTTGAGAATTTAACACTATGCTGCGAAAATTTAGTTTCCCTGAGTTCATTAGAGGTCAGATAGCAGTCGCTCCAAAATAACTAATGAATCAAGTCATCGATGAAACGATGAACGAACTCTAGGCTTGACTATGGAGATAGTTTAAACGAAAATACTTAATTGAAAAAAAAAAAACGTGTGGCACTCGGGGACTGCCGCGGTAAAGCTATTGCATAGCATTTGTAACCTCCATACTTCCTATTTGTCAACGCTACACTTGGGATGATGACGTGATGACATAAAACAAAAATTACGTTCCCATGACAACATCACGTTGTCATGGGTACCGTCATTACATGGTAGGCGGATTGGGGGGTGTTAGGTTTTATTTTCGTTACGTTACGGAATTTCTTGATTCGGTCGCCGCGCTCAAAGCCCGCGATAAAAGCTATGCAATAGACAAAAAAATTGGGTGATGCAAGTCATGTCGATAAGAAATTGGTGACAAGTTCATGTAGGTAAGCTCGAGAAAGCTTTTTCGATGTGTTGTGTAGGCTTGATGACTTATTGTAAAATAACCTATTCATTATAGGGTTAAATAGCTGTTTAATAGCTAAACAATTCAGTCAAAATGTATGCAACAATTACCCTTTTTTTTTGGTCTAAAATCATGGGCTGAATAATTCATGGTAACAGTTTGCGCGTCGATGTCTTTTAAACCGTAGATTCGTCCATAGGTACAACCGCGGACACTTGCTGTGAGCCACTTTTCATCCTGTCATAAAAAATAAAATAAATACTTTATTTCAGACCTTGATCCATAATTATCCTCTACTATTAAATGGGCAATATATTTGTAATCACGTTCTCGAAAACGGCTCTAACGATTTCGATCAAAGTTGTGAAGAATCGATCTAGCTCGGTCTCATATCTGGGAAAATTCGTTATCTCCGTATTTTCACCCGAGCAGAGCTCGGTCGCCCAAAGTTTAGAACAAGATGGCTTCCTTAGAATAATGGCATGGCAGCATGGAATTAGTATGTACTATAACATAGAATTAGTTTGAACTATCCTATATTATTAAATGAGCATTCTCTATTTTCACCAGAGCAGAGCTCGGTCGCCCAGGTACTGTTGTTAGTTATACACCCTACTTAAGCTATGTTAGTAACAAATGCAATACAAATCATAAATATCTAAGTAAAATAAGGTTGAAAAGTGGTTCACCGCCAGTGTCCGTGATGTTACTTTTTTGTTTTAATTTAATAGAAAATCAAAAACATGGTTGAACAAGAAACCGAGAGAATCCTACAACTGAAACCCAACATGCTGATTACACAAGTAATTATCGACTTAATTGCCTATACAGTATTTGCAGATAATATACTACACTAAAGACAGTTACAACACTTCACATACTAACATTTTCGCTAACCCCAACCCCATCAAAATACCATTCTTTTCCCGCACAATCGTTACAAGGTGAACACAAAAAGCCAACTAGGCATTATGCCCATAAACATGCGCGGGCGCCCAGCGATGGGTAATCACAGCCATAAGCATACCATAAGTAAGGTGTTATCTTAATGTTAAGCTTGGCGGGCGTGAGAGGGTATGTAACTTTGTGGGGCAGGAGCGGAAGCGATTTTAGTGAGGAATATGAGGCCAAAAAAGGCGCTCTTCTTAAAGGTAGATTGAGAAAGATGACCAATTTGAACCGTAGCACCATTGATACCAGAAGGCTAATTCCCGTCCTTCAAAATCATAGTCGCAAACTCTCATCTCAGGGTCAAAAATGTAGAAAAATTCCAGGTAAATTTTTTATGTAACCGGTTGAGACTAATATCCATACTAATATAAAAAGCTGAAGAGTTCGTTTGTTTGCTTAAACGCGCTAGTCTCAGGAACTACTGTTCCGATTTGAAAAATTCAGTGCTAGATAGCCCATTTATTGACGAAGGGTATAGGCTATATATCATCACGCTAAGACCAATAAGAGAGGAGCAGCAAAGTAAATATTCCACGTGGACGAAGTCGCGGGCAGAAGCTAGTTAGAATATAAAAGTTCTTAAATATGAGGGAATCGTCATTTTGTAATGTTGTACTTCTATGATCACCTTCAAAACAAAGATTATCTTTTATATATGACCGAGCCGAAAACAGACAATAAACAGAGTTTTTGCAGATTGAAGATTAGATTACAATTTTTCTTGTGGGCCTGACTCACATAATATTATCCAGTTCCCATATCGAAAATATACAAGCCATACAATACAATATACAAGCCATCAAAGCAATAGGACCTCTACTCGCTTTCGCTTATCGCTCCGCCCGTCGCAGCACACACTCGTTACCTTTGACCGTTGCAGTGCGCTGTCTCACAAGTTAATGTCCGATATTCGAGTCCAGATAACGGCCATCGGCTGTTTCCGACCAGATGTTTAATTAGATAAGTTAAGCTCTTCTTCGCGTTTTCTCTTGTTTTATTTTAGCTGATTTTGCTTTAGTTTGCCTGGGAAGATTAGGTGATAGTGGAACATGGAGTTAAGTAGGAGAAAAGTATGTGACGACATCGTATGTTGGCATGTTCTGTTACAACTCGTTTTGCTATAAAAGTAAAATACTCGTAAGTTGGTTATGAACAGAATCCTTAACACTTTCTTATTTGTATCGTTAAACTTATAACTGATTTACATCCCAGCAGTAGGCTGCTGAGTGGTAGGTGCTTTTCGAGGACAAAAATGTAAAAATAAATTTTGATCCACGAAGAGCATCTGGGTGATCTTCGTGGACTAGGCTAGGTGCTATTCACACAGGTGCTATTCAGACGGGTGCTTTAAGTGGACCACTTCAAAATAACACCCTAGAAATTATGAAAACCCGGTCTGAATTAGGGAATTACTTATATAATTAACTATTATACAGACCTCTATAGAATATCTTCGTGATTACGTAGACAACTGTAATTTAATGCAGTTTCAAGACAAAACAAACGAGTATCTAGAAAATGCTAGAATCGATTGAATCAAAAATAAAATAAAATTCCATTTTAAATCGGTATAAGCTAATAAAACCTGCATCATCCAATTTCAAAATACCTCACAAAAGAATTCAAACTGTACTAGAAATAAAAATAATATAATAACAAAAACAACATTTCGCATAAAAATTATTCACACGCAAAAAATAGCATCTAGATCGATTAAGGAACGATAAAACTTTATTTCCTGCTAAAGGATGTTCCAAAATTGACCAAATGCTACATTTCATCATAGTAGCTATAAATATTAGACGTCAAAATCACTTTACGATTCGTTACGATTTCAATATCAATCATACCAACTGCTAGACAAAAAGAGCCACTGGGTATATAATTCTGGTGTTTGACACAAGCACCAGCGGTTTACAATTCTATAGAAAAACCATTAATAGTAGTACTAGTAATAGTAATTTATTTCTCTCAAAAAGGTACAAATTCGGTACATGGTATATAAGCTTAGTTTTTGTTTATACTAAACCTCTTAAGGGGTCATTGTACGAAAAAAAATCAGCTGTTCCCTACATTTATGTTCGCATAACTCGTCAAAATGTAGGGAACAGGTGATTTTTTTTCGCGATTTCAGCATTGGACCCATAGTGAAAGTTGTTCATAATGATGAGTACAATGACCCCTTAAGAGGTATAGTATAAACAAAAACTAACGTTGTATAGGTTACAGGCAGATTCAAACCTTTATGAGATCTGGAGTCTGTACTGGGTTCGGGACCTGTATGACAGATCTCCAGGCTCACACTCTTAAAATTACAACATTAGATTGCACTTACGAACTACGTACAACATTGTAAAAGCTCCAAGTACTGAGAGGAAGGGAAATTAATTTAGAAAAAAAAAGATGTGCTATGCGTGTCTTTGGAGAGTGTTGTGTGTCCGTGAGTGCAATATAAGTCCTCGCGCCCAGCACCCACGAAGGGCACTGTGCGCGAGCACCTACTTGCCCGGAGGTGTGTGTGTGTGTCTGTGTGGGGGTGTGTGTGTCTGTGTGGGGGTGTGTCTGTGTGTGTGTCTGCATTATTATCATTATCACTCTCCTGACCTTATCCTTATTAATTTGGGATCGGCACATGTTTTTCTTCCATACTTCTCCATTAATTGTCACCTCGGTAGCTCTTTCTAGACATATCATCATTCATACAGTCCATACATCGTTTCGTTAGTCTTCCTCTACTCGTATAGCCAAACACAATTTAATACTCAACATTTTAATACTAACAATATTTTTCCCGTCCGTCAACCGATTTCCACACAACCTTTCAGTCACCATGTGTCAAAAAAAAACGTTATTATAACTACAGTAATTATTCAAAGATTGATATTGGTTTTGGTAGGTTTAAATCTGCTCAACCAGCATAGTAAAAACAGATTAGTACCATACATAATATCATCACGCCTGTAATCCCCGAAGGGTTAGGCAGAGGTGTACCTATAGTACACCCACATTTCGCCAGTTATGTTTAAGTCCCATGTAATAGGGGGCGAGCCTATTGCCATCAACCGGGCACAAATCCAGACTCCGGGCTGCTACTGAGCAATTCCGAATGGAAAAACCCAATAACACTTTACGCGACCCGGGAATCGAACCCAAGACCTCATGGCAGTCAGATTAGATTAGTTTTAGGGTAAAAGATTTTAAAGTATATAAACTGACCTCTCAGCTTAGTTTTTTAAAGTTTTAAGTAAACAGGTCGTTTTACATTTCAAAACACGTAAACGAAAATCCCATCAGGCAAATTATTTTGTTTGAAGGGAGAATTATATTTATTTGTAGCTTTCCAAATTTTTAAAATTTATTTGACCGTTATTTCTACCGCTCTTTGCTTGTAACGTGCACCACAAATTCTCTCCCAAGTAATTGTTTCCACCGCGTATTAAAAAATAAAACATTTATTATAATTTTCGGCTTGTCAGTCTGTCTATTGAAATGCGAGCGTGTCTCATCTTTAATTGGATAATATCACACCCGTCCTAGAATATAATGATGAACACATGTATATAAATTAACTTTTTTACATTAGGTAAGTATGGATATTGAATTTGTAACAAGTGATATATGGTTTCATCTATTTTTGATTAGAGTGTTATTATTTTTTAATGATGTGTTTCAGAGATACGGTCGCTATATTATAGATAAAAAAATTGATAGTATATTCATTAATAAGCTCTCAATAAGCGAAGCGAATCATAATATTGAAAACAAAATATGATAGCTTGAAGAGGAAAAAGCAAATATAAAAACAATTGAATAATAATGTTCTGATTTTCAAGATATACCACATAACACTTATCATCACGCCTTGTTGTCCCCGAAAGGTAGTGATAGCCTAGTGTGTGACCGTCGGACGGCCAAGTCATAGGTCTCAAGTTCGAACCCAAGGCACGCACCTCTGACTTTTCGGATTCATGTACGTATTGTATAATTATCACTTTCTTCAAAAACGGTGAAGGAAAACATCGTGAGGAAACGGGCATACCTGTGAGATATTTCTCGACGGTATGTGAAGCCAAGTCGGAGACCCATGGGTGGCTTTAAAACTCTGAAACCAGGTTAGTCACTAACCACAGGAAAATTAATTTCTCCGAAGAGTTGGGTTGGGTGTTAGATTTTCAAGATGACATCAAATTCAATAATCTTATAAGTGTGTTGAAGTTATTCCAAACTAGACCATCCAAAATCAAGAATGGTCAAGAATTTTATAGTGTTAAACTCTGAAATCAAAATTGTATTAAAAATCCTCTCAAAATAAAGAACGATTTTGTACATACTCCAATTTACCGTTTAGCAGGTCAATGCTCACTTCAATCACTAGAAAAAATCTTGTTAATCTGCATCTCCCTAATCAATAGAAAAGGCGAATGCTATCAAAGCTAAAGGATTTTCTAGCTATTCCACTAAATAAAACCGTAAATTGAATCAGCTGTTTTAGTCGTAAACCTCGACTGAGAGGAGATAAGTAATAGCAATGATTACGTACCGCCAAAGGGTATGGTTTATGTCTTAATATGAAAGCTGTACTCAGAAGAACTGTATTGCGCAGATAGAATCTTTCGCGCAGATAGAGTTTTCTAATTATATGGTTCGGACTATGGAGTTGCAAGAGCAGTGGTGGCCCAGTGGTAACGGCCGCGACTTACGTGTTGTAGGTCGTAGGTTCGAACCCAGACAGGCGCTTTACTTTGTGTAAATTATTTCATCACCACTGCTCTCAAAACGGTGGAGGAAAACATCGTGAGGAAACCGGCATGTCCTAGAACCGAAAATTCGAAGACATGTGACATCTACCAACCCGCACTGGGCCCACGTGGTGGATTACGGCCCACTCCCTCTCACAGAGAGGAGGCCTGTGTCCCAGCAGTGGGAACATTTATAGGCTGATGATGATGATGATGATGATGGAGTTGCAAGTAGGTAAATATGTTGTTATTATCATAGAAGAGAATGCTACAATTTTTTTTTATATTTGTTTCAAATCACAATAATTCTTATTAAGTAAATAAATTATGATCACAAGCCAAAATTATATATTAATTCGTTTTTCGTGTGATGCCTTTTTTTTGTGTGGGAAGTTATCAAATAATTTCTCCCGCTCTGGGAGTAAAACCCACCTGTGTTCCTTCGGTTGCCCTGTTGCCGGGTGGCCACGATGTCCCTTTCGGCCTTATTCGCAACCCCGGCAGGCATCGGCCCTAGCGGACCCCATCAATTCTGTTGACATCTCTTTGAGGCGCGCGTGGAACACAACACGCCGACAACCCGGGCCTGGTCCTTATCGGACGGTGAGCTACCCATTGCTCATCGTCCACAAGCCCACCCCTACGGTAGCCGGGAATCGGTCTGGGATTCCCGACACCCAGGGCGTCTCCTAAAGATATCTAGATCCTGGGCTAGCAATAAAAATGCCCCGAACCCATTTAAAAACAGCAATCGATTCTAAATTTTGACTCACAATAAAAAACCTAGCTCAGATCTATATTAAAGACCCCATTCCCACTATTCAGCGATCGATAAAGAGAGATGACGTCACGTTATCGACTACCAATCAATAACAATAAAAGCCGATGGTCTATTGAGAGAAAAAAACGAGGAGCAACCGCTTCAGGCGCTAACCAGTAGCGGCTTCTATTCGTTATTAAAATACTTAGATCGTAATCACACAGAGATACAAGAATGATAAATTGTTGAGTATCGACAGTTAGTGTCGGGCCCACGAGGCAGTTTTTGCATCGATACGTACGATGTGAGGATGGAATTTTGTCTTGTATTTACGTTCATTTTCTGTGGGGGTTATAAATTCTAGGTTTGTATAAATCTATTCGATGTTCTTTATCTAAAGTGTTTACTGTTTAAGTGTTTTCTAAGATAAGTTTTATTTAATATGCTTTGAAAGAGTTTTGTCAGCATCCATTTTGTCATAAAATTGGACATTGATACACATACCAGTGATTTCTTTGTTGACAGAAAAAGGTTTCTCCTTCTTTTCAACTTATTTCTTTAGGAAAACCACACTATAGTAATACGAATTAGTAATTACTGTCAATGCCAATTTTCGTTTCAAATTGCTTTGAGCTGCAATTACTGTTTCATGTTACTCTTTTTGTCTATCACTCTCATTCTCCTGCCCTGATTCCAATTGATTTGGGGTCGGCGTAACATATATGTTTCTTCCATTAGTCGCCATCTTTGACACAGTCCATCCATCGTTTCTTTAGTCTTGCCCATAATAATAATATAGCCTTTTATTCAGATCCATATTACAATTAAATGACAAAATATACATAGAAAACTTAAGTTTAATGTAATCCTTATCCTAGTCTCTTATTTGAGTTTTACTTATTTTCTGTAGATCTGTTTGCCAGGCGACAAAGGCCTCCTCCAACCTTTTCCACTCATGCCTTTCTTGAGCCACTCTGTTTCATGTGACGCCTGCCACTTGTCTTAAGTCGTCCATATTCATTACAATAATCTGCCTTAAATCACAAAGACCTTTATTAAAAAACTATTTCTTTCCTTCTTTCTGTTTCGTCTACCAGTAGCCTAACATCGCCAAATCATATCACTTATTCATCATATTGATAGCCATCTCATTTCATCTTAATGATAATTATCACTCGCAGTGTTAATCATTTCTATGATGATGTGTTATTATTTTTTCTGAAGAATCGAATAGAAAGGTTTTTTGATTCGAATTATTTGATTGAATTGATGTATGATGGTATTAATAGGTACCTAGTTACGTTGGTTGTCTTTAACCTGTTATTTAGTCAGTTCTATGGCAATTGAAATAGAAGATGTTAGTTAGATTGTTAGATCGATGATGTTTTTCCTTTAGGAGTCTCATATCTAGAGATTGGATATTCGGATGCATATTTACCTAAAGTTAATTATTTGGCTAAGAAATTATGGAAGTAGCTTCTTAATAAATAAAAAAATTACATAAATCCCGGAATTCCATAACATCCGGAAATGCACAACTAATCAGATACATGGTATGGAAATGACTTATCAGCCCTCTTAAGAAGGTTACTTTTGCGGTGTTAACATAAAAATTTATATACCCACTAAACATTTTTTTACAAAACTCAAGACACCGAGTTGTTTGTCGCTATGTGCTATGCCAATTTGGCAACCTACTTTACAAGATTAGCTAGCATTTCTATAGATGAAAAGTACTAAATTTATCAATTCTAGAGTCGCGAGATTTTTGCGATCGATACAAAAGTGCATTCCATATTAGCCAACACCTGAACGTTAGTAAATATAATAACATTCGATTCTATAATCACAACTCTTAAAGTCGATCCGGGAATCCCGGGATTTTTTCGATACAAAAGTGCATTCCATAATAGCCAACACCTTCATTTTAGGTAAATATGCATCCGATTATCCGATCACTGCTCATAACATAACAACCTGGAACCCCTAATATGTAGGAAATAAAAACTAGAGAACTAAGTGTCGTACTATATTAACTACTAGCAGACGTCACGCGGTTTCACCCGCGTAGTTCCCATTCCCGTGGGAGTACGAGGATAAAATATAGTCAATGTTACTCGCTGATAATGTAGCTATCCATTGCGGAAAGAATTTTTCAAATCGGTCCAGTAGTTTTTAAGTTTATTCGTTACATACAAAAATACAAATTTTTCCTCCTTATAATATTAGTATAGAAGTATAGACAACTACAACTTTAATTGTCAATTAAGTAACTAATATTTTGTAAAAATATATTTTAAAAAAGAGTGTCCATGAAATTTTTTTGCCCGTTCTTCTCTATCCATAGGAACCTACTATGCTTTGGAATGGGCAACTAGCTTCATACTTCTGACTGACCGACTCCTTTGAGAATTCAAAAGTGCCTTTAAACGGTTTAATTGAAATAAACTTTTCGCTTCACAAACATGTATAACTGGCTCAAAATTCTAGGCCTTTGATATTATAAATTTATTAACCACTACATGAGATATTAAGCCATAATTATCCATAAGTAAACTAATAATAAAACATTAATATTATTTATGAGCCGATCAAAAAAACATTAACCCTAAAAAGCGCACGGGCACATTATTCCACAAAAATAACAGTATAATATAAATTTAACCGAGTATATTATATTGGGCATATAATTGTCGGTTGTAAGGCATATAATGGTGTATAATTACGACACGTTCATTAATGTGTTACTATAATTTAGTTTAATATGAGACTAATTGAGCTATCGTTACTTGAAGCTTTGATCGACATGAGAACCGATCGCTTTTATTATACACTGTTTAGTTTAATTAAATACTTGTTTTTTTTTGTGCTGCACTAGTTATTTGGTAATAGAGCCTTAATGCCTTTCGTCTAAAATATATAAGCGTTATTCATCGTTATGGATTTCTCACCGTTTTTAAAGTTCACTTTGCTAATAGTTTATTTTATTTTATTCTAGGTAGTTTTATTTTGCATTTATTATTTATTTTTAAATCTTACAATTTTCTTATACAGATTTTTGACTTAATTCGATAGTGTGGCTATCAACCATTATTATTAAATCAAATATATTACAACTAATTAATTATACAGGGTTGAAGCGAAAACTGTTACCATGGATTCAGTACATGATTCTGAATCTCGCTGTGTTGAAATTTTTCGTCGATTTTTTTTTTTAAATCTGCTTTTCCTTGCATTTTGACCGCGTAGGTATTGCACTTTACTATGAAACAGCAGATTTTTTAAAAACGGTAACATACTCAACCAAAATTGAACAAAAAATTACTACTTAATTAGCTATCTACAGATTGTGCAATCCACGAAGACGCGCCCCACTCCGCGATGACTGTACTGTAAGCTGTACTTTAGTACGGAGCGGAGCGGAGTGGGGCGCGTCTTCGTGGATTGCACTATCTATAACCACTAAACATAGGTGCATCATTCATTTGTCTAACAACCGTAATAGCTTAACAACTACAGAATAACATAACAACACATATTTGAAGGCAGCTAATCTCTTACTGAGGTAGTAATACTTCAAAAAATCTTTAAAAGAAAACTAAATTTTAACAAATCATATTATTTTCGCGGTGAATTCATGTAATAAGAACTGAAGTAAATGATGCTGCTTTATTCAATATAATCGCTCTACCGGTTACTACAACACTCAATTAACTTAAAGAAAAGCCTTAAGCTAACTATAATAAGTTTAACTGCCTCACCGACAAATATAATTAGATACCAACACTAAACTGCTGACCTATCACTTCACATAATACATTCATATCACGATCACACACACACACAAACACATAATTTAATAGTAAACAAAATAAATATAAAATCTAATGCAAATTAATAATGTGCATACAAAAAACAAGATAATGATTTGGATCGTGAGAACGCTGAAGTGAAAGTGCTAACTATTTTAGTATTACGATTACGGTTACTGATGTGTGTAACAATAAAAACTGGTGCCATATTGGAAGTATCGGGTTCCGTAGATAAAATTTTATTGTTATTTTTACGCTCTACTTTTTGTAAAGACGTGACTATGAACTCAAAAGTGGTCGTAAATATACAATGTGGAGAGAATAAGACGACGTAAATGAAAACACTTTCAATACTAGAGTGCTGAGGAGTGTTTTGAAACTATGAAATAAATCCCAGCATTGAATTTGTTAAAAAAAACATACTGAATAGTAGTGATGAACCGACTATGAGTTTTGTCTATCAACCAACTGGCTATAATGGCAAAACTATTGGGTATATTTGATAAAAAAATTGTATGCAGACTAGGAGCGTAGATACTAAAAAAAAAAAACGTGTGGCACTCAGGGACTGCCGCGGTAAAGCATAGCATTTGTAACCTCCATTACAACATCACGTTGTCATGGGAACCGTCATTACATGGTGGGCGGAGTGGCGGTGTTAGGTTTTATTTTCGTTACGTTACGGAATTTATTGATTCGGTCGCCGCGCTCAAAACCCGCGATAAAAACTAGGCAATAGCTTAAAAAAAAATTACCACTTCGTTAGATAAACAAAGATTAAATTATTGTTTTATCGTCGCTCCCACATTGCTTGGGTACTAGCTTGGTTATGGTTAAGTAAATATTGGTAATAAGGAACGCTAGTAGGAGGAAGATAATTGCTAGTAATATAATTTCTCTAGAAGAGGTCAGGCGAGCGTCGATCTGCCCGTAAAACCAGTAGTTGGCCGTTTTGCAGAGGAGCCAACTGACTGTTAGCTCATGATTAAATGTATGCGAATTTTTCTCATTATTTTAGTAAAAACAATATTGACATAATATGTGCAGAAGCAAATATTATGCGATTTATTTTGTCTAACATTTTCCTATTTTTTATTGTCACTGCAATAGATTTATAAAATACCATTTCCCGCGATTTCGTCTGCGATCCAAAATGAAAAGTATTTTATGTCCTAAACCAGATCACGGTCTACCAATATGCCAAGTTTCATACAAATCCATTCAGCCGTTTTAACGTGAAAGCATAATAAACAAACAAACTCACTTTCGCAAGCCAGATAGCTATTAGCTTTAGCTGCTATTTATTTTGCTTTTTATTTTTATTCGCTTTTTTTAAGTGAAAACTTATTTAGATGCGTTGGGCATTTTTGAGATGGGAAAAACAATTGAACTCGCGACACCGTTACCAACACCTTATTTTTGTAAACGCGATTGTGCTCTTTATTTATATTCCGTTACGGATCAATTTTCGATGCAAGTATTTTTACTTTAAAGGTTTTAAATTTTTTTTTTTTTTGTAAACGCGATTGTGCTCTTTATTTAAATAACGTTACGGATCAATGTTCTATACAAGTATTTTTCTGCCACCAAGGCGATCTTGTTCAAGTTTTCACTTCTGTCAACACTCCCGGAGTGCCACTGTTTTTTTTTTTTGCTTTATAATGTCAAATCTTTCTTTATTTAAATTAAGTACATATTCTCAATGAAGAATTTAAATAAAATGCAAAAAATTCGCTACAAAAATAAAAAGATCTCCAAAACTATTCGGCACGTAATAATAATATAATATCCGTAAGCAATCACAGATCATGAGCAGTAATCAGACAACCTGTCGCTTTGTAAAGGTGAGGACAGAACAATGTAACGCGTTGCGTAAAGGAATCGTGTATCACGTGGTTAAAGGGCACCAGTTTTAACCATTTTTTTATGTGATTCCTTTTTCTAGGGCTGTTAAAATATTTTTCTTTTGGTTATTATTTCTTTTATTTCATTATCTACATATAATTAATTATATTTTTATATATTTGAAAAATAAAAAATATTAAATTAAATATTAATTGGGTTTATTATCAAAATATATAATTGTTCATGTTCTGGAAAATCAAATCTTAATAGATTGTTATTCCAGTTTTATACCAGCAAAGATAAGGATATTACTGTAAAATTGGTACCTAGATAACTTTGAATAATAATATTTTTGAAATAATCTCGAAGTTTCAATTAATCTTTAAGGGAGAAACGTGATGATAACTGATATATGAGTAATAGGATAATTAATTTAAACGTGATAATTAATATTAATTAACTGCGACTTGTTTCCATGTAATCCACATTTAAATTATCATAATTATGTACTTTAAATGTAGTATTAGATACTGATACGTGTAAAAGTGTTAATACATTGTTATGATTTAGATAATTAATTCGCTAACATTATTATGTGTGAGTAAACATATACTTACCTATATTTTTAAATAATATTATATTTAATTAAAAGTAATATTCAATTATTTTTTTATTATAACATCGCAAGCAAAGGGTTAAATGCAAAAAGTACCGCAAAGCAATAACCGCTAGCAGCTCCGGCTCTTTGACATAATAAAATGACATCAAATTAGGATTTCCACAACCAAAGAACATTATCAATAATCAGAATATCAGATACGCTAATTATTTTAATTTTATGCTTACACAAGAAGTCAATGCACGCATCCTCATAACTTGGTACTAATTACATCACCAGATTTGGTGTTTATTATAATTTTAATGTTTATCTACGTATTGCATTTCAAATGATTTCTAATAATTGGTATCAGTCAGAATCTAGCTTTAGAAGAGATCGTCTTCCCTTAGACTGCACACATAGGTGAAGTTATAGTGTAATGACGAGTTGACCTCACGCACACATAGACACGTTCACCTGCCGCGATCCACTCGTGCTCACTGTCACATGTTAGGACGTGGGTACACCGGGCATTTTTCTTTTAAAGTTTTTTGTTAAATGTGGTGTTGGTATTTTTATGGCCGTGTTAGTTACGATTTGCCGGCAAAAAATTTGAATGGATATAAATTGTTTTTAACATTTGATTTTATAACTATAATAAAGTCAGCACAATAATAATGAGTAGCATGATCATCATTATGACTGATCCAAATAAATCTCACCTATGAATTTACATGCAATAAAAATGCCAATTTTCCGACGCGATATCTAAGCTAATGAAACATCGAATTTCGAACACTAATTAAATGCAAGGCAATAAAAACAATAAACCCAGTGTAGCAACACTCTAAGCTAAACTCTGACATTCCACTCACACACGCACACGATCGAGCGAGTATCGCAACACATCACCTGTCGAGTCGACCGCGACCTCCCAACCAGCCAGTACGTTATTAATATTGGTCAATACACTCACACTAACACATCCACTTTTCACAAAACCAACCGTATCAATCCAAACACAGAATTCAAATTCAAACGCAACGAATTTTCATTCAATACGATTCTACACGCACACATTCAAACCAAAGGTGTTGGCTGCGCATGTGTGCACGAGACTTCGCTTTTGAATGGATACAGTTATTGCTGGAATAGTTTTGAGCTCTATTTAACTGAAATTAGGGTTCGTTTTAGTTCATACTAGGAAGTAAGATTGGATAGAGCACAGCGAAATGTAGCTCTGAGGTCGTGGGAGCTCGCCCGACCGGCGATTCGGTTAGTTATATTATTTTCGAAGATGTAACGGTATGAAATTTTTGATAACATATTCGGGTACGATATATTTGACGTATATTATTGTTTATGGCAGCCATTGTTATTAATTTCGCGTAGTAATGGCGAAAAAATCGAAAAAAACTTTCTTGATGCTCGGTTTTTGGTGCTTTACTTTTATTTATGCGGTTGTAGATGTTTTATTTTGATACAAAATATAATTCATTATCATGTAAATGGTTCTTAACGGCATTATTTTAATTATAGTAAAACTAAAAAAGTGAAAATAAAGGCATTGTGTGGTATTTTGAACCGACTTCCAAAAAGAGGAGGTTCTCGATTCGATTGGTTTTCTTTTTATATGTTTGTTACGCGATTACTCTTGATTGAGTTAGCTTTAATAATACGTATTTTTTCCCATTTAGTATGTGGATGATATGATAAGTTCCTGTCACTGTTATTTACATAGCAGGTAGTGGTGTTCGAATTTGTGTGGGTAGGTACCACAACTGAAAAGTGATAAAAAAACAACCTACTTCCAAAAAAAACACTGCAAAGTGAAAAATAACTTTAATTTCGGAAGTCGGTGGCAAAAATGCAAATTTAAAACCAAAGACACTGGTGCCGATTCCCTTGTTCATCTTTTTCTTTCTATTTCATTAAGAAAAGGACAGAAGAAAATTTTTAGTTTAGTCCTTTCAAATTAATCAGCGCCTGTCACTACTCCATACAAGTTTAGACGTGAACTTCCGAAATTAAAGTTATTTTTCACTTTTTAGTGTTTTTTTTTTTATTATTTTGTTTTTACCATAAGATGAATCCGTTATCGTCGTTAGAAAAATTTTACTCAAAAAATCATCTCATTTTTTTCACAGAATTAGATCAAACTTTGTTGATAGACTTAATTATATGCAATTAATGTGGTCAGGTAACTTACTTGCCAAATAAATTAGCGAAATAGATTTAAAATAAATTGCTGCACATTTTAGATCAAAATATAATTAAGTCTAGATTAATTTTAATAAAATGAGGAAATCTAAATTTTAAAATCGTAAATTATAATTTCCTGTGGTTTTAATTTATTTTATTTTTAAATTAAGACAAAAATAGCTTTGAAAGTGAATGCTTGATTTTGTTAAAGATCAAAATTAGGGTGATCCATTTAAAATATTAACTACAGTTTGCAACTAACATTTGGTGGCTCTCGGTTTATTAAAACGAAAAACAGTATGTAAATCTTTTGCAAGATTGAGTTGGTTATACATTTATTCCCAATTTTTAGAGGCAAGTATCCTCTCATATTAGAGATGACTGGAGAATAAGTACAATTTAATGCATGATCAGTAATATAACACAAAACGTAACATAACATCACGCCGGTTTTCCCCGAAGGGTTAGGCAGAGGTGAACCTACATACCACCTGCACTCACATTTTGCAAGTTATGTTTAAGTCCCATGTAATAGGGGGCGAGCCTATTGCCATCAACCAATCCAGACTCCGGGCTGCTACTAAGAAATTTCTGATGCAAAAACCCAATAACACTTCGCTCGACCTGGGAATCGAACCCAGAACTTCATGCTCAGTAGACCAACGAGGCAGACTAAACATTAAAAAACAGTGGCACTCTGGGAGTGCCGACAGAAGTGAAAACTTTAAAAAAGATCGCCTTGGTGGAAGAAAAATACTTGCATAGAACATTGATTCGTAACGTTATATAAATAAAGAGCACAATCGCGTTTACAAAAATGAGGTGTCGGGAGTTCAATTGTTTTTCTCATCTCAAAAATGCCCAGCGCGCCTAATGAAGTTTTCACTTTAAAAAAAAAGATATTTACAATATTGTGAAGACTGATAAGCAAATGATAATAGATATTTTCTTTAGATCGCTGACTCACCAAGTACAGTAGTAAACAATTAGGACAACAGCATGTCTGTTGCATGAATTTTTTTTCATGAATCTGACTAGTTTTTCCACGCTGATTTCAAAAACATATGCCGTTTTTATGTAGCAGCTCTAGTTTAACGGCTATGAATTGAAGGGATTTTTCACTAAAAATGTACTATAAAAATTTATTAAACATATTTATTCTGAATGAAATTTTCTTATAAATGATTTTCTCGCGTAAAGTGTGTTAGAATTACTATTTTAAATGATCCAACAATAATCAGCCATCATATTTACGTTCCAATATCCCTGATATCTCTCCTCCATGATGCGAATATCCTGGTGAAAACGCTCCCCTTGTTCCTCGTTGTGGTCACCGAGATTTTTAGGAAAATATTCTAAATGACTGAAAGGTAGTGAAGCTTAACACATATTGCACCCAAGCTGCTGAAAGTGTATCAACAACTGTTCAACGTGCTGAATATAGCCATCAGACTTTATATTTCCCAAAAAATTCGTCACTACCCAAACAAACTCTTGCCATGCACATTTCTCGATAGCTGTCATATGGTTGATAAAATTTGTATCATCTATCAACTTGATTTAGTGGTCTGGGATAACCAAAGCAATCAAAATCACTGTCTCCACTACTGTCGTTATTATCGGTTTGTTGACTGCACTCGTCTGGATGTTCCGAAGATGTATATGGCTGCTGAGGTACTGGTGTGTCACTAGTATTCAAGACTGGTCTTATAGCAGATTTTAAGTTAGGATATATCCACTTTGAGCAATTTTTATGGTCTATTCCTATGATTTTAGTAACACAGAAATAACAGTCATCGTGATGATTGGATGGTTCACGTCAGATCATAGGAGCTTTGTACTTAAAAGAGGGTCTTTTTTTTGTTTGCCCATTATCGCAAAGACTCAACACAACTTTTACATACCAAACTAGGTATCTAGGGATTGGCGTTCGTCAGCAATAGAAACCCAAATTAGACCAAATATGCTTTTTTCACGAAGTCCGACACGTTTAAACGGAATTTTTGAAGATATTTTCTCCAAAAATAACACAAAAACAGTCAGGGCTGTTTAAACATATCCTTCTTGAAGAAAACATAATAAAATTTGTATAAAAACTAGTTTAGTTACACCGCTATTGATAGAAATGATCGACTACTTAAGTAAATTCAAGACGGTACCTGTATCTGACTAACTAGAGCTGCTACAAAAAATCTAAGGGTAGATTCAAAATCAGCGCACCCAAATTAGTAAACAACCGTAGAAAAACTTTATGCAACAAAAATAAAGTTGGATTTTGTTGTCCTATCAATCAATATGATATCATTCTACACCGAATTAAATCAATCCAGTTTCAACTTTTGATCTCACCGCGAACTTTCGCCTAATCATACTTAAAAATTAACTACATAATAGATATACTTTTATATAATTATTATATTGATTAATAATATAAAAATATTAATTAATGTTATAAATCATAATTGACTACGCGAAATAATTGCTTTAATTGTATCATAATTATATTTTTATTAAGTTGTTAATGTTGTATGGGGAGTCGCGGTAACATGAAAGTTTTAATTTTTAGTTTTATTTTAAAACATAATTTAGTTTAAGTGGATGTTGTATTTAGCTTTTTATATTTTTATTGATTGTAAACGAGCATACGGCACACCAGATTTTTTTGTTATTCAGTGCAGTATTTTTAATTTTTATTTTTTCGGTTTTTAATTATTTTTATTTTAAACGAGGTTGGGTGTGTTTGCCCATCTATTCATTAGAGATAGTTAGTGGTTATTACTTGTATGTTGTACAGTTATTTAAGAGTTAATAGGGTTATTAACAACCAGTTTTTTATTCGTGGTGTATGATTTTTGAGAGTGGGTTTAGTGAATTGATTATTTTATTGGTACAATTTTGAGCCTGGGAATGAATTTTGCAATTTGGGGAAAGTCAAACTTAAATTGAGCTAATATTTTTTTAATCAATGCTGTGTATTTGTTACTCATAATTGGTGATTATGACACTCAGAAAATTTTATTGTAGGGGCAATAGACTGCCTTGTCGGTCTAGTGGTTGCAAGCGCTACAGTTGAGCATGAGACCCTGAATTCTATTCTCAGGTCAGGCAAAGTGTTATTGGGTTTTTCCATCAAAAATTTCTCAGTAGAAGCCCGGAGTCTGCATTTGTACCCGATTGATGGCAATAGGCTCGCCCCCTATTACATGGGACTTAAACATAACTGACGAGATGTCAGGTGTGTACCTACTGTGGGTTCACCTGTGCCTAACCCTTCGGGATTACTGGTGTGATGTTATTTTATGTGACGCTACGTATATTGGAAATTTTTGTAGATGAAGAAGATCGATTATATACTTACTGTCAAATTATTTGCGAAACTCGACGTGTTTTGATTTCAATTGTTTTAATTTGAATAAAAAGGATCATCCATCATTTAGACTCAGTGCGTCAAAATGTCAAAATTAAACGAAATGTCGAAACAAACCGTGACGAATGTTTGATAGATCTGACATTTGACATCATTGACAAAACTCTTGCGATCATCGATCAGCTGTAATTTGTGTATCGTCAAATATTTGCACTTGAAAGGTCGTAGGTTCAATTCCTGATTGCCTTGATAATTATAATAATTGAGTTTATTCAACAAAATTATGTTTTCGACCTGCTTTTTTCTATAATAATTATGTAGTTTATGTTTTTTCTGCTTTGTGATTTATGTATTTTACCTTCGAAGTCAAAATGTTGCAATAAAAATAAATAATGATACAACTATTTTGCCTTGTTTTGATACGTAATTAACACTTTGCAATTAGAAATATTCGCACCCATAGTAATTATCAGCAATTAATGATTACGCGAAAACCTTGTACGAACACTCTAACTTTGATTGCAAAATTAACATACTTTAAATCAAATAAACTTGCTGATTAGAGTAACACGAATGTTTAATTAATTATAGGCAGAAAAATTTATACGCGTTTTTTATTTTTATATTCGTCTTTTCTAAAACTTATCAATCAATCTGCCTAGCCTTTTCCCAACTATATTGAGGTCGGCTTCCAGTCTAACCGGATGCAGCTGAATACCAGTACTTTACATGGAGCGACTGCCTATCTGACCTTCACAACCCAGTTACTGGGTAACACGATACCCCTTGGTAAGACTGGTTATCAGAATTTCGGGCTTTGACGACCCGTAACGACTGTCAAAGATCCAAGAATGACAGCCGGGACCAACGACTTAATGTAAAAAACCTTATGATGCTAAAGGTAAATATTTTCTAATTTTTTGATGCTCCTGAATTTAAAAAATCTGGCGTAGCTACTAACACAGCGTTTATATCTTTTGTACTACGCACAATTTGTAGTACAAAGGACATAAACGTGCATCACACCCGAATTCGCTACGATTTTTAGGGTTCCGTACAAAGGGTAAAACGGAACCCTATTACTAAGACTCCGCTGTTCGTCTGTCTGTCTGTTGTCTGTCACCAGGCTGTATCTGACCGTGGCTGTGTAACCGTGATAGTTAGACAGTTGAAATTTTCACAGATGATGTACTTTTGGTGCCGCTATCACAACAAATACTAAAAAACAGAATAAAATAAATAAATTATTTAGGGGGGGTCCCATACAACAGACATGTTATTTTTGCCGTTTGTATAGATAGTGGTGCGCGAGTCCGTTTCGCACTTGGCCGGTGTTTTTTATAATCACTTCAGCTATAATACTATTCGTTTATCAAACGACTAGTTTTCATTATAGAAACCAAAAAATGTTTACACATGTAATCGGAAAACTCGCCCCGATTCAAAATCATTTACCACCGAGTGCAAAAGACATAAACGCGTAAGTGGCACCCAAATCCACTACGAATTTTTTAAATCAATTTAGCTAACTTACCATTTGTAAATAAAATGACTCGTTAGTCAATAAAGGAACCAGAAAAAGTTTACCCATCTAATCAGACAACCCGCCCGATTCAAAATCATTTACCACCGTCCGTAAGTAACTCTATAACGGTTCTTAAGTGCTGTAGGTGCAAACATGCAGTATATTTATCGAATAGTTAACATTTCTGTTCGTTTGTTTACTTGGCTAATGACTCGGCCGGTTGTTAGAGATATATTGATGTTATTAGTGGGTTGGTATGAGGTTGTCACTGTGTACGTGCTTACGAGGTGTGGATGATCTGTTGGCAGGTAATTGTTATAGCCTGACGCTTGAAGATAATTATCTGCTACTAAATACTTTAGTAACTGGGCGACCGAGCTCTGCTCTGGTGAAAATAGAGAATGCTCATTAAATTGTACAGGAAAGTTCATACTAATCTATGTATAGTACCTACTTATTCCATGCTGCCATATCATTATTCTAATGTCATTATTCTAATGTCATTATTCTAATGTCATTATTCTAATGTCATTATTCTAATGTCATTATTCTAATGTCATTATTCTAATGTCATTATTCTAATGTCATTATTCTAATGTCATTATTCTAATGTCATTATTCTAATGTCATTATTCTAATGTCATTATTCTAATGTCATTATTCTGATGTCATTATTCTAATGTCACTATACAAATGTCATTATTCTCATGTCAATAATCAATATTTTGTTCTAAACTTTGGGCGATCGAGCTCTGCTCGGGTGAAAATATAGCGAAAACGAATTTTCCCAGATATGAGACCTAGCTAGATCGATTTTTGCCCCCGTAAACGCCTATATTGCACCGTGAGTTTTTTTTTTCTGTAGGGCATCTCATAGCTGACCTCTGAGGTGTGACTATTTAACCGGTCAATCCTGTGGTTCCCTTAAGCTGCTAAACTCAAAGCCTCCAGCCAGGGGGCACAGAGAGTACAAATATATATACTTATACATATATACAAATGCTCGTTTAATAGTATAGGATTTCTGCAAGTTTTAACATTATCACCATCCTATACCTATCACTGCCTCATTGGTCTAGTGGTCGTAAGCGCT
Organism: Agrochola lychnidis; assembly: GCA_963680765.1. Classification (NCBI taxonomy): domain Eukaryota; kingdom Metazoa; phylum Arthropoda; class Insecta; order Lepidoptera; family Noctuidae; genus Agrochola; species Agrochola lychnidis. Next base: position 23,015,151 of record OY796866.1, read on the forward strand.
ACTGCTGATCATGACGTCCTGGTTCGATTCCCAGGTCGGGCAATGTTTTATTGGATTTTTCCATCTGGAATTTCTCAGTAGCAGCCCGGAGTCTAGATTTGTGCCCGGTTGATGGCGATACGCTCTCTCCCTATTCATCATCATCATTTCAGCCGAAAGACGTCCACTGCTGGACGCAGGTCTCCCCCAAGCACCGCCAATTCGACCGATTCTGTGCTTTCCGCATCCAGCGGATTCCTGCGGCTTTCACAAGGTCATTGTCCATCTTGTGGGAGGCCTTCCAACGCTACGTCTTGCGGTACGTGGTCGCCACTCCAGAACCTTTCGACCCCATCGGCCATCCGTTTTGCGAGCAATGTGCACCCTATTACATGGGACTTAAACATAACTGGTGAAATGTAGGTGTTAGTATGGGTATACCTGTGCATACCCCTTCGGTGATTACAGGCGTGATGGTATGATTTGTTATGTTATACCTATCAACCTTAGAACGAACAAACATTTATAAGCCACACTTACAAAATGGAAACAGTTTTTTCATATAAATTAATAGTTGCTGATTATTTATTTATTATTCATAATCAGCCTATAATGTTCCCACTGTTGGGACACAAGCCTCCTTTGTTCAAGAGGGCTGTGATCTACCACGCGGGCCCAGTGCGGGTTGGTAGATGTCACATGTCTTCGAATTTTTGGTTCTAAAACATGCCGGTTTCCACATAAAAGATACAACTAGATCTTATAGATATAATAAATGTATCACTTCAATAGTGCCACAGAATCCGACAAATGGGGTCACATTAGGCTTTTCTTTTTTTAACCGACTTCCAAAAAGGAGGAGGTTATATGTTCGTCGCGTATGTTTGTTTTTTTTTTTATTTATGTCCACCGATTTCTCCGTCAATTGTGGATCGATTTTGAAAGTTATTTTTTTGTTTGAAAGGGTGTGCTTTCGAATTGGTCCCATATAAATTTTATTAACTTTGCTTTGATAGTTTTTGAGTTAGCTACAAAATACGTATTTTTTCCCACTTAGTATGTAGATGATATGATAAGTTTCTGTCACTGGTAGCAGGTAGTGGTATTCGAATGTGTGTGGGGTAGGTACTACAACTAAAAAGTGAAAAATAAAAACTTTTTACAAAAAAAAACAACCGACCTCCAAAAAAAACACTACAAAGTGAAAAATAACTTTAATTTCGGAAGTCGGTGGCAAAAAACGAAAATACAAAACACAAGACACCGACTTCCGAAATTAAAGTTATTTTTCACTTTGTAGTGTTTTTTTTGGAGGTCGGTTGTTTTTTTTTGTAAAAAGTTTTTTTCAAATACACAATACAACAGTAATTTGTTTTCGCCAAACTGCAAAATAGTTTGTCGGCAATCTAATTTTGAAACTATCCATCTGACATCATTTGGTGACAACTTGGGCATATGTTATGCCTAACCAATACTAATCTGACCTTAGTTCTCTGTCAGTTATTAATTACTTATGTTGATGACCAGTATTAAGCAATATTAAAAAGATTACTGTCAATATTGATACTAATAAGGCTCACACGGGAAATAACGCTTTTGAAGCAAATTACCTTTGAATGTCAGCTTCACTTATAAAATATTTCAAAATCCGTAGGCCTAATGACGAATTTAATGCTCGGCCTTCACTAAGAACTAAATTAATAACCACTCATTTATCACCTTACAAATTTAACACATTTCAGAAAAAACTTAATAATATTCCCATGGTTAAGTAAAATGAACTTTGGTATTATGGAGCTAAAGTTTATATTAGATTGTCTAAATTATATAGTCGTTGGTCTTGACAAATTTAATGTTAAGTTGCCGTCGATTCGAGCACCGAGTGATTTGATTACTGATCGATGTATTGGTTTGTATAGAGTTGGTAATACCGCCTGGTATTATTGTTTTTTTTTGTGCATACAGAAATAATATTTCATTATTATACTTTACGAAAATCAATTCAGTAGTATAGTTATGAAACTTAACAAATACCCCAAAACTGAAGCATCTCTTTCGCTTTTATGGTTATAACAAGTGAATACACAGCACACATAATTTATCTCACTTATGGATAGTGCAATCCACGAAGACGCGCCCCACTCCGCTCCGTGCTGTACTAGAGTTCAGCTTACAGTACAGTAATCGCGGAGTGGGGCGCGTCTTCGTAGAATGCACTATCTATACTGAAAATGAGCCAAGACAAACTGCAAGCTTCCATCATGTTTAATTTCGGTACATTGACGACTAACCAATATTTGGACAAATCTTGCAAAGCTTTTTTTTTTCAATGTTGTACCCAGCAGCAAAGTTAAAAACCTTAAAATAAACAAAAACCCTAACTTAACACAGTATTTATTTAAATAAACAACCCATTTAGCAACTCCAGACAATTCGTAGCGAAGTTGCGATACTCGGGTGACGCTCGTGAAATGCGAAATCAGATAGTTACAGCTTTTTGCTCGACTGTACTCGTTCGTGTGCACTTTTTACTGTGACTGTACAAGTGTTGCGCAGTTCAGACTAGGAGATTTTGTTTATAGATGTACTTTAGAAAGAACTTGTGAATACAAAAGTCAAAGGTGATACTGAAATAGTTCGCTACTTAAAATAAAACATTTGATCTTTTCATAAATGGACTGGTTATGAACTTAGCTATTGATCATCCTGAAATGTACAGTCATTTATAGACATCTTAATCTTAATCACGTATTTAAAGAGTGTGATGTACATTTTATTCATTTATTTAAGTTTTCATGCACAACATTACAGAATATGTTCTCAAGGCATTGTAGATAAAATTAGTCAATCATAATACTATAAGATTGGTTTAATTAGATTCACTTGGTATTAAGTCGCAGTCACTGTAGAAGAGTTACTTGAATTAGTTATAAAACGAAAAAAATAATAAAAAACGTGTGGCACTCGGGGACTGCCGCGGTAAAACTATTGCTTAGCATTTGTAACCTCCATAATTCCTATTTGTCAACGCTACACTTGGGATGATGACGTGATGACATAAAACAAAAATTACGTTCCCATGACAACATCACGTTGTCATGGGAACCGTCATTAGTTAGGTGGAGTGGGAGGTGTTAGGTTTTTTTCGTTACGGAATTTCTTGATTCGGTCGCCGCGCTCAAAGCCCGCGATAAAAGCTATGCAATAGCTTAAAAATCTTAGGTAGGAAATACTAGAAAAATCTTGTTGTACTCAGCAGTAGACAAACAATGTACAAGATATAACCTGTGTTTCCTATCACCCCCGGGCAGCATAATATGAATAGAAACATAAAACGACCCCCGCAGACCGACGACTTTTTTGTCGCACAGTTGGACATAAGAAAATGTTCGGAAGCAAAGCAATTTCATTGATCGCAGTATCTCTGTAATTCGTTGTTTGCGTTGTTACGCAGTTAAAAGAAAAGAGTCAATAGTCTGCGGGGGACCTTTGGGCTGCAATTGTCTCGGGAAACAGGGTTTTTTGTAAGACCGTTTACAGGATTTGTGGCAGGATACCTGTGTAAGTTTTAGGTAAATGGCTGTTGTTGTTGGTCGGTGTGTTGATCCTGTACCTGCTAAATGATACAGGTTCTTTGTCCAATGAAGACAGCGCCATGCGCAAGGATCTTTTCACTCACGCATCTGTTCGTGGTCATTCATTGTAAATTTTTCTTAGGAAATGTCCTGCCAAAATGCACCCAAGCAGGTTTAATCTTCTATTGGTTTAATATTCGTTCTGTGATTACTTCTTCACACACTGACTTATTTATTATAAAATTTTAGGAAAATCGTCTATTTTTACAATGTTTGTAAATATGTGAGCACCATGTATCTATCTATCACATAATTAAATTATCTGTTTTACCTATTGTGGTATAGTTAATTGATTCAGGCGTGACCTTGCGGAAATCCATTATAAAATACAATAGACGTGGATATATTTAGTAACCTGTTCCGCTTAGCTATTTCTAAAGAGCCATAAAAAACTCCTGAAATAAATCGACACGTGTTTCACCTCTCAACGAGGCATCCTCAGGATGGCGATGGACTTGTTGCGAACTCGAACACGGCGTGTTGCCACACCGAGCGAGTCTGCACTCAGCGCTCGGTGTGGCAACACGTCGAGCGAAGAAGAGGAAGAGGTGAAACACGTGTCGATTTATTTCAGGAGTTTTTTATGGCTCTTTAGAAATAGCTAAGCGGAACAGGTTACTAAATATATCCACGTCTATTGTATTTTATTGTGGTATAGTAATTTTATTCTAGGTGCATTGTCTTCACATATAATTTATTTAACTAATGTAAAACATTTTACAAAACATTTTTCATACAAACTATTTTAAAAGAGTAACAGTGTATTTTCTTGCCCATTCTTCTCCATACAAAAACTACCTTTTGGAAGGGGTGACTAGAATCAATTCTATTATTTTGTAAATTTTGACGTTCAAAAGTGCAATACATGGGCCTATTTGAAATAAATTATTTGACTTTGACTTATAGAAATATATGAATTTAATTTATACTGTGCTTTTCCTTAGTCCCGTTCATTTCAACTTCTCTCTGCCATGCGCATTATGAAATGGCAGATTACTGATTCAATGACAAACTTGAAATCAATTAATTGTCGTCGATATTCTTCAATCAACCCACGTTGATTCGTGGCAATGAATTGATTACGGGAATTTCTTTGTTTCTCAACGTCATCTTTACTATCTTTAATTAATTCATTCGATATTAATACGCCATAAAACTTTAAATCACTCGATTTAAACATACGATTCGTCTAAATTTATACTAAATGTCGCAATGATAATTCACGACCATCCCTAGCTATAACTCTTCGTACATGTTACCTTGGAACTTGTCACCTTTATATAAAGGGGTTAGAGTTCAAAATTGTGTAACTGTTGTAAAAGAAGTGCTTATTTGAGAATTCCTAACACGGCAGAAATTAAAATACAATGCTGCCTTCGTATAGTTGGATGTGTGACGTCGGCGAAGTTGAAAGCCGGTGGACGGCGATATATCCTTCAATGTAGGGATTAGGGTTGGCAAATCTTTCGTTGCATATTTTGTGTTCTTAATATTTTAATTTTCTGTTTCTTAGATATTTATTACATATTTTTCTGTTAGGTGAAAAGCTAAACGTGTTTTGACGTAACTTGTGTTGCATTTAATAGATTGATTATTAATATACATACTGTAGCAATACTTATTTTGTTATAGTAATTAACTGAAAAAGTACGGAATGACCGGTAACATCTAAAATCTTTATGCATGATCAAGTAAACTTTGGCACACCTAATTATTTGTCTACTGACGTCATTGGCCTCGTGCACCACTTGAAATTCTGCCCACACCACAGAATCAATAGCTTCAGTATAATTAAAACTTATTAAACCTCATTTCAGTGCTAAACTCCTCACGTAAAGGTCGAACTTATTGAATGAATTCCAATTGTGTTTGGATGCATTGAAATTAGTTTTAATTTTTTAACCGACTTAATAGTTAATGTGATTGTAGCCTTCGCGGTTTATAATTATATCAAACTAGCTTCCGCCAGCGGGTTCGCTCGCATGATATCTTTATAATTTATAGCCTATGTTACACAGTGATAATATAGCATTCTAATGGTGAAAGAATTTTTTAAATCGGTTCAGTAGTTTTTGAGTTTATTCATTACAAACAAATATACAACCATACAAAAAATCAAATCCTGTCTCTTTTTTAATATTAGTTTAGACTATCAAAATTCACAATTGGATAAAGGAAAGTTGTTATAACACTAATCTAACCACTTGCTGCTCTCTGCACAGTGCACTGCACTTGTTTCTTCTGTTATAAAGGTTTCGTATTGTGTAATCCTCAGTTTCCAGCCCGTCCCATCTTTGATGTCCTCAGCGACGCTCTAAGCCGAGGTTCGTACCCCACAGGACCCTACCCTTAGCGAACGCTCGCCAAGTTTTAATTGGCATAGTTTTTTGCCCCTGGACTGGCTTTGAGTGTAGAAGCTTAAGGCAGCCACAGGAAAGTCCGGTTAAATAATCATGACCTCAGAGGTCAGCTATGAGATGCCATTTCGAAAAAAAAAAAAAACTTGTGGCACTCGAGGACTGCCGCGGTAAAGCTATTGCATAGCATTTGTAACCTCAATACTTCCTATTTGTCAACGCTACACTTGGGATGATGACGTGATGACATAAAACAAAAATTACGTTCCCATGACAACATCACGTTGTCATGGGAACCGTCATTACATCGTAGGCGGAGTGGGGGTTTTATTTTCGTTACGGAATTTCTTGATTCGGTCGCCGCGCTCAAAGCCCGCGATAAAAACTATGCAATAGCTTAAAAATCCTCAGTTTAGTTTAGTTTCCTACTCTATTGATGGTAGTCAACATTGTAAACCATATATCTTGTCTTTCCGTAATCAAATTGTTGAGATTCATGAATAAATTAACATAATAGAAATTCAATAATTAAACCCAAATTTAAAAGCCAAAAGTCTTTGCCACAGTTATTGAAGAATTATAACCAAAACTTCATCATTGGTCTTCAGTAAACGCAACAGTTTCTCAAAATATTGTGTGTGCACAACCGTTCATGATTATTAATTTCAAGAAGACGATGCGTCTTTGCTAAGACCATTAGTATTAGTTTCCACGTAAAGGCCAAACTATGGGTCAAACGAATAAAATTAATTCTATTTGTCTTCAAATAGTCCCAAATTGCGTGTATAGAGTAACTTATTGGTATGTATGTGTTGAAGGCATCATAAAACAGTGAAAGTTTATGGCTCTTATTGGGAGCCGAATTTAAATAAAATGTAGCAACTGGGTCTTAATTATATTGATTGGCTTAATTATGTGGCATATGTAATGAGAATGAAGGTCGTTTTCTTTTATGGTGTACGCGGAAAACTAAGTGGTTGTACAAGATATGAGATGTGTGGTCTGTTTTGAATGGGCCACCTGTATTTTTGTGTAGCTTCTGTAGTTTTATTTGTGCCATAGACTGGGACGCGCGCCTTTTCCATAAGGATTGAGTTTAAATTCTTTCATTGTTTTGTTTGTCATCACTTCAAATTGGCACAAAGCAATTTGGCAGAAGAAGGAAAATAAAATCAAGAAAGTCTACTCTGCAACTGCAATTATAAATACAGCACATGATTTTAGACCCCAGCGTAGATATTTTTCGTCGGTTATTAAAAAAATATATTTGCTGTTCCATACATTTTGACCGCGTAGGTATTTTACTTTTCTATGAAACAGCTGTTTTTTGGAACGAAGTTCTTTAACACGGCTTGCAAACTTTCAGAAATCGTCAGCTAAAAAGTGTTAATACTTGCGACTGACTTCTTCTAATTCAAAGAGAAAGAAGGGAGAACGGCAGCAGAAAAAACAAAAGAAAAGAGTAAAGTGATTACAGTGTATAATAAACAGGATGACACCTATAGTTAACCACCCTAGAATCTTGTGCAAAAAAAAAGTAACTGCTTTTCTCCAAAACCTAAATTATGAAGATACTGAAAAATTACTTACCTAAATGTAGCAGCGCCTGATATTGTTAATTCTTCTTGTAGTCTTATTACTAAATAGTTCCCAACAATCCATACACACTGCACACTGCTAGCTCCATACACGCACGACCAAACATACATCACACACACAAGCACACCCCCTATCTCTTACTCACATACACATACACACACTTCCACGCACAAATACTAACATGTTTAATCCCTGACTCTCTACCTAATTTTATTGAGTCAATTACTGTATCAAAATTTACTTGAGTCACAAAATATCTCTTTTCCCGGCCATGATATTATATAGTGTTCCTCATGGTCGGTATACAAGTACATAATAGAATAACTGTAAATGGCGGAGATCCTGGTGTCCTAAAGTACAGACCTCGAGCCTAGTTTAGGCACCAGTCTCCCACAATATTAAATAACAAATACCTATGTATTTTACAACTGTGATTGCTCTATTTTCTTTGTTATATTGTGGCGAGAGAATAAACGATTTTTATTTTATTTTATTTTTTATTTTAGTGTCGTTGGATAAAATTGTACACATCGGCCCGAGTACATTACATGTCGGAGAGAAAGAGAAAGTTAGAATTTCGTCAAAATGAAAATCCAAGATGGCGGCTGCAATAGTTTTCAAATTTTTCTTCATGGGTGTCGTTTTCATAGTTTTCGAGGGTGCTAAAGCCGATATGAGGTCAAACTGTAAATCCAAGATGGCGGCTGCTCAAATTTTCTTTAAGTTTTAAATCATATGTGAGAAAAGAACTTCGTTCCTGACGGGGGTACCCCGACCGAACACGTTCATTTTTTATGAAAAATTTCATCGTGTGATGGTTCAGAATCATGTACAGATCCCTGCCACCCTGTATGATCGAATCCCAAAGTGAAGCCACCATGCAAATAATTATTTTCTACCACGGGTTTTTGCCTCAGATCAGCACAAACTTAAGCTCAGCCACCACTTCAAACTAAAGTATTACCTATAACCATATACCACGCTGCACTAAGTACCAAGTACCAACCTAAGTACCTACTAATGTTCTTGACGACGTAAAACAAGCCCATCGCTCAACGTTATACCATCAGATAACAACATGTGGTTTATTCCTCCATGAATAGAACGTTTGCACATAATTATTTATTAGATTTGCGCATATTATTTGTTAGATTCTACTATAAGAATGTAAGGTTATCAGTGAGATTTATGTGTTATGTGCTACTAAACTGTAAAGGTAGGTTTACGTAAGGCACATACCTGTAATTATGTGTTGCATCTAGTATTATAATATTGTTTTGATTTCGTTTTTAGGGTTCCGTAGTAAACAAGAACCCTTATAGTTTCGTCATGTCCGTCTGTCTGTCTGTCTGTCTGTCCGCGGTCTAGCTCCGAGACCCTTAGTACTAGAAAGCTGTAATTTGGCATATTAATTACGCCGACAAAGTGGTAAAACAAAATTACGAAAAACATTTGTTTTTAGGGTACCTCTCATACACGTAAAGTGGTGATGTTTTTTTTTTATTTTTTTAACCCATAGTGAGGGGTATCATTGGAAAGGTCCTTCAAAAATATTTGAGTTTGTGAAAACCATTTTTGGATTCAGGGATCCGTTTGCGAAATATTAAGCTTTAAAGTGCTAATTTTTGTTAGAGTCAAGTGTCCCCCCCCCCTGCCGGCTAAATGGTTGGTTTTGAATGTGTGAAAAAAATCACAACAGTAGTTTATATAACGAAATTAAAAGGAAAACTATCACAGCTAAATTGGCTTTACAAGTTAACGAGTAATTATCGACCAACTTAACTTTGCAGTTGCAAAAACATGTTTTCCCATACATTCCGTATGGGAGAACATATTTTTCAACTACAAAGTTAAGTTTGTTTTTGGGATAAATTCATCCCAACTACGGAACCCTTCATTGTGCGTGGTCCGACACGCACTTGGCCGGTTTTTTGAAGTGAAAACTTCTTTACGCGCGTTGGGTTTTTTGAGATGGGACTAAACCATTGATTTCGCGACACTGTTACCGAGTTTACCGACACCGTGGAGTAAAAGATGTCAACGCGTTGATTACTGCGTTGCGTGGAGTAAAAGACATCAACGCGTTAATTACCGCAGTGTCGATATTTTTTCAAGTTTTCACTTCTGTCGGCACTCCCGGAGTGCCACTGTTTTTTTTTTTTCATCGTGCTATTCAACACGTATAGCATGATCACCATAGATACGAAAGACAAAATGACAGATTGTAGAAAGTACCTGTCGACCCCCAAGAGAAAAAATGTGATCTTTTGTTATAGTGCACCATACTTGCATTAAAACTTGCTCAGATAAGTAACATAAAAAAGACGTGTGGCACTCAGGGACTGCCGCGGTAAAGCTATTGCATAGCATTTGTAACCTCCATATCTATTTGTCAACGCTACACTTGGGATAATGACGGATGATGACATTAAACAAAAATTATGTTGTCATGGGAACGTAATTGTTTTATGTCATCATCCGTCATTACATGGTAGGCGGAGTGAGGGGTGTTAGGTTTTATTTTCGTTACGGAATTTCTTGATTCGGTCGCTGCGCTCAAAGCCCGCGATAAAAGCTATGCAATAGCTTAAAAAATAAACAAATCTATTTAAGAGTGGTAAAATGTAGAATAATTTGTCTTTTAATGTGTGTCTAACTATTCATGTGTCCCTAATCTAATAGTTTCCATTTCATTAATAAAACTTAAATTATCCTAACTTTTAAAAAATGTTTGCCAAGCGTCAACCCTAGCCCCGCGCGTGCGCACACGCGGCAATTTGTAAGCGGCGTCCGCGCAGCTTTCCCGATGCGAGCCAAAGAGGATCAATCTACTCCATATCGATGTGTATCGCCTATTGGCTATTGTGGCCCTACGCATCTATGTGAGCCTAGTATTTATGATGTGTGTGGTATGAGCAGGAGTGTTTTTGTTTGAGTTGTGCTGTTGAATCATAATTGGATAAGTATTGCGACAGTTTTATTATTTCTGTGGTAGGCTTTTGGCCACTGAGACAGTGAGGCGGAGTCACGTCATACCACGTAGGAGATGGCGAGACGAGCTGGATAGGTTCCGTCAAAATCTGAAGGAGGACGCGCGGGCTCGCGAAAGATGGCAGGAGTGGAGGCAGGCCTTTGCCCAGGAGTGGGACAGACAGGGAAAGTAAAAGAAAAAACGTGTCGCACTCGGGGACTGCCGCGGTAAAGCTATTGCATAGCATTTGTAACCTCCATACTTCCTATTTGTCAACGCTACACTTGGGATGATGACGTGATGACATAAAACAAAAATTACGTTCCCATGACAACATCACGTTGTCATGGGAACCGTCATTACATGGTAGGTGGAGTGGGGGGTGTTAGGTTTTATTTTCGTTACGGAATTTCTTGATTCGTTCGCCGCGCTCAAAGCCCGTGATAAAAGCTATGCAATAGCTTAAAAAGACTTTTGAAAACTACTTGTAAAATGTTTACCTATGCCAGCGTCATCGCGCGCGTGGACTTAAAAAAAAAACCTTTAAAAATCTTCTCTATTAAGAATTACAAGTAAGATGTTGATCAGTATAATAACATATATTTTTATTTAAATAATAACATTTAAAAAAAATGGGTCTGAAAATCTGCATTTATAATATTACTAATAACAAAATATTATCATTTTAACGCTAAACGCATGCTAGACGTGTTAATAAGAATATGGAATCAAAATACTTTCTGAAAAGTTTATTGCGACACTTTATTCATCCACAAGAGTTGAATAAATACGTAAGACATTTTGAATATTATAAATGTAATATAATAAGTAAACTTCTATATAAATAATAACTAAATGCTGTTCGTTCGTAATCACATCACTTCAGAACATTTGGACCGATTTGGCAATTTAGTTTTAAACTGTTGTAATATAGGTCAAATTAGGTTAGGATAGGGAAAAAAATTTGCCATTTTTCCTGGAATATTTTAAAATTCGAGAAAATTTTTGAAATGGGAAGAAACTATTGAATTTGCGACACCGTCACCTCATTTTCGTAAACGCGATTGTGCTCTTTATTTATATTGCTTTACGGATCAATGTTCCATGCAAGTATTTTTACTTTAAAGGTTTTGAAAGTTTTTTTTTTAATTGTTCAGTGTTTCACTTCTGTTGGCACTCCCGGAGTGCAGTTTTTTTTTTATTCTTTTACTGCAGCATTCATCATCATCACATTAGCAGCCTTGTTACACCCACTGGTTAGAATTATAGGCCTCCTCTCTTTTGTGCCATGCTTCCCTAGTATGTGCGAGTCTCATCCAGGTCTTCCCCGCGATCTCCTGTAGGTCGTCAACCCAACTGGCTATGCAGCCTTAACAGGAAACAAATAAAAGCAAGGCAATAGCCTAACTTTTATAGCCTAGCCCTAGCCTAGCCCTTTCAGTCTTTTCACAATTCGCACACTGTTTAATAACTCTACCCATCCAACATTTATCGTCAATAAAAGCTATCGAAACAATAGCGAGTGTGATCAGATTCGTAATCGATCCATAACGATTGCAAATCGATACATACGAAATTGTATCGATATGCGCTGGCGACGATTCGCGCGAAATTTTCCTTTGTGAATATTGAGTTATTGAGATCAATGCCAATAAAGTTTGCATATTTTAAAATGTATCTTGTTTACTTGATGTCTTAAGGGATTGTGAGTTTAACTTGGCCAATAACGGGCGGTAAATTATAGAAACAGGTCATAAAATTCTGCATGTTCAGTGGCGGATGTCGCAGACTATGTTAATACATACAAAAATTACATCAGAACCAAAAGCACTTTTATACGCACTAACCGTTTAGAGTCAAGTGCCATGTTAACGATTGGTCAAGTACTTGTATTAGGTAACAACAAACATTCGCATCCACAATAAATAATATTTCAAACAAGAATGATTGACGTAAAACGAAGACGATAATAATTCGGTCAGAAGTAATTTATTTAGGCAATAGTACTCGACGAGTCTGTACCCGGCATTACAAACCGAACACCAAGTGTATTGACCCAATAATCTAGTTAAACTATTGTACTTACATAACATAGTCGCATGGGGCATATTAAGTGTCGATTTATTTATTTGAAGCGCGAACTCTGCCGTCATCGTCTTCTTTAATTATCACACCTTCATCATCTACCAGTGCAATTCCAACTTTATGACGTTGACAAGTAAGTTTATTTTTGCATAAAAGACACACACCTTAAGTTGTTTCAGTATCGCGATCGAAATATACATTTAAATGGTGGCGTTTATACGGATTTGCCAGTTGAATCATCAATGCGTTCACTCGAACGTACGTCGAGTATTAAGTCGAACCGAACAGATCTAAATGTAAATGTTTAGCAACTCGAATGTAGAATAAGGTTTTATTTTTAGGGTTCTGTACGCGAAGGGTGCTAAATGGAACCGAATTACTAAATTAATTAAAATTCTAAGGTCCTAGACCCATATTAAAAACAAAAAGCAATACAAAAATTTGTCAATTTTATACATGTCACAGAAAAATGTCAGATCAAATCAATTAATGTCAAAAGCACACAAGAAAATAAAAATTAAATTAAATAGAACAATGAATTAAATTATGTCAGAAATTATGTAAGTGAAGTTATGTCAGAAGTAAAAATTTAAATTATAATATTCATAACGTTGACACATCAAGCACCAGCAATATGCCTGCTACAACAAAGCCTAAGTACTAAGCCTCCGCTGTCCATCTGTCTGTCAGCGGGCTGTATCTCATAAACCGTAATAAATAAATTGTTTATTCACAAAAAACATAAACTTTGTGACAATAGATAGGTATACAGAAAGGTAAGCAAACTTACGTATAATTAAACAAAAGTGAGGTCGAAAGTCCAAGAAGAATATATACCCTGCCCCCAAACTAGGAAAATCCTGTATGGACACAGGAATAGAAATAGGTAGACATTTTAAATTTTCACAGATTGTGTATATTTATTGCTGCTATAACAACAAATAATAAAAATTAAATAAGGTTAATAGTCAAAGGGAGTCCAAGAAACTTCTTTTTTTCGGCGTTTTATGCTCGATCTTAATACCTTACGGAACCCTTCGTGTGCGAGTCCAACTAGCACTTGGCCGGTTTTTTATAAACAAACTTCGGTATTTCTCGAGATCATTTGATCATTTATATACATGACACAGACAGTGTTTTTCTATCGACGGCCGTATTTTGAGTTGCTTGTAAACAGGTTTGTTTTCAACTCCTCGATTACTGGATACATTGTAACGTCCTTTACTTGACGGCAGTACGGTTGATATCTATAAGAATGTACTTGTAATCTTTGTAAGAATGCTGGACAAGTTTCTATGCTGATCTTTGAGAGAGAAGTATACGGCGACGGTTTACTGCGAGATTGTTATAGTCTTTACGCTCTTTTTCTAAAGGCGAGCAGATCTAAGATCTAAAACGACCATAAATATACCGTTCATTGGTAACTGCAGTAATGCAGAGAAGTAAGTACTAAGATTTAGAGATACGTATTTAAATGCTACAACAGAGAGAGATGGAAATCTTTAGAGGAGGCCTTTGTAGAAGGATAAGCTGTTTAGAAAAAAAAACCGAACAAAAAAAAAATTGTTTTTTTTTTGAAGAAAATTTTTTGTATTGCAAAATTATTTTATAAAAGCTTTGTAAAACCAGCAATAAAGACTTATTTTATTTCATTTTTATTTAAATACTTATAGCAGTTAGGTGGAATATGGGAAATAAACTAATGCTTGTATGTCCAGCATAAAATAAGAAAAACTGAAGGAATTGATTACATCTACTAAACTGCTGAATATACAGTTTTATGAAGAGATCAAACATACTCTTGTATAATAGTGGATTTAAATGAGTCTGAACAAAATTAAAAAAACCCAAGTATTTTGAATTAGGGCTCTATTTTGTCACCAATTCTATTTTTCTAGTCAAGCTAACAACTTCTCTCAAGATGCTAAAATATTATACATTTTGACATTATATTTTATAGACATGTCCCCTTTTTAATCGACTTCAGAATACCATTCGACCATTAAAATAAAAGTTTCCTATACACCTATTTCGCGCTAATTTGTTTACATACCAGTCTTAACTCGCCCGGTCTGAACGAGGCATTAGCGATTATTATCGAATCGTTTTGCATATCGATACTCGTGTTCGAACCGATACTGTTTGCGTCTGAGTAAGGATATTTGTTGTGGATACTAACGATGATATCCACAGTAATGTTTCCATAAACGGGGACTGTTTCTCGAAACTAGTACGGTAGAATCGATTCTGAAATCAAGTTGTCACTAAACGTACACTGAATCAAATATTTGATCGGTTCGATGCATGAATAAAGATATTGTTATCGTTTTATAAGATTTCCTGCTTTGGTAATTGGATTTGGTCTAGTTTTAAGTTTTGATGTTTGTTTTGCAACCAATCTTTAGGATCCATAGCCATCTTAAAATCATTTAGGATGGCTATGTGTCCTAAATATCTTAATGCAACTAAGCTTTAAATATTATATTCAGACTTTTTGCTCGAATTTCCTTATTTATTTACACAGCAGACGAAGGAATCATGTATAAAAACTCAATTTTTCTTCGTTTTCAAATATTAAAAAAAAAACTATGGCTAATGATGTGACGTTATACACAGTTTGACATTAAGTGTTATAAGTTTGTGATTTGCATCTAATTAAATAGTTCTAATTATTCAAGCTATTATTATCTGTCTGATCATAAAAAGGTACAGTGTCCTAATTTCCTCAACTATTCGGAACATTAAGACAAAATTAAAATACATTAAACACAATTTACTATCCTCATTTCAATATTAGATTAATCTGGCGCGTCAAGCACTGGCGTTAAAAAATAAATTGTCATCAAAGATACCAAAATAATCGACGATGCGTGTTCATTTTGAGTGAGCATTGCGCTAGAACGCACTTCATATCATCCCAACCTTATTTACGACTATAAACCGATAAAGCTCAATAAAGTTAAAGATAAAATAGGTACAGCGTCACATACACTTTGAACTGTGAAAAAAGGGTACATTACAAATAGATTTCGTGGTCAGTCGTTTGAAGGCGTCCAACCGAGGATTGAAATCGACTAAACGATTTAGGCGAGCGTAGTTATCGATAGAATGTATCGAATGATTACCGTAATGACAATTTATGCGCGAGTCTAGTAGAATATGTAAACGAGGCATGGACAAGTGTGGCAGTCGCCTCATTTTAATGGGACCACCCGTGTGAACCTGAGCTTATGTGTCGTGATTTGTTTGAATTCGTTTTTAGATGTTTATTGTTCGGTTATGAATGTAGCTGATAGGGTTACCTAAATCTTTCATTATTTCGATACGGTTATTATAATGTTTCTTATAGAATTTCAAAATTATGACTGCATCATAATTTTCATTGGAGAAATTTTTGGAATTTATTAGAATTGGTGTTAAGTTCAGCTCGTTGAAGTTATTTTATCGGTCAAAGCTTAATGTGATGTATGGATAATGTATCATACGTAGTAAACACACTTTTTAACCTCATAATAAAGGGTCCCCGACACGACAAATTGCAATTGTCCATTTTTACGTGATTGATACACATTGATGCGCAACTTGATCTTCTACCAAATGCAATTGAAGCGATTGACAATAAACACACAAAATATTGACACTTGCAATTGACAATTGCAATTGATCGTTTCGGGGACCTTTTACATTTTTAAAATTACTCTTATTCCCATTATTATTTCAGTCCGTAAACGCCGAATGCAATTTTTATAAAACGTTCTATATTTCCAAAATGGTAGCTCGAATGAAAATCTTTTCTGGAAAGAAATTTTTGTGCTAGTCGAAAATAATAATAACATGTTTATTTGACATAAAATTACGTGGAAATAGCTTGATACAAAATATTGAACAATGACCCCCATGCTAGGAAAAATCTGTGTTACAGGGGTCAACCATACGTCCATTATGGATGTTATAAAAGTTACATACAATTTAGTAATGTGCACTTATGTAAAAAAAAAACTAGATTTTGGGGATGATGACGTGCCTAGCTAGCTTTTAACTAGGTACACCTAAAGGAAGGAAGAAAAAGTGGCCTGTTTTTTTATAGGAATCATATTATGACACCATCAAAGATAAGTAATTACTCTATTATGGAAAACATGGCTATGTAAAGGTTAACCTACAAATAAATTAAAGGTTGCTGCAAACCCTTGAGATTTCAAATCTTAAAAGCGAAGGTATAAATTATTTTGATTACATGCATTTATTTTTTCCGATTGACAAATTGATTGATTCGAATCAATCATTATCACCTTGGCTTGAAGCGTGAAATTGTAACTAATAAATAATTGTTTCGACACGAACTTATTCATCATTTTGTTGTTTCATGTCCGCCATTTTTTATTATTTCAAATAATATTTATTTATAGAAGATCCTTTTTAATTATTTGTGAAGATAATCAATCATTATTAGTTACGATTGTCAATCAATTTTGATCGTTTAGAGGTCTAAGTATTGACAGCTACATTAAAAATTGCAAATGTTTTTATTTCGAATTTTAAAAACAGGTACAATTGTTTGTGGAGTAAAAAATTGTTCCTGTCTACGTATGTTTGTCTGGAACGAATAATTATCAGTAAGTTCTGATATTTGATAGATTTTTGGCAAGCAAAGAATAGCTGATCAATATGGGTAATACGAAAGGCTATGGTCGAGTTAAGTAAGAGATGTAATAAAGAGTATCTCCTTATTTTTTTTTTAAAGTTTCTACGGAGCTCTTTCAAAATAATAAATAGCGTCAAAATTATATTTTTTATTTATAAAAAGGATTGTGTGGTTTTATGAAACCACGGTAAAAGTGAAACTTTTAAGTGAAGTATAGGCGCCGCCATATTGGCCTTGGCTGCTTTGACGAGCGCCTTTCACTTTATCCCTACTCCGCAGCCAACCGTCACGCGACATGCAACACACAGACGAAAAAGTTTGAGACGATGTAATAAAAGTTTCAATTTCAAAAAAATTATAAAGGCAATGACTATATTATCAATGCAACTTACGAGTTGTAGGTCGTAGGTTCGAACCCAGACAGGCGCTTTACTTTGTGTAAATTATTTCATCACCACTGCTCTCAAAACGGTGAAGAAAAACATCGTGAGGAAACCGGCATGTCCTAGAACCGAAAATTCGAAGACATGTGACATCTACCAACCCGCACTGGGCCCGCGTGGTGGATTACGGCCCACTCCCTCTCACAGAGAGGAGGCCTGTGTCCCAGCAGTGGGAACATTATAGGCTGATGATGATGATATTATTAATAAAATTTCTAACACTTTGGCCTGTTTCAGTACATATTCCAGTTTTTTAAATCTAAGTAGTCAAATTCTTCAAAGCAACCCATCCATCTTTCTCTATACCAACGTAATCACTTCCAACAAATTAGCTGTACACGTCACAAGCGCCACAACACTGTGTCGTGTGCGCTGATCCGTGACGTGCGCTTACACGCTAGAGTAACTCAGATTATGATAGGGATCTGTGTAATTATGTGATTAATTTGTTTGAAAGTGAATGTTTGTTGTTTGTTTTTATTCATCATGGTAGGCGTAATTAAAAATTTGTTATGCCTCGCAACCTGTTACTGTGTTTACATAAAAATGAATTGTTTCTACCGTTATGATAGCTTAGTCTTTTCCTAGATCAAACGTTGTTAGCAACAAATTCTTAGGGTATTGTTTGGGTTTTGGGTTGTCGCTCTATAATAGGCCTGTGTTCAAAAATATTTTTTTTGTCTGTCTTGTAAATTATTAAAAAATATTAAACACGTATTTTTTCTTTTTTGACGTAATCAAAAGAAAGAAAGAAAGAAAGAAAGAAAATTCGTTTATTTGCGGTAAACATGACGCAAAGAAAGATTAAAAAAAACACGTAAATAACAAATTGGGGGAAAATATGCGACACATCCACACAAAACGGCCATCGCTCAGCATAAAGATGCGACCCAATGCGAGACAGAGCCCCAGCGCTAGGTTTCAGCGATAGCCGGCGCTGACGTGATGACGTCAACCGGTGCAACATATAGTGAAATAACAAATCAAAAATATAATAAATACAATACTAGTCCTAAATGTTTAAACAAATATAATATTTAAAATGGCAACATTTCGTGCCGTCGGCGACTCAAAAGATTACCGTCGATACATTGAGCATGACGTCACGCCTTGCTAGATTTTGTACTGAGTTGTGACGTAGCGAGCCCCCACTCCCCAACTTTAATGCGTGTTTTCTAAGTTATTTTTGATTAATATGATAAAGCAAAAAATACATGTCTAATTTTTTTTATTATCTGAAAGATTTATAGACGCCAGCACTTCAAGCTACTACAATCTGTCAAATTTATTTAATAGATTTTCAACTTTATCACTGAGACATAAGGTTCAAAGTTGATTGGGAAAATTTTACAGTTTCGGGTAGCTTGATGTGCTGGCGTCTGTACTAAATAGTTTTTTTTTTACCTAGACAACTTAAGCATTCTATTGTCACAGATAGGTTAAAACTAGATTAAATGGAGACTCATAAACTATTTTACAAACTGCGTAAGCCACTCGAGTGAAGTTACCTACCTGTAATGCTTTTCATTACAACTTTCAGATCACAATTTTCACTTGAACAAAAAAGCATGGAAACAAAGAAGAAAACTCTTGCAAAAATGTTTCACCAAAGCGGATGGACGCCTACGACGCATGCGCAACAGGGCACCTGCGTGGTAACACCTGCTGTGACGTGACTTTAGGAAAATAACTTGCTTCAAAGATGTGGTTACTGTGATTCAAATTGGGGAAGCAAATGTAGTGCAATGATATGAAAAGGTTTGTTTGAAAGATTACTAGCAATCTCGGTTCGTTTTAACCCGTTTCAGCATCGTTTTTTAAAGTGAAACTTTTATTACATCGTCTCAAACTTTTTCGTCTGTGTGTTGCATGTCGCGTGACGGTCGGCCGCGGAGTAGGGATAAAGTAAAAGGCGCTCGTCAGAGCAGCCAAGGCAAAAAGCCAAAATGGCGGCGCCTATAGAAGTTTCACTTTTACCGTGGTTTCATAAAACCACACAATACTTTTTTTTGTGATATTCTGTAAAAAAACCTTCTCTATCGCAATCGTCAATCAACAAGTGTACCATATGCAGCAGTCATCCTGAGAGCTTTAAAACTGGATATCGTGGTGATAATGATAAGAAAATCTCAGTACATCTAGGAGGCAGTGCTATTTTTTGGTTGGGAAATTATCAAATAACTTCTCCCCCTCTGGGCGGAGCGGGAGGGGTGTCCGACTCTTACATAAAACCCACCCGTGTTCCTTCAGTTGCCATATTGCCGGGGCCACGATCTCCCTTTCGGATTTCTTCGCAACCCCAGCAGGCATCGGCCCTAGCGGACCTCGTCAGTTCTGCTGACATCTCTTTGAGGCGCGCGTGGAACACAACGCGCCGTCGATCCGGGCCTGGTCCTTATCGGACGGCGAGCTACCCATTGCTCAACGTCCGCAAGCCCACGCCTAGTGCTCACGAAAAAACGTTCTAAGAAACAACAACCTATGAATTTTTGACTGACAGGTTTTTGTTTTCAGTTTGAGCGAAAATACCACTCGGACAGTCGGACTCTCATTCTATAGGACATGTATAATATATGTACTATACCATAATATCCTCTCTTCATGTTATCATGAGTCACATCAAGAAACTTCAACATTTTCTTGAACCACCGGTCCATTTAAAACGAGACCATAAAACCTATGATATAGTGGAATAATTATGAAAATATCGAAACACGTAGATATTGCAATTTAAACCGGAAAACGTCGCCATGTCGCCTCGTCCCGACGGTTCAGAGGTTAAATTGTATATTTGAATATTACGACCGTAAATGTTTGAGTTAGGCAGCCAGTAGGAGCTATACAATAGGCGAGATATACAGCATGTATCAGAAAAGTGTGGTCAAATTTAAAGGTGTGGTACAGACCAGCAAACTGGACAACTTTCTCTATGGTATCAACATCGTAAACGAGAAAAAATATCAGCCATCCCATACATTTGATACACGCAGTATTTTTGGTTTTGATACAAAAGCCAAGTTTGCCATTAATAGCAAGGTTTGTGGCTAATTAATAATTGTTTGTATTTTATCTGTAATGGCTTTATTATCTTGGTTATCACACGGGAAATCTTACAATAATATGTTTAGATAATAATATGATGCAGTAATTACATCCGTTTTGCACGTTACAAAAAGCGCGATATGAAAACATTTATATTTGCTCTTTTGTGATGCCAAATATAGATTCTAATTTATCATTTTATAAAGGTGACTGCATAATAAATAACAGCATTCAAATAAATCTAATTACCTACATTTTAAATATTGAATAGAGTTCAAAAACACCACAAAAAGGTTACCTTGTTACAAGTAAACAAAAATAAAAAACGGATATCGTTATAAATAAATAGTCATCAGTAATGATGAATGCAAACATCAAAACAATAATTAGATGTTTATATTTAGGTTCAAAATGTTTCTAACTGGATTGCGAAATATCAGATGAAATCAAATGGAAATATTCATTCACAACTATTAGGATCGCTTAATGAAAAATAATGATTTCGATAAATGCTTTGACTGAGTCCAAGACACTTAAGAAATAGGTAAGATATCACTATATCTAGTAAGAAGATTCTACAACAAAAACAAATATGTTTTTATCTTGAGGAATAAATAGCTGCGAAGTAGCATCGCATCGCGTGCAACAAATCCTAACTACATAAAGCACAGTTTTGTAACGAACTCGAGTGTGCGTTAAGAATTTTAATAGTGTTTTTTGCATGCGTCTGCGCCGTTCAAAAGGTCATGCACAGCTGTGTCATCTATTTGCATGATCTAGGTTAATATTTTACGTTAGCCAATTTATTTGTTTTTTTGTTGAATTTTATTCTGTCCTTGCAATTTTAGATGTTGTTTTTTTGTAGCAATAATGATAGGCTTTAACTTCTTTTCCAGTATTTACAAAGAGTTTAGGAATATAAAGGTCGTGGGCAAGATGTATCAGTGAAATAATCAAGGTGGTTGGAAAGACATGGGCATATATACACTCGCTTCCTTCCCATGGGGGTATCCAACATATTCCGTCTATAGCAAAAAAGAGATCCATTAAAACAAGATGGCTTTTGCTTTACACTGGTTGGAAAAAAACTGGAAAAACTGTTATGTTTTCTTCGATTTCGATCTTGTTTGGTATTTTTCTATCAGTATTTATGAGTTAACATCACGGTCAGTTGTATCAAATTAATTATTCTACACGTGCTAATGCAAAACCATTAGCCACCCCAATAAATTAAAGTGTTTTTTGTTGTATCTCAATCTCCGAACATCGAAAACTGATTTAGGTTTAGTGTCGTATCTCTGATAATTCGATCACGCATGACGTTTTTTGTGACCCATTAATTTCTGATCTCATTAATAAAACCGGTTCTTAATTAGAAACACCATCGGGAATTATACAGTTGTCATTATACATCAAATATAAGTTCTATGAACACATTCTTGGGCTACCAAACATGTTAATACTGCTTTAAGAATTTTGTGTTTCCACAAAAGCAGGTATTGATTTAATTTATATTATAATGTTAAGTTGATGATTTATGTCCAAAATTTACATTAAAATAATATTTATTATGTGTTAATGCTATTTTGTCATTTACTGATTAGGGTTGTAAAAGAAAAAGTATAACAAAATGGTCGACCCACTGTTATTGAACTGGTGATGATAATTTGGGCTAGTGACCTTTTCGACCGAGCTGTCACTGGTTTTAAAGGTATATGGAAAGTTTCATGAATCATACGATCATTAATATTATGCTTAAGCATCTGTTTAGCAAAATAATAATTTTATATGAGCAATATTTTGCTACATACCGTCCGGCCGTCGACAGAGTGCGTTCCTGACGCCTCAGTCAGTTGTCAGTTGGACAATTTCTAGTAGTAATAAGGATCACATTCGCAAAACACATATTCGTTAGTATGGAATTGACAGGTGTCAGGTGGTCTTGACGGCTGGACTGTAGTGTAATTTACCAGTCACTTTGTTCTCATGTGCTGGGCGCTACTATGCAATTACATTGTAAAGTCTATTCTAATACGGTAGAAAATCTATCAATTCCTTCATTTAGGCAAAGAAAATGTATAGTTTGAACTATTATTGTTATAAAAAGACATTGGATTTGTGCACTCTATAATAAAATATTAGTTATATTTAAAAAATAAGCAATGGTTGGACCAAGAAAAAGTTTATTAAACCTCTTCCGACAGCTTTGAGTGATGTGCTTCTAAACTGTTGCTTTGACCTGACCTTTAATAGATCTTAATTATACCCACACGGGTATTAATATACCATAAATATTTCTACGTACAACACTATAATAGTATATTTAAAAACGTGCAACGAATGAGAGCAATCGATTTCATTACATGTTGGGGGCGTGTCAGAATCGATTCCGATGAACTGCAAGAATCGAATATTGAGTGATAACTCGGACCACCATGCGAGTAACCAAACATTTTGGCACATAAACCATACGTGATTGCACACAATTTGATCCTGATTGCAATTACATTTGGAATCGAATGTTTTCTACGAAAATCGATTTTATTATGGTGCATTGGCATCGGGAGCGTTTCTCTGGGTTGCCAATAATTTTATTGGCAATCATTATTACCATAAGTGTTGCCTGATTGAAACCGAAGTGCGTAATTCGTACTTGGGGGGCCGTTTCCTATAATAAGGCCGTGTTGAGCTAATTTAACGGAAAAAGCTAAAGGGCAAAGATGTACAGGTTATGCACATGTTATTTCTTGGTATTTAAATCATGAGAAAAATTAATGTTGTAAAGTTTCTGGGCCTTCCTAATTTTTACCAATCTCAGCTTTATAAAATGTAATAAAAATAAAATCATCGAGATTAACACTTTAAAATGCAAGTTTTATTTCAGTTGCGTGTGTTTCTGATTTTGTTACAAGAAAAACCTCCTTTTTATTTTCATCTTTTGCATAGAAAGTCCGTTAACCTGTTATGTCTCACCACGTAAAAAATAGATATTATGATTTATTTTCTACAAAATACAATGCAAAACTGGGGCAATTCCAATAATATTTAACATCAATCAAAACATTTAAAAATACTCATTTTGCATTTTAAATGTGAGCTAATTGACCAAAAATCTTCAGTAGAATCAATTTAAATATATTTGACATTTTATTGTTGACTTTTACGAGGTACACATCGATAAATTAGCGCCAATCAGATCAATAAAGATTTAGGAGGTAGGAACTTTATCGATTGAAGACTGTTTTTTTCTTTTTTAAGGCGACGATAACCGATTTTTAATGATTTGATACTAAAGATGACGTCTAAACGAGTGGTGTTAATTATTTGGAAAAAATATATGTTAAATTAAAGTATTTTCTAAATATATTAATACAGGCATATTTTGGATTATTTTTATATTACATGGTGAAATTAATTTGTAAAGTTATGTCTAACGTGGATAAAAAACTGAGAATCACGCAAAATCTATCAAGAGTTTTTTTCTGAAACCTTCACCATTTTAAAGATAATTTAATTATTGATATTTTAGTATACGTGTTTTATTAAAATACTATTTGTTTTATGTATAATTAATGAATAATGCTTCTAATTTGGGACAGCGCTCCTTGATGGGCGAGTCCTATTACTGGCTGGACGTACGACGCGTTACATGAGCTCTGTACAGAATACGCAAGCTAACCACTCAAGGTTACTGGCATATATCTGTGTCTTAAATCGATTAGTTGTCATGCCTTTGTAAGAATGCTTAGAAAAGCCGATTTCTTCAGAATCACTATTGACAGGTAACTTCAAACTCACTTCACCTAAGATTTTACGGTGAGATTTTTGAATAATAGACCAGCTGTTATTTTTAGTGAGTAGACTAACTGATTTCATTACCGTTTTAGTCAAATTCAAGTCACTGCGTATTGAATATAAAAGAATAGATTTATGGATAAACATTAACTTAACCTATCAATGTCGAGACATTTTGAAATAAGTACAATCTTCAATCAAAAATAAACACAAAATTATCATTATCATATGAAATCTTTAACTGTAATAAGTGGCTGAAATCAAGCTAAACATACAGCTCTCAAATTCTCAGACATTAATTGACAGGTGTGGTCAAATGTCAAGTTTTTGAACCGGCTACTGCTTTCAAACTAGACTTTATTAAAACGTTTTGTAACATCTAAGTCAGTTCCTACTTCGATATTTCGTTCATCTGCTCACACAAAACATGTTCTGACTAACTTTTAATGAGCAGTCTATTTGATGCTAGAAAACTTCAACAATAGGCCCAATCAAGTCAAAAAATCACAAAACTCACTACCGTTACCGATTCAATATTCGTAACCGATAGAATCGATTATAATCACGTTCGATTCAGTATCGATACAATGATCGACATAGTGACGCCTTGTCCAGTGCAAAGATGGTTCCACAATAGAAAAGAAAGTGTTAAGTCTGCTAACGATGTATAAATTTGGTATATGCATTAGATGTTACCAATAATAACTGTTATTCTGTGGCGAATTCTTTTTTATGTCAACCTTCCTGCTTTCTCTTCGCGCGAATGTTTTGACAGGTCGAGCTGTCAGTGTCAGATTGGAACAATGCGATTTGATCGAACTATAGTGACAATGATACAAATGTTAAATCACTATACTTTTTATACAGCGTGTTTTTTTTAATCCAGTTAGTGCATATCTAGAATTGGTAACAAAAGACGGGTTCCAGATCTCATTAGGAAGCATGATTAAGTTGTTCGTGAATTTGTGAAGTACCTTGTTCATTTGTAAAAAACGTACTAAGCGTTTAGTAGGTACTATACCAACGTAAAATCTAAAGCAATTAATACGAAAATCATAAAATTAGTGTTACTACTGGGTATTGAATAGTGAACCTAATGTCAATAACTTTAAAAACCCTAAAACCAAACGATTTCAAGCTTAGAATTTTTCGACATCAAATTATATAATATAAACTTCATTGTCTATAAAGCCGACAACGGTTAGTAAGCGGAAAACGGATGATTCTATAATTTGTAGGCGGGAACTGACGACCAACGGTTTAAAAAGTACACCACCATAATCAGAGCAATCAGCCGGATCATTACGAGTTTAAATGAAGATTGAACACGAGGTTTTAGGGATCCGAAGATTTGATATTATAGTTCATTATTTTTACTTTGTGGTAATTGTTGAAATAGAGTTTGTTACTGTAACTATGTCTCAGAAGTTAAATTTATTCAAATGAGAACAAAAATGCTGCATGTTGGTTTAGTAATTTGAACTGCTTAAAGTAAGTCAATTAATGCTCCAGAATTCGGAACAACGTTGATGTCAATAACTTAACAAGCATTAATTCTCACGCTATTTTTGTCTTGCTATCAAAGAATTTGAGCAAGATTTAAAAAAGACTAGAGTTTTACCATATTTTTGAACGTCTTTGTAGCGGATAGATTCTTTCGACTTCTCGTGCTAAGAAAGCATCTCTACCTTTTTTTTTCTATTAATTTCAAAACATATGGGACCTTTTACGATTGGATAACTGATATTTTCAAAATGATAAATAAAATCCATTTCATTTAAGGCATTTTTAACCTTATACTGTCGCATGATCGCTGGTTTGACCATTATAATAAATGTATTTTTTTGTACGAGGATTATTAAATGAAAAAATATATTTAATTATTTAAATTATTGAGATTTTTTTACGTTTCCACTGCAAATTTATAGGGTATTAAATAATGCAAATTTTTAATTATTTAAAACCAAAGAGGATGTTTGCCTGTACGGTTAATTAACAAACTCAACAAAAGCTTTCAACATACCTAGGTGCATAACTTTAGATAATGTCTGAGACAACAACAGTGAACCTCATAAAGAATTCAGTCCAAATACCAGTTCATATTTAAGTATTCATTTTTAAATGATCTTTATTTGTCCATCTACATTTACTAATCAAACAATTTGCTCTAAAATTTCTCCGACACGTCTCGAAGGTATATTTATCTGATATATGTGCATATACTATACATACATGTACCAAAATCTCCATGAATTATTCATGGTGCGTACGCACATTATAAGTCATTACGATATCTGCGCGAGCGATGCCGCTGTCTTTAAAATTTCAATTTCTTGTAACTTTTGATTTTAAAAAGTGCCTTTCCTGAATATTAATGCAAAACCGAGTTAATGTACCTTATTATGGATCTAAAATTATTATAAAGTTTTTTTTTTTTTTCATAAAAATGATGTGTGGTGACAAAATGTCAAAATGTTGTGCTTTTTTCAAAGAAACGATGAACCTACAAAATAATGTAATTATAACAGGAAATGATGTTGATGTGTGCTACATTTTTTTATTTTTCCAAAATAGACAGATACGATTTTTTTCTTTAGACAAACGAATAGTTTATTCGACTAGAATTTAGTCCAAAACATCTTATTTAAAAACTGTTCCTTTTTTATCAACAACGAAGTTGCCCTTAGCCTGCATCTGATGGAAAGTGTTGATCAAGCCGAAGATGGAAGCGAGCTTCACCTGGAATCCTCAACCACAGAGAAACTGGCTATCTTACAAAACACAACAATGCTGTATACATTGTTGTTATGGTGACAGACTTAGATAAACTTAAACTTTGAACAAAAAACACTACCTATAAAATACAGTACAGTCAAAATTTGGTACAATTTAAATTGGTCAGCAATTTTTACAAAATGTCGGTACGAATCGAAGATTGTGTGTCGGTAATAATTGAAGATGGTCTGTTGGTAATAATTCAATTTATACATAAATGATCGTAAATATACGTAACCAACGATACGGAGTGTTCGTGTTACGGTACATTATAAGTACGGACAGCAGAAAAATGGTAAGTACTTGTAAGTTTATATATTTCAATATGTTTTCTTTAATGGCTGATAATGTGATGTAATATCACTTTGTGCTTGTTATGTAATGTAATGTTATGTATGTTAAAGAGTTTTCAATTTCTTAAATTTTATATATTCGTGTTTTCCTCGTATTATTCGTAATAATGAAATGACCATGTATTTAAAATTACTTAGAAAAGAAAATGAAATGGAGTGTAAAAGTTACTACATAAAATTACAGAAAAATATAAAGTTAAAAAAAAATAAAAAAACATACTGGCCTGGATACTTTTCTGTCCTGTCAACCGTTTCAAAACTTAGCCGAACTCATAAACAATAATCAAGCGCAACGTCCAACATTTTGCAACAACCAGTTTTGAAATTAAATTTCCCTCTGTACCATCGGTATAAAGTACGATGTCGATTATTGAAAAGTGTGCAAATTATAGGGTCATCGATAATATTCGGCGGTAATGGCCGCCCGAATTACTGACCCCGACGCCATGTTTAAAACTCTTTATAATTTATAATGTCCCACATATTTCGTGCGTCAAGTGTACTTCGATATATTTATGATTTAATAATATTAATTTGATTTCTTTTAGGAGTTAAATGGTTGTAAATTTTTTGTTTTACCGTGTGTACTTCTTTGGTGGGATTTCGTTTTTTTATCCTTTTATTCACACCAGATATTTTTGATATTTTCTCTGAACTTATAGATCAGCATAATTAGCCTATAACGTTCCCACTGGACACGGAGCTCCTCTCTGTGAGAGGGAAGGGGCCGTAATCCACCACACGAGCTCCGTGCGGATTGGTGGTTGTCACAATGTCTTCGAATTTTTGCCGGTGTCTTCACGATGTTTTTCTTCACCGTTTTGAGAGCAGTGGTGATGAAATAAATTATACAAAGTAAAGCGGCTGTCTGCGTATAAACCCACGACTCGAAAATAGGGCTTGTTACGACTGGACCTACTGCTCTAATATGGAGATCAAAATAGTAATATTTTGCGGCACAAAACAATAGGCCCGTGTTCAATTTTTTTTTTACGTCTTGTAGTTTATTAAAAAATATTGGACACGTATTTTTTCTTTTATGACGTAATCGAAAGATTACGGCGATACATTGAGTTAAAATGTGGCATGACGTCACGCCTTGCTAGATTTTATACTGAGTTGTGACGTAGCGAACCCCCACTCTCCAAGTTTAATGCGTGTTTTCTAAGTAATTTTTGATTAATATGGTAAAGCAAAAAAATACGTGTCTAATATTTTTTTATTATCTGAAAGACGGACTAAATAGAATTTCTTTTTTTTTTACCGAGGTAACTACCGTTTTGTGATTACTCTTGTTCTTATTCTAATGACACACTAGATCAATTAAATTTTAATCGCTACTTACAACAACGAACAACCTATCTTGCCATAAAGCGGTACATCCAGGAAAGCTAATTATGAATTTTACGATCACATATTGCAGTACTATAGTTCAAAAGGGTAAGTCCTCATAATAACTATTAGTGTCATCGAAGCACATAAATGTTCTGCAATAGTATCTGAACCCTAATTCCCTTTCAAAGCCTGCTTTCAAGGTTTGAATAAAAACCCTAACTAAGCTACTTAGAGGTTTTAATGCCAGCAGTAGACATTAGGTAAATTAAATTTGACTTGTGTAAATATTTTCTACAAAAAGCGTATTAATATAGTAAATGTCAAAGTAAATGCCTTTGCGTATTAAACCTTTAGTATATTATGAAATAGGTTTTTAGCTTTGACGCTAGATTGAGCGGGAGTTATGGCGAAATAAAATGGGTAATGTACCTTATGGTATATGTCGTCAGGCCGTAGACATAACATATGTGATAGAATTTATGAAACGTACGTCCTATGGAACGTGCATTTGTCATAATGTATTGTAAATTAATAAGTGATTCTATAGGTTTTACTAGATGTTTTTCTGTAAAATGAGTTTAAATGACTTATAGGTACCAATTACTTATCACAACATACATACATACATAAACTCACGCCTTATTCCCATGGGGGTAGGCAGAAACTACAGAACGCCACCTGCTACGATCCTTACATAGTCCTTTTGCCTCGTTTACGTTCATACATCTGGTCATACACGCACGCCGGTTGCGAGTACTACGCACTTGGCCTTTCTGAAGAACATCACCAATAAGGTCAGTATATGTCTTCCTAGGGCGTCCCCGCCCGGCCTTTCCCTTTACATCAGCCTTGTAAATACATTTTGTTAGTCGCTTTTCATTCATCCTCTCAACATGCCCAAACCATCTCAGCATACCCTTTTCAATTGTTGTCACT
The DNA here is from genome assembly GCA_963680765.1 of Agrochola lychnidis. Lineage (NCBI taxonomy): Eukaryota > Metazoa > Arthropoda > Insecta > Lepidoptera > Noctuidae > Agrochola > Agrochola lychnidis. The sequence goes on from OY796866.1 coordinate 23,045,101, forward strand.
ACATCTTCTTTTAAATCACACTGCTGTCTTATCACATCATTCCTCAGCCTATCATTTATAGTCAGACCACACGTTTCGCAAGGAACGCATTTCCGTAGCATTTATTCTACTTTCATGTTGTTGTGTGTGTTCATGTTCTTGTTGTTATTGTTTTTTCACTTATCACAATTTCATATTAAATCATATATTTTAACATGAATTAGTAAATATTTAGGTAGGTGTTTATTGCAAATTAAAGAAAAGCTTCTTCAGCGCTAGTTCACAGAAGAATTCCGATTTTGTAAACAGAATAGGTACCTAGTTCTTGTTTCACAAAATCTCTTATTATTTTAATAGTTTAGAGAGAGGAGCTCGTGGCTAAGTAATAACAGCCGCACGGGTCAATCCAACAGGCTAAGGTACGCTTGCCGGAGTTGGTCCGTGGATGAGAAACCATCTTTACATACTAAGACCCCTCCATGCCTCGGAAAGCACGTTAAGCCATTGGTCCCAGCTGTCATTCGTGGATCTTTGACAGTCGTTACGGGTTATCAGAAGCCCGAAAGTCTGACAACCAGTCTTACCAAAGGGTATCGTATTATCCATTTAGTGGGTTGTGGAGGTCAGATGGGCAGTCGCTCCATGTAAAATACTGGTGTTCAGTTGCATCCGGTTAGACTGGAAGCCGATTCCAACATAGTTGGGAAAAGGCTAGGCAGATTGAGTAGTGACATGTGAACCTAAGGTGTCGACGTAACAAAGTCATCACTACTTTGTTATCTTCTGATACCGAAACTTCATTTTAAAATTTTAAAATCAAACATTGGTTTTCCAAACCGAAGTTTTTATAACAACAATAAATCGCATACTAACGATCGGAAAACTATCAGACACCAACGTTCAATTATAAATACGAGATTAACTAAATCAACATACTATAACAATGAATAATGACCCTTAAAACTGGAGACCAAAGGGTGTAATTAGCATAAAGAATCTTCGATTCTTCGCCCACTCCTTGTTTTTATTTTGTAATTTGAATAAACAGTTAATTATGTTAAGTATAATCGGAGATATAGTGAAAAGTATATTTGTTATAAGCCAAAGATGGCTGACATTTATCATGTTTATACGTTTCTGATTATAATATATTGATAACTGATACGTGCAGGTACCAATTATTATAACAAATCACCGTTTCGTAACTCTTTTTGGTCGAAAAGTTCAAAAAGTTATTTATGTAATGCCCCTTACATGGAGATTGTCTTCGTAAATATTGTTTTTCATCGTCCTAGCGGTATTTAACGGTATATTGTAAGAGAATACTTTGGTATAAACATAATATCTTATTCAACAAATAAACATTCTTATGTATAGACTTTCTTTTGCTGTTATTACACAACAGATTTCGAGTTAAAATAGCAAAAATAAGCAACAAAAGATCACGAGCACTGGAAAATGCTAATACCACTGTGACGATTCTCATCTGCATTATCAACGAAATGCTCTCTTATTTTCCAAATCGAAGCTTAGGAATATTTAACGACTGAAAAAGATTATTGTTTTATTTCTTTTTAACCGACGTCTTTCACAAAAAGTGCTAACATACATAACACAACATCACGCCTGATTTTCTCGCAAGGCTAAGCAGAGTTGTGTATATAGAACACTGGTTTTTGGTGCACGGTAAAACTGATGAGTTTATGTTGGAACTTACTTAAATGTATAAAATGAATATATACTACTGAATAAATAAATAAACAACACCCACATTTCGCAAGTTACATTAAAGTCCCATGTAATAAAAGGCAAGCCTATTGCCATCAACCGGGACATCAATCTAGACTCCGGGCTGCTACTGAGAAATTTCTAGCAGAAAAGGCGCTATGTAACCATCAAATGCTACCATTTATTTTGATCCCCTTCTATAATATTCATAATCCATTAGTATCTTACGAAAACCTCAAGAAGAAATGGAAATCACGACTCTAGAAGATATCTAATGAATATAATTCACACTATCACAAAAGATAATCATAGAGTTCGGGACCAATTATACAACAACATTCGGTAACCGTTTATCGAAAGTTACGACTGTGTTATTTTCCTAACAATTAATGAATTTATATATTGATTTATAATATCGAATTTATAATTATCTTTCACAAATTGTCTTCGTTCTCATAGAAATGCTCTGTGTCGTATTGGTGTAGTCTTGGAGCTTGGCAACTTTTATTTTGTGCCATCGTAATTATTTGGAGTGATACATAACATAAAAATTTACGCCTGTATTCCTCAATGGGGTAACCTTTTGAGGAATACAGGCGTAAATTGTTATGTTATGTTATGTAAAGTTGAGTGTACTTTAGGTACACCTCTATCTAACCCATACCCATTGAGCCAGTTATATTTTTAAGTCCCATGTAATTGAAGGCGAGCTTGTTACCATCAACCGGGCACTAATCCAGACTCCGAGCTTCTATTGAGAAAATTCTAGATAGAAAAACCCAATAACACTTTTTCCGACCCAGGAATTGAACCCAGGACCTCATGCTCAGCAGTAACGCTTTCGATCACAAAATCAACGAGGCAGTCATTTAGAGAGAAAGTCAACACTTTTCGTATTTGCTTACTGGGTGATTATTATGCAAAAATCTAGTAATTTTGCATGAATAAGCTAAATAAATATAATGAATGCACTTATTATTTAGCGAACTTTCATTTATGAAGATGCTTGAGACGTTTTACCAAAGTATTTATTTATTAATTGAAATATCTAAGGGGTTCTTACTCTAAATTAGTTAACCTAGTTAGTTTTGTCACGCTTACAATTTTATATTTATTTTACTGACAAGTGTTTGTGAAATAGATACCTATTTAACACTAGAGTGTGCTCATATTTAATGTTACTGCTTACTTTTTTATTACACTTTTTTATTTAAGTCATTTATAAAATTCTATTTTAACTTATCAAAATTATAAAGTAATAAATTGCCTTATCCTCAGTAATTGCACCTATAAATTAAATCACAGACTTCGCAGCATACATTGCGTAAAAATGTTCGACGTCATCTCCTTGACTATGCCGCCAAACTATCGTCGGCTTCTCCTTATCAATAAGCAATTGTTAAACACTGATAAATTGGTCAATTTGTTACCTTATACGTCGCGTAAAGGCAGTTGGAGATGTATAATTAAGTATAGGTTCAACCTCCTCTGAAAGATACGTTATATCGTCAGTCATCGCGTATTGTGAGATTTTTTTTATTCATTTGCGGAACTTTTTTTTGCGACTAAAAATGGTCTTCGAGTTAGGCCGCTGGAGCTTGACATGATCGTGTGAACAGAGTATTTAAGCTTTTGAAATATGATCAAATGATATTGCAATTTGTTCATCATTTTGAGCTCATTATAACTTGTGAAGACTAATGATTAAGGTTATCGTCTTTTTTCTGAGAGATATTTGGCGGACACTATGATTACTGAGCCTATTTTCAATTACCGCATAACAGAAGGTAGGTATTATTTTTACGATAACGGACTTTTTATAAGGTAAAATGATCTGATTTGGGATGGGTTTTTTTCCCAGTTTGGTTGTATTTCACTCCGGAAATCAGACAGCAGTATAGTCGCTGGCAAGAAACTTGGCAAGAACCGTCGATGCGCAGAATTTTTTTCGCTTGTTTTTTTTAACAGACATGTTCAAAAAAAAAATATGGCAATAACCATAGTGAAAAAAAATTGTTGCACTAAGTGTACATTCGCAAACTTATTCCCAATACGCCAAAACCTTTCCAAGTTACGTGCCGGCGACTATATCATGTTTACGATAGTGCACTTTTGATACGGTAACATGATCTGATTAGGGATGTGACAAAATTTTCCCAGTTTGCTTGAATTTCACCCCGAAATTCAGACAACAATAACAGTTACTCCATTTTGAAATCAAAAGTATCATCAACATCAGAATTGATTGTATTTGCACAATCGGTTAGAAAATGCTATGCCATTAATATATTATAGCTTAATTGCCAGTACGACTTTACCTCATAACTCGGTGACATATTCGTTCACCTTGATAGCGGGTGGTCTTTAATTGATCGCTACAAATCTACGACGAAACATAGGTGGGGTACAATTTGAGGCCAAATTATGTATTTTAAAAATATTATATTCAAAGTCGTATTACGTGAGTAGGTGTGATCATGTGAGTATTGCTCGTCCCATTTATAATAAGCAGTTCGATTTTTTTTTTTTTGTAAATGTCATCATCACAATTAATTATATGTTAATCATATTATTATAACTAGTTAAAGGTGTCAAGAAGGTCATAAAATCTAAACTACGGTTTGCGTGAATAGTCTAAGACAGTCTAGGTACTTATAGAATCAGCATAGGTAATACATAAATCGTTTATTTAAAAATAAAAATACATTAAAAGTATTTTTTAAATTGACGATGTATTACGAAACCGTTACCTATGTAAAAGAATATAAGTAGTATTTTAAATATCACATAATGAAATGATCAATTCAATAAAAATATTAAACCCACTTAAACATCCCTAAACCCCCACCCCACTGACTTCTACTCCTACTCCTTCACTGTGCACGCGGTTCGGGCTTAGAATTCACTTCGGGCCTGACATTAGGAACTGGCAATCTGTTGCAGTATTTAAAAGAAGAGTGAAAGAACACTATTTTTCCACTTTGTCATCGTTGTGTATGTATTTATTATTTTAAATTACATCATATTTATTATAACAGTGATATTTATTTTAGAAATAAGTATGTATTTAAGTATACATAATTTGTGTTTTATTTAATAAGTGAATGGTTTTTTTTATTTATGTATTTTTTTTGTATTTTTCTGTTCTTTTCTTCTTGTCTGTATATACATATGTGTGTATATAAATGGTTGAATAAATAATAAAACTCCGCATTTTTCCCTTCAAAGAAAATGAGCAAAACTAGCGCACTCTACTTCAATCCAAAACCCGTTAACTCAAACGCCTTCACTTCATAATACGCAATGCAATTACGAAATCAGAATAAGTTTCTTTACGTCCATAATTCAGTTGCCGTGGCAACAAAACAACGATGCAGTTAACAGAAAATTGAATCGGGCGACATTACGAGCGACAAAAACGTCGCAAATTGATTCGGAGTAGCAAATTGCGACCGACGACGGGCGCGACAATTTGTGATTGGCTGTCGTATTCGTGCGTATTACGTGTCGGTGTGGGAAAATTATTGTGGGATAGAGAAAGTGATATACTATGTGGAGTCAACAATATGACAATAAATGAAAACACTGGCAATACTAATGCATAAGAGTATTTTGGAACCATCAAATAAATCCTAGCATCGAAATTAAAAAAGTGATTTTTTCAAACAAACTAAATAGTAGTGATGTGCCGACTAAGGGTTTTGCGAATCTCTGACTAGCTATAGTGACTAAACTATTGGATATATTTGATTGAATTTGCGTATGCGGACTAAGAACGTCATTTAGATAATACGTAGTTTAATGTTGATGAAAAGCCGCCTCTCTTCTGTATTGGAAGTCTTCTGTAAATAAACTTTTAATGTTACTATACTAGCTCTCTAGCTGACAGATTCCTTGACAATTCAAAAGAGAATGTATGATGGTATAATTAAAATAAATGCTTTGAACTTGAGTTTTCTGAAAAGAGAAGCAAAGGAACGATCACTATGGTTCATAGTTTTTCCCGCCGTCAATGCAGGCATTGTTATGTCAATGTAACTTTTTTAATGCATGACATAGTAAAAGTAACTACTGTAGCATTATAGAAATTAACTAATTAATTCACCAAGTTCTGGAATTCAGCTTTTATATGTAAGTTCATTTTCAACGTCATACAGCTTTAAATATTCCAAAAAGAGATCAATGGAATCATTTCCCTGACCTTTTAAAAACAATTTACGTACAATAGCAACTGCGTCACAATTGCCATCCGAGGCCGACACGTAATACCCGCGCCGCCTGTCATTAATCATTTGACATAACATGTGACCGATAGCAATGATATTAAAGTCGGCTATCTTTACGCTGTTTTGCGCTTGTGGGGTGGGCAGAGTTCCAAATAAAAAGCTGGTAAGTAGCTGTATTGTTTCATCTTGAAATTCTTTTCACATGAAAATTGACTTCTGGTCAAATATTTTGGACGATCCAAAGCTCCTTCATCTATGTGTTTGTCTATTGAGTATTTGCGGACATTTTGATAGGACTTTGTGGGTTAGGTATTTAACTAAATAGTTTTGTACTTCTTCACTGCTTTCTTGCCTCGTTGGTCTAGTAGTCGCAAGCGCTACTGCTGAATATGAGGTCCTGGGTTCGATTCCCGGGTCGAGCAAAGTGTTATTGGGTTTTTCCATCTGGAATTTCTCAGTAGCAGCCCGAAGTCTGGATTTGTGCCCGGTTGATGGCAATAGGCTCGCCCCTTATTACATGGGACTTAAACATAATTGGCGAAATATAGGTGTACTATAGGTACATCTCTGCCTAACACTTCGGGGATTACAGGCATGATGTTATGTTATGTTACTGATGGTCTGGTAGGAATACCTACCGATGGCCGCCATGGTCCACGCACAATGGTCCACCTGAAGGACTAAGTGCGGAAACCAAACTCCATGACCTTTTTTTCTGGACAAGAACTTAGCGATCTTTTGCTATTGTCCACTTTAAAAAAACCTTCAGTAGGTTTGGCTGTTTGACTTTACCAACTATAGGTCCTACCTAGGTAATGATATCGAAAAAAATTGTTACAATTGTGTAATGTTGTTTCGTCAAGTCATAAAAATAGAAAAAAAAAAAATTTTGACTCCAAAAAAATAATAGAAATCCAATATTCTAATCCAGTCCTATGCCATACCTACATCAGGCACATCTCTTCCGCTATCCATCTAAATACCGAGCGTCTCCATAAAACCAATACATTGGAACAATCAGACAATTTTGCTTGTAGCGTGATTTATTCCGCAGGACGGACCACCGGCTCTGCTGACGACCATTCACGCGTCAATCTGTTTCATTCTATATGGCGCACGTCGTATACCATCGAGTTTTAGATTCCCGTCGACTTGGGTAAGGGTGTGTTCACATCTGTGAACGAACGCGCTTGAATTTTGTATCGAGTTCACAAGCTTTTCGTTGCATAGCGTGCGTTCAAGGTTTACGTAATAAATCTGTTTTGTCTGTGAATTTGGATGTGTTCCCATCTATGAACGATGTTACATCTGGCAACATGCGTTTTATTATCAAGTATAAATTGTCAGTCTATTTTATAAGATAAAACATCAAATTTTAGATTCCCGCAGAACTAACGCGCTTGAATTTTGTATCAAAAGAGTTCACTAAGTGTTTTGTTAAGCTTGCACTGCCTGCTTACGGTTATTTCTTGTGTAGGGCACAGTTTTCATTTTGCGTTATTATCGTATTTATCGCCTATATGTTAAATCTTGAAGAAAATCTTCAAAATGAAAATTCGAAGAAACAAACTTGAGTATTTTATTAATATGGCGTTAATATTTAGCGTTACGTCTGATGATCTGTAAGTCCCTAAAGAAAAATATGGCTTTATCGTAAGTTAACTTTTATTTTGGTTTACAAGATTAACATTGAAATCAGAGTTATGGTATTATGCGAGTCTAAAAAAGGGGTGAATAATATCGTGATATTCCTTTGTGTCGGGGATTGTTAATAACAATGATATAATTAAAATATATATATGTTTAAATAAAAAATCATTTTAAAATACTTTTGTTAGTTAATTGATTCAGGCGTGACCTTGCGGAAATCCATTATAAAATACAATAGACGTGGATATATTTAATAACCGGTTCCGCTTATCTATTTCTAAAGAGCCATAAAAAACTCCTGAAATAAATCGACACGTGTTTCACCTCTCAACGAGGCATCCTCAGAATGACGATGGACTTGTTGCGAACTCGAACACGGCGTGTTGCCACACCGAGCGCTGAGTGCAGTCTGCACTCAGCGCTCGGTGTGGCAACACGCCGTGTCGATTTATTTCAAGAGTTTTTTATGGCTCTTTAGAAATAGATAAGCGGAACCGGTTACTAAATATATCCACGTCTATTGTATTTAATACTTTTGTTGTTTAGACTTATTTTTTAATTTAAATAGTTAATAATTCAATTGATTTTCCGTATTTACATAATCAAACAAAAAACATATTTTTCGTGTTTTAGTTAATAAAGATATTCAATGATAATATCTTCAAGTAGCTAATGAAAGCGTCTAAAACAAATTAATTGCAATATTCAAATTAAAAGAATCAAGATTTTAATTTGATCCAAAACAGCGGATGATTCGTTTTAAGCAAAATATACAGTTTCATAAATGAAAAAAAAATAGAAATGATGTCGCGTATCAGTAATTAATCACTCTCATTAGTTAAAACTCTTTTAGTATGAGTATTAATAAAAATTTAATGAATAAAATTTTGTTAAATAACATATATTATTTCGTGTTAAATTTATGTTTTATTTATTTAACTGACTAATAATTACCTTGCAGCCTTCACAGGTGAACGCGCCAAAATGAAAGCCAGCCGCGGGTTCTCCGCACACTTTACATTGTTGATTCATCTGAAACAATTCGAAATAATACTAAATTATAATAATAATTTAAAAAAAAAAAAAGGAAAAACAAGTTAGGTACATTTTATTTTGCAAGTTTTCAATTAAAATTCACTTGCTTCTGAAACGGAAGTTAAGAATCTAACATTTACATTTTTTTTTTTAAATTTGGGTGATTTTTTGCGACTGCAAAAAATGTCACAATATATTTTTGAAAACCTATTGTATGTTGAATTATTTACAAAATAAAAATAGATTTACATAATACCTACCTATTAACACTTAATTCTATTAAATGAAAGTAACTTTAAAAGTGCATTTAGAAATTGTTGGTCTATTAACACTTCGCCACAGGCATAAGTAGTAAATTTTCTTCAGAGTCACACAAATTATGTTAATTAACACCTTATTTTCCCTACATTACACAACGGACCAAAAGTTATGCATCACTTAAGGATAGTTAATGAGAAATTAACACATCTTCAAGTAAGTATTCATCACTCAATAATGACTAAAAACTATTTAAAACCTCCATCACGCAATGTAAAGAAAATTTTACAATTTTATTAATTTTTCAACAGAATACATTGCTTGTTTTCTTTTACAATTTTTGACTTTGGACATACAAAAGCAGCAATGGATAAATAACAAGAAGACATTTCCTGCTTACATCAATTAACTACATTCTTTAGCAAAGTTGATTGTTTTTTTTTATCAACAAGGAAGAAATGTGATAATTTACTCAGCCTAGTGAAACCCTTAAAAGAATTAAGGAAAAATTCGTGGAATCACAAATTATGTTGGTTGTTATGAATACATACATACCTTAGGGGTTTACCACATGACAGAGTCTTTGGCAAAGGTAATGTTTTTTTTTTTTGTACAAATCTAATTTTCCTGATAGGTATTTCAGATTAAAGAAGTTGGCTACATTATTGACATTACCTAATAATTTGGTTGACCGCCGTAACCTTTTAGATTTGTGTTAATTCACACACAATCTATAAAAAACACATTTTCGCTATACTAACATACATCAGACAACTTTTAATAGTATTTCACAGGTAATTGGACCGTAGATGATAGCCCAAACATTCGAGAACTGAGAACAGTAACTGAAATCACCATCACTACTTCTAACTACTGAAAAAAATAAAAATAATATGCCTCTACTTAAGCATTCGAGGATTACAGGCATGATGTTATTTGTTATTATCATCAACCAATAAAAAAACTCTTAGATGCCGGCGACGCGGCTCGCAACTACAGCTCGAGATGTTTGCAAAATTCAATTCCAAGCACGTTGCGCTAGTGTGAGTGCCTGTCGGAGCGATATACACCTACAGTGAGCAATACTACCACGCACACATTGACAATTATTGCTTGACGCGATAGTACTTAGCTTAGATTAGTAGCTTTTGAAAATTTATGATATTTTTAGATGTGTTCCGTAATACAAAAAATTATGAATGAAAACTTAATGTATTTCCATTTTTTTTTCGATAATTTGTAACTTGATAACATAAACTATGCTTCTGCGGAAACAATATTACAAATATTATTGTTAATAATACAGAAAAAACAATATGAAAACATGTCATTTACGCTGTAAAAATGTACGAAATGCAATTCGCTTACACTTCATTTAAAGGTATGTTTTTGGAAATAAAAAGACGTAGGAGCCTAGATAAATACTGTCTCAATCCGAATATCAACATAATATGGTGGAAATATGCTCAAATTGCGAATGATTTATGTACTACGTTTGTATGGACAATTCATACGTCGCCGCATTCTTAAAATGGACAATTATTTTATCGTTTTGTTATAAAAATCGAGTAACTCCCATATTACAAAAAAGACAAGAATTTGCTCACCGCATTCCACTTATAAAAATATAGATGTTTTGATAACTTCGGGAGTGACCTTATTAGATATACAACAAAAATGCTTATCTAAATATCGTAATACTAATAAATGCTCGACCATATCCGTTACTCATTGTTATTTTAACGCGCTGCTATAGCCACTACTTGTACTACAATGGTTGTCAACTGATTATGATGTAATGATTTATTTGGTAAGTCTACTTTAACATTATTGTAAAAAAGATCTTGAGAAAATATGGATTTGTTGTCAATACAAATAACTTCAGAGAAAAATCTACATAAGTACGTGTTGTCGAGTAAATTAATGTTATTTACTTATTCAACTTTCGAGGAAAATGGTTAACCTAATTTGGTATCAATAAGCTTCGAAAAGTTTTCTAGAAAAATGCAGTCAAATGTCTGAGACTGAATGAAGAATCGACAGTTAGGAACAGTCAAGTGGAAATAATAAGAACCACAGAAGTGCTACTATTTGATAACGTTACGTTTGATGAGTTTTCTAATTTAATGTATTAAATTGATGAATGATCGAAATTAGACATAAGGAAAGGTCGACAGTTAAAGCCAGACAGAAGAAACAAAGGTTGTCCGTCATCAACTTTCTTCGAACTGATTCGTTGGAATTCGCATTAATCACAAAACAACTCCTCTTAACCAACATTATCTAACAGGAAATAAATCCAGAATCCCAAGTGGCAACCTTAAAAACGTCAGAAGTAAAACTTCAAAATTTACCGAAAGCCACTCAAGTGTTATGACGGTCAAGTGGCTTGATGAGCCAAAAAATTGGGTGTCCGACTCCTACTGAACAAACATTGTGGTCGCGCTGTGAAGAGTCATTGAGGAGGTCAGGCCAGCTTGTATGAGTGGCTCAGTATGGGCGGAGTGTGGTTGGTATTGAGTCAGAGGCTATGGTGATAAATTGTGAAGATTTAGATGGTGATTTTATTTTAGTTGGGTGGCACGCAAAATAAACAATGAAAGAATTTTTAGAATTAGGACAGAATTTTTTGTTAAGATCGAAAGGTGACTTAGAGGTGGAGAATTGAAGATTGAAGAGGGATATGTTATGATTATAGAACTGAAAAAAAAAGAAAGAAAGAAAGAAAATAAATACAAACAACTGAACAATAATTCTATACCTAGTTAAGACGGTCCATAAAACTAGATGGACAAGACTTAGGTGGAAATTGTTCCCAATATCGAAATTCTCCTTTAAATTCATGCAATTTCGTGTCCGTATGGATTTCTGAAAATCACACCCAGAAATGCCACATAAACATACAAAAGTGACACGCCACTTTTCACCCGACATCGACAGAACACGACAGCGAGAATTTCCGAAAAAATCACTTTCATGGCATCGCGTGCGCAATTGTGTATTTTGTTAAACCGATTCCCCCGTTCTCGTAACAAACGGACGCAGGTTTAAAAAAATTAAATAAATGTTGAATAATAACATGTTTTGGGCCTGTGCTAACAAGTTGGCGTGACTGGGCACTGTTAACGTATCCGAAATGTTATTTTTTTGTGCCTTTTTTGGGCATCGCGAACAAGCGATGAAGGATTGAGCACGTCTGTAAGACAAGGGGTCCGAAGTAATGGATTCAACTCTTATGAATAATCTTTGATGTTTTCGGGTGAAGATACTCCATCAGGGGCTGACGCGAATGAATTGCTTGGTCTGATTTCGATATTTTTATAAGCATTGCTGGTAATAAAGCCTGATAAATGAAAGGTTGAACGTAATATTTTCAGAGTAAGTACATGCTTCATCAAAGTAATCAAGGTACGAGTTTTGAACAGCACTGGACAAGTGGTTCATTTTGCGTTATTAAAAAGTAATTCAGTACATTTACAAAAAGCGGAATTGAATATATCTGACGGGAGTTTGGTAAAGGTAGTTTTTGTGTTGGATCATTCGGTTCCCTACAAAATGGTTGATCTGGATGGTGCTGATCCACGCGTCATGTTCGTGAACGGGCGCCGTCAGTTGAGACTGGTCATCTCTTATCTGCCAGGGCTTATATTTAATCTTATATTTTCAATTGCTTTGATTATTTTTTGTACATTGTTCTCACATATAGAAGCAACAAGAATAATGTACCCAGGTTTTTGTAATATCTGTATTTAAAAGAGTGATTTTGGAGTTTCTTGCCCGTTCTTCTCCATGGATTTCTACGTTTTGGAATGGGCAACTAGCTTCAACTTTTTGACTAACTGACCGATTCTTTGACAATTCAAAAGTGCCTGTAAATGGTTTAATTGAAATAAATGTTTTGAGTTTGAGTTTGAGTTTTCAGCCTAAAATATGAAACCTATTAATTCATCTTGTCAGAAAATCCGAGAATGAAAGTTCTGTTTGACGTATTTTTATTAGTATTGTTCACAATCGGTTTCTCTTTTAACTATATTAAGGAAACAATATTAATTTCATACTATTTCTTGGCTTAATTTGTACTCGGATCGATGTACCACGTTGGAGCATATTTTATAAATCACCCAGATTTTATCATTTGGAATCACCGGAATCGGCAAATGAATGATATATCAAAGTCCGATATTTGGGTTGTAATTCCAACAATTTTATCAGATCCTTTAAAATTACGGTTTAATTAAGTAATTCTTGCAAAGTTTGAACATTGTTGATTTTTATCATCTCCTTTTCTTGCTTATCGTCCATTTCGGGTATAAATACAAATTGTTGCGATTTATCATTCGCGTGTAATACCGTAATCTTTGTCTTGAGAAATATCTTCGATGTCAAAATATTTTTTTAATATGGATGTAACCGATTGCCGGTGAATGTAAAACTTGACTTGTCGATTTTAAACTGTATGCTTGAGTATGAAATGTGTGAATATGCAATTATGATGATTGAGATTCTTTTTGATTTCGATCTTTATTTTGTAAAATATCGTTTTGTCTAGTTTAGTCAATTACAATATTTATGATAGTTTTATTTTGTCATCCTACTGATGAACAGGTGTCCTACGAGTTTACAAATCTTTATCATTTTTACCATCAACTGTTTCAGTTCTACTGTCTAAATCACCTATCACTACATTGTCATCATGATCAATAATCTCACTATCAAAATTAACCCCGTCAGCATTCTCAACACTACAAACAAACCCACCCATCTTCGACCATACAAACAATCTAAACATATTCCTTCATCAAATCAAGGTCCATGTTCTACAAAACAATACGACCACGTATTAAGGATGGTCCGAACACCAGAAGTCGTTAAGCAGTCGCTTGGGGCTAATCGGAACACTGATTGACGAAAACTGAATACAATTTACAACTGGCGAAGATGTAGCGCCGACGTTTGGCTGTAAAGCATGTCGGTGGGTGGTACAAGGGATGAAATAATAGCGATTTTAGTTCTATTATAGAAGTTTTTGGGTAATATTTTGTATTGAGGATAAAGGGCATTAAATAAGAGACAGTTCCTTCAGTTTTGCTAAAGTGTAAGTTTGGAATAAAATATCTATACAGTGTTCAATCTAGCCCAATACAAATATGAAAACATTATGCTGAGCAGCGCAGTTCACAAAGTTTGTTGATTGAAATTGGAACCCAGGATATAGAATTTCAAAGACAGATATCACATTATTCAAGAACGAAGTGATATCTTGTTTCATCTATGAATAAACCATAGCAGATGCTTCAGATATACTCTGGACATTTTCAACAGCAAACTGACCAACTCTCTCCACTTACAACTCCTACCAAACATTCACACGAACGACAAAAACAGATACGTATTGGCCTCTTAAACCAAAGCACATCATTGCAGGAAAGGTGTTCACCCCCATTTAAGGCACTCTGCCTATACTTGGTGTTCAGCCTATCTACTTTGCATACACCATCTGGATTTACAATTGGTGACCATCAAAAACGGGAAAGGAAATTGTCGCACGTACAACGTGTGATACGGACAAACTTTCTATGCTATGGGGTGTTTTCTCCAGCGATGGATGACGATTTTTCTTTACTTGGTAAGGAGCTGAATTGAGATTTATTGGTGTCGTGTGCGTTAGACTTTACTTAAGTGTGCGACTAGTTTTTTGTTTGTTTACTTGAAGTGCTGTGACTAGATTTAAGACTTGATTTGGAAAGGTTGGTCTATTTAAAATTCTAGTCACATATTGTTCTGAAGCTTAAAATTAATTTGGTGTTAAATGTAATCGAACGTAATTAAGGAACTCTAAATAAAAAACAGAGATAATTTTGATGAATTGATGTGGAGCTTTCTAATTAAATCATTTAATAATGAATAATAATTATTATATAGTGTGAGTCTTTATAATGTGCATATATCGAAATTAGAGAATCGATTCTTAATTTTATCGACGGAAAACATATTTATAAAAATGTATATATTTTTTTTAATATTTTTTTGGAATTTTTGAACAAAACGGTGTAACTTTTACTTTTTAACTAAATAATGAAACAAACTCCATAATGGTTGGAAGTAATTAAGCATCCTCATAAAATGAAAATTGTGGAAAAATAACTACCCCCAATTGAAAAAAACAATTTTTTGCAAAAAAAACATGTTTATTTTAAACATGTTTTTTTAGCAGAAAATTGTTTTTTTTTTACAATAATCATAAAATTTATCAATAAGACGCCCGCCCTCATTACGTACCTTTAAAAAAAAGAAGATATTTCTTTATTTTTTTTCCGTCGCTAAAATTAAGCATAAATTTCCTCATATCAAAGATTCACACTGTATAAGTATTTAATCAGGCAAGCGAATGAAAAGTTAAAGTATTTATGTGACCAAACAGATGATCAGTCTATTAAACATACATACATTAAATTACATAACATGTCTTAACATCACACTTAAATTCCTCCACCTACATTCAATGAATACAGTGAAAATCTGTTTGAACCTCAAAAAAATCTTGCCATTACAAAATGGTACACAAATAGCTCCCAATCCAACCTAGAACCACTTATTTATACAAGTCAAAGTAAACCACAGTAAATACTGACAAATATTTTACCACCTGTCGATATCAGACCTAAATTCGAAGCCCGATTGCCACAATATATCATACGCCAGCGCAAGGCGTGTCGATCCGATACGCAGCTACTTCGCGTATTCGCGTGTTTGGTGAACTTCGAGCACAATAATTAAGAATCCAACACGATGTATAGATAGTGTTAAACGATTTTTTGTTGATTTATTGCATGAGATTTTGGCAATGGTGAGTAGAGTAAATTCTGGGAAATTATTCGGGTATTTATGAATTTTCGGGGCATTCCAAGAAGAGAGGAAATTGAGGATATTAGCAGCATGATTATTTTGACCCACATACCAATTTCTAAATTGGTTGTTAAGGTTCTATGGCTTGTCTCCCCATGATGGCATTTGAATATTTCATGGTATTCTATTTACGTAAAAAAACATCGATTTTGTTTCCTTCAAGGTGTCTGATTAAACCTTAGTAATTTTGTTAAGACCGTGTCTATAAATTTCTATGACTATAAAAAAACGAGCCTTTCAGTAATCGCTTATGGTGTATCACATCTGACATGTCACCTTAGTAATAAGCAAAATTAAAGGGGCGTAAGTCAAGGTCATTTCTGACGGCCAACTGCGTCGCGCGCGCTCGTTGGTCAAATCAAATAGCTCGCGTTTCCCCTGCTTCGTGTTACACACATCCGTAACGTCCTTTTTCACGAAATCACTAACATAGATTTGTAGGATATATATATTATATTCTGTGCACAGATAAAAGAAAGCGAGAGGAAAAATGTTTAACATAAAAAAAATGCAAAGACGCGTTTTATAGGATAGGATAAAATGATGATAAGAAACTTATTAAGACAAAAATATACTTGCAACTTGGTCTACTTAATACACAAATCAATCTGCCTAGCCTTTTACCAACTTTATTGGGGTCGGCTTCCAGTCTAACCGGATACAGCTGAATACCAGTATTTTACATGGAGCGACTGCCTATCTGACCTCCACAACCCAGTAACTGGGTAATACGATACCCCTTAGCAAGACTGGTTGTCAGACTTTCGGGCTTCTGACGACCCGTAACGACTGTCAAAGATCCACGAATGACAGCCGGAACCAACGGCTTAACGTGCTTTCCGCGGCACGGAGGAGTCTCGGTATGTAGAAATGGTCACCCATCCACGGACCAACCCCGGCAAGCGTAGCTTAACCTGATGGATTGACTTGTGCGGCTGTTATTACTTAGCTACGAGCTCCTCTACTTAATACACAACTGAACATTTATTACTTTACCCCTGTATATAGCTTTAATGTCAAAACACCTTTTGTTGGTCACCAGACGTTCTGCTCATCCCATTTCAGGAGCATGATACATTATAGAATCGCTATATTAAAGTCTGTATTATTATGTGCATTCGTTTAAAATACTAAGACAACAGAGATAAAATAAAATAGATCTGTATCTGTATCGCTCCTAAATAGAAGGCACACGTTGTCATGAAGAAGATAGTACCAGAAGGTTTATAATAAAAAGATTAGGTCTAGTCGAACGCATTTCGGTGGTAACATTTTGACCTAGCTCATCGTCATTTCAACCGAAAAACGTCCACTGCTGGACAAACAAACACAACAACAACAAATAACAAATATTTGTATGACCTACAAGTAGTTGTTCCGGGTCTGGCTGTTTGTGTATGTGAGTTTAAATGTTTGTAATCGCACCCACGATACAGGAGAAATTCCTAGTGTGGGGCAACGTTTTTTAAAAAAGAAAAGAAAGAAGAAGAAGAAGACCTCCCCCAATCACCGCCACTTCAATCGGTTCTGTGCTTCCCGTACCCAGCGTATTCCTGCGGCCTTCACAAAGTCATCGGTCCACCTTGTCAGGCCCTCCAACGCTACGTCTTCTAGTACGCGGTCGCCACTCCAGAACCTTTCGGCCCCATCGACCATCTGTTTTGCGAGCAATGTGCTCTGCCCACTGCCACTTAAGTTTGGCAATTCTTCGGGCTATGTCGGTTAGCTTGGTTCTCCTGCGAATCTCTTCATTTTAATTTTTTTCTTAGCGTAGTGCGGAGTTTTATTTAGAATACGAAGCAAGGTTATACTGGTTTTGTTACCATTGATGTGCCTGCTGTACCTACATCATCATATCGGGTTGCAACATAATCAGCCAATAATTTTCCCAATGCTGGGACACAGGCCTCCTCACGGTAAGAGGGAGTGGGCTGTAATCCACCACGCGGGCCTAGTGCGGGTTGGTACAGAAACCTCCTTCGGGCTTCCACCAATTGGGCTATAAACGTCTATTAAATCTCCAAAAAGACTAAGAAACTTATAGAGGCAAGAGGAACAAGGTGTAAAGTTCACTCATCCTCAGTATTGAAAAGGGAAGATCCTCCAGACGGTTGTTGTTTCTGGTGGGCTACTGCCTGACGATTGAAGTCGAGATGTTGTATATATGCTAGTCGCTCGGGAAAGCCTGCTTGCGCGATGCAAGATTTTGCGATGCGCATGTGGCGGTATAGATGCTGCCACATCCTCTTGGCAAACAGAGTTCATAGAAGATAACTTCTTTCCTAATAGCCCATCCGTATGACATAACCTATTCTCGAAATGGTTCCTTAAAGTAGAATCAAAAAGGATCGGGGTCAGAATGACGAAATACCTTAGCAAAGTCATACGTGGAAGGAGTCGCATAGCTAAGTAATAACAGCCGCACGGGTCGATCGATCAGGTTAAGCTTCGCTTGCCGCGGTTGGTCCGTGGATAGGTGATCGTCTTTACATACTAAGAACCCTCCGTGCCTCGGAAAGCACGTTAATCCGTTGCTGTTATTTGTAGATCTTTGACAGTCGTCACGGGTAGTTAGAAGCCCAAAAATCTGACAACCAGTCTCACGAAGGGGTATCGTGTAACCTAGTAACAAGCTTGTGGAGGTCAGATAAACAGTCGCTCCATGTAAAATACTGGTATTCAGCTGCATCCAGTTAGACTGGAAGCCGACCCCAGCATAGTTGGGAAAAGGCTAGGCGATGACGTGGAAGGAGTCGAAATCATAGACAATCTCCGCTAATCAAAGTTAGCTAAAGTTGGCTTCGAGTCACGAGACAAAGACAAAGACATTTATTCATTGGATATGGTACATTAAAAGTTGGTAAGGTATAAATAAGTTCAGGACACATCTGCCGCTAAAAGCGGCATACGAATATTCTATAGAACGGCCATCAATTCTGACTTGACCGCAGTACCGTTTTTCAATCGCACAGATTGATCGATTTGTTGCAGGCACATTAGCCAAGACTCAGAAGTAGGTCTACTGTGCCTTATTTTTTTGTTGCTTTATCCCTCCAGAAAAGGCATCCTGGAGTTCCTTACAGCCCACTTAATACAACGATTAAAAAGCGATTATATTACACTAGTAAGGTTAGGCGCGCAACGTCGATAGCCCAACGACTTGATTACTTCTGATTTCATAATTGATGAGATGTTTTATGGTAGTGTAAAAGATTATGGAGGGAATTAATAATCAGTGTTATGTTAACTGCAATGTTTTCTGTTCGTAAAGAAGTTGACAGTTGCTGTAATGTTGCTGCTGTATTGCTAAGTAATGGTATTGCTACGTCAGAAAATGTGGTAATGTTGTAATTACCTTAGTTTGAACCACAGTTTGCTTTGAAGATGTATTGCTTTATTGATCGTTCGACTGTCTAGTTGAAAAATGCGGAGACTGTAGAATAATCATTGGCAGTTGGAAATTATATAGCATATTACTTTTTTTTTTCAAATAGTTTAGTGTTTGTTTTAAAGAAATTGTATAAGCTTCTGAGTTTATTCATTTCCTCATAACCACTGTCTTTTAACATCGCTAGGACTAATTTCTAATCATGTTAACAAATGCGGCAAAAAAGTTTCTACTATACGGCTGTCAGTCAAAAAAACCAACCCGCCAAACACGACACAAAAAAATCGTCAATCGTATAATACGCGCACAATCTTATCACATACAATAATATCAATACTGATCAAGTTTTTCCGACATAGGCAGAGAAAAAACCTACTGAACCACTAATACCCATCAATCAATCCAGCTGTCCTGCGACAATATGTCTACATGTTGACGTGAAGCATAACTTACGCTTCTACGGAACCCTAAAAAGGTAAAATGCCTTAGGAAATACTAATTATAGTTGTACTAGGAAAAGTTAAGTGAAGTTTTTTTTTGTTTGAACGTTAAGGCTAAGCGCGCACTACGTATTTTAATCGTTGCGGATAATAATCGCCAATCTGTGAACAATATCATTATCTAGAGTCTGCGCACTACGAAAGGAAATCGTTTGCAATTTAAAATAGCAGATGCGTAATCATTATACATTATTATGTTTTATGAAGTTATGAAAAATCGCAAGCGCAGCGTTAACTCGACCCAGTTCGTATGCGTAAAATTAAGTATGTAGTATTTAATGGTTATTTTCTTTTGTAAATCAATCTTTCGATTTTCACTCCATCTTTCGTGGTGGCACAGTACTGACTGTCTTTGACATCTGCTATTTTGCAGACGATAACAAATTTTATTGCGCGTAAGAATTATTTATGTTTGCGATTTTATTTCGCAGTTTAAAAATCGCAACAATCAAAATTCGTAGTGCGCGCTTAGCCTAATTTTATGGGATAGTGCGGTGAACATGAAAGGAGGTTTTTGTAACAAATTGCTTTCCTAAGTGAATGAGCTAGCTGGTGATAGAGATTTCCTTGTTTCGTTCCATTTTCGAGTAGCACTGCTGGAATCAGACTAAAGCCTGACTTCCACGCCTGTAATCCCCGAAGGGTCAGAGAGAAGTATACCTATAGTAAACCCATATTTCGCCAGTTCTGTTAAGTCCCATGTAATAGGGGGCGAGCCTATTGCCACCAATAAGTCACAAGTCCAGATTCTAGGCTGCTACTGAGAAATTCCAGGTAGAAAGCCCATTAACACGTTGCCCGACTCGGGAATTTAACTCTTAAAAACTTTTTCTTGGGAAAGTGTCTTGGGTTTTGTATTTTCGTTTTTTGCCACCGACTTCCGAAATTAAAGTTATTTTTCACTTTGTAGTGTTTTTTTTGGAGGTCGGTTGTTTTTTTTTTGTAAAAAGTTTTTATTTTTCACTTTTTAGTTGTGGTACCTACCCCACACACATTCAAATACCACTACCTGCTACCAGTGACAGAAACTTATCATATCACCTACATATTAAGTGGGAAAAAAATACGTATTTTGTAGCTAACTCAAAAACTATCCAAGCAAAGTTAATAAAATTTATATGGAACCAATTCCTGAGTACATCCTTTCAAACAAAAAAAGAATTTTCAAAATCGGTCCACAATTGACGGAGAAATCGGTGGACATACATAAATAAAAACAAAAAAAAACACATACGCGACGAACATATAACCTCCTCCTTTTTGGAAGTCGGTTAAAAATACATTTTTATTCACATGGTTGATAAAATTCCATTGAATGATTTTCTGCCACTTACAAATACGTGCAAAAAATATAACCCACTTCTTTCACCTTTTCAAGCACCTTAATTTTTCTTTCTTTTCCTTTATTGGTAATATCCAGTTAATCATTCAAAATTTACTTTACACCACGCCCTGATCTACGTAACAATTAATAGTGCAATTTATGTGATGACGTGATAATTCTTTAATAAAAAAGCTATGGCGGCGACAACTCAATCAAGCAGTTTTAAAATAAATAACCTGGTACCAATTAAACCAATTTTCATCAAGTTTTTAATGAATTTCTTGTTGCTTTTCGTCATAAAAGGATGTTTTTATAAACTTGTTACCTCAATTTTCGAGTGAAATAAATTAAATCGTGTAATAACGATTGTTATCAGTAATTGAGTGGTTGTTAACAGTGGAGGACAGATTAAATGGGTGAGTGCACAAACATAATTGTTTTTGGATGTTCTGCTCATCAGTCATTTACGAATTGTGAAAAATTTGAGTACGCACATCTGCTTGTTTCAAAAAAGCTGTTATTGAATTTTTTTCATAGTTAAAGAGTTAAATTTTAATTAACATATTTTTTTTAAAATCTAAACATCAAAACTAGATCAAAGACAATTAATTCAAGATACTTAACTAAATTACGCTACCTTTAAATATTCACAAGTTCACTAAATCATTCAAATACGTGCTTCCGACTAATCCATTAAGCATAATTAATGAGTTTTGACATTTAGACAAAAATAATATAACCGATCTAACCATAAATAAAAATCAGAAATGTCTCACAATTATTTCGACCACTAAAATATGTGACAGAAACAATAAATTTATCTCCTCAATAAATTTTAATATTTACCTATTCAGGTCACATCAATATTTCAATTTTAGAAGCTCACAAATTAAGTGGGTAAGCTTGATTTTACAAAATGTCAACCGTCACAAAATAATTAATACATTTCTTTGGGTTACATGGAATTCTTCATGAATATGGAGATTATTTTTACATATTTTAGATGTTAAAATAATTAATAATAGAGTAAATCACGGTGACGGTATTGCACCAATATGATCGTCATTGCAAATTAATAAACATAAATATATTGCAAAATTAACATTTTTGAATGACGTAAGTTTTTGATTAAAATTAAGGTACCAATTTGGAAATAGCCTCATAAATAATAACGCACATAGATACTAGATAAAGCTGAATGATCAGACCTCAAATAACACAAGTAAACAATAAGTAACTTAAACAGGGCGAAACTCGCAGTAACTAAAAAAAAAACTTTCTTTTCCACCATTCCAATTAAAATAAACATTGAAATAAATCAACAACAGCTCCATATTGTAAACAGAAAACAAATTACAACACAACACTTTAAAATGTAATTACAAATAATTGTTCTGAAAATGCCGATCCGCTTGGCAACAGTAAAAACAATCGCAAATAAAAAAGTTTATCCAAATTAACGAATACCTCACGAGGCAACCCGAATATATCCGAAGTCACAGGGGAAAGTGCTGACAGCTAAATATTACCACGCCTCGAGACCTGAGACCTATCAAAACGTAATTACATACCTTATTACAAGTGAATAAAAACATTTTTTCTTAAAGGAATCAATGAGGTGTATTACAACCTTGTTACCAGTAAAATAACTAACTGTGTTTGTTTAATATTTAAATTAATTTTATGCGTCAGTTTGTTGGGCTCGCAGTATACGGCTGAAGGGCACGAGACAGTTTTAATTGGATACGTTGATGTGCAAAATTTGTGCGATATTTTCGGCCGCGATTGTACTGTAGTTTATGGTTTATAGTAGTAATATTTTTAATTGCAATTTGATGGTACTTTGCACCTGTTTTTTTCGCACTTTTGAACAAAATTGCTAGCATTGATGGGAAGGATATCAATATTATAAATATCTTTTTATGTTAAAATGGCTAAGGATTTTTTTTTTCAAGTGCATGCTGTAGTAAGCACTATGCAAGGTTAACAGTATTTACTCCCAAAATCAATCCATATACTTTGCTGAAAAGTCACATTCCATTATACCTGCGGTAGTTCTCCATTATGTATCAAAATACATAGTAGCATATTTTCACAACAGCAAAGTCACTGACCTCGCTAGTCAAAGAAGATGAAACGTCAAAATATTAGAAAAACATCCACATGTTACACTTTTCCACGGTCAAACAGAAGCGTTAAGATTTAAAGAACAATTTACACGCTCTGAATTCAAACGCGAAGCCACTTTACACATAGCGTAACGTATTGTTTTGAAAGACAAAAATTTACGCTAAAATTTTCAAAAACACTGGCTGATTAGGAATTCTTTTCTTAAACAATATTGGGACCGTTAAAATATGAGGTCAACGCCCAATAAGCGAAGACGAATTTTATGCACCAGTTTTGTGAAATATTGTCTTGTCCTTACAAATTGTTTTGCTGTTGGAGGAGGCTATTTTGAACTTTGTTTGTTAAACAATAAAGGTTATGTCAGGTGCTTACTGTGTTGGCTTGTGCTGTCAGAAATATTTGCATGGTAATGGTTAATTTTAGAATTTCGCTGCCGTTGATGATTCCAATTTTGACGGTTCAAATGTTAAGGGCCTATACTACCTCAAATGGCTTAACATGATCCTCCGTTATATCGAAAATACTGCAGCATTAATTTTGAAATAAATATATGTTAAAGTTAAGGATTAATGTTAAGTACTATGTTAGACGAAAACACGATTCCATAAAATTTTCTCGATAGAAAAAAAATCCAAAGTTACCTCCAAACCGAACATTAAACCGCTGGTATTCAAAAAATACTTCAAATTAGATCATGAAACTTTGCATAATAACTGAACTAACTATAAAGCAGCGACTATGTTTTTTATTTTTTTTAAATTACCTTTATTTTCGCCGTAAAAAGCAATTACCTAAATTATTGGCGCCTCGGAGCCGCTAGCACCCCACTCCGTCTCGCTCTCACTCAGTCCGCGAGCAGTATGGTGCGAGCGAGATAAAAAGTGAATTTGAGCTGAGGTTGTATAGGCTCTTAATGGCAATTTTGGCTGATGTAAACCAAGCACTTTTGTTTTTTTTTTATTACTAAATCTCACATTTTTTTTTTCTTATTCATATTTTAATTTATATGTATTATGGATATTATGATTTAATCTGTGTGTTGATTTGGTTTTGTTAATTAATTTTCGGATAATTGCTATAAATATTAAGACAGTGATTTAATATTACTAGTTTTAAGTGGGGTATTTTGTTTCTAGCACTTGTGGGCATAAAAATAATCTTTTGGAATTGTGTACCTACATTTTATTTGCATTAAGTACAATTATTTTTCGCAATTTATACAATAATGAGTTTAGAACGTTCAACAGAATTACTTGTCATGCTCGTGCCAATACCTAAGATTAACAGAAGGTGAATTATTCTATGGTTCATCTTCACTCATTAATTAAATCATGATTTGTTTAATCAGAATGAATACGGACAAGAGAACTAAGCCGCTTATAATAACATCAACAACGCAACCTAAAGTATTAATTAAGGTACCCATAATCTGTGTCTCAACGAATCAAGAACCCACATTTTAACACTCAAACGCGGAACATAAACAAGAAAATAGATTAACTTCAGATCAAAAGAAACAATGCAATTAACCCCTCAAAAACCTGTCAAAACTTTATATTCAATAACCACTAATTACCACCGGCTACCCTAAAAAGAGTTCAAGCACCTTCAGGGTAAAGATTAAAAAAAAAAGCCCAAATTTTTGGATACGGAACTCCATTAATCAAAACCCATGGCAGCGCCCGAGGGAAGACGACGGCCGGCGGAAACGCCCGACGTTTCACGAACCCGCCCGATTGGTCACGAACGAAAACGATTAATAAGCGAAAGTCGCCCTTTTTAATTTATAGACGTTATTGAAAATTAATTTTAATTATTATTAATAATGGTAACGTCGGTATATTGTGAGATTCGACATGGTTATCCAGTTGTCAAAAACTTCCAATCAATTTTTTACTGTATCACTCTGTGATTGGGTTCAGAATCCTTATGGCTAAGTATCGTTTGCCCAATCTAGCTAGTCGATCGTTGCTGTCAACGGTCAATGCTTCAGGCGAAAGGAGACATCGACGTAAGATATAGCTTGTTACAGAAGTCTTAATGGACATTCAAAAGGCATTATATCAAATCAACGACATAATTATTAATTAACCGAATACTCGATTCATGATTAATCGATATTAAATCATTGGATTCATAGGTTTACCCTGAGGGGTACATGATGGGCGGTATAGTTTAAAGTGCGGTTGCGATGTTGAGTCATTAAGCGTAAAATCGGAAACCTGTTGTATGAGAGATGAAGAAAATGATCGAACAGTTTTGATTTTAAAATCTCTCGTGGAAGGAAAACAATTGGAAAGCATAGCTAGTTAAACTGTTTTTGGCACGATATCTAGTAAAACAGCTAAGTCTCAAGACACTTAAATGGAAGGAAAAGAAATTAAGGATAACAAAGCTATTGAAGTAAAAATAAAGTAAACAGTGGCACTCCGGGAGTGCCGACAGAAGTGAAAAAAAATCGGTACCGCGGTAATCAACGCGTTATGTCTTTTACTCCACGGTGTCCGAAAATTCCGTTAGTGTCGCGAAATCAATGGTTTAGTCCCATATCAAAAATTTCCAAAGCGCCTAAAGAAGTTTTCACTTCAAAAATACGCTAAAGTCTCAACACAGAAGAAATTCCTGCCGCCTCCATCATCAAATCACCAACCAACCCGCGCTGGGCCCGCGTGGTAGATTACAAGCCCACTCTCTCTCGAAAAGAGGAGGCCTGAGTTCCAGCAGTGGGAACATTATAGGCTGATTATGCCCCAGAACACTTAGCATCCGAAGGCAGTAAAACTTGATAACAGGATCTGACATTTTAAGAGGCCGGCGACACGGCTCGCAACTACAAATCGAGATGTTTGCAAAATTCAATTCCAAGCACTTTGCGCTAGTGTGAGTGCCTGTCGGAGCGATATACACCTACAGTGAGGAATACTACCACGGACACATTGACAATTATTGCTTGACGCGATAGTACTATTAGCTTTCGAAAATTTATGATAAATTTGGATGTGTTCCGTAATAAAAAAAATATGAATGAAAACTTAATGTATTTATTTCCATTTTTTTTTTTCGATAATTTGTAACTTGATAACATAAACTATGCTTCTGCGGAAACAATATTACAAATATTGTTGTTTATAATACAGAAAAAACAATATGAAAACATGTCATTTACGCTGTTAAAATGTACGAAATGCAATTTGCTTTCACTTCATTTAAAGGTAAGTTTTTGGAAATAAAAAGACGTAGGAGCCTAGATAAATACTGTCTCAATCCGAATATCAACATAATATGGTGCAAATATGCTCAAATTGCAAATGATTTATGTACTACGTTTGTATGGATAATTCATGGGTCGCCGCATTCTTAAGACAGGTAACTGAACAAAATAGAGTCGCTAATTCTGCAACCAACCAACAATGTAGTAGTAATTATAATGAACAATATTATCTTTCATGCAAGTATTTGCAAGGTTATACGGACACAAGATATATCGTGAACGTAAAGCCATAACTTATTGTAAATAACTTGAGAGCTAATGAATATTGAAACTTAAGTAGTCATTATTACTTTGAATATTTAATATTTATTTCGTTATAAAACTGAAAATAAGTGTTTACAACATTGTTAAGACAAAAGGAGTGGTTAATATAGTGTTTCGTTCTGAAGTGATAGTAAATTCATAATGTTTTGCTTTATGTACTATAGAATATGTCTATGGCTATGCTCACTCAGATGTCTCGCTGACGGTGGCGCGTGTGTAGGATAATTTAACTCCCTTCAAAATGGTTGAGCTGAATGGTGCCGATCCATGTTCGTGAACGGATGCCGTCAGTTGGGACTGGTCATCTCTTAGCTGCCACGACTTATTTTAATTTTTATAATGTTTTTTGTTTTTATCTTTTTATTACGGACGCTTTTATAACGTGCATGTGTATCTACATTGTTCTCACATGTATAATTTCAACATGAATGATGTAACCAATATTTTGTAACAATTTTTTTCTCCATAGGTACCTACTACGCTTTGAAATGGGCAACTAGCTTCATATTTCTAACTGACCGACGACCCCTTAACAATTCAAAACTGCTTGTAAATGTGTTTTTTTTTTTTTAATAAATGCGTTGGGTTTGAGTTTGAAGAATATTCTTCAACTTAACCTTATCTTGACTACTTAAGGCTCCCGCAAACACGTGTGACGCGATTCAGGTAAAACAATTTCCATGAAGTTTTCATAGAAATTGTACTAGTCGAGTCGCGCATAAAAAAAGACAATTTGTCGCAAATAAAATATTTTTATCATGATCATAATTTACAGTCAAAACACGTCCACTACTGATCGTAGATCTCCTCTAAGCGTCGCCCCATAAACCACTATTTTATTCCCGCTGCCTTCACCAGGTCATCGGTCATTGAAAACATGTAGCAATTTCTAATTAATAACAGAACAATAATTAATAACAGAGCAGTGGTGGCCCAGTGGTAACGGCCGCGACTTACGAGTTGTAGGTCGTAGGTTCGATCCCAGACAGGCGCTTTACTTTGTGTAAATTATTTCATCACCACTGCTCTAAAAACGGTGAAGGAAAACATCGTGAGGAAACCGGCATGTCCTAGAACCGAAAATTCGAAGACATGTGACATCTACCAACACGTACTGGGCCAGCGTTGTGGATTACGGCCCACCTCTCCCAGAGAGGAGGTCTGTGTCCCAGCAGTGGGAACATTATAGGCTGATGATGAACAGAACAAGACAACTCTAGAAAGAACGAAAATATATATTATAGCTTATTATTACAGTAGAGGCGACTGGATGTATCATCAATGATGTTTATGAGAAACCACAAACAGCTCCATCCCAATGAATTAAAAATAACAACAGTCAATACAAAATATTCATATAGTTAATTGATTCAGGCGTGACCTTGGTGTCCTTGAGGGTTTGACGGGCGATGAGGCTCAGTCTGCGCTCAGTGCTCGGTGTGGCAACACGCCGTGTTCGGGTTCGCAACAAGTCCATCGTCATCCTGAGAATGCCTCGTTGAGAGGTGAAACACGTGTCGATTTCTTTCAGGAGTTTTTTATGGCTCTTTAGAAATAGCTAAGCGGAACGGGTTACTAAATATATCCACGTTTATTGTATTTTACAAAAGATTCAGTCAAAATTCGGGCATCAACAACAGTCGGTAATAATAATTACAACAAAAGAAAAATACCAGCTGTGTACCGTATTGAGCAAAAAACGCCGAAAAAAACACGACCATATAAAAATGGGGTTTACATATCCCCTTTAATTATTAACTTTATTATTTGTTGTTATAGTGGCAATAGAAATAAACAATCTACCTATTAAAATTTCCAGCCCGTCCCATCCTTGATGTCCCTCCGGTTGACGCCCTAAGCCGCGGATCGTACCCCACAGGGGGGGCCCTAAGCGAGCGTTCACCTAGTTTTAATTAGCATAGTTGAATAACCCCTGGCTGGAGGTTTTAAGTGTCACCCACAGGAAAGCCCGGTTAAGTAGTCATGATCTCAGAGGTCAACTACGAAAAAAAAAAAAACTTTACAAATTTCAACCGTTTACCTATTACTGTTCATGAGATACAGCCCGCTGACAGACAGACAGACCAACGGACAGCGAAGGCTTAGGGGTTCTGTTTGGCACCCTTCGCGTACGGACTACGGATCCTTAAAAAGAACGTGTACCTTCCTATAACGATGATGAACCAGTACATAACACAATAACAAATAATGATAAAATAATTATGAAAGAGCAATTATATTCGCAATAATTCGTTCAAGCAATTTTGCCAAGTCATGAAATAATTATTGGGCCTGTCAATTATAATACTTGAAGATGATAGTCTGACAATTCGTTAAGGCAGGTGTAGTTTGGAATTTTGAATGGGAATTTCCTGGCCTTCGATTGATTTGGACTGGGAGCTAAGGACTTAATAGGAGTAAGAATCTTTCCTCCACCATCATCTCAAAATTCTGAGTCAAGTTAGATTCGATCGAGATTTTGCAAGAGTTGATCTAATTCGATTTTATTCGAACAAGGCTTGCAACACATGCAAAGAGTATTTAAGTTTCAACCAGAATCAGTCTTGGTTAGAGCTACAAAAACAATACAAATGCTTTATTAATGACATATGCTGTTGTGCCAGCATTAGGCTCCCATTCATACCTAAATTAATATAGGTTCTTCCACTAAGATTAATGAAATTTGATGCATTCATGCACATGCTAAACGTTAATACAATAATTCTCTACCAAAGAATAAACACTGGACTTTAATTACATAAGCTCAAACATTACCAATAGTTAACTAAGTTCGCTTCTCCAATTTAGCGGGTCATAGATTAATTATTAGACCTGTCAATTATAAGCTTAATTAAATTATAATGTTAAATAATGACATTTGATCTCTTGAACTTTTGTGTGAAGATGTTTGTAAATATTTTTAAGTAACCTTTAGTGGAATTATGTAAATGTGGTTTCATGCGACGCTTTTAGAGGTTTTTGTTAACAATACGCTTATTATTATTATGTATGATGTTTTGTTGTTCGGTGATGTTAATTAAGGGCGTATTGCGTCATGTAGTAGAAATGTTAATGATGAGCGTATCACAGTTACGAAAATATTGTTCGTAAAAAAATACAGGGCCAAATTAACATTAGGTATGCACAAAAATAACTTTTTCACTCCTCTTGCTCAAAAAGGCCGTCATTGTAGAGTACCAGAGCAGGGAAAAAATAGCATTTCTTGCTCTAGGGGTAAAAGTAATTTCTTTTTAATTTTTGTCTGTTCCAACGAGACTTGAAAAACGAAAAAGTCTTTATTCTTATGTAGAATATTCATGATTATGGACTCGACTTATTACTGGTACACAAAAAAAAGAAGAACATTTTATTATTGAAAATGGAACTAAATGCGGCTATGTCTTCAATAGAATGCGTGCATTGCGTTGTGGCTACAGAAGAAATAAAAAAGGCATTGGTGCGAAATCTTTAGAATTTTTCTCTAATTACGAATTGAATTGGTGACCGTAATATAATTTACAACAGTGAAAATGTCATTATCTAGTGAGAACATCTTCACAGAAAAATACACTATTTATTGTATTGGATTATTTCATTTTCTCGCAATCGTAGTGAAAAGTAGAGTGTAACACACGGCGTTAAAACCCATTATAACTCGGTTTCTATTTACTCCCTCGCTAAAGCTCGGGAGTAAAACTACCTCGTTACAATGGGTTATTTTAGCCCCTCGTATAACAATCTACTATTTTTTTCTTTAAAATATATAGGCGTCACCCTGTAGGTATACTTTTAAAACAGAATTGTCTAGCAATTTCAAAAAAAAAATCAAAATTCAAAAGTCATTTATTCAAACTAGGCTGAAAATCAGCACTTTTCGAACGTCAAAATTACATAAGACAGTCCCCCAAAAACGCCCACCCTTCACCACTTCCTAGTGCCTTTAGCTGGGAAGAAGAAGTGGCGCAACAATCTCCCCAGCAGCACAGCTGTCTGTTCAAGTTAGAAAAATGATTATATACAATAGTATTCAAAATAACTTACATTATGCAACACAAAACATAATTCAAATGATAAATTATAGGCCATATGCCAGCTAGCACACGCCAATATACCAGCCAAAAACATCGAGAACTATACTCAAGCAATATTTAAAAAAAAAAAAAACTAAACGTAAAAAGAACTAAATATCTATATAACCTCCAGACATAAAGGGCGTGCCCGCTTACATAAAGCTGTAATTGGCAGTTATAAATGATAAACTAGGACCATCGGGGTAAATGAACAGTTACTAGTAACAATAACAAAACCATGATCAGCAAGACGACCAAGCAGCACCCGTTCACGAGCATAACTCAAAGATCAGCCATTACCCCCCTCGCCATATTTGAGGGAAGGAGGCAACCCAACCCCCGACGCTACCGCAAGCAGTGACATCTAAGGGAGCATGACGAACTTGCTGCTGGTTGCTCAGGCAAAAAATAATATGATCAATTGTCGAGGTCGCTAGCTAACCACAAATTGCAATACAACTCATAACAAAAACATTGTAATGAGTAGATTATGTCAATTTAATCAGATCCCAAATGCACAGTTACAATGAATTAGTATGTAGATTTAACAGGCCCAAAATGTTGTTAGATTATTTACCTTTATCTAACTGGAATCTAACTTAACACATTAACTGCCAGAGTAATAATGACAAAAATCACAAAAAAAAAATATTGTGCCATTTGATGTTATGGGTCTAGATATACATAGTATTAAATTTTGGGGTCAATCGGAGGCAGGGTTCCGTAGAAAATTAAAAAAAACTTCACGAGGTCACCGGTACCCTACATGGCGCACAGAAGTAACTATGTTGATTTCTGTTACCAAGGCGCCGTGCGGTCATCTCTCCGGGCACCCGTAACATCCGTTCCGTGATAGCGCGTGTAAGCGACTGAGCGCACCTCAGTCGCTTACACGCGCTATCACGGAACGGATGTTACGTTATGTCATTTTGCGATTACCACTTGTAAAAGCCAGTAAGAAATTAGGCATCGAATTAATTTTAAATACGACTGTAGTAAATGTCTGGATCATGTTTTGCGAAAATACAACTCAACAAGGAATTGTAGAATTCCGACGTCAATTAGTGGAATATCTAGTAGACTCTGGTAAAAATGAAACCGAAAATGAATCTATTTCTAAGAGACCTAAAAGACTGAACATACATTAAAAGCAAAGGAAGGCAAAGTAAGGCAATCCAGGCGCTTCTGTGTAGAATGCTACAAAACCAGTGTCACGACGTTTGGATCAAGACTTGCTAAAAACAAGGCAAAAAAAGTGGCAACCTATTGTCTTGAATGTCCTGGACTACCCCACTATTGTCTTCAATGTTTTAATAAGTGCCATCGGTATTTGTAATTGTAAGAACGTGAGCTTCATTTTCAGATATATTGTTTCCTTTCTTTTTTTTGTTTTTTTTTTTTCAGATTATTGGGTAATTTTATACTAAAAGGTAAAAAAGTTTAATTTTACTACTCGTTTTATTATTCTTCCCATACCATTTATAAATACGTTTGGATTAAAAAAAAATGTTATGTTCTGGGATTTTTAACGTTATTGAAGGTTTATCTTCAATAATTCAAAATATTTTTACGTTACATAGAAACCATGCGAAAGTATTACTCCTGAGCGCCATTCCGGTCACTTACTAATAGGAAATTTATAGAAAACGCGTCCTACGGTGCGTAAATAAACTCTGAAAACAGGTTTACCGTGAGGTCACCGGTGTCCTACGTGGCGCCTTAATACAAGACCGCCTCCGGTCACCGGTGCCCTACATGGCAGTCAATGTGTTAATAACTCAACATTCACACATCGAATACATGAATATCGAGATGAATGATAACACTCAGAATTTCATTCAAACGCCAAGTCAAATTAAGCGCGAAAACACACCAATTGAATGTCCGCCATAAAAATATTGAAAATCCAAAGAAACATTTATTATTCTAATTTCAAACGTTCGTAATAGCTTGTCAAACAATGAACGCAACCTTACGATCCCATTTCTAAAAAGCTAACACATGTAAAGTTGGCGGCCATTTTGTTAAGACCTCTCTTGTCCCTTTCACTGGAAAGTTTTCATAGTAAAATGGGTGTGTGAAGTGGTCATCGTGGGTCTGAGTATGCTGGTCGCGAAGCTTGTAGTTCGTCAACACGAAGGCAGCAATAAGCAATGTTTGTTGAAGCGCGTTCTTTATTCAAATTGTTTGTAGATAGACCGGCGATTATTTGAATTTTATTTTTAGAACGTTTGTGTTTTGTTAAATTGGAATAGTTTGATACTGAAATTGCCATTAATATTGGCTTGTATTGAGTTTTTTTTTTTGTGCAAAATTCTAAAGATACGTTTATCACTGGTTCTCAGCTTTATTATTCCAATATTTTCATAATTCTAAAATGACGCAAGTAAAACAGTAAAAGTTTCCCAAAAGCGAGTAGCTTTGTCAGAGGAAAAACGACCATCTTTCAAGTTAGTGAACATCAAGCATGTCAATGCAAAGTTTTTTCTATATCTCCTACTCTACCTCTATATCTTTGTAACATTCCCAGACCATAATATTTCCACAGTCACCAAATCAAAAGTACTTTTCTCACACATCTTTCTTAGCGTTTTAAAACCGGCCGTCTAGCCAGTTCAAAGCTCGACCCGCGAACCGCTTGTGTGAAAAGCCAACAGAACATAACGGCCTTTTGGCCATAGAGCCATATAGCCTCACAACCAAGCCAGACTCGGTAAATTTGCCGATACGCAATTTGCTCCACAAACATAAGCTTTAGTATTAGTTACCAGAGAAATCTACTTGTGTTAATGTGGCTGAGTGGTCTATGAGTCTTTGAGGTGTCAAGTTATACTGGTGTAGTTAAGTAGGCGTTTGAAGACTAGTGTAAGTTGAGCCCTAGTTTTACGATGTATGTTAATAGAGTTGCTGAAATGAGGTGAGTTTTCTTTCACAATGTAAACAGGAAAATGTGTAACTAAATATTAGATTAGAAAGACCTATTTTCTTATTTGACGGCAATTTTTTGAATCTTTCGTGGCGCTGATAAAGTCGCCATTTGCTTTTTATAAATTATCTGTAGCAAACACACTGGCCGATAACATTCGGCCGAAAACCAATCCATACATTAAACATCATCGCTCAATTCAAAAATCGAACAAAAAAAAAACAAAAGCTAAAAAAAGAACACAGCGTGACACAACCGAAAAAGCGATCGCGATCGATCAAATTGTGCAGAATCATCGATTCATTGCGTATCGATTTAAAAATATCGATGCTGCACCGACCACCTGCATATTGCAAGTAACGGGCCCTATATCTCGTTACATCGACACCTCCGCTCGGTATTTCGGATTATTACCGACAATTACTCGTCGGATCGATTCAGGAAAATCGATTTTAATATCGGTAGACATTGGTAAATGGGTTTGGCGCGCCCGTTATTCTTTTGGCGCCTTTTGTCCATATCAGTAATTAATACACTCTGATCTGTTTTAAAGGAATCACGGCAATCAGGAACTAAATGCTGTTGCACTTTTTAAATCGTCGGTGAAAAGGTTAAACCTCAGTTCAATGTAAGATATTGGTGTAAAAAGTAGCTTCCGTGTGTGTTTGATATATTTGCTGTATTGAGTCGGTTTTATTTTGTTTATTTACCATATAAGATAAGACAAGAGAAGAGTTTATTTTATTCTAGCTGGAATTTGAACTGTACTTATAAGAACGTCTGGACATACTTTCCCTTTACTTCTACTACATGCTACTCTCATTCGGTTTTTCCTATCAAATCTTAAGTCAATAGAACGTACTCTAAAGTAGCAGTGACTCATGCATTTATATTCCATTTGAAATAAGATTAGACATTTAAACAAACCTTTTTTACAGTCCGTTCAACCGATTTTGACTTCTATACCGTAGGAATAAGGATGGCATTAAAAGCAAAAAAAGTGGTTACAATGCCAATGTTTACTGCAGCTGCCATTTGTCATGCTACCAACGCAATAGAAGTCAAAATCGGTTGAACGAACTGTAAAAAAGGTTTAGTTAAATGTCTAATCTTATTTCAAATAGAGAACGTACTCTAAAGTAGCAGTGACTCATGCATTTATATTCCATTTGAAATAAGATTAGACATTTAAACAAACCTTTTTTACAGTCCGTTCAACCGATTTTGACTTCTATACCGTAGGAATAAGGATGGCATTAAAAGCAAAAAAAGTGGTTACAATGCCAATGTTTACTGCAGCTGCCATTTGTCATGCTACCAACGCAATAGAAGTCAAAATCGGTTGAACGAACTGTAAAAAAGGTTTAGTTAAATGTCTAATCTTATTTCAAATGGAGTATAGGTATACATCGCAAACTATGATAACACTATACGCTCTTGAGCACCTAAAAACCCTATACAACCACAATACCATACCGATACAACATATAGATACGAAAACATTAAACAAACCTCAGCATTTCAAAAAAGGAATAAAGCAAAAATCCTCACACAATTACAACGTATCTAATTACAAAGCAATCCCTTACACACATTAATACTTGTAATACCGATCGCAGTTCCGATAGGCCAAACACGCGGTCAAATGACTCGGCGATTTTTCTTAAAACATCGATACTCGGATACAATTACGGGTCGTTTATCACCGGGAAAAGAATCGAGAAGAGAATCGGTGATTATGAATAATGCATGCAGCGTTTAAAGTGTTGAATCGATTTTCCGTTCTGTTTGCTATCGATTTTTGGTGACGGTCATGTTCGATTTTTGGATTATAGTGTAGCTTTAATTTGTAAATGTTGTGTGTGTTTTTCCATGTAACATTTTTTATTACAACTCATTTTTTTATGACAAGTTAGGAAACAACATTTGTATATTTCGGAATGAATGGAAAAAAATATTTCCTAAACCATCTAAGTGAATACTTGCTGGTCATTTAAAAACACTTTTTCGCAACAACACCTTTAAGAATTCATAACAAAAATAACTATTTTCAATTTTCAAGAGGCATTCCGCTTAGAGGAACGATTTGAACAGTACTTAAGCGAACGGCACCTACAAATCACCTGAAATCAAAATTGATGCAACCTTGTAAAAATCTGTTTCTCTTGCAATATTTAACACAACTTATTTACGCTAGGTACTAAATTAAATGACTTACTAACTACACAAATAAAACCAAAAGGACACTGAGGCGTCGAAATACATACATAGAAATTATAGAAATACATTTTTTCGGCAAATATCAATAAAGTTGTTTGCTACTCTCGAAATTCCATAGTAAAGGGCGCCACACGGTTAGGTACCTATTAAGTCCTTCGCGATGTCAACACTCGGTGCGTCTTACTTAATTCCCATACAAATGCATCTAGCGATTACTATTCCATCCATCGGGTCGTTACCACCCACAGTATTGCAGGTCTAAGTCATAAACTTATTGAGGAGCTTAGAGTTGAACTTATTTGAATATTCTTTTCCAGCCAATTCTCACTTGGACTTTTGAAAGACAAATGAAATGAAATGATTTAATTAAACTTTTCACACTCAAAAAGGCACAAAGGCGGACTTAATGCCTTAGGCATTCTCTACCAGTCAACCAAGGGTGGTGAAGAGATTAGATGGCAGGTGCTCTGTTTGAGAAGAACCAAGGATTAAAAAAAAAAAAAAAAATTAAACAATTTTTTTTTTCACTTTTTTTTTTCGATTTTTTTTTTTTCGGAATCATATTAATACGTCATAATAAAAAATTATAAAATAAGCCAGATTGAGTCGACATTTCCTATCTGACTAACCCTAAGAAAAAATGGCATAACAAACTCACGGGTCAGTGTCTTTTAAAGTCCAGACATAATCTTGGTCAGGCCATATGAGGATCATGACATATCATGTAGATTGTCTGAAATGATCTGTTGAGGAAAGAACTACGCAGATTTGAGTGAACCTGTCCAGTCAGCGCAAGCATTTGTCAGTTATCGTGGAGCTCGACTAGTTGGTACCTATCTACCCTGGGCACCGACATATTTAAATACCGTCATTCAGAAAGATTCTTCTACTTGATAGATTATGGATAAATAAGCAGACATCGCAAATAGAAAAAAAAATATGGGAGCTTTTTCTCAATACTATCCGATACCCAATGTACCCGATATTGTCAATCAATCAATCATTTATTAATTTGCGAATATGGGTACAAAAGAAAAGGTCTTATACAAACAATAGTGTCCATTAGCCATATCCTACCATAAGGCATGCAAATTTACAAATACACAGGTATCTATGAAACTGGAATTTAACAATAAAAATACATTATTTAAAATATCGTATGGAGTAACATTATTTAAGTTTGTCCTGTAAATATTCAGTGACAGAGTAAAATGCTTTTTTTAGTAACAGTGTTTTGACATTGTTTTTAAATATATTTAAATCACTTATCTCCAGAAGTGAATTTGGTAAATGGTTATATATGCGTGGAGCCATACATAATATACTTTTATTTAATAACGCTGTTTTATTGCTTGGTAAACATATATGGAGTTTGTATCTTTTGCTTTGTAACTTATTAAAGTAGTTTGTATTGTCCTGTAATTATGTGTCTTGTATTGTGTACATCTTTTGTTAGCGATCCTAAGTAAATAAATAATAACACTCACCTCGCGAAATGGTTGACGACAGAAAGACACAGAGTACACAATGACGTTTTATATTTGACATAACCTTTTGACACATGACATTGACAGGTGACAGCACTAATATTGACGTAAGTTAATATTTACCAATACTACTACTCTCACATTTTGTCCTCATACAAGAATCAAGGCTTGATTAAAATTATTGAAGGGTCTGAGTAAATTGACTTCTGCGCTAAGGGACGGGCCACAACCCTTCCGAAACATTTGTTTGGCCAATCTTTTAGAAATTTGAAAGATTTGTGTCAGTAAACGCACTCACGATACTTGAGAAATTCTTAGAGTGAGCAATGTTTTAATTAAAACATTTCATATGCTCTTTGATAATCTAAAGAAACAAACAAGTTTAAATACTTATAGTCATACTCATATACAATAAGTCCATAAAATTACCAGCATTCCTCAAATACTCAACAAATTTCCAGCACTTATCACTTAGAACCAACTCCGAGTGACTGATAGAGATCTAGTTAGCACACGATTTGTAATACGTGATATGTTACAAAGTAATACACCGTTTTGTAGTGATTTGTTGATATACATACATAATGTATATTGATGGTGGTAGTAGTCTTTTCATAACCTCGTAATAATCAGAAATAAGTAGGGTCTGGAAAACTTCATACTGGTCTTTCCTAACGCTCTTAAGAGGCCGGCGACACGGCTCGCAACTATAATCGAGATGTTTGCAAAATTCAATTCCAAGCACGTTGCGCTAGTGTGAGTGCCTGTCGGAGTGATACACCTCCAACCAGTACTATCACGCACACATTGACAATTATTGCTTGACGCGATAGTACTTAGGTACTAGCTTTCGAAAATTTATGATAAATTTGGATGTGTTCCGTAATACAAAAAATTATGAATGAAAACTTAATGTATTTTTTTTTTTTTTGGTAATTTGTAACTTGATAACATAAACTATGCTTCTGCGGAAACAATATTACAAATATTGTTGTTTATAATACAGAAACAACAATATGAAAACATGTCATTTACGCTGTAAAAATGTACGAAATGCAATTCGGTTACACTTCATTTAAAGGTAAGTTTTTGGAAATAAAAAGACGTAGGAGCTTAGACAAATACTATCTCAATCCGAATATCAACATAATATGGTGGAAATATGCTCAAATTGCAAATGATTTATGTATTACGTTTGTATGGACAATTCATGCGTCGCCGCATTCTTAAAGAAAATAAGAGTAGGTAATTATAGCAGCCAGTTTATAGTTCCACTCCTGGGCAAATACTTCTTATGTCTTTCAAACTATAAGTAAGTCTGAAGTGTAATTTAACTGTTACAAATAATAATTACTAACGTTTAATAACTGTTCTAATGTGAGTTGTGATGCAATATTATTCTTATAATTATATTGAGATAATCATCATAATTTTATCTTTTTGAAGTGAAAACTTCTTTAGGCACGTTGGGCATTTTTGAGATGGAACTAAACCATTGACTTCACGACCTGTTACCGACACCGTGGAGTAAAAGACATCAACGCGTTGATTACCGCGGTGCCGCTTTTTTTTTTTCAAGTTTTCACTTCTATCGGCACTCCCGGAGTGCCACTGTTTTTTTTTTTTTAATTGTAAATTACGAAAAATAGTAACTTTAGTGTGCCTATATTTAATTTTAAATTGGCAACTAAACTCTTAGTAAATATCCAGAAAAAACAACTAAAAGTGTATCAGTTTTTAATCCATAGAACCTACTACTAAGCTTGAATTTTATACTCACTAAAATGCGAAGCTTAAAGTTACATAGATACTTTAAATTAGTACAAATGAAAAACAAACTTCTACATCCGCTTCCCACAGACATTAATAAATTACAAACCAAGAAACCGTCTAATTGAATTAAAACAAAATTCAATTAATTGCCCCTACTCTAATTTTAGTGGCTTCAATTATTTATTTTACAATTTAACCACAGTTGTAATAGTGTCAATTTGTCCAACAATAAAAATGTTGCTGTCTATAGTAACTCAGATTCCGGATTACGGTATAAAATTAATTTTGTTCTGTCGTTGATCTACTGTGGATTGATTTTACACTGTAGTGTAATTATTTAAGGACTTAAATTGTATAGAACCTTTGCGGATTTTTATTTGCAATATTAGTAATCGCCCAGAACATTGCATAGATTCCAGATACAAAGTAATTTAGTTCCCCAAATCTTTGATCGAAGCCCCAAATTGATAATTAATTTAGATTTTGAAGCCAAAACCTGACTGATCCTCTTCCTATCCTTGTCCAATATTACTTGAGGTAAACGCAACACGTTATTAGCCAATACTTGACTATTTTCTCAAATTAGTAGGTTTATTTCATTTGATATGATGAGCAGACGAATCCTGGAATAGGGACCGCGTATTGGCAAGCGTAGCGTGGGACGCTCGCCAGCTAGATGAACCGACGACCTTAAGAAAGTGGCTGGGACAGACTGGATACGGAAAGCGGAGGACACTGAGGACAAGGTGTTGTGGTGCAGCCAGGGAGAGACCTATGTCCAGCAGTGGACTCCAATAGGCTAAGTTGTTTGTACCTACATATTTTCAGAGCACCTTAAATCTGCTCCGACATTATAAATCTAACAGCATCTCAACGATACATTACAAGGCTTTAGATTAGTAATCCACTAACTTTATGGATCATAGAACTCGAATTACGAATAATATCGCATTCAAAACCCATTTCATACAAGTTTATATGTATTTAAATAACAGTATGATACAGAACGGTGTGACCAAAGGCCGCATTAAAAGCTTAGTGCGTATTCTGAGCGTTTTACGAGCGTCTAATCCGTCGTCAACTGCTGAGCGCGCCAATTGGCTCGCGGCTTAGGTGGTCGCAAGGATTCAGGGTTCCGTTTAGCTGTTTTTGTGTAATTAGATTCGATTAATTCTATGTTTCCTATGATTTTACAAGTTTTTTTACACACTACACTAGTGGGGCACTTGGCAAGCTTATTGTCTATTTACAGATGAATGCTTTCTTATAATTTCTCGACGTTTTGAAAGCTGGATTACGGGTAATATTTTATTTTGTAAAAACTTAACAAAAAAGTATGTAAGTAAATAGTTGATAAGGACATAAAGACAAGAAAGAAAGAAAACTAGTTTATTCTGCACAAACTAAACGTACATAAACGTTAATTAATGTTTTCAGATGTAAGTGTACCTAACCTCTTTTGAATTGGACATAGTGTCTTGAAAAAATTAAATTAAACTACGGAACCCTCAAATTAAATAAGGTTTCTAGCCGACCAGCTATCAACACTAGAATCTAGTGCAAAACCGTAAAACATACTTTTAGGTATAAAAGTGTGATATTGATTCAAAAGCCGCTATTAATTTATCTAAGTACTTATTAAAATTATACTTTATATTCTATGATCTTGAGAAACGATTTGAGCGCATTTTGTGATCGAAATATAATTTTATTAGATATTAATAATTCTGTTTTGCATTTTATTAATTTTACTTGAAACCTACCGCGACTATTATGTACTTACCTATACTCCATTTGAAATAAGATTAGACATTTAACTAAACCTTTTTACAGTTCGTTCAACCGATTTTGACTTCTATTGCGTTGGTAGCATGACAAATGGCAGCTGCAGTAAACATTGGTATTGTAACCACTTTTTTTGCTATTAATGCCATCCTTATGCCTACGGTATAGAAGTCAAAATCGGTTGAACGGACTGTAAAAAAGGTTGGTTTAGATGTCTAATCTTATTTCAAATGGAATATAGATCGTTTAGAATTTTGTAACGTCCGATCCTAGACCACTGCTTTGATTTTTAACCGCTCTTGATATGTATTTTCTAATTTATTTATTGTGTTATTAAAAATTGAGACTTTATAAATAACCGTCGGCTCCAGTTTTTTAGAGGCTTTTTTAATTTTTTATTCTAAAATATTTAAGTCACATGGTCCTCAGTTAAAAATTCTTTCACCAAACTCTCCTTGGTAACAATTAGACCCAAAAACCCACAATGACACAGCACTTCTCGCTTCGCAAAACGATTTTTCACATCCACTTAAGCTTCAACGAAATCATTAATAAGTATTTACGATGCATCTGTCCTTCTGTGACAATTTTACAATAAACAATACTTGTGCAAACCCTGATAGTTTTGAAAAAAAAGCTTCCAGCACCACTGGATTTACAACTTTATGTTCAGAAATACAACGTTCAAAATTAAGGTAGCCAAGTTTTTATTCAGCGTGTGTGGCAGTTGAATGTTAGGCCGGGAGCTAACGTTTGATAAATGATGTGATTTGACACGGTACAGACAGAACGCTTGGGAATTCTGCTGATTAAAAATATATATTTCCGTTTCGGCTTTCGTCATTTTTTATTA
Source organism: Agrochola lychnidis (assembly GCA_963680765.1). Classification (NCBI taxonomy): domain Eukaryota; kingdom Metazoa; phylum Arthropoda; class Insecta; order Lepidoptera; family Noctuidae; genus Agrochola; species Agrochola lychnidis. The sequence goes on from OY796866.1 coordinate 23,086,874, forward strand.
ATAAAGTATTGGGACGAAGATAGGTGTTAGAAAGAAGTAGCAAACATCAAAGAGTTTAAATTACCTTGATTGATTCATGCATCAAACATCTTTCACCCAAAACCTTTGTCATAAGGTCCAAAATAGAAATCAATATATCCTCAACACCAAAAGTTTGGTGTATTAGTCCTTCACTTAAAGAAATCAGACCTCATTTTCAGAATTTAAAACAAATCTAACATTTCTATATTGAAGCAAGTACACACGTTTTCAAGTATTGACTATATTAAACTTTATAGTCCCATCATTGTATCGCATAACAAAATAAACAAATCGTACATCGCAGTAGGTTTTATAACCTTAAAACTATTAAACGATCTTCGGTACTCGCTAAATAAGGCGTTTACTCGCCAGTACTGGCCATCATAGGACTAGCATTAAAAACTGTGACCACAACGTATATAGCAAATTTTACGACAATATAAACACAATTTGACTTTAGATCGTAATCTGAATCATAATATCGGATATGCTTATTATTATTTTACTCTAGGAATATACCTTTTATTGAAAGTGAAGGCAAACGGATAAAATTGATGGGTTTTATTTAATTTTAGTTCAGTAGTAACTGGTACATATATGTAAGTATGGGCATAAGAAATGTCGATGGGTAAACCAACTTGTCCGTTTAAGCTTTGTCCAATGTATAGCAAAACTAGACTATAGTAAAAGTAAGAACTTGCGTTTATTACATTGTATGAACTGTTACTTTAGGTGAAGTATAAACTGGCCTATTTTTTGTTTACTTTTGGAAGAAGACTACATATAATTTAATTACAGACAGAAGCCAAAATTACCTCAAAATGCAAAGAATTTTCGCCATACCATTTCTTTAAGTCCTATTATTTAAACAATACACAGTAAATATACAGCTAGGAATTCCGTTAACAGCTTGAAAATTATGCAAGTGTACGACCACCATGAAAATCTCCAGACCAGTATTCTAGTATATGAGCTAAAACTGTTTCAAAAGCAATAAAGTCAAGCCACGCTATTCATAGGAAACACTCCGTTAACCAACATTATTGTGCACCAAGTCGTAAAAACTGCTATAAAATCCATATTCATAGTTATTTAAAGTATTTATATTTATTATATAATGTAATAACGTCTTTTGTCTAAGTGGGTGTCGTTTTATCTTTTGTTCAGAATTAATTAGTGGATTTTTTTATCTGTATTATTTATGTTTACTGTGTTTGCTTGTAATGCTAGTCTTTGTGTACGCCGCTTTTCTTTATAATTTAAATAAATTATAAATAAAGAGGATAAATGAAATAAAAATATGTTATGGATATTTTATTATGTATTTATAGATGATCAGTAGTCTCAATTTCTGTGTCATCTAACAATTGGCTATTTAATTATTTTTTTTTCGAATATTCTACTAATCTATTTAAAATATTTGTTATAAATTTACAATAGCATTCCAAAAGCTCCATTAATTTAAGAGATTACTACCGAGATTTATGGCATTTGAGAGCTTATGTGCTTGATTTGTATTCTATATTATTCATACAGCTGATACCAAATTCAACTGGTGTGCTTCATTACCATACAGTTAAAAAAATATGTTTCTCCCAATTCTAGGTCAAAGTTCCATTAATATTGTATCAACAAGTTAAACGTAACACTCACAAACAAACAAAACGTTATCTCCAAAAACTTTCTTTGAATTTATTAAAATGTACCTTTATCCTATTTGTTAACTAGTTAAGATATTCAAATGGCGCTAGTAACATTTAGTTTCGACAGTATTTGACTTAAAGAATATACAGAAGGTACACTTCGTGCAGGTAGTTAAGTATCAGATTTTGTTTTTTATCTGTCACAATGGTTTTGTAGCGCTTAACAGTTTTAAACTATATAAATTCTAAGTTTAACAGTATATAAGTTTTCACTTTAAAAACTGTTAAAATAACATAACAACAAAAAAAACAACCGACTTCCAAAACAAAACACTACAAAATGAAAAATAACTTTAATTTCGGAAGTCGATGTCTTTAGTCGTTTTTTGCCACCGACTTCCGAAATTAAAGTTATTTTTCACTTTTTAGTGTTATTTTTTGGAAGTCAGTTGATTTTTTTTGTAAAAAGTTTTTGTATTTCAGTTTTTAGTTGTGGTATTTACCCCATACAATTTCAAATACCACTACCTGCTATGTAAATAACAGGGACAGGAAGTTAACATATCATCCACATACTAAGTTGGAAAAAATACGTATTATTGAAGCTAACTCAAAGACTACCCAAGCAAAGTTAATGAAATTTATAATGGACCACCTCTGAAGTATGACCTACAGAACAAAAAAGAATAATTAAAATCAATTCATAATTGGCGGAGTAATCGCGTAACAAACATACAAAAAAAAAATAATGGATTGAGAACCTCCTCCTTTTGGAAATCGGTTAAAAACAGTCAAAGGGTATGTGGTGTGCAGTGAATGTCTTCTTAGTAGTTATTTGTGTGGTGACATCTTCATGTAAGATGGTAACGTGGAACTTCAAAAATGGTACTGGTTGCAAATACAGAAGGAGTTCAAAGTTTAAAACAATCTTTGCCACAAACAAAATTCTTCCATGACGGAGTTCTAATTATAAATGACTAAAAACAATTGAAGACTGGCTGGAAAGAATTACGTTTAGGAGGAATTTGTTCCACTACATTCAATGTTTTGCCTTCTGAATCCAGTTTGTTTCATAGCTTCTGACAAAATTCCTCAGTCACAGTAGCTCAATCTTACCCAGCAACCACGTGCGACAAATATTTACGTGGGAGTTCTTTATCGCATGGTATTAGAATAGGCCTTCTGCTGCTTCTAACGTTATTGCAGTTGAACACCATGAATCAATTCAGATGTAACTATAATGAGAAGGGGGCAATTACATGCAACGGCTGCTCGTAAATCTTAGTAGTCGTGATTTAAAACGGTAGTGTTTGCTTTGATTTCGGTGTTTCTGGTAATAAGAATCGGGTCAAATCTGCGTAATATCTATAGTTTATTTGATTGTTGTATTATGTTCATGCAAGATTTTGAAATTGCAAAAGTAAGTGCCAAGTGAAAATCAGGCGAAGCAAAAACTTGAAGAAAATGATTTAATGTAATTTTATAAACCTGACAATGTTTTTTCTGTTATATTTGTGTAATCAGAAAGTTGAAAATAACGTACTCAGATACAGTAGAAATTTACGAAACTACAGATATGCTTCATAGAAAAGTGTGTTCTTGCTTCTTGCTTGCTTTTAATCAACCAGACTTTATTCCTACCAGATAAATTTGTATCTAAATTAGTTAAATAATCGTAATCCCTGGCCTACCTTCAAACAGCCGTGTGGGAAGCAAGATTAGATTAGTATGGATGTGGCAATCGTACTAAAATTCCTAATTCGAATTCAGAGCACGATAGAATATCGTACGCTTTAATAATAAACTCACTTATTCACACTTTCGCTTACGCCTCCATGATGGTTATGTTCGCTTGGTACTTTTAGTCAGATGTCTGTGAGAAACTAATAAAGTTATTTGATTTGATGCTATTGATTCTTGCTGGTAAGCATGTATTTGTAATCTGCCCTATTTGTACACCTGGATATGGGTAAGTATGTTATTTAATATTATTACAAGCATTTATGTAGTGACTTACACAACACTATTACCTACTAGAACTTAGGACTAATTATTAGAATATGTAATAGTATCAGGATCGAGATTCGGAAGATCACTGAAGATTATTGTTTTTATCTGCACGAGACTCCAAAAAAAATCAATCAACATTTTATAAATCACATCCCAGCCCGCAAGGAATTCTAAACTAAATTAACGAAACAAGATCTTCAAAGACCTTTGCGTGCTACATAAGTTATCAAGGCAAGCAAGTTCCATCCATCCCATCTGATTATCTACAAGAAAAGACGTACAAACTAGCGTTATTTACGTAAGATATCAACTGGTTCGTTAGTGCACCCGTAGCCGTAGGTGCAAAAGTGCAACTATAAATATCATACAAATGTGAACCTATAACTAGAGGTACTAAATCTGGGATCGTGGTAACTGGGCTGCTAATACATAGTAATGTTGTGGAAGATACTTATTCGACATTGGGTTATTATTCTTTTGCAGGGTTGGGAGAGACTGGAACGGTATCAGTAATAAAGTAATATTATAAGAGTCAATCAATTTTACCTATTGAAGAATTGCAAAGATAAAATGAATTTTGAAATGGTAAATATCAGTTGTAATGTGGAAATATGAGATAACGCAAACTAGTAAAGCAAAATGATTGTAACCTAGCATTGCTTTCAATACATAATTTCTATAGATCGTACGTCACAAAGGATATCAACGGTAAACACAAATAAACATAATAAAAAAATTAATGTCATCAACAGATGCTCAGTATAAAAAGCGTTAAGTGGAACAAAACAAGTCAGATCGCTGAAAAAAATGCATGAATATTTGATCCCAAACCAGAATCATTAGTCAACTTTTTTATTAGAACCCGATTCTTGATGGAATCTACACTAAATTGAAGAAATGCTACTACAAAACCACCTTTGCTACCCTACAATAAGGCTGATCCTATTTCGAATATTCAAGTTGCAGCAGTATTATGCTCTTGGCAATCTTTTTTGTCGTGATCTTACATTGACAATTGTCCCGCTTCCTCCGTCGGTGATAATAGTTCAGTAGTTACATCATTAATCACTTAGAACACATGTGGATATAGCCTTTTTACTGTATCACACAAAACTTTGTTCTGATTGTAAACTTTAACACCGTCTCCGCTAACGATAGTTGCTTCATCTCGTGCAATTTTAGCTTTAATCTGTTTAATATTAAGTACTATATTTGCTTGAAGTTTAACAAGATCATTTATTATAATATTCGATCCCATATTTGCCCTTGGATTTTCACCTTCGTATGTGGGAATATTCAATTTGTTTGCTTCGTCTGTTTTTGTTCAATTGACGTTTAAATTCTTTGAGTGACTAATGATGCAGATTTTTGACGGGGGATTAAGCAAACTTTCGGTTTAATGCTCTTTGAAAATTTGTAACTTGAGCTTGATGAAATTGAATTTAATGTGATTAAAGTACTTTTTTAGGAGTTGAAGTTTCAAAAACACTAACAAGATTAGACGATAAATAACGTCGTATATGGAGTTCCAAATTGGGTTTATAAATATCTGTTTTGAATCAATACTATATAAATACCCAATTAAATCACAAGAGCACTCATTCCATTTAACTTTCCAGTAGTTTCGTTAAGGCTCATTGACATAAAATCAATCAAACCACTAAACCAATTCAAGAAGTCCATTACAAAAACTGTTTCATTAGACTTGAACGGACCTTCCATATTGAACAGTATAGCATCAATCACATCTTCCTCGTCGACTCTCTTTATAAAATCAATGAATTGTATCAGATTTGAATCAGTCACGATCAATTCAATAGTTACAATGAGATATAACTCAATCTAAAGTGTACCGTTGGTAATGTTTATTTATGATTATTTCTTTGTGGAGCATCTAAAAAACGGTGGATATGTTGCAATGGACGGTATAATGTATGTGCGTGCGTCTATGTGTTGTGTGAGGTGTTTCGGTAACAAGATAAGGAGGTGTAATGACTCAATTTTGCGTTTAATTCTTTTAAATTGGTTCACATACCTATTATCATATTGTTAAGTCTGTTTCTCTTTTGTTAACTTTTGCTTTTTATCAGTCATTGTGGTTTTGTTATAAAGCTGGAAATCAAATAGTGAAATCTGTTCTTCTTACCACGATTATCATTTTAATCAGAACTTTCCGTTTTACAATTATGTACTTAATTGTGTTTGATTTGTATTCTTCTTTATTTATAGCTTCATCATCCAAGCCCTTAAACTATTTAAACACTTCAAACGTCAACAAAACGTTTAATCGACAAACCCCATGATTTCAAAACTAACATTTAAAGGGAGCACTTACCCGTACCACTAGAATTAATCACGCGACATGTTGGTAAACTTCTAACAATGCCTTTGTGAACCATTGTTGGGCAAAATAATAAATTGTTACGAACAAGCGACCCCATTATGTTGGGTTTCTCAAATAAATTCGGCCAAAGGATTGATGGTTACATCTTTTTTATCATTGGGTCCTGTTCGGAGCGATACTGGAGCATATGGTAAGGGTGTTTTTTAGTTCAGATGTGGATTTGTGGTTTGTAATTATTTGGGATGTGTGACTTTATACACTTTTTGTTTATTAGTCTGTTCTATGCTACTCCTGATCGTAAGCCTTCCCCCATTCCATGCTTTTTCTTCTGATATATAAAAATAAATAACTCTGCGAGTAACGTCATAATTATGTTATCTTTGTAAAATTTTATTACTCTTGAATAATTTCAGGAGTAATAAAAAAACAGTGGCACTCTGGGATTGCCTACAGAAGTGAAACTTGAAAAAAAAATCACCACCGTGGTAATCAACGCGTTGATGTCTTTAACTCCACGGTGTCGTTAAATTGCATTACAATGTCACGAAATCAATGGTTTAGTTCCATCTCAAAAATGCCCAACGCATCTAAAGAAGTTTTCACTTCAATAAAAAATAAAGATTGGGTATTTAAATTAATATCTAAATACCCAATTTTTTTCTCATCTACCAAACGAAATCAACTTCACAGTCACTATACCCACCGTATATTCTCACCGGAAAAAAAAAACTGTAATAAAATTGACCAGCATAACAGATCACGCCCAAAGCATATCATTACAGCAATCGGTTCAAAACTGAGCCTCATTAGATCTCATCACCACTCTGCTCTATTATAATGTCATTACGACAACGGGTCAAGATTTCACTTACAAACTTGTGAAGGGAGCCGAATTCTTGAAATACGTGCTTGAATTTTTGAATCTGACACGTATTTGGTAAGTGCAGTTTTTATTTTTAGAATAGATTGAGATGTTTTCGTAATAGGTTGTTCAAAACATAGAGATTTGAACACCTATCTAATAAATTTCGTACTTGCAAGAGCTGAATTCGCTTACATCGGAAAGAGCAAGTGAAGGTTCCAAATACACTATATATAGTTGAGACTGGTTTTTTTGAAAACATCAAATTATTTCTCTGATTTTCTTTCCTTTGTTATTATTGTTTTCTTTCGTAGTTGACAGTTGCATTTTAGATCACCAAACCCGATTCCCAAAATGTTTTATTTTATTTTGTCAATAATATTATTTTCAATTTGGGTGGCTAAATTAATTAATTTATTTATTACTTTGATCGTTAAAAAATATAATCAGTTTAAAATAAAAATTAATGCTAACGACTGATCTTATCTTGTTTAAAAACATATAAAAATATAACAAAAGAATTATTAAGTTATTTACGAAATTTTATTGATTTTCGTTGGGTAACTTTGCATATCTTTGCGTTTTAGTGTTTTATAAAAATAGCTGATTATTTTATTTATGAATATTCATGTCAGTATAGCGATCATAATATTATTATTAAAATTTGACCGTATTCTGCATGGTTCATAAAACAGTATTGCAACGGATCTATGTCGATTTTTTATTGTAATAAAAATAAGAAAAAGCTTTACAACTTTTACTTCTTAGTCTCATTTTTGTCTGAAATATTTTGTTATTTTTGTCTGTCTTTTAGTTAATGTTATTTTTTTGTCTAAACTAAGAGAAAAGGTTTGATTTTTTGTATGTTTGTAATGAATAAACTCAAAAACTACCGAACCGATTTTCAAAATTATTTCACCAGTAGAATTCTATATTATCACTGAATAACATGGGCTATAATTTATAATATGATATCGTGCGGGCAAAGCCGCTATCTGGAAGCTAGTTATTAATAATTTGTATTGTGCCCTTTCTATTTTGCATTTCATTTCTTTTCCTTCTTACGATTTTCGTGTATAGGTGTATTTTGATTTATGTTAATTAACTTGTACTTGTCAAACTTAATATACCTACCTAGATTATATGTAAACGATGTGGTCTCCTATAATTCAAATCTCAAACCATCAATGTTCCGTTTCTTTTATACCAGCATGTAATTGCGTAGCCTTACTTACCTATTTTTCTGTAAATAGATAGTTGTTTTTATAATCATCATAACAAAAAACAGATATTTTGACTTATGTAAAAATTATGGATCATTGCAAGAACTTACGTATTTGTATTATTGATCTTTCGCACTATTCTGACGTTCTAAACTGCAATACTCAAAGCATGACATAACTCACACAGATTTTAAACCACGAAAAAGCAGATGATACCTACCTGTCAATTATACTAATCAGCCAAACAAACCGTTACAAATGGCCGTCACACGCCGATCAAAACTTATAAGTTTGAGTTCACACAATAACACATTGGATGAAAAATATCAACAATAGAAAAGTCACAACATGTCAAGGATCACTTATGTTTGGACACGCACTTTTGAAAGTCAAAGAATCGTATCTTTGTGATTTTAAATGTCACTCGGTTAAAAGTTTTATTTGTTGTCACGTAACTATGCAATGGTATAGGTAATGGAACTTAACATCATTTTATTGATAGAAAGTAAATCTGATAGACCATTAAAACAGGAAAATTGTCATTCGTTAATCGTAGAACATCTTTGATCTGAATAAATGTGTAGGTGCCACATGGATTTCAAATAATTATGAGTTTATCAAAGAGAAAAATATAAAATAAAAATCATTATTTTTGATAAATTGTGACACCATAATAAAGCTACTAAACCGATTATGGCCAAAAATTTACTTTTAAATCGTTTGAAACGAAACTCGATATATTACTAAGAGGCAATCAGGAGAGTCAAAATATTATTATCGATTTAGTAATTTGTAAGCTTTCTTCTAATCGTGTTTAGAAATCGATTATAGAAAATATATTATCGTAATTCCGAAGATTTCGTTACATTGTCTAAGATATTCGATCTGACACCAAAATCTGGGTGTTCTACCATTTAATAAGAATGCAAATTGGCACTTAACCACTATTTAAGTATTTTAATTAGTTACAAATGCATAATGTAGTAATATACATATTGTGTTTTTATATAAATATTATTCATAGATTTATAATGTCGAACATACCGTCTGCGCTTGATGTATCAGAATCTATGCTAATTAGTATAAACATTTTTGGTTCTAGATTGGAGTATTAAGAATAATAATTATGTTAAGATTATGAGTTTTGCCAATGAATTAGAGCCGATACCGATTCTAGGTATATTTCGGCATAACCTTCGACAATAATTTGCAAGTTAGCAAAAAAATAGATGATGAATTAAAAGTAGCGGTAACAAAAACAAGTTCATCCACTCAAGAGGTCATACCCCTTGTTTATTAAAACAGCTTTTTAATACAATGCAGACCAAAACATCGACGTTCAAGATCAAAAAAACCTTTCCCATATCCATGACATTAACACGAACTGTAATAAATCATAACTATTGTCTCAAAAATAATTTATTACAACTTTTTTGAACCAGTTACATGATATTGACTTCTGGTATGTACCTCATTGTTGTATAAGTGGCGTAATATTATAATAATAGACTTAATTCTTTGAAAAAAAACAGTACTTAACCCTTCAATGGTGATGTTTGTATGAAAACCGGTTAAGTGTCGCAATGGGTCATGTTAACCGGTATTGTTTGTCTGAATAAGTAGGGATAATTCTATGAATTTAGATCAAAAGATTATGCAGAGACATTTTGGGGTGATGACTTCATTAAAATTGTGTCGTTACATGTTCTAGAAAAATATTATTTTGTTACCGCTAAAACGCAAGTTGTACACACGGCTACATATCAAGATATGCATTTCCAGTTTATGCTGATCTCGCATTGTAAAGGATTTCCGTACAATGCGAGGTCAGCTTATACTGGAAATGTATATCTAGCTATATAGCTTGATGTGTAGCCGTGTGTACCTAGTTAAAATTGTACTCCATTTGATACGATGAGGGATAGCTAACTTAGTTAGATGGATTAACAAATAGTAGATCTAGCAGCTATAAATGCTTAAAAGCTTCTTAAGCAAACCCAAAAGACTACTTAAATAAGTTTACTTTACGGAAAAAAATACATAATTGTGGAGATTTTTGATGAACCAACTTCAGTATGTTCTAGCCGCAATGATCTGTATACGAAAGAATGAGACAAAATTTAGCTTACATCAATATTAACAAGTTATGAAGCGTGTGTATTTAACTTTTAAATTCATTGACCAATATTGGATTCCTTCTTCTTTTTTGCAACCTAAATACAATTCTACTTTTGGCTACAACCTAATAAAGTGTGATCAATTCCGATTACTGCATCAAAGATATTCCCAGAGCGGTTAGAAAATTAAATTCTCCAAATATTACGGTATCAGAAGACACCGATCACATTAATGTCAAAATTAAACACCATATTAGCTCTATAGGTGAGTAACCTAATATCTTAATGGCTACTGGTTCGATATCTGAATATAGAAATTCTTCTTCTTGATAACTAGATCAATTGACATTTAGAATAGAATCATTAATTATAGATTATTATTAAAGACAAGCGAATTATTAAGTATATAAATTAATTATGAGTAAAAAAGCGGGTTAGGTTTTGGAGCTAATATTAATATTGACACACATTAATTAAACGAATGACATCATTGTCTAGGTCTAGATGGCACTAATGTTTTAAATCTGCTGAGAGAAACGTAGTCAAAACATTAAAGTTCAAGGTCTTTAAAGCTTAGACAACATACACGGCAGGAGATAGTGAAAGTCAAGAGTGAAAAGAAACTTTTAACCTTACAAAAGCAAAATAAATGACGTGAACGTCAAACAAACAATTGCTTTCCGAAAAAACAAAGTTGTTCAAAAGCAGTGAAGATCTTTTGCCAGAAGACTAAAATAAAGATGATCTGGAGATATTTCTCCAGACCCGGAATTTCTCTTCCTATTGGAAGACATCTTAAAAAAGAAACATAAAAATATAAAAAAACCTGTGACACTCGGGGACTGCCGCGGTAAAGCTATTGCATAGCATTTGTTGTCATATGTTGTCATGGGAACGATGGGAACCGTTATTACATGGTAGGCGGAGTGGGGTGTTAGGTTTTATTTTCGTTACGTTACGGAATTTCTTGATTCGGTCGCCGCGCTCAAAGTTCGCGATAAAAGCTCAATAAATAATTTTTCAAGCATCCAATTCGTAGGATAAATTAAAATAAATAGATAGCACACATACAAAAGCCAAAACAGATTCGCAAAACTAGAACAACACCAGATTATCAACATAATAACTTATGATAAAGTCCGGCGAGGTGGCAAAGGAAATGATCTAATTAATATTTTGTCGTTATGCTTAATTTTCTGTCAAATATACGTAAAATATGTTGTTTAGATGTGAATTTAAAGTGGATTTTGTGTCTCATATCAATTTATTTAGATCTTTGTGATGGTTTCATGTGAAAATATGATAATACAAGTAGTAATGGCCTGAGAGAAATATTTGTAAATCTATGATAACATCATGTCAGCTTATTATCAGTGCATATTAAGTATCCAAAAGAGAGTATAAGATGATAATTTTTCCACTGATATCTAATACCTTTAAACGAGCAATTCTTGTGTATATGTATAATCTGAATCTCGGAAACGGCTCCAACGATTTTCATGAAATTTAGTATGCAGGGCGTTTCGGGGGCGATAAATCGATCTAGCTAGGTTTCATTTTTAGAAAACATCATCCAGATATTTATGTTTAAGGATAGAATCAAATTCGAAATCGAAACTACTAACAATTACCTATTAATATATAGTTATCTATAAAAATACTTTCAATGTAAATACTAAATTAGTTTTTTTTAATACATCGATGACATAATCAGTATTTACAGTTTCAAACAGATTATTATTAATGTGTAAAGCTTGAGTGAATTATAACAAAAACCGAAAGTAAATATAACGGTAAATAGTATCGATTAAACTCAGCAAAAGCAATCGATATCCCATTTCACATTATACAGCTCATCGCTGATTAATCTAAAGAGCAAAATACTAACCTGCACTAAATAAGTCGTCCAAACATGATTCAAACAACACGAATCCATAATGAACGCTAAATAGCCAACTTAAAACGTGATTATTGGACGTAACTAAATCACAAGCCATTCAGATAATTAACATTCTCTACAACCATAGTAATAAGGTAGAGAATCGATTGACGAAATTATTAAGATTGGATTTAAATTGTCACGACTTTTACAAATCCGATTATAGTAGATCGGAATGAAAATTCGAATTTGAATAATAGAATACAGATTTGTGGCGGTGAGTCATCCGTGCGTTTGCGTTCGACGGAATCGCGGACTGTCGCTAAATCGAAAGCGTGCAGCGATCCTGTTTCAATTACAGTTTCAGCATGGTTTGTTTTTATACCATTTGCTTACACTATTATATCTTTTATTAATATGTTACTGACAACATAGTATTACTTGTTTTCAACAACCAAATTATTTTGGTCCTTCGAGTCGGATCTTTCAAAGAACCTTTCACATATCGGGCTCAAACTTCAAAAGACTTGTATCACAATCATAAGGAACTAAATTAATTAACAAATAAACGGTACAACATAAACCAACCATTTCTATTCAAGAACAGAACATTACATTATTTCACTGAACTAAATGAGTACCATAGCACACATTCTCGACATTTTTGTCGCAGTCTGCTACGATCGTTCGTTAGTCGCCCGCGCTCACTTACAAATTGTAATTCCATGTTAATTTTATATCTATTTACGACTTAGCCTTTTATGAAACGTCTTTTCTGTCAGTATGTATATTAGCTTAAGTTTTCTGTTGTAAAATGGAATGTTGGTACTTTTATGATGGTCAGGATCGTAAATGTGTATGACTGTCAATAATTTCCATACTAAATATGTTTTGATTAGTCCTTCTTGACGTTCTGTTAATTTTTCTTTGGATTCTAATTAAATTATGGAGGTTGTAATTCTTTGTTTGGATATGTGAGTGTTATTTAACTTTGGTTAATTTGCGGATGTCAATTTATGAATCTACGACGAAACAAATGAGCAAATTTTTAACATAATCTACAAATGAGTATTTTTCAGTCTGTGTTTTTCAGAAAAATATTAATAACTCCACTCCAATAAAATTTGATATGCATTTTTGACATTAACAACGAAAAATTCTATCGTATTAAAACTGCATTAAATATGAAACATAAGTATTCTCCTATAAAATAAACACGAGCGGTAGTGTACCTATTTTATATTCTAAGTTAACGATCAATGCTTAGTTTTTAGAGGAGCTCATTATATTTTGTAATGTATGACTTTGAACTGTAATGTAATGTAATTTTCTATTTGGCACAATAAACTATTTTGTATTTTGTATTTGTAACTATTTCAAATAAGTTGATTCTATTTTTTCAAGACAGTTGCAAAAAAAATTTGATTTTTCGGATGGAATTTTAAAATAGGAATAGTAATTTTAACATTATTATATAATTTTAGTGACAAATTGTGTCAAGCAATCGTTCAATTAAAATTGATAGAAACATCTATTGACAACGAACCTTCCGTGCCTCGGAAAACACGTTAGGTCGTTGGTCCCAGCTGTCATTTGTAGATTTTTGACAGTCGAAACGTACCCGTAACGACTATCATCTACAAATGGACAGACGTCAGCAGCCCGAAAATCTGACAACCAGTCTTACAAAGGGTTATCCAGTTACTGGGTTGTGGAGGTCAGATAGACAGTCGATCCATGTAAAATACTGGTATTCAGCTGCAACCGATTAGACCAGAAGCCGACCCCAACATAGTTGGGAAAAGGCTAGGTAGATGATGGTGATCTGCGGATAAGTTTTCGAGCCACTAAAACTTAACGTGAAGATACAAAAAGCCATTCTGCCTATCTTTAATTATTTTTTTTTTATCTTATCTTAATTATTATTTGTACCTAATACTGAACCATAAGCACTTCAAGGTTACCCATTGATGTGCATTGTTCTAATTAAAAATGCATTAAATAAATTCAGTTCAAAACATCATATAAAAAAGCTAACGAAAAAAATAAATAATAAAATTCTTCGACATTATCTTAAAATCTTTATTACTATTGGTTCCTTTTTTATTTAAATAGGCCAACGCTATTAATGAATAAGTATTATAGGCTATTATTACTTCATTGGCATTATAGTAGCCTCCTCTAGATCTCTATAAGAGATAAACACTAAAATAAGACGTTATGGTTCCGAATAGTACCAGTATTTTTTATATGGCAGCACTAAATTGAACAGAAATGTCTCCGTTTTTCTTCATTTTATGACGGGACCGTAAAATTTTGTATGGTATTGTCACATCACTAGCATATTAAAAAGTTAACACTAATATCAAGTTTCAAATACTTTTAACGTTGTAATTAAACAACTTATACAATATGTAAAAAAAACACACATATGTACTGCAAAAACATTACCAAAAAGTAATAAAAATATAATTATTATTGAAAATAAAAAAGTTATTGCTGTTTATAAATTACATTTTTAGTACCAAAATTAGCCTATTTTCATGAAAAATGAGCATATTTTTAACAGGGGTCATAAGTTATGACTTAGACCCGCTAAACGTCGGCCGCCCGCGCCCCATGTCATAACCCGGTAATATTACTATATTCAGTATATTACTATATTCATATTACTATATACCGGTAACATACTGATATTCAGCTGCACCCAGTTAGAATGGAAGCCGACCCGAACATAGTTGGGAATAAAAAGGCTAGGCAAATTGAATGGGGGCCTCAAATAGGTTTCGGGAATTGTTAAGCAATTTTTTTTTTGTTTTTGGTCCTATTGGTCCTCGGTTCCGAATGACACTTAGTATAAGTAGGTGGTCACTGTAAATTGAACTATTTAATGTGCACACTAATCTATTTAAACTAATATTACAAGGAGGTAAAATTTCCAGCCCGTCCCATCTTTGATGTCCTCCCCCCAGCGACGCCCTAAGCCGAGGTTCGTACCCCAGAGGGGGTGTCCTTAGCGAGCGCTCGCCTAGTTTTAATTAGCATAGTTTAACTGCCCCTGGCTGGAGGCTATGAGTGTAGTAGCTTAAAGCAGCCCCATGAAATCCCGGTTAAGTAGTCATGATCTACGAGATACCCTACCTAAAAAAAGGAAGTATTGTCGCAGCTGCTGCTACAATAGTTCCATAGGATATATCATATATTAAAGCAAGAAATTTGTATTAGCAATGATAGCCTAGTGGTATGACCTTCGGAATTATTTCATCACCACTGCTCTCAAAACGGTGAAGGAAAACATCGTGAGGAAACCGGCATGTCCTAGAACCGAAAATTCGAAGATATGTGACATCTACCAACCCGCACTGGGCCCGCGTGGTGGATTACGCCCCACTTCCTCTCACAGAGAGGAGGCCTGTGTCAGCAGTGGGAACATTTATAGGCTGATGATGATGATGATGATGACCTTCGGACTGTTAAGTCAGAGTTCTCGAGTTCGAACCCAAGGCACGCACCTCTGACTTTTCGGAATCATGTGCGTATTGTACAATTATCACTTGCTTCAAAAACGGTGAAGGAAAACATTGTGAGGAAACTAGCATGCCTGAGAGATATTTTTCGACGGTATGTGAAGCCAAGTCAGAGGCCCATGGGCGGCTTTACTGTCACTAACTAAACGAAAAAAGCGGCCAAGTGCGAGTCGTACTCGCCCATGAAGGGTTCCGTAGCAGCAAGTAACATTGAATGAAAGGTAAATTGCGGTTTACGATTTATGACGTATTAAAAAAAAACTACTTGCTAGATTTCGTTCAAACTAATTTTCGGTGGAAGTTTACATGGTAATGTACATCATATATTTTTTTTAGTTTTATCATTCTCTTATTTTAGAAGTTACAGGGGGGGGACACACATTTTACCACTTTGGAAGTGTCTCTCGCGCAAACTATTCAGTTTAGAAAAAAATGATATTAGAAACCTCAATATCATTTTTGAAGACCGATCCATAGATATCCCATACGTATGGGAATGATGAAAAAATTTTTTTTGAGTTTCAGTTCTAAGTATGGGGAACTCCAAAATGATTTGTTTTTTTTCTATTTTTGTGTGAAAATCTTAATGCGGTTTACAGAATACATCTACTTACCAAGTTGCAACAGCATAGCTCTTATAGTTTCGGAAAAAAGTGGCTGTGACATACGGACGGACAGACAGACAGACAGACATGACGAATCTATAAGGGTTCCGTTTTTTGCCATTTGGCAACGGAACCCTAAAAAAGAAGAACAAGAAAACACGCAGACGAAGTCGCGGGCAGAAGCAAGCTTCTATAAACTATTAAAATAAACTAAAACCGTGATGGTACGTAAATCATGATCATTGACCATCAAACTGCTCTAAATACATGACTTAGACGTGTTGGCTGTGCACGCGCACGTTTGATATGACGCCTAATTAAATGGCGACCTGTTAAGTGTATTAAATTAATTGAAAGTTCAAGGAGATATCTGATGTTTTTAATCAGACATTAGTTAAACCCTTCACTTATGCCGTGTTATTGTGACTATATTTTTTATGAATATTATTATTTTGACTTTGCAATTTTGTGCTTTTGTGTTTATATTGTTATGCTGTTCTAATTAATCCGTGTCTCTTGCGCGTGTTTTTTCGAAACATTACACAAAAAGCCTTACACATAAACATTTGTTTTCATACACAAGTTGTCTCCTGCGTATTAAAGTATGTATTTATAGATTGACGAGTTCCGACGAGGAAGAAGTACTTAAAAAGTATCTCTATTCCAATGCATCGTCAATTTATTACAACTATTCACAAGTAAATATAACCTCAAAACCTATTTTGAATGACAGTGACAGATGTCCGCGGTGCACGCAGTGGTTGAAAATGAAACAAACCCTTCCCCTCTTCACCCGCGCGGGGAATTTTTCCCATACAGCTCGAAAAACAAAAACATCGTGTTTGCATACACAAATGTGTATGACCACGACTCTTTGTTTCGATGTTTTTGTGTAATGTTTTGAAAAAACACGCGCAGGAGACATGGCTTTACACTGCTATTCCAAGTACTTCGTACAAATATTAATGATACATTCATTTATTTATTGTGTGTATATGTTGCTGACCCTCCGTCCTCCGTCTATAAGAAACCCACACACTTCTCTAAATTCAAATAAAAGTAAGTCATAAAAAGCCCATGAAACAATAAAAAATGCCAATAAATGATAAAAACGAACCGCTCCCGAATTTTATGACAGAAAAATAAAAATTCCGTAATGCAACATTCAATTGTTTATCAATTTAGTTATGGCTACTAAATACCGGTCTATTGCAATAATAAAACCTATTTATTACAATCAAACCTATTTCATTACAATAAACATAAAAACCTGCAAAGTCAGTCGTCAGCACATCAAGCTACCCGAAACTGTCAAATTTTCTCAATCAACTTTGAACCTTAGACTTCAGCGATAAAGTTGAAAATCTATTAAATAAATTTGACAGATTGTAGTAACTTGAAGTGCTGGCGTCTATACCAGTCGAACTAAGTAAGGGGTTCCATGGTTATTTCACTTTCTTTAAAAATGTAAAAATAAATATGTCGTACATCATTCTTTACTCAAACAATTTCTTTATAATTTTCTTTATTTTCAATTGATCAAATAAAACTGTAGGCATTTCACCCAAAAATGTATTGGAAACTAGTACGTGGTTAATTAAAATGTTTGTCAACATTTGGACGATACTGTCTTCATCATCACGTGAATTTCGAGGCGATCCAACTCCTTGACGACACTGAATTAGTGCGAAGACTAAAATGGGTACAAACTTTTGACCACGTGAATCAAGTATCTTATCTTTACAAAGTGAATCAGAATTACGTTACTGGACGATTGCTTTATTTCATAATTACTTATAGCAGTTTAAGCTATATTTAAATTACTTATTAGCTAATCGGCTAGATTGTAAAATTAATAAAGTATCACCGACTGTGATATTTTATAAAAGTTAAAAAAATATTGCTTGACAGACAGACTTGACGAAAGCTCAGAGCTTCTTGTTTGTGATAGCTAGTAGTCTATGGTAATAGCTATGGATCTCCAGGAATGTTACACGTAAAGTAGCAGGCATTCTTAATTCAAATATGTCGTTTACGATGGCGGTCGCATATCTCAAAAGATTACAAATATTACGATCCAAACGCACGATTTCTATGATAATCAATTTTTATTTGACTTCCTAAGTATTACGAAATGTTACTTCAATGAATGGGTACTAAAATATTTTAGTAAACTTGCCGTGTTTTATGATTTTTGAAGCTATGACAATGACCTCGAATAAACAATTTGAATTTAATTTAAGTTAACGGTTATGTCAAATTACATTTTTACGTGGAACGTCGCTAAACATCGAAACGAATGGAAAACATTTTTCTAAAATGCCATAAGCATTGTTTTTACTTTTGTAAAATAAGAACAACTTAATATTTCATACCTACAAAATAAAAAAAACGTGTGGCACTCGGGGACTGCCGCGGTAAAGCTATTGCATAGCATTTGTTACCTCCATACTTCCTATTTGTCAACGCTACACTTGGGATGTTGACGTGATGACATAAAACAAAAATTACGTTCCCATGACAACATCAAGTTGTCATGGGAACCGTCATTACATGGTAGGCGGAGTGGGAGGTGTTAGGTTTTATTTTCGTTACGTTATGGAATTTCTTGATTCGGTCGCCGCGCTTAAAGCCCGCGATAAAAGCTATGCAATAGCTTAAAAACAGAAAATAAAGATTCGTATCAATTTTAAAATAAAAAAAATAGATTCTCTCTTATTATTATTATTAAATTTCGTGTTTGAAAAACGTTTTACGTGGAACTCTAAATTATCTTGCAACCGAATGGCGCATCACTAACTCCGTTTGCATAATATAAAGAAACTGCAACTGCTAAATTATTCAACTTAGCACTAACTTAGCCTTAACTTAGAAAATGATCACTTAAGGTCAGGTGGATCTTCATTAAGCCACAGTCCGACGCGTGCAGTAATTAGCCATTATTCTTGTGGATCCTTCAACTTTCAATACCAGATGTTATTTATACGCTGATCATCGGTGATAAGAGGTATAAGGCACGCCCAGTGGATTTGAGGTTAAAGGTCGAGGAGATAAGTGCTATTTTGCATAGTATCATGTTGGTAGGTAATCCAGTTTGGTAACTTGAAATAATCAAGTAATCAACTAGCAATTGCCCGCAGTTTCACTCTTATCTAAGGGAACCACTTTGTGTTCCCGATAAAAATTATCCTTTGTGTTAATCCATGATAATATTATGGTCTATTTTTATAACAAACTTCTTTGCAAACGTACACAATTACAGTATTTTTATCTCACGAAGCGACGCGCTCTTTACTTGTGGTAACTAAGTGTAGAAACACGCTGTGAATGTGTGCATGGAGACAAGTATCGTCAGCACATAACACACACACAATTCACAGCGTATGTGTACATGTGGTAACCACAAGTAAAGTGCGCGTCGCTTCGTGAGATAAAAATACTGTAAATGTGTACGTTTCCAAAGAATTTTGTTCAGGTTTTCAGTTATTTCTATAACTCCTTAGTTATAGAAATAACTGAAAACCTGAACAGGTGTCATTGTACCTACAAATAATTTTGTACAAAGTATCAACCCTGAAATCGCAAAAGATATGTGTTGCCCTTCATTTTGTCGTGTTATGCGAATATAAAGCCTATTGCAAGTTATCCTTTAGCGATAGTAAATCTCAAAGGTAAAACTAAAAAAAAAAAATTGAATACCTATGTCTATAAACTGATTTTAATGTATTACAGAACCTCATACATGGAGTTCTCCGCTAAACAAGTGTCGCATCATAATCCGGACACAACACAGAATGTGTAAAATAAAGTGCGAATTTTCGATCATTCGCAACCAAACTGCAACAATATAATGTGTCCGCGCCTTAAAAGAATGCAAACATAGGGTAAAACAAACAGTTATGAACCTAAACTGTCGTAATTTCTAAACGTTATTACTATTTATAATAAGGACGTGAAAGTGTGTTTGTCCAATATTAAATCGCTTTGTGCACCGTTTGATGTTTCCATTATTGTTTTACTTAGTTTGAATATGTAAAGTTGGTATTTTATGACATTTTGTTCAAATTGACATGCAAAGGCGAGGCGAGGCTGATGCTCAGTGAAATAGAAATTATTTCTTGTCATATTAGTAACTGGTTACGCAAATATTAAAGATGTTTGCATTTAATTTTGCTCAAATTATTTCATGTGTATAAACTGCTAAAAGTTGTAAAGTTAACCCAATTAATCCCAAGATAATGGCCTATAACTTTTCTCAAATTGACAGTTTTGTCGTCAATCAACCGTGCCTTATTTGTGGTTGATGATTAAACTTTTGAATGAAAGCTATTAATTACACAAAGTTGCATCAAATCATAGCCCAGCTAGTTTAATTTTATTACTGGACAGTATGCTAGAACCATTATAATTTTATGATAATTATTTATTATAGATGGAAGATCTGAAT
Source organism: Agrochola lychnidis (assembly GCA_963680765.1). Lineage (NCBI taxonomy): Eukaryota > Metazoa > Arthropoda > Insecta > Lepidoptera > Noctuidae > Agrochola > Agrochola lychnidis. The sequence continues at coordinate 23,107,552 of OY796866.1, forward strand.
TATAATTAAAGCCACAAATTAATGTGTGGCCAAGTCACGCTGATTAGGAAAGCCACAACTACTTAAACTTTCACAGTATTCCCAGTATACTTTGACTTGCTTTTAAAGTATCAGAGTAAGGTACATAGTTCAAACTACTTTAAATCTTGAAATATATTTTAGTTAAAACAAAAACAAGTGAATCTAAGAGAACCTTTCGGTGTAAATAAATGTAAGAGAAAAACCTGTTAAAATGTCGTTGTTTCTTTAAGAATGTTGGTATGTCCGACATTCTGTATCACAGCGGCACGAAATTCTATTGGGAATGATTTCAGTACCTACGTTTCTGAATTGCAATAACCGTGTTAAATACAGAATTGATTAAACTTACCGAAAAAACCCTCATCGTCTTTTCATAAGTAGAGTAAAAAATTTAATTCTTACCTGAAAAGAATAAAAGGAAAGTCAATTATTGATAAAGCAATCAAAGATACGAGAAGAGAAGTAAGATTTTTGCGCGAACTGCCCTATGTTATTTAAACATATTATAATAAAGCGTATCTACATACATTTTTTGTAACTTAAACATTAAATATTATGTGGATCCATATCAAGACTTGCACATACCTAGTAGTTAAATTATGTTTATTATAAGTTAATTCATGTCAACGCAAATAAGATAATAAAAACATGTTTTAATGTTTGTAATGAAATTATAGCCTATGTAACAAAATTAATCACGATTTGTGTACAAATATAATAATATAATTTGTAAACGCCATTGTAACAACCTTTTTAGTAATAAAGACCTTGGAAAATAATAATAAAAATACAATCAAAGATTCGCCTAGTTAGACGAAGACATTTATAACGAACCATAAAGTACAAGTAAATAAAATAAGAAAACCTTACGACTACTATTAAATAACTCAAATTATTACTATTTCGTGTCTCCAGAATCTTTATTCTAATGAAACGTCTGAAGTGTCAATAATTACAGCATGGCCGATAATTGGTTGTGCTACCTTATTTTCCGTATTATTTATCATGTGACAATTAAGAGGTTCAATTTCCGTTTCTAAGTTAGAGCAAGTCGTAGATTGGGTCTCTATGGTCACACAAATCGTAGACTATTTATCGAATATTTTCTAGCGAATGTACGGTTACATAATTTATAGATGTACTGTGAAAGAAAATGTAATGTATTATTCCGGCGTTGATATAACTTAAAGAATTTTTAAGTTAGCTTTAAATCCATTTGAATGTATACTAAAGTGATTGATGATATGTTTTGAGAGGTGAGTGGCTTCTAGAATATAACTTGATAATCTAATTAAAAAACTATTCCATTTCTTTTTAAGATTCCGTAGTAAACAAGGAAAACCCTTATAGTTTCGTCATGTCCGTCTGTCTGTCTGTCCGCGATCTAGCTCCGAGACACTTAGTACTAGAAAGCTGTAATTTGGCATGAGTATACATATTAAAGCAAAATTATGAAAAAAAAATATTAGGGTACCTGCCCTACACGTGCAGTTACAAAAACATGTTTTCCCATACCATATGGGAGAACATGTTTTTCAACTACAAAGTTAAGTTTGTTTTCGGGAATAATTCATCCCAACTACGGAATCCTTCACATTGTGCGTGGTCCGACACGCACTTGGCCGGTTTTTTTATATATATGTAGCGTAAGCGATAGATCGACGATCAATTAAGTATCTCGAGGTTTTGAATAATGTAGATGTATATTCAATAAACAGAACGTTGAAGGAAAATATTGTGAGGAAACCGGCATGTCCTAGAACCAAAAATTTGAAGACATGTCATTGTGACATCTACCAACCCGCACTCACTGGGCCCGCGTGGTAGATTACAGCCCTCTTGAAGAGAGGAGGCCTGTGTCCCAGCAGTGGGAACATTATAAGCTGATTATGCTATGCTTACCACCTACATACGAAATCCTGGCGAACATTTGAACCCATATGAGACAGCCAAAGTTTATTATTATATTTGCGGTCTGATACAAACAAAAGACGGAAATATTCAGTTCAAAACAACACTCATCATTCCGACCCTTTATTTACTTATTTATTTTCGACATGACAAACAAAACTTTCCTTACTTCTATGATTTACTTGCACAGCCGTAACACAAACTTACAATGTAACGTAAGACTGAGTCTTAGGGAAACTCGGCAACAATGGTGTTTCAGTACATAGCTTTAACCGCCAACTTTCTTTTGACATAAAATGCAGGAAAAGTACTGTTTACTGGTAACGTTTGGTTTCTACCGAGATGTCAACGTGCTTTTGTTTCTTTATGGTGTAAGCAGGGGATAAAATTGAACTGGTACGTACACATATTACTTCTATATGAGCTCTCTACGTATCAATGTGTATCAACATTTTATGGTTTTGATATTGTATCTTCTACATAAAACTGTAGATATTCTTTCACATTCTGAATGTAATAATGGACCTGGAATGTCTAGTTCGATGATAAGGCATCATTCAATTTATCCAACCAGTTCCTAATAAAAGAATCTTAAGAATGCGGCGACGCATGAATTGTTCATACAAACTTAATACATAAATCATTTGCAATTTGAGCATATTTCCACCATATTATGTTGATATTCGGATTGAGACAGTATTTATCTAGGCTCCTACGTATTTTTATTTCCAAAAACTTACCTTTAAATGAAGTGTAAGCGAATTGTATTTCGTACATTGTTACAGCGTAAATGACATGTTTTCATATTGTTTTTTCTGTATTATAAACAACAATATTTGTAATATTATTTCAGTAGAAGCATAGTTTATGTTATCAAGATACAAATTATTGAAAAAAAAATGGAAATACATTAAGTTTTCATTCATAATTTTTTGTATTACGGAACACATCCAAATTTATCATAAATTTTCGAAAGCTTGTAGTACTATCGCTTCAAGCAATAATTTTCAATGTGTGCGTGGTAGTATTGCTCACTGTAGGTGTATATCGCTCCGACAGGCACTCACACTAGCGCAACGTGCTTGGAATTGAATTTTGCAAACATCTCGATTTGTAGTTGCGAGCCATGTCGCCGACCTCTTAAGTTAAAATGAACACTAGGGAGACGCCTTGGCGTCGGGAATCTCAGGCTGATACCCGGCCACCGTAGGCGCGGGCTTGCGGATGGTGAGCAATGAGTAGCTCGCCGTCCGATAAGGACCAAACCCAGGTCGATGGCGCGTTGTGTTCCACGCGCACCTCTAAAAGATGTCAGCAGAACTGACGGGGTCCGATAGGGTCGATGCCTGCCGAGGTTGCGGTTTTGTCCGAAAGGGTTACCGTGGCCCCCGGAAATATAGGCAACTGAAGGAACATGGGTGGGTTTTAGTCAGTAAGAGTCTGGCTCCTGCTCCGCCCAGAGCGGGAGAAGTTATTTAATAATTTCCCACCCACTAAAAAAAGGTAAGTAGGTGCTATAAAAACAAGAGATTAAAATGAGACAGAAATAAGCAAGAATTACGATGTCATTCTTAAATGAAAATTCCAAGTATTGCCGCTTTTTGTGCTTACAGCAGTAGTCATTTCCAGGCTAATTCATTCAGGAGAAGCTTTACAGCCCTTCATAAAAATAAATAAATACTATCCTAAGCTCTCTAATTATGGCCACTTTTACGATGTGAAAACTTCAAGCAATTCTAACACGAATGATAGTAATAAAATGTCGAACTTAAATATCGTAAAAGTGCATAAATACTGTCACTTCAAAGCATCTCTTGAAGAAAGGTCTGACCGAGAGCGGAAGCGGGAGCGGAATTCACTGTGGTAAGTTTGCCGAGGTGTCAGCATTACCTACTAATTCACAAACCAGGAACAATATTCAAAGCTAGTTTCGACTGTCACTGAATTACTAATAGCTTAATTTATTCTAAAGAAGCCTGTGAATAATGCTCAGCAGTGTACTGCAAAATTGATTGCAGTTGATGGCAATATAAACTTGCCCCTTACTATAATATTACTTGGCACTAAAACATACCTACCTAAATGATGAAATGTGCATCTACTGTTATGGGTATAGAAAATACAGGTGAACTATTATGCTATGTAGGAATACTGCAATTTCTACTTCTAACTGATGTTACGAGTACACTAAGTCGCTACCCGCCATCAGTATGACCAAATAAATAAAATTGAAGTGTGTTTGTAATGTCAAAATAACAGCTTTTTACTAAATGCATATGGAATTATATACAGTACATACAATTTTTTTTTTGATTTTTCTGTCTGTTTGTTCTAGCTAATCTCTGAATCGGCTGGACCGGTTTTGACGGGACTTTCACTGGCAGATAGCTGATGTTACAAGTAATACCTTAGGCTATCGCGCCCTTAACCGCCGCAGCAGGAGACGCCCTGGGCGCCGGGAATCACAGGTTCTAAGGAACCTAGATGTGTCAAATGTACAGGCAAACATCTGACTGCTGACTGCAAAAAACCGGCAGAAGAGAAGCCAAAATGCGTCCACTGTGGGGAACCGCATCCAGCTAATTATAGAGGATGTATAGTTGCCCGGGAAATGCAAGGCATAAAAAACAAAACTATAAAGAAGTCGGTAGTAAAAAGCCAGCGCAAAACCAACGACATAGTGCAAACTAGCTCACAAACGCAAAATCATTACGTGACACAAAACCCTCATACGAAAACATACGCGCATGTTGCAGCCAAAACTGTCAATCTTGCGAATATTCGTGAGAATGTTAATGCCGATAAAGGTATGGAAGGAAAGTTGGACGAAATTATTAAATTGATGTCCTCATTTAATGCTCGTTTGGATAGATTAGAAAATAGCGCTACGAATGCTATTTCCAGACAAAAAAAATGAATCCATTAAAAATAATGGCATGGAACTCAAACGGACTACTTAAACATCAACAAGAATTAGAAGTAGTCCTGATCACAGAAAACATCGATGTATGCCTTATATCTGAAACTCACTTTACTAAGCAGTCATACATAAAGTTCCGAGGATATAAAGTGTACCATGCACTGCACCCTGACAATTCTGCCCGAGGTGGCAGCGCGGTTGTAGTCAAAGAGAATCTCTGTCATCATGAAGAAATTAAGTATGAATGCCATGAAATTCAAGCTGTGGCGATTTGTATTCAATCTCAAGTGTATCCAGTCACCGTAGCGGCTATCTACTCGCCTCCGAGATATAACATAAAAAAAGATCACTATGTAAGGTTCTTACAGAAACTCGGAGAAAGATTTATCTTAGGTGGCGACTTCAACGCTAAAAATACGCATTGGGGTTCAAGACTAACCACCACTAAAGGAAAGGAACTCATGAGTGCCATGAAAGAGCTAAAGTGTGAAGCTATATCTACCGGAAAACCAACGTATTGGCCAAGCGATCCACGCAAAGTACCAGACCTAATAGACTTTTTTATTACTAAAAATATATCTAGTAATTATTTAAGCATCGATGAATGTTTTGACATGAATTCAGACCATTCTCCTATAATTTTATCAGTATGGCATCAGATCTTACGCGTAGAGAGCAGTCCTACACTTGTAAATAGATATACAGACTGGGAAAGTTTCAGAATAGACTTGGATAATACAATACAATTAAGAGTTCCATTAAAAACTCCGGAACAGCTGGATTTGGAACTAAGTAAATTTACAACTATTATACAGCAAACTGCCTGGAACAACACACCGGAAAAAATACACCGGGTCAAAGCAACCGCCTACCCTGCAGAAATAAGGTGTCTTATAACCGAAAAGCGGAAACAAAGAAATAGGTGGCATCAGACCAGATGTCCACAAGATAAAAGATTGCTAAACAAGCTTAGTAAGCGTCTTACGAAAGAAATTGAGCACTACAACGACACCTTAACAAACAACTATCTTACCCAATTGACGAGTGAAACCAAAACAGGCTACTCACTATGGAAGGCTACGAAGTACATGAAACGCCCGATCACACAAATTCCTCCTATTAAGGAACAAAATGGAAAGTGGGCAGTGACGGACCAACAAAAGGCCTTAAGTTTCGCTGACCATTTAGAACAAATATTCCAACCAAACGAAGCCCAGGATCACAATGCGAGGGTAATACAGAGTGTACAAATTAGTTCAGATATTAAGTTGGTTACCCCAAGAGAAGTATCTAGAGAAATTAAGAGTAATTTTAATCGGAGAAAATCCCCCGGTTACGACTTAATTACAGGAGAAGTTTTGCAAAATCTCCCACGCAAAGCCATAGTCAAGATTACCACGCTCATTAATGCTGCATTTCGATTAAAGCACGTTCCTGACTTATGGAAAGTAGCTGAAGTTATAATGATAGCCAAGCCTGGGAAGCCACCTCATGAAACAACATCTTACAGACCAATCTCACTTTTGCCTGTGTTGTCAAAGCTATTTGAGAAATTATTTCTAAAGAGATTGAAGCCCCTAATCGAAAGTGAAAATCTGATCCCCGATTATCAGTTCGGATTTAGAGAAAAACACTCCACGCTCGACCAAGTACACAGAATCACCAATATTATTGAAAGAACACTAGAGGAGAAGAAGGTGTGCTCCACGGTTTTTCTTGATGTAGCCCAGGCTTTTGATAAAGTATGGCATGAAGGCCTCATATATAAACTAAGAACGATGCTGCCTCAACAATTTTCAGACATCCTAGAGTCGTATATTACAAACAGATTGTTTAGGATAAGACAGAGAAACGCCTATTCAGACCTTAGGCAAATAAAAGCTGGAGTACCACAAGGAAGTGTACTCGGTCCGGTACTGTACTTACTATACACCTGCGATATTCTTGAGCTAGAAAATAATTTTATTGCAACCTTTGCTGATGATACAGCTATCATGGCTGTTGGAAGTAGTCACGAGGAAGCTGTAGAAAAGGTTCAAGATTCCATCAATCGTATCTATGAGTGGACTACAACATGGCGTATCAGACTGAATGACAGCAAGTCTATCCACATTGACTTCACGAATAAAAAGCCAAAATACTTCCCGGTATTCATCAATAACCAACAAATACCATACGCGAATACTGCTAAGTATCTCGGCATGACCCTGGATGCAAAACTGCGCTGGAAAGAGCATGTCAAAAAGAAAAGAGCAGAATTAGATATTCGGTACAAAAAAATGTATTGGCTACTTGGTAGAAAGTCAACATTGTCAATACCTAACAAATTGTTGTTATACAAACAAGTTTTAAAGCCTGTATGGACCTACGGTATTCAGCTGTGGGGCTGCACCAGCCAAAGCAATCGTCAAATCATACAACGTTTTCAAAATAAAGTACTAAGGGATATAGTCAACGCGCCCTAGTTATACAAAAATATGCAGAAGCTCATGAACACAGACTTCATCATCACGTGAATATTGAGGCGATCCAACTCCTTGACAACACTGAATTAGTGCGAAGACTAAAAAGGGTTAAACCTTTTGAGTTAGTTTAGTGCAGAGTAAGTGAACTTAAACTGTGGTGCAAGTGCTGACTTTTACAAAGAACACGTGAATCAAGTGTCTTCCCCTTAACTTATAGTGAATAAGAAAGACGTTATTGGACGACTTCTTAATTTTATAGTTACTTAGCAGTTTAAGTTATATTTAAATTACTTATTAGCTAATAGGCTAGATTGTAATGTGAATAAAGTATCACCAATTGTGAAACTTTATAAAGGAAAAAAAAAAAAAAAAAAAAAAATTCTTAAATGAAAATTCCAAGTATTGCCGCTTTTTGTGCTTACAGCAGTAGTCATTTCCAGGCTAATTCATTCAGGAGAAGCTTTACAGCCCTTCATAAAAATAAATAAATACTATCCTAAGCTCTCTAATTATGGCCACTTTTACGATGTGAAAACTTCAAGCAATTCTAACACGAATGATAGTAATAAAATGTCGAACTTAAATATCGTAAAAGTGCATAAATACTGTCACTTCAAAGCATCACTTGAAGAAAGGTCTGACCGAGAGCGGAAGCGGGAGCGGAATTCACTGTGGTAAGTTTGCCGAGGTGTCAGCATTACCTACTAATTCACAAACCAGGAACAATATTCAAAGCTAGTTTCGACTGTCACTGAATTACTAATAGCTTAATTTATTCTAAAGAAGCCTGTGAATAATGCTCAGCAGTGTACTGCAAAATTGATTGCAGTTGATGGCAATATAGACTTGCCCCTTACTATAATATTACTTAGCACTAAAACATACCTACCTAAATGATGAAATGTGTATCTACTGTTATGGGTATGGAAAATACAGGCGAACTATTATGCTATGTAGGAATACTGCAATTTCTACTTCTAACTGATGTTACACTAAGTCGCTACCCGCCATCAGTATGACCAAATAAATAAAATTGAAGTGTGTTTGTAATGTCAAAATAACAGCTTTTTACTAAATGCATATGAAATTATATACGGTACACACAATATTTTTTTAGATTTTTCTGTCTGTTTGTTCTAGCTAATCTCTGAAACGGCTGGACCGGTTTTGACGGGACTTTCACTGGCAGATAGCTGATGTTACAAGTAATACCTTAGACTATCGCGCCCTTAACCGCCGCAGGAGGAGACGCCCTGGGCGTCGGGAATCACAGGCAGATTTCCGGCCACCGTAGGCGCGGGCTTGTGAACGGTGAGCAATGGGTAGCTCGTCGTCCGATAAGGACCAAGCCCGGGTCGACAGCGCGTTGTGTTCCACGCGCGTCTCAAAGAGATGTCAGCAGAATTGACGGGGTCCGCTAGGACCAATGCCTGCCGGGGCTGCGAATAAGAGCCGAAAGAGAAATCGTGGCCCCCGGCAACATGGCAATTGGCGGGTGGGTTATAGTCAGAAAGAGTCTGACACGCCCTCCCGCTCCACCCAGAGTGGGAGAAGTTATTTGATAATTTCACACCCAAAAAAAAAAGGCTACAATCAATTTTTATTTATTTGTATAGTTTCTTAAGACAAAATTTGTCTTAGGAAACTATACAAATAAATAAAAATTGATTAGAATTACACACGGACGATGTGTGCAACAGCTAGTATAACATAAAACACTGCACCACTTGCTTAGTTACCAGTTTAGTTAAACTTAAATTGACACTTAGATGAGTATCAGCAGCTGACATAGGTAACACTATTTTTATGTTATTTCCATAAACGTAAGAAAGGTGCAATTACAGAAGAATATTAAAAACTCTCGTCTGTAGTTTTAGAGTCGCATAACTAAGGCGGTGGGTTTTTATCTTGTTTTATTGATAAGCAATTATAGTGACAGGTCATGGTAAACTAGCGTATAAAGCAATGTGAAAGGAGATTATTTTTTAAGTGAAAACTTCTCTAGGCGCGTTGGGTATTTTTGAGATGGGAAAAAACAATTGAACTCGCGACACCGTTACCGACATCTCATTTTTGTAAACTCGATTGTGCTCTTTATTTATATTACGTTACGGATCAATGTTCTATGCAAGTATTTTTACTTTAAAGGTTTCGGAAGTATTTTTTTTTTAATTGTTCATTTCACTTCTGTCATCACTCCCGGAGTGCCACTGTTTTTTTAAGTATTATTTTTAGTAGTGGGGTATAAGATCAGTGATAACAGCTGCACGAGTCGATCCATCACGTTAAGCTACGCTTGCCGGGGTTGGTCCGTGGATGGGTGACCATCTTTATATACCGAGGCTCCTCCGTGCTTCGGAAAGCACGTTAAGCCGTTGGTCCCGGCTGTCATTCGTGGATCTTTGACAGTCGTTACGGATCGCCAGAAGCCCGAAAGTCTAATAACCAGTTTTACCAAGGGGTATCGTATTATCCAGTTACTGGGTTGTAGAGGTCAGATAGGCAGTCGCTCCTGTAAAATACTGGTATTCAGCTGCATCCGGTTAGACTTCGAAGCCGACGCTGACATAGTTGGGAAAAGGCAGATTGATTGGTATATGATCAGTGATACGGAGTGAAAGTTTTCATAAAGGAAGCCAGTTGAAACACACTAACTCATAAAATTGACAGGGTGAATTCTTGAGGTGAGCCTTTACGGTGAAAACTAAAACTATAGGTTTAATGTACTTTAAATAGAGCAAAAAGTAAAAGGAACCATGATGTCAAATTTTACCAAAACATCAACTACAGAGGGTGCGTGTCTAAGGGCCTTATCATACTAGCGGATTGCAAGCGTCTTCAAAATGGAGAGGGCACGCAACGAACACGCGGCGCATGCGCAGCGAATTCGTTGCGGACGCGCAACGAGATCGCCGCGAATAGCAGCGTGAAAATGGATCTTCCCAAATTCGTTGATGCTTTCGTTTTCGTCTCCGGCGTCTTTGAAGTAACAAAGCCAACAGCAGTGTCTCCTCGTCGGAATCCACTTTGTTACTGAGTGTATTGTACGTCGTTAACTTGCTACAAATACGCGACGAAAACGTTGCGAATTTGCCACGCGTCCGCGACGTCTTCGCTGTGCAGCCGCGGCGTGTTCGCGATGCATTCGCAGCGCAACCGCCCCGCCCCGCAGCCGCTCGCAAACCGCTAGAGTGATAAGGCCCTAAAACATGATGGAAGTAGATATCTAATTTAATCAGTAAAAATGTTATCCACATAATGTTTACTTTGAATGATTGCCATCTATGTGTGACATAATTTTACAACTGTAAAAAAATCTAAAATTCTCCACAACAGACTCGAACCCGTGACCTTTAGTCATGATTCAATCGATAAATACAGTTTCGCACAAAAATGTGGATTTATATGGTCCGCTGTCAGTGACCTCGGCGATGGCTAAGAGTTTCTCCATGAAGTGCACATCAGGTCATTCACCTTTAATGGTGACAGATTTTTAGGGTTCCTTGAGAGAAATTTAAATAATTTTATAGTATCGGCTACAAAACCTTTACGTTGATGACGTCGTGTTTCAAAATTCGGGACCTTTACCACCTGTTTAAAATTAATTAAATTACACCCATTAGCAATTCCACCAAAATTAACATCAATTCCCTGAATTCACCTAAAAAAGTAGACGCCCCGAACAATTTCCTTCCAACACTGGAATCCGCGAAAAATCAATTTAATAAAAACCAGATTAACTCGAAAAAAGCAACAGCCGAGAACCGAACCATGGACATTAAAATGCCACACGCAGTAACCACTTTTTTCACTGGCTCCCATCAGCACTGGCTTGAAGTTTAGGGGTCACTTCGTGGGTGGCCCTTCCACGGAAATCACTTTGACCCACATGTGGGTCACCAAAGTTGACAGCGGTGGTGAAAACTGTGTACTCTGTCACTTATTTAAAGTTATCAGCACTGTGCTGAGATAAAGGGACTATGGAACCTTGTAATGCATTTTTTGGGTCTCATTTTAATATTCGAAGGTCTTAATTCCATGGTACTGTATTTGGTTCAAATACTCCATTCAAAATGGAGAGTAACGCAACTGTAATTTTCAGAACCATGGATGTGCCGATCGAATTAGCAGAATGAAATCTAAAAGACTTGCGAGATAATGAAGAAAATTCATACTGCTGTGTAATTTTTAACCGACTTCCAAAAGGAAGAGGTTCTCAATTCGACTGTATGTTTATTTATTTTTTGTATTTTTGTTACGCGATTACGTCCCCAATTATGAATATCATATATACTTCAGAGGTAGTCCCATATAAATTTTATTAACTTGGATAGTTTTTGAGTTAGCTTCAATAATACGTATTTTTTCCCACTTAGTATGTGGATGATATGATAAGTTCCTGTCACTGTTATATACATAGCAGGTAGTGGTATTCGAATGTGTGTGGGGTAGGTACCACAGCTAGAAAGTGAAAACTAAAAACTTTTTCCAAAAAAAAACAACCGACTTCCTTGTTTTTTTTTTTTGTGAAAAGTTTTTATTACAGCTTGCATTGGTTTATTCAAAAGATTTAAAGACAGTTGGAAGGGGAATTCGTCGGGCAAGATAATAATAAGATTGGTAACTTACTCGAAACTAATAATCAAATGTTTAATGACATCTTGCCTCATAAGAGAATAGATAAAACAGTTTATAAGGTACATTGGCACACAGCTAGCTAAGGGTCATCCATCTCAACTGATACCTTTAAATGCAATAGCTTGAGGCAAAATGTCGCAACCAAGTGTGACTTCACAATTACATACAAATGGTCTGACGTCCATAAAGACCATAGAAATCAATTTATCTCCCCATTTTATGACATTTCATAAAATATGTGGGAGACAGTTGAACGGGTATTGATAGATTGGTCCCGTAATTGATAAATGAAGAATGTAATTATTATAAAAAGTATATGTTGGAGACACAGTTTTGAAATTCTTCTGTGTCTTGCGCGTAAGTTGTACAAAGACAAACCTTTTCCATAGTAATCTTTGCTAATGGATATAAAATCAGATTACAACCAACACAACGCTCAGTTTTGCTGATCTTTACTTTGTCTTCTTTTATAAACAACGTTGTTTTTTTATGATTTTAGGGTTCCATACGGTCAGAATGAAAGGAACCCGTAAAGGACACTCGTGTGTCTGTCCGTCTATCATAGCCAATTTGCTCCGAATCGAATGGACCCATTAAGTTGAAATTATAATATGGAGATCAATTTTGGGGAGCAAATTAGAAAAAAAACGGTTTATACCTGAAACAATTTTTCATTTACCTGTACTTCTGTTATATTGCGAATCTGGTATTCAGAGAATCTGGTGTTTTGATAATCTGGTATTTTGAGAATCTGATATTAAGAGATGGAGCGTTTGCAAGGAAACTATACCGTGTGACATATCAAATGAAAGGGCTTATTACGAGGGTCTCAATTATGTTTTTTTATCATTAAAAAAATGTTTTGATTATTAAGAAAATAGATGAAAATTAACCCTTATCTCCGAACGTATAGATTACAGAAAAACCTATAATAAGTCTATGATCATAAAACAACGTGGAAAAGCTCTCAATATTGTGCTTAATAACTTACATTTGCAGTTGGAATGTATGGGAAAACATGTTTTTTCAACTACAATGTTTGTTTTACCAGTTATTTATGTTTGTTGGTGTATTGGTCTTGTACTGTCCAATGAATGTCTTATTTCTTTTATTTTTCTTATTTATTCAGGATATATGCCTTCCAGTAACTATAATAAAGGCAAAGGGATCGAAGTACTCTATTTTTCAAATGTATGAGATTCAGGATCTACTTCCACTGATGATATCATACTCTGACATCACCAATTATCATCATTCTTCAAACACCATTCGCTTCTATAATCAAGTTCTCAGTCACGATGTACCAGGCGTTCATGAATGAACGGAACCACATATTTATATGATTGATTTCCATGTTACTTCGTACGTTTTCTTAGAACATTCCTACATCTTCAATGTAGGTGAGAGCCAACAAATACACAAAAGTTTGTCAAGAAGCTGTCAACTGAGCCAGGCGTTCCAACTGAACTTCCAAATTTATTTTGTAAACATGACTCCAAACTCATTATTAAGGCTGACAATGCCCAAAAAGGTACCAAAAAAGTTTAAGAACCTTTCATAATCGGGACAGAATTGGTTTCGTTTAATTTGGTTAGCCATCTTTTGTAGGATCGGTTCCGTAGATTACAATTATTTTAAATTAGGTTGTATGAAATAGTTTCAGACTTCACATTAGTTGAATGTTTCTTTTTATTTCAAGTAGGTTGTGATTGTGAGTTTGTGACATCTACAGTAATGATTATACAATGTATACAAATCATTCAAATCTAGTTAGGTAGTTAGGTATAATTTTACACAATCTATGATTTTTAATATTATGACATCTGCACATTGACATTACTTATATAATATTGAAAGATTTTAATTATTCTTGCTATTATTGATCGCTATTTTTAATATAAATAATTATTTTAAATGAATAGAATTGTATTTAATTTTAATTTTATTAATTGCATTGTAATCTAAATTTAAATTATGAAATTATTATTAGTATTTTTATGTTATTGCTAATTACTAAATGTGTACTGTATACTATAAGTATAACCGAGATGTAAAATCTAAATATTTGCACGGCTGAAATGCCGAATATAGTGAAACCAACAGAACTTATGAACTTATGTTAGCTACGAATATTCTTGTAAATAAATATATCATTAATTCATTCATTAAATGGTTATTATCTGTAGTCTCTAGTTATCACTAAAAGAGTTACAATTTCGTTGATATAGACTAATTACAAATTATGTTTTTTTTTTTTCTGGCACCTTCAAAAACTAAACCACCATTTAATATAGTTTAAAAACTGAACCCTAACCCATCACCTTGTTAAAGTGTTGGGTTCAAATTAACTCGTCTGTCACTACTTCGTTGATTTTGACGTGCGGTGTCAACTTGCGCGTACGCACGTTGACGGCCGAAACGATCGCTCGTTAAGATTCATCCGTCACAATGAAATACAATTTAAATTGGATCACGATTCTTGTGGTAATTCGAAGAGCTGTCTTTCTTGTTTTGAGGATTTTAATTTAATTGAGTTTGGATAAAATGCTTGTCTTTTGAGGATGGACAGAATTGATTTATTTGGTAAATTTTTTAAACAAGTGCATTATTTCCGAAACTATCTTACGTCCTTGCACAGTAGAAACTTTTTTGCTACTATAATTAGGGTCAACAATTGATTTTCTGTAACATTATAACAAAGAAATGTATTCATATAATTAATATAATATTATTATTATTTTTATAACATATTTGTTTTCCTTTGTTTTTCATTTGTATTTTTTTAATTAGTGTAGAAAAAATATTAAAGTTTTACAACTTTACTCCCACGCTCTACATACATACATTTATAAAAAGCTAAAACTTCACAATGCAAATCTAATTTAATTAAACACCCAACAATACAACAATACATTTACAGTATCACAAGCAATTTAATTTTATTGCATCGACAAACTAATATCGATTTTATTCTTAACGATTGTCGATCAAATCAACAGTTCCGGTTTCAAATGCTCGATAAATCTTAACAACACACACTAATGAGTCACTCACGCCAATAAATAAATAATTTTGCGATGTTGTCATCGAATAATTGCTATAAATATCCATTTAAATCATAACGCTTTAATTACTTTGAAAAAATACTACGTTCAAAGGTTGCGGTCATGTTAAAATGGACGCGAGAAATCTAAATTTTAAAATGATATTTCAGTATTTTGAAATTGTAGAAATAAGAGTGACGTTGAGTGATGGCAATGCAATTATCATAGCATGCAGTACCTAATTATTGCATGCTATGATAATTGTACTAACAAGATTAGTTTCCACTTCTAGAATTAGTATGATGTTTATTTTTATTTCATCTTGATATGGCGAAATACGGATTAATATTTGGTGCAAAAATAACTTGTTTATGGTTGCTTTTGTTGCTACCTAAAAAAGTTGTCCATAGGATAAAATAGTAATTTGTTCTAAATCTTTCTGCCACCAATTCATAATGCTTACTTTTTCGACAGCATCATTCTTTACACGATTTTGTTAGATTTTTTTCAATCAAATCGTTACATCCAAAATTCATTTCAACAACACCATAGCCACAGTTCATCTCTTCTACAGCCATCACACAACCAATCACTGCCCGCTCATTACTTGTACCACTCACCACAAACTCGCACCGCTCATCACTGAAGCCTCAACCTAACTCGTGCACTGCTGGCTCGATGCGTCACGAAACATCCCGATCTTTGACGAGCACGTCACCGTCACGTCATCGGCACGTCAAGCGTGTCAGCGTGACCGATTGTTTGACTTACTGGTAATCAGTTCAAACTCTTGAGTAATGGTTTTGATGATTTTGGCTAGTGTTTTAGTTTTTTTTATCATTAGAGAATTATTTTCCTTTTGTGAATTCTTATGTTGTCTTTTATAATTTATAAATACCTTTTTTTATCTGTCTTCTTGTAATATTTAGGGAAAAAAAGGGTTCTGTAGCTTTGAAGTATTTGATGCATTATTTAGTAACATAGGGATAGGAAAACATCTACTATGTTACACGTGATGAAGTTTAACCCGAGAGATTGTGGCATAAAATATTGATAAAGAAATACCAGAACTGTAAAATCCAATTGTTAAATGGTTGTCCAAAAACTTACAAAAAAATAGACAAAAAGTATTTATCAGGCGGAAACACATACCTAATAATATTTATCGGGTTTCACCATAAACTTGATTATACCGTGGCTCCGAATCTTCTGGACTGATTCCGATGAATCACAACTAGGAAAACAACACGTTTTCTTTTTTAACTGAAACTCGTTTCTGATGAGACAGATCTATTTAAAGATAGCCATGTAATCGTAAGGCGAAGTATTAAAAATGATACAATAAATGATACCAGAACATTTAAAGCGTGGTGCTATTATCGATCTAATATTAATTGCACAATTATATAAAATTATACTATCATTTTCTGGTGATCATAAAAATTATAATATCATTAACATTTTTAATTATTTACACCATAACACAACTGACCCAGAATTAATATAATAAAACCGATACTAATACGGTTTTACATTATTTTTTACGATTCGAACGTGACTTTTTCAAACCGGTAGCGTGTTTAATGTTTGTAATTTTGGCTAACACACACGGTGAGATTAGAATGGGTTTAGATGGTGTATACAGATAATATCGTAGTTATAAAGTTTATGTATATACTACCAATCTGAGAATTCAATCAGAACATAATTATTTTATCAATGGCCATGTACCAAGTAATCAAGAACGAAGTACATAATTATTTATACCTACATAACATAATTGTTATAAATATTTAATTAAACAAATATATTATTAGATTAAGATTATTACGAATTGTTATTGCTTACGAATTGTAGGTCGTAGGTTCGAACCCAGACAGGCGCTTTACATTGTGTAAATTATTTCATCAGCACTGATCTCAAAACGGTGAAGGAAAACATCGTGAGGAAACCGGCATGTCCTAGAACCGAAAATTCGAAGCCATTTGACATCTACCAACCCGCATTGGGCCCGCGTTGTGGATTACGGCCCACTCCCTCTCATAGAGAGGAGGCCTGTGTCCCAGCAGTGGGAACATTTATAGGCTGATGATGATGATGATGATGAAGATTATTATTTTCTTAGCGTGTCGATGGCAATCTAAATATAGTCACCCCATAATTTGGCAACGAGTTTTGCACCTTCAGCAGCATCAGTCAGTTTTGTTACGTGACCAACGTCATCAGTTTCTGTAACTTTCAGGCAACTGGACACACTAGACACGATATTATGTGTCTCATTGCTTGTGGAACTACACCTCATTTATTATTAAAATAATTTTATTTAGATGAAAAAATAAGAGCCAAGAATGCATAGGAATAGTCCCCTGAAGAACACCTTAATAAATATTAAATGCTATTAAAATGAAGCTATTTATTTTAAAAACTAGACTGCAATATTATTTATAAACTAGCCAAATATTTGGTTAACACGAAAGAAATCTATAAAATATTACCAATACAAATGTATCAGTATTCGCATATTTACGATGCTTTTGTATTCCTATCTCTAATCAATATAAATTCTTTGCTTTTTATTAGACCGAGATCTTAAAATTAATGAACTAAGTTTTTTAATTGATTAAATTAGCCATTTAAGTATAGCTTAGAGCAATATATTAAAATATTAATTTAATATTTGTTTTGGTAATTAAATTTTTTGTTAATTTATTAAATTTCCTCTTTTACCTTCGTCAGTTCATTTTTAATAGGTATGGTAATTCACACAATTTCACTATCATCATTGGCTTCATTAACTGCCTTAATCTTTTTGCCGGCTCTTCTCCATAGGAAACGACCAATTGGAACTGTTCACCTAGCTTCTGATGTTTTATGCTCATGTAGGTTTATGGGAAATAAAATCTTTTGTTTTTTTATTATTTTAGTCCACCCACTGCTAGCTGCTAGTTCAGACCTCCTCCCTTTTGTGCCATGCTGCCCTGGTATGTGCGACACTTTTTAGCTATTTTCCATAATATGGAAGAGATGGAGATTTAATCTTCATCTTCAATTTTTCATTCTTCTACGAAACTTGTGTGCCATCATCATTTATTTAAATGGTTGCTAAGGTTGGGTAAATATCGCTGTCAGATTTATCTGCAAAAGACTTTAAAGCAATTAGCACAATGTAAGGAAGCATTGCAAGACCGCATAACAACAGTAACGAGATGAGGAGGATATTGATTTTATTCAATGGCATTCTTTGAAGATCTCAAATGCAGATGTTGTTTGTAAGCCGACGTTCGCACGGACGTAATAAAATCGCGGCGGGATTTTATCGCACACTGGATTTTCAACTCTCGGTGTTAAGCCGAGCGTTGAGAATCCAACGCGCTGGGACACACTCTCGTCCCAGCGCGTTGAAACACACTGTTGGATTTTCAAGCCTCGGCGCTAAGCAGAACGTTGAAAATCCAGTACACGAAAAAAAAAACACCAAAGATCTACTTTTAGCGCTTGTACCCATGGGTGATTTTTTGACGCGGTTGCGATGTTTTATCTAGCACTGGATTTTCAACACACTGCTTAGCGCTGAAAGTTGAATATTCAATAATGTTTTTTTACGCGCTGAAATGCACTCAGTTGAATTCTCAATGCTCGGCTTAACACTGAGAGCCTAAAATCCAGAGCGCTATAATAAATCGTCGCGTAAAAAATCGTCCTTGCGTATCTGGGCTTAAACGCGCAAACACGAGAAAAATATTGTGCCATTTAAACCAATACGTAGCATTTCTGCAACAAAATAATCGCGCGATTAAAAGTCGTAGTGCGCGTTCAAACACAACCAGTACTTGTTTACCAATAGTCAGTCCATATCGAACCTATGCAATCGGAACGTCTGAATCAGTAATTACTAGGCAAATGAGTCGATCTTTCTTTAAAGGAAAACTGAGATAATCAAGACAAGTAACGTTTGCTCTGCAAACAGTATGTGTTCCTCGAAGTGGACAGTTACGCATTAGGTTAGTTAACACTATTCAGTGGACGTAATTACAAAACTGGGCCCATCGTGCTGCGTTTGAACTGACTTGGTGTAATTACTCGACCATTATTTGCTAAAGATAGTAGTTATGGAAGTGAGCTTGAACAAATATTTACAGTTGGTATATCATCACGATTGTATTTAACGATGGTTTAGTCAAAGATGATGTAAATAGACCTATAAACAGAGCCGTCTTAACCATATTGTGCGCCAGGGTGCGAAAATCAGCCTGCGCCCCCTTGCCAACGAAAAAATAAACAAAATTTGTGTTTCATTTTTTTTTTAAACTATCCAAAATAAAATAAGGTACATTTTAAAACATGAAATTAAATTTTTCTGGCTTTTAAGTTGACAAACTTTTTAATGATATTGTGTCGTGTGTTTTGAAATCTACGTTCGATTTCAATACAAATCGATTTGCTTGCGCCCCTAAGACCTTGCGCCCGGGTGCTACGCACCCCTTGCACCCCCGGGTAAAGACGGCCCACCTATAAAAAAGTAAGTTATATTAAAGTCCCATTTAATTGATGATGAGTCTTCTGCCATCCCGTGACACGTTTAGACGTCGTGTTGTTACTAAGAAGCCCTACACTCAGCTTTCAAGGTTGCGACCATTAAACTAACAAGGCGTTAATTATTTACTAAGACCAGTAGTTATAGATTTAACAAATATAAAATATTTAAAAACACGTACGCAGTCAAGGACGTTCATTATAGTGCACACGGGCTTCCCCGTTATCCGGCTTTATGAATGACCTTTAAGGTAATAAACCTAATCAAATAACATGACACCTGTCAGTTTCATACCAACGAATATGTGTTTTGCGAATATGATCCTTATTACTACTATAAATTGTCCAACTGACGAATTGTCTTGATTGCAACAGGCTGGTTTGCGGTTGTTGAATGATCTCATACATACACGTCGCTTTTGATTCTAATTTAATGAATAAGATGTTTTTTTAACCGACTTCCAAAAAGGAGGAGGTTATATATTCGTAACGAATTTTTTTTTTTTATTATTTCGCCGGTTTCTCGTTCATTTGTGAACTAATTTTGAAAATTATTTATTTGTTTGAAAGGGTATGCTCTCAAATTGGTCCCATATAAATTTTATGAACTTTGCTTGAGCAGTTTTTGAGTTAGCTTCAAAATACGTATTTTTTTCCCACTTAGTATGTAGATGATTATGATAAGTTCCTGTCACTGGTAGCAGGTAGTGGTATTCGAATGTGTGTGTGGTAGGTACCAGGGTTGTTGCCGATTTTAATTATTTTCTTAAAATAAGCATTGGTCATTATGAATTTATACCTAAAGTTGCACAGTTTTCCTTGGTACTGAAATAAAAGGTTGGTTCAATAATTTTGTGACTTTTAATAAAAAATAAAATCAAACAAAGTACCTAGTTTAGTAATAATTAGTTCTAGGTTAGTAATTAAGTACCTAGTGGTAGTAAATATTATGTACGGGGTGCGGCGATTGAACAGTCCGTATGTGAAAATGAAATATTTCTGTTAATTTTTAATATTTATTTATACACTTTTGCCATGTGAAAATGGCCGATGAGGTCGAAAGGTTCTGGAGTGGCGACCACGTACTGGAAGACGTAGCATTGGAAGGCCTTCCACAAGATGGACCGATGACCTTGTGAAGGCCGCAGGAATCCGCTGGATGCGGAAAGCACAGAATCGGTCGAAGTGGAAGTGCTTGGGGAGGCCTATGTCCAGCAGTGGACGTCTTTCGGCTGAAATGATGATGATGATGATGATGTGAAAATAGAAAGTTCAAAATTTTATTATGAATTATTCCGAAAGAATAAAACCGCCTTTAGCCTTTACTACAAGCTGAAGTCTCTTTCTGAAAGAAAGGTAGGCTACTCGAACGACATCGTCACTCAAACAATTCCATTCTCGTGTAAGAGTAACTTTAAGCACTTCCACCAAAGTGTGTTTTTTAGCACAGGCCCTGGCCTGTAAAATACCCCGAACACAACACGTGCTGTAAGGCCCGCCCCCTCTACGGTCATGTCACGACTCGAATTTCAGCATTAATAATCAGCATCGATCAATGCTGATGCTGATGTTCGCAACAACCCTGATAGGTACCACAACTCATCATCTGCCTAGTCTTTTCCCAACTATGTTGGGGTTGGCTTCCAGTCTAACCGGATGCAGCTGAATACCAGTATTTTACATGGAGCGACTGCCTATCTGACCTCCACAACCCAGTTAGGTACTGGGTAACACGATATCCCGTGGTAAGACTGGTTGTCAGACTTTCGGGCTTCTGACGACTCGTAACAACTGTCAAAGATCTACAAATGACAGCTGGGACCAACGGCTTAACGTGCTTTCCGAAGCACGGAGGAGTCTCGGTATGTAAAGATGGTCACCCATCCATAGACCAACCCCGGCAAGCGTAGCTTAACCTGTTGGATCGACCCATGCGGCTGGTATTACTTAGCCACGAGCTCCTCCTAGGTACCACAACTAAAAAGTGAAAAAAAAAACTTTTACAAAAAAAAAACAACCGACTTCCTAAAAAAATCTTCACTTCCTTTTTTTGTAAAAAGTTTTATATCTATTATTTATCGTACATTTTTAAAGTGAGAAGATTTTTTTTTTAAAATATATTTTGGCCTACCTAATAGTTTATGATTTTATTACGAAACAAACCCAACGCTTCTCAAGGCACATATTTTAATAATTTATTACCTACACATTTTAAAACCTTCACGGAAAATATGATAATTAAAAACTGTTTAGTATAAAAAAATGTCGTCTTAATTATAGTTTTATGATTATTGCCCAGTGTGTGGGGTTATTCAGTGGTTCTATTTAATTTTGTGTCATAAAATTTATGCAAAATAATATTATGTTATGATTCTCAAAGGACAATGCCTACTTTTGGTAATTATAAAGGAAGATTTTGTAGAGCAAACTCGTTATTTTTTATAGTTTATGTTAATTATTTTTTAATATGGCAGCTAAGCTTCTGCGTGTAGGTGTGCTAATATTTAATATTGCATAAGATGTTTTTACTGAGAAAGATTTAATCAATTTTAATTATCAAATAATTATGTTTGTTCTGATTTTTATCAAATAGCCTAGACTTAGCCTTGAACAATTTTTAATTGACTTGGGACTTCCCATTACGGCTTGAATTTGACTTTCACAGCTTGGTATCAATATACATTAGAGTGCAAAAAGTACATTTTCATTAAATCAACAAACATAACAGTCACTTATTTAATATCCTTAAAATACGACCATGAAGAAAATAACTCTAAATATGTACTTAAACTTACGCTTCTATTTCATCATATTCAAGCTAGTACTGGAGCAAGTACTGTCACCGACTAAACACGTCGCCGACACAGAATGCGTCTAGAACGCAGGTTATGCGAACCAGGGCCTTTATAGTGCACGCTCGAACAACGTGCGAAATGTAGACTGCGCTTATAACGTGGCTCTGATGTAAGACTGTTATTAGTTTATATTATGACACATTTGTGGGTGATGGAGCATCTCGTGCTGCGTTCAGTATGTGGCGAGGAGACAGTTGCTTATTGTTCTGTTTTTTTAGGCTTCAGTCAAATGTTTTAATTTCCCTTCATAATTTCTAATCTATCTTTTTAACATTGGAAAATGATTTTATAACGCGTTTAGAAAATGTATAATACCATAAGTTACGGATTTCTGAAGTCAAAACTTCTTTAGGCGCGTTGGGCATTTTTGAGATGGGAAAAACAATTGAACTCGCGACGCCTTTACCGACACCTCATTTTTGTAAACGCGATTGTCCTCTGTATTTATATTGCGGTGTTTTTTATAAGTATTTTTACTTTTAAGGTTTTGAAAGTTTTTTTTTTTTCAAGTAATCACTTCTGTCGGCACTCCCGGAGTGCCACTGTTTTTAATTATTTAAAACATTTAAATGGCCAATACATGTTTAGTTATTACATAATAAAATAGTAATTATTGACTGTAACGTCAAGAAAAGTTGTAAAAAATATCTTATTTGCTGTTTAAAAGACAACTCGACAACTTGTCTCGTTAAAATTACATTTAATACTTAAATTTATCTAGTATCAAAAGAACATTAATAAAGGAAATTGTTGGGTACTAAAACTAGAAATAGTACCACAGTTTTATAAACTTCAAAGCCCACTTTTATAGAATTACTCGCTAATAGGTACCTCCACAACTTTCGTAGGGATGGGACAGATCTGTTTCGGATACAAATGTATGCGGATTTTTTTTTTTTTTTTATTTATGTCAAGAATTTGTTGTTCTTTTTTTAGTTTCTTTTACTAAGTATTAATTTTATTTTTTCTCTTTTTTTTTCTAATACCTCATGGTTCAAAGTTGCCTGGAAGAAATCACAGTAAGCGAAAATGCTGCCCATTTTATATCTTGTAGTGTATTACTTTTCAAGTAATTTATCATTTTATATTGTAATTGTTTGAAACAAAAATGTAACAAATAACCCTGATATACAGGATTAAGGGTTATACGTCGGCAATACATTAAGGGGATGTAAGAGGCATCATTTACAACCAAATGACGTCGATTGACTTCTGTACAAATGTCAACAATTTTCGCGTAATTTGACATTTTATATTTTTATTTCATACATTTCATCATCTGCCTAGCCTTTTTCCCAACTATGTTGGGGTCGGCTTCCAGTCTAACCGGATGCAGCTGAATACCAGTATTTTACATGGAGCGACTGCCTATCTGACCTCCACAACCTAGTGACTAGGTAACACGATACCCCTTGGTAAGACTGGTTGTCAGACTTTTTGGGCTTCTAACTACCCGTAACGACTGTCAAAGATCTACAAATGACAGCCGGGACCAACGGCTTAACGTGCTTTCCGAGGCACGGAGGGGACTTGGTATGTAAAGATGGTCACCCATCCACGGACCAACCGCGGCAAGCGTAGCTTAACTTGATCGATCGACCCGTGCAGCTGTTATTACTTAGCCACAAGCCCATACATTTAAAATATAAAATGGCAAATTACTCGAAAATGGTTGACATTGGTATAGGGGTCAGCAGGGATAATTTGGTTACAAATGACCTCTCCTACGTCCCCTTTATGGATTGCCGACGTATAACCAATAACCCTTTAATTAAATAAAATAAATAAACCTATATTTGTAGCAGCATATTTTAAAGGCAAAATGACAAGTCAAACAATAAATATTATCACATTTTAGCAAAGCAGTAAGCCTCAAGACTAATGGACCTCAGTTACTGAATAATTGCTCCAGCCATTTAATTGCAAATAACTTTAATTAAACTATACCATTACGTTATATTTACACGGAAATAAAAGTTTTATTATTTCATATATGCTATCGTAAAATCTCTAATGACGGGTGTTTAATGCTAGACATAATCTAGATTCAGTATTTATTTAATATAAATACTAGCTTTAATCGTAGAGATTATAGATAAAAATGAACGTTTGGCAGTAAAATGTCTCATAAAGTATCGACGAAATTGTCCTGTGTCGATTGCATTCCCACGATTTTTTGTGTCATATCGACTATTTAGTTTGATTTTTTGTGTCATATCGACTATTTAGTTTAATCGATTATGTGTGTATAATGAGCGGCTTATTAATCAGATGCATCTTCTGGGAGATTAAATTAATGACACATTTTTTTAAACTGACCGAACATGTCATCTAAACAACTTTGTCATCAATAATCTTAATATATATAAATTACGTGTCACGTTGTTTGTCCGCGATGGACTCCTAAACTACTTAACCGATTTTAATCAAATTTGCACACCGTGTGCAGTTTGATCCAACTTGAAAGATAGGATAGCTTACATCTTAATTTAGGAAAAAAAAAGATATGAAGAAAAAATATGTTTTTATAAATTATGGTAGGCAGGGTAGGTAGGGTAGGCAGGGTAGGTAGGTAGGTAGGGTAGGCAGGGTAGGTAGGGTGGGTAGGTAGGGTAGTAAGTGATAAAGATGGTCCACCCCAAACATTTATATGGCAAAACAACGTTTGCAGGG
The DNA here is from genome assembly GCA_963680765.1 of Agrochola lychnidis. NCBI lineage: Eukaryota > Metazoa > Arthropoda > Insecta > Lepidoptera > Noctuidae > Agrochola > Agrochola lychnidis. Next base: position 23,132,612 of record OY796866.1, read on the forward strand.
TCAGCTAGTAGTGTATAAAAACTGACAAGGTAACAAAAACACAATAACATTATCTGAATTTTTTTTCCAATAAAAAATTGCTTCAAAGTTTCAATGGCTAGGATAAATTCTTGAACTATCAAATCGTTAACACTATACAGTATAATGTTAACTATAACACATACATAAAATAAGGCTTTCACTTAAGATAAGCAGTAAAAAGTAAAAGAATAAAGTTAAATAAATCTTAACTGGGACTCATTAACTGGTTGGAGCAGATGGTGCATTCCTTGTACTTTACCGGTCGGTTAGAGAGAATATACATTAGATGGCTTGTGACTGTTTTATAATATTTTGTTTTCATATCGCTTTGATATAGTTCTTGACACCCTTTTTGAGATAAGTTAGAAATAATACCAATATCTGAATATAAATGGGTCGGAAAAAGAATTCAAAATGAGACAGAAAATTTAATAAATTAAAAAATATACGCTGTTTAGAATGAGAGCAGTCTCATATGAATAAAGCTTTTAAGATACCTATTTAAATACTTCGTAAAAGAAACAAAAAAGTAATGTCAAACTTTACGATTTGATTATAAAAAAGCCGTATCTTGAATATCTGACATTGATTGAATAACATAGTCTTTATAGTTAATTATGTGCAGAAATAAAATCGATTTTCGCTAATTTATATTTTATCATCATGTTCTATTTGTTGCGTTTTGTTTTATTTTTCTCACCTTCAAATGTCAATTGGAGAATCAGAATAAATTCATCAGGCTTTTTTTTTTCTTTAGACTTAGTAGCCAATTAACTCCGACACTTGTTCCTATTTTAAATTAAGTGTGACGATCATTTATTACTTTTAATACCAAAAATATATAAAGATTCGTTTCGCGTTAATTTTAGGAAGTCATTCGATGTCCATATTGAATTCTGAATCAGAAAATGACTTGACATTGATAATAAAATCTGCATAATATCCGCAGGCATGGAATAACCGCAATATAGGAAATAATTATATACTATAGTGTAGCAATCCATAAAAATGTTGAGATGATTGAGATTCCTACTCATTTTCTTAAAACACAACAATATTCAAAATAAAATATTCCTCAAAACAAAATATCCAAATACAATGTCACCCATGTGAATGTGCGCGCAATTATCGAAAAATAACTTTGAAGCGATCTATCTTGATTTATTTTTTCTTCGAAATCCGCCTATGTTACTGTTTTTTTTAGAAAAAACTGTTTTCACCTCAGTTTTTTTTTGCATAATCGACAAATTATGATAAAATGTTTAGTTAATCCGATAAAATAACTCATAAGCTTTTAGAAATAATAGACAGAATCCAAATCGTGCCAATAACATCGGAGATATAGCAAACGCCACTCAAAACATAAAAAAATTGAATAACATGAAAATTATTTAAAGACAGAGAAAGTTATTTTAAACCGACTTCCAAAAAGGAGGAGGTTATATGTTCGTCGCGTATGTTTGTTTTTTTTTTTATGTATGTCCACCGATTTCTCCGTCAATTGTGGACCGATTTTGAAAATTCTTTTTTGTTTGAAAGGATGTGCTCTCGAATTGGTCTCATATAAATTTTATTAACTTTGCTTGGATAGTTTTTGAGTTAGCTACAAAATACGTATTTTTTTCCCACTTAGTATGTAGATGATATGTTAAGTTTCTGTCATTGGTATCAGGTAGTGGTATTCGAATGTGTGTGGGGTAGGTACCACAACTAAAAAGTGAAAAAAAAACTTTTTACAAAAAAAAAAAACACTACAAAGTGAAAAATAACTTTAATTTCGGAAGTCGGTGGCAAAAAACGAAAATACAAAACCCAAGACACCGACTTCCGAAATTAAAGTTATTTTTCACTTTGTAGTGTTTTTTTTTTGAGGTCGGTTGTTTTTTTTTTTTTTTGTAAAAAGTTTTTTCGATAATTTTTCAGGAATATTCAGAAAAATACGGGTGGCAACATTGTATATGTTACCGTGAGTATGCAAGGTGCCTAACAAGTCGATACGGTCCCATCTCATTTTAATTCTAACCTCAAATCTATTAATCACTGAGCGTGTTGACATCGCACTACACGTTGAAATCTTAAGTGTACGGTGAATCCCAATGCTTCGGTGTTACGAAATAAATTTATCTGTACGCTTCGGTACCGTTATGAAGATGACAGAAGTCAGATATCCAATTGAATATTTAATGTGTAAATTACTTTCTGGGTGAAAGGACCACGAATTTTATACAAAAAACTTTTACAAAAAAACACTACAAAGTGAAAAATAACTTTAATTTCGGAAGTCGGTGCCTTTGGTTTTGAAATTTCGTTTTTGCCACCGACTTCCGAAATTAAAGTTATATTTTTCACTTTGAAGTGTTTATTGGGAAGGCGGTTGTTTTTTTTTTTGTAAAAAGTTTTTGTTTTTCACTTTTTAGTTGTGGTACCTACCCTACACAAATTCGAATACTACTAAATGCTATTTAAAATAACAGTCACAGGAATTTATCATATCATCCACATACTAAGTGGGAAAAAATACGTATTATTGTAGCTAACTGAAAAACTGTCCAAGCAAAGTTAATAAAATTTATACGAAACCACTTTGTTGGGGTTTCTGCGTCAGGTCGTCGTCGTGTCAGCGTCGTGGAATAAATCAGACACAAGGCTCCTTATTAATAACGTGTAATATATCGTTTTACAATAGATATAAGTATTTTTACAGTTTAAATAGATTTAGCAATTACAATTTGCGTGAGTACGTTAGCGTGTCACCAAGACAGTGAAAATCCGTAGCGCGTCGCTAGTGTCGCGCCGTGGTCTGCCCCTTCCCCGTGCGCCGCCTTCGTCTCATCGATTGGTTCTATGTGTTGCCAGTAGATGGTGCTGTGGTCGTCAACATGCCCGCGGCCTTGGAAACATCAGGTTCCAATGAAGCTGAGATGCTGCTCGTTCGGTTGTCATCAGGATGCAGGAGCGGGCAAATTCTTGGGTATGATCGTCGAATGACGCCCGTCGCTGTATTGATGGTTGCTACGCGTGAGATGCCATCTTTGCCGGTGAATGTGTGCAGCACTCGTCCAAGGCGCCACTTCAAAGGTGGTAGGTGGTCCTCTTTGATTAGGACGAGGGTGTCACGGGCAAGTGTGTCCTGGTTGAGTTGCCACTTCGTTCTCTTCTGGAGCTCAGAGATGTATTCGGTTGACCAGCGTTGCCAGAAGTTCTGTCTCATTTGTTCCACGCGATCATATCGTGGCAGGCGCTGCGTAGCCGTCGCAGTGAGGTCCCGACTGGCGGGTGCGGTGAGCGGTCGGCCAATCAGGAAATGAGCAGGACATAAAGGAAGAAGGTCGTTCGGATCTGTGGACATTGGGTGCATAGGTCGGGAGTTGAGGACTGCTTCAATTTGTGCCAATATCGTACTCAACTCTTCGTATGCAAAATGAGCATTTCCTATAATGCGACATAAATGAAACTTACAGGACTTGACCCCTGCCTCCCACAAACCACCGAAATGAGGCGAGTACGGCGGAATAAATGTGAATTCTATTGAATTGTTAGTAGTAAAATCTATAATGTCTGATTTTGAAGAATCTAAAAATTTTGAAAATTCCTTTAATGCTCCTACAAAAGTCGTGCCATTGTCAGAATAAATCTGTAGTGGTTTACCACGTCGAGAGATGAAACGCTTCAACGCCAGCAAATATGCTTTAGTAGTAAGACTTGTGACCAATTCTAAATGTATTGCGCGCGTAGTAAAACATACAAAGAGACATATATAACATTTCGTTAACTTTGCCCCCCTCCCGGCATGGTTCAGCATGAACAATGGCCCAGCATAATCCACGCCACTACGTATGAATGGATACCCTGGCTCCAATCGTTCGGTAGGTAAGTTACCCATTTGTATGTTTAATGGTCTAGGTCGCATACGCTTGCACCTCATACAGGTGTGCACCACTTGTTTAGCCAAGTTACGCCCTCTAATAGGCCACCAAGTATCACGAATTGTGGCCAGTAATAACTGAGGCCCTGCGTGTAATAATGATTTATGTTGATGCTCAAATATAAGGCGAGTCAATGTGTGTTTACCACACAACAACAAAGGATGTTTTTTATCGTACGAGAACGAGTCTGAATATGATAGTCTGCCTCCTACTCTAATCAAATCGTGTTCATCTAAGAAAACATTTAAACTAGAAATACTGCGTGGGCATTTTAATTGACGATTTTGTTTTAATGTTTTATAAACATCTAAGAAAGATTGTTGTTGTGCTATTCGGGTTAAAGTTCTAATAGAAATATCTAATTCATCCATCGATAGGCAACCTGTGAGCCGTTCTGTTTTTAGTTTTGTGCGGCTATTGTTCATGAAACGCATAATGTACGCCACTACGCGTCGCAAACGATTATAACATGAATACCTATCGAATATAAAAGAATCAGAATTTACTTGAACGAGTAATGAAGTTTTAAGTGATTTTAATTCAGGTAATTCATCGTTATTAACATTATTATAAGAATTAATATCATGTTCCCATTGTGTGTTAGGAACCTTTAGGAATGGCGGTCCGCGCCACCACAACTCACAAGTCTTAAGTATATCTAGATGCACACCGCGCGATAACAAATCAGCTGGATTTTGTTTACCGGCTACATGAAGCCACGGCTTATCGCCCGTGAGTTCATTAATCTGTGCAACGCGGTTCTGCACAAATGTTTTTAATAAATTAGGTGACATTTTGAGCCATCCTAAAACTATTGTTGAGTCTGACCAAAAGTAGACGTTATTAAAAGATAATCTTAATGAGTTACAAATTTTTGTAAACAACTTTGCAGCTACTAGCGCGCCACATAGTTCTAAGCGCGGCACGCTAACAGGTTTAACGGGAGCGACCTTACTTTTCGCACATAACAACGTGACTGATATCACCTGTGCATCTGTATAGCTGCGTACATATGCGCAGGCGCCGTATGCGTCTTGCGAGGCGTCACAAAATATATGTAACTCAAGAATGTGTGTATTTTCTCCAATGACATAACGTGGAATGCGTATGTCTTTTAAATTAGGTAATTTATGAATGAATTTTTGCCATTCTACTAGTATATGGTTAGGAACTGCGTCATCCCACCCTATCTTACATAGCCACATCTTTTGTAATAGAATTTTAGCTATTATTATATTTGGTGTAAGTAAACCTAAAGGATCATATATCTGCGCGATGACTGAAAGAATATTGCGTTTGGTAGTGTGAGTTACGTCATGATCACATTTTGTGCTAAAATACAATTCATCGGATGAATAAAACCATCCCATACCTAGTGTTTTGGTATGACAGTTTTCTCCTAGTGTGAATTCCTTAGAAGTAGACGGTAACTCTGTTTGTGGAATTTCTGAGTTAAATATCCATTTTCTAAGGGAGAAACAACCTGATTCTAATACTTCAGAGACATCTCTGCATATTTCTAATAACTTTTGTTTATCCTGATGTCCCGTTATTAAATCGTCAACGTAAAAGTCGTCATTAATTACTTGTGCGATGACGTCATCTTTACATTCTAACGCGAGTTGTTTTAAACATCTAATACTGAGATACGGCGCAGACGCCGTCCCGTAAGTGACGGTGTTAAGTTGAAATACACCGAGCGGCTCAGATGGATCTTCCCTCCAAAATATTAGTTGCAGATTTCTCTGATCAGGCTGAACTAATATTTGCCGATACATTTTCTCAACGTCGGCGCATGCTACATATTTAAATTGTCTAAAACGGAGTAAAATTGAAAACAAATCATTTTGTAACGTAGGCCCAATGTGTTGTATGTCGTTTAATGATTTGCCCGAAGTGGACTTTGCACTTGCGTCAAAGACAACTCTAAGTTTGGTTGTTGAACTATTTTCCCTGTAAACACCATGATGTGGTAAGAAATAACAAGGTGAAGAGTATTCTGTTATGCGACTCATGTGACCCAGACCTAAATATTCACTCATAAAATCGTTATACATTTTTCTATAGCTCGGCGCGCTCCTAATTAGTTTGCGTTCGAGTGCAAGAAACCTGTTTTTTGCCATAGAAAATGTGTCATGTAAAACATCAGCTGATTGACTGAGTGGAATGCGCACAGAAAAACGGCCCTTAACGTCACGTAAAGTCGTATCTGTGAATAAATTTTCGCATGCACTTTCATCTTTAGTGAGATTTTTGTGTGTTGAAGTTATTTCTTCCAGTTCCCAAAATCGTTTGAGTTCTGAATCTAATGTTTGCGTGAAATTACAATGACTTAGGTTAACGCGTGAAACCTTTTTATGTACAGTTCCCGATATGATCCAACCAAGTTGTGTGTTTTGTAAGTATGGACCATTCGGCAACCGTATCAGACCTTCACTAAGCAGGTCCCAGAACTTATCTGCCCCTAACAATAAATTAATATCGCCAGACAGATAGAATTCTGGATCGGCAAGTTGAACATTGCCTGGTATTTCTATGTGATAATTACCTCCTAGTGATGGTAATTGTGCCGTAATACGAGGCAAAACTAAACAACTAAAGTGCGTGTTATATGTGTTCGTTTTGGATCGCAACTGAATACGACAAGATTGCGTGGATTGGGAAATAGTGTTACCTACCCCTATTACTTGAACAGTGGACTGTATCAATGGAAGATTAAGTTTTTTACAAAACGATTCAGATATGAAGCAATGTTGGCTCCCATTATCGAGGAGAGCTCGCGTTGTGTGATAGTTATGATGTTTGTCCGCTATTTCCACTAATGCGGTCGATAATAATACCGGATTTAAAAAACATTGTGCTTTGGTATTATTATCTTCCTTGTATATTGTGTGCGATTTGTGAGAAGTGGTGAGCGGCATCTGTATGTGTGAAGCACTCGTATCATTTGACTCAGACTGTGGCACTCTTTGCGTGATTTGAGCAACAGCTGATGATGTACGAGCATCTACAACACCATCTGTGTGAATTAAGGTGTTGTGTTTTTTGTTACAATGCCTGCACGGCCCATACCAACACTCGTTTACTGCGTGATCGGATCGTAAACAATTACGACATAACCTTTTCTCCTCAATGAAATTTAGTTTATCTTGAAGAGATAAATTAAGGAAATCTTCACACGAGTAAACCGGGTGATTGGAACCGCACTGAGCGCATTTGTAACGTGGTGATTTTTTGTTATTGTTATCTTTGCGTGTAATAACATGACTGTGTGATTTGGTGACCGACTGTTTCTTTGTGTGAGTGTCTACTGATTGTTTGCTTTGAGGCCTAATCGATTCTAAAAAATCAGCACGATCCTTGAGGAATTTCATTAATATAGACAGCTTTAATTTTCCTATTTTCGGGAGGGTACTTTTATAACTTTCCCACTCGCGATCGGTCGAAGAATCTAACTTGGAAGTTATTATGTGGATAATCAAAGTATCCCACATATCTGTAGGTTCGTCTAACGTTTTTAGCGCCCGAATGTTTCTTAAAACTGTATCTATCAATTTACGAATTTGAGAAGCTGATTCTTTATTCATCGTTTGAGCATAGAATAAAGCTTTAACGTGATTACTAACTAGCAAATTATCATTGTTATATCTATTCTCTAAAAGACTCCAAGCAACTAAATAGTTGTCGGAAGAAAACTCCAGTGCCTTAACTACTTGTAGTGCATCACCTGTAAGAACTGAACGTAAGTAGTGGAACTTCTGAACATTATCTAGATTGTCACTATTGTGTATCATTGATAAGTAAGTATCGCGAAACTCGAGCCATTGATCGTACGAACCGTCGAATTTCGGTAATGAAATTGTGGGTAACTTCATGCAATTAAAAGTGCGACTTTGACCACTAACATTTTGAGTGGAAGTATCTTTTAAAATACATTTAGCCCTGCCCACAATAGCATAAAACTGATTTTGAAACGTTTCTCTCTCTAGTAGTTCCCCGTCCAACTGACTATCTGACACAATGGAATCTAATTCATCTTGTATAATAGAAAATTGATCGATTAGCAATTTAAAGGCCTGAAAACGCTCCTCTAACTCTGCTTTTTGAACGTCCGTTATTTGCGAAACATCTAAGGACTGCGCATATTTTGAAAACAAAGTTAATTTTCGTTTAACGGTACCTCTTTTTTTAACTAAATCGCGAATGATATCTTCACTACTTTCTATTTCTACTATTGAATGCCTCTTATTGTTACTCATTTTGGTGGTTTGCAAGAGAGAAAGATCAAGTACTTACAGTTGACCGGCGTGTGCCTGAGCGATGTAGGTAGACGCACAATTTTGCACCGTAGTCGAATACTGGAATATTGCGAAAAATAACGATATTAGCACAAACTGAGCACAGGACTTTGGAAGGAAATTGGGTGGATTGACCTGACCGTTGCTGAAGATGGTGCTTGCTGCTTCTGATGAACGGTCAGGTCAATCCGCACACTTCGAAAGCATACCCTTTCAAACAAAAAAGGATTTTCAAAATCGGTTTGCAATTGACGAAGAAATCGGTGGACAAACATAAAAAAAAAACAAACATACGCTACGAACATATAACCTCCTTCTTTTTGGAAGTCGGTTAGTATAAAGTAGGACCAGTAAGTACCCTAATATGATTGTGAAGAAAGTGTTTATTTGATTAACTTCAATCACAATGTGAACCATTTTGAAGGCTATTATTGCTAATACATTGCTTCGTATGTTCCAAAAATTTGTCCATTCAAGATCGTAAATAACGCAATGAATGTTGTTAAACTGTCAAACTAAAACCCGTTGGTTGCTTATTGATGATAATTATGCTTAGGCTTAGTTGTAATGAATTAACTGATCTTACCGAAGTGAAGAAAACTGCTATAATTTTTTTTTAAAGAGCAGTGGTGGCCCAATGGTAACGGCCGCGACTTACGAGTTTGTAGGTCGTAGGTTCGAACCCAGACAGGCGCTTTACTTTGTTTAAATTATTTCATCACCACTGCTCTCAAAACGGTGAAGGAAAACATCGTGAGGAAACTGGCATGTCCTAGAACCGAAAATTCGAAGACATGTGACCTCTACCAACCCGCACTGGGCCCGCGTGGTGGATTACAGTCCACTCCCTCTCACAGAGAGGAGGCTTATGTCCCAGCAGTGGGAACATTTATAGGCTGATGATGGTACCTTGCAGTTCCGGAGTAAAATTAAAGAATTGGTAATGAACAACCTCTGTGGTCTAGTGCTAAAACCACCTGTCTCAGACCCAGAGCTCTCGGATTCGATTCCCTTGAATATTTTCTGCTCGGTATGGTTTGTGGTAAGGCTTGTTCTAAGTCCGCCTGGCTAGCTACCACCATCTTATCTAAGTCTATCGCCATAACAATAATGTTAACAGCATTGTCATGTTTCGGCAGTTAGAGATAAGATAGCCAGTTCTTCTGTGGTTGAGGATTCCGGGTGAAGCTCGCTTCCACCTTCGGCCTGATCATCACTTACCATCAGGTGAGATGAAGGTAAAGAGCTTCCCCACTGTGATTTAAAAAAAACCTATAAGTTCGATAATGTTGTTACTAGAGCACAATTCTTGAGGCTTTTCAACCTTAACACTATAAATAATTAAAGGAAATAAGTTTTATTTACTTGCTATCAAAATCATTAGAAATGCTACTACAAAACATTAACATAACACAACATGAAAACACAAATATAGCTCAACCTATATTTGTATAGAAAATCACAAGTGCAAAACGCACAAGCCCACACACAAGTAAGCAGACGGTTACCAGACAATTGCAAGACATAGACACGACAGGTCGCCATTAAATCAGAAGAGGTGAAAATACCATCGGTTGTCTAGTAAAGTCTAGCTGACCACAGACACACCCTGCTGTAAAAACCATGCTCGTTTCCTAACTTTCTACTTTATTCGAAGATGAGTTTTAAGTCAGAAGCGGAAAGCGGATTGCGCAATTTTTCAGGTGGTTAAGAGTAGTATTCTACTTGTGTGGTAAAATGTGGTTTAAAGGGGCTTGTGGCTAAATTATAACAACCACACGGGTCGATCGAAGGTTAAACTATGCTTGCGCGATCGGTTCATGGATGGGTGACCATACATTATTTAACGAGACCACTTCGTGCCTCGGAAAGTTAAACTGTTGGTCCCAGCTGTCATTTGTAGATTTTTGGGAGTCGATAAGGGTAGTCTGACAACCAGTCTTACCAAAGGGATCGTGTTATCCAGTAACTGGGTTGTGGAGGTCAGATAGGCAGTCGGCAGTCACTAATTAAAAATACTGGTATTCAGCTGCATCCGGTCAGACTTCCAAGCCATCCCCAAAATAGTTGGGAATACGTAAAATGTTGTTTACAGGTTGTAATGGGTTCTGGGACACTGAAACAGTGCGTTAAAAACTAAACGCGTTCAATTGACTTTTTGAAGACCTATAAATGTTACTAAGCACTTACGCCTAAGCGTTATTTTTTCACTTTTGCGCAGCTGTTAAACTACAAGTGCAAGATAGAGACGGGAACAAATCTTAATCAACGCATGAGCTAACTAACGCATAAAGATCTCAGTCTTAGAAACTACAGCATCATTCTAGATACTTTTCATTTCTTCATCAAGGTTAATTTGTTGTTACTTAGAACTAAATATTCATTCGTTCGTTCGAAGGATTCCAACCCAGACAGGCACTTTACTTTGTGTTAATTATTTCATCACCACTGCTCTCACAACGGTGAACGAAAACATCGTGAGGAAACCGGCATGTCCTAGAACCGAAAATTCGAAGACATGTGACATCTACCAACCCGCACTGGGCCCGCGTGGTGGATTACGGCCCACTCCTGAGAGGAGGCCTGTATCCCAGCAGTGGGAACATTTTAAGCTGATGATGATGATTCATTCATTTTACTTCAGTATTATTCTGAGCTTGTACTTATAATAAATAGCTTTTGCCCATGGCTTCGTACGAGTGGCGGTCGGAAATTATCCCACGTGAACGTACTACCGGGATGACAAATATCCTATGTCCTAACCTAAGTCATGTTCTATTTTGTGTGTCAAAATTACACCGTGTAAGCATAACAATCAAATAAACATACTCACTTTTGCATTTATAATATTATTATATTTAGGATAGATACCGAGTGGGTTACGGAATCCGAAAGTCTATTGGTGTGAATTCCGTCACAGCTGCATCGAGCATCAATTAAATTATTAATCTGAAAACAAAACAGACTTATAAAAGAAATGAAAAGACACTCACCTAGTTATACGTACGTAGTAGAGTACATTCAATGCAAACTGGATGACTTTAGTTAAAGAAAATACGTTATTAAGTCCAATGGAAACAAACACAAACTCACTGATTATAATCGCCATGACAAAGCTCATTTTTCGTCTCATTGGCAAACTGTCATGGCTGTCAAACTTGAGTTGTCACGATGACAAGCAATGTTTTTGTTTGTTGTTATAAACTAAGCTGTCTATTAATGGGGCATTAATGGTTTACTTTTACTCTTGAGTGTAAATTTTCTTTAGTTTGTCTTTAACGACTTGTTTTACTATGTCTTTCTTTCGCATATTTTGTTTTTATTTTTCTGCGAGAGATCTCTGTTCTTTCACTGTCTCTAGTTTTGCGTTAGATCGATCAACACTCTAATTGCGTAACACACGATCAATTACAATCTGAATAATGTTGAAGGATACTTATTGCTAATCCATTGCTAAATAAATTCGAAAAATTTGTCTGCTCAGCAACGTAAATAACGCAATGAATGTTGTTGCGTTGTCAAAATGAAGCAAATTGCGATTGATTGTGTGTTACGAAATTAAGGTTCAGATCTACTTTTCCACTTAGTCTTCTCTTACAGTGTGTCAACTGTGTGTATTTTACATTTTTTGCTGGCAAAACTGTTATCGTACATGACAGTCACTTAACGGTCAGTTATATTTGTCTCAGCAGATCATATTCTTCTTTTGTCTGTATTTTCTCTCTTTCTAACTTAGATAAGCAAAACTTTGGAGGCAACATAGCAAAATATATTCATTCAACAGCAAAAAACTGAAAATTCAAATCGCTGTAATCTTCTAACTTGCTCCACCACAATGACATAAAACTCTGTGCGGTCTGAAAGACCAGCGTGCACTATTGACATCTAATTATAGTTTTGTTGTTCACAGGGTTATGTCCGTGTTGCTGTGTGACTGTGGGGTAGGTAGACCTGTTAGTGGAAATGTAAAGCACATTTCATTGTTTTTATTTTCACTTGTCAATCACGCATTTTTTTTTTTTAATGTTAGTAAAAGCTTTTCTTTCAAAAAATGTCGTGTAGAAGCCGGCGTGGCGTGTCGCTAGATCTAAAAAACACACTATAGACAAGTTTAAAAAATTAAAATTAGCGTTAAAAAAATAGTGACACTCCGGGAGTGCCGACAGAAATGAAAACTTGAAAAAAACGGCACCGCGGCAATCAACGCGTTGATGTCTTTTATTCCACTCACCGCGGTAATTATTATTTTTTATTATTATTATTTCATTTATTTCAGGTATTAACCCACAGCAATATTTAAAATTAAATTACAATACATTTTATTGCAATAAATTACATTAAATTGAATTAATATTAAATAAAGTACTAGATCTCAGCATAATTATAAGCGTCTTAGCAGGTACACACAGTAAAAAATTTGTCATCAGTAATCAACGCGTTGATGTCTTTTACTCCACGATGTCGGTAAATTGCGTTACAGTGTTACTGTGTGTGTTTCGCGAACTGTGTCCAAATAAATGTTTTTTCTTTCTTTCTTTCTTTCTTAAATCAATGATTTAATCCCATCTCAAAAATGCCCAACGCGCCTAAAGAAATTTTCACTTCAACAAAGAGATTAAAAAAAAAAAATAGACCAACATAATAATGCTAAAATGGTCCACTACGTAGGAAAAGAAAACCATTTAATACTAGAACTAAAGCGAAAGCATCCTCAGCCACGATTTTACGAGCAGCGCGTGATGATAAACAGAATGTTTCGAAGAATCCAGGAATACTATTATACCGTAGCTTTAGATAAAGAGTGAAAACTGAACTTTGTGGTAAACTATATCAGTTTTGTCGCTTGACTTACTAGAAATAGTGCTTGACTTACTACAAAATGGTGCTTGTGCATAAGGTTTAAAATAAATTGTAAGCTTGAGCTACTGAAAGTGTGCCTACTCCATGGATATGAGGATGTTGCTATATTTAAGCCAAAGGGCTAATCACCTTTCTTGTTATTTCGTTTTTTTTGTCGTATCAATTTCACTTTGAAGTCCAAAATGGAACAAAACTGTATCTAGAACACAAGATACTCACTGCTGGAACACAGGGCTCCTCTCTGTGAGAGGGAGTGGGCCGTAATCCACCACGCAGGCCCAGTGCGGGTTGGTAGATGTCACATGTCTTCGAATTTTCGGTTCTAGGACATGCCGGTTTCCTCACGATGTTTTCCTTCACCGTTTTGAGAGCAGTGGTGATGAAATAATTTACACAAAGTAAAGCGCCTGTCTGGGTTCGAACCTACGACCTAGAACTCGTAAGTCACGGCCGTTACCACTAGGCCACTACTGCTCTAAGATAATTATATAAAATAGCTTATTTTTTGTTAAATATTTTTCTGTTGTACAAAAAAGGTTTTTTTCAATCTGTATTGTCCCAGTGCTGGGCATGATGACTCAGAAGCGTTAATGAGAGATTGACTGGAGAAAAAAAAAGTATATAATTAATATGAAATAATAGCTTTTACCTACACAAATTTCCTGTAAACTATTATTTTTCCACACCACGAAAGCAAAACGTCACAACTCACAACTCAATATACACACAAAACTCAAAACACAACCTTACAGTTCCCTAAAAATAAAGAAACAAAAACCTACAAACATCCGTGACATGAACACATGAATGTGATCTCTAACACGTGTCAGATATATCACAGTATATGATTGATTACCTAACACACACACACACATTTATTGACACACACACATTGCCCAATAACATAAAGTTATTCTAGTACAGTCAAGAGCATAAGTATGTTTGCACTTAGCAAAATTAAAAAATGATTTACCTATACAGATTTTTTTGTTCTCCTAAGGTATTGATTGAAACTTCTTGGTATAACAACAACAGTATTTTTGAAAGTACGCAGCCGTAATACACTACACTCACACAATAATAAATTGTAAAATTTACTAATAAGAAGTTGTTAAGGCACAATGGCGTGCAAGCTAAGTAGTTAAGTAACTTAAGTTCCAGGCACCTGTATTTGCGGCTATACATACATATAAACTCACGCCTTCTTCCCAGACAAACAGAAACTACAGAACGCCACCTGCTATGTTCCTTACATCCTCCTTTTGCTTCATCAACGCATGAACGTCATAGAAATATATTTTATTATATCTATGATGATTTAGATATAAGAAAGTATATTTCTTTGACGTTCATAGAACTGTACCCTAATTGCGTAACTTATTTTCGTAAACAATTATGCCTAATTTGTTTCATTTTGACAGTTCAACAACATTCATTGCGTTATTTACGATGTTGAGCAGACTTTTTTTCCAACTGATGAAGCAATGGATTAGCAATCTGTTTCAAATCGAAACATATTGTGATTGTATTGTATTACGCAATTAGGGTACTGGTCATACACTGACGCTGGTTGCGAGTACTAGGCATCTCAATCTGCCTAGCCTTTTCCAATCGGTCGGCTTCCAATCTAACCGATGCAGCTGTATACCAGTATTTTACATGGAGCGACTGCCTATCTGACCTCCAAAACCCAGTAACTGAACAATACGATACCCCTTGGTAAGACTGGTTGTCAGACTTTCGGGCTTCTGACGACCCGTAACGACTGTCAAAGATCCACGAATGACAGCCGGGATCAACGGCTTAATGCGCTTTCCGAGACACGGAGGAGTCTCGGTATATAAAGATGGTCACCCATCCACGGACCAACCCCGGTAAGTGTAGCTTAACCTGATGGATCGACCCGTGCGGCTATCACTATTTAGCCACGAGCTGTACTAGGCATCTATACTATTAAAAAATAAGTTGGTCTAAGTACCTCAAAATTGCAATCGTTGTTTCACGAGATTGTTAAGTTTAATATTATGTACATATTGATGCTCGTGACTGTACACGATCATTTTAATAATCAAGATGTTCTGGACCTTGAGTTGTTTTATTATTGTACATACTTGAGTAAAATCACGATGGTCATTGATGTGTTAAATGTAGTTACAATTATTATGTAGTGGTTGACGTAATTCTCGCTTTGGATTTACATAACTTCACGCCTTTCCCCAACGGGTTGAGCAGAGGTTTATACCTATAGTACACCCACATTTCGCCAGTTATGTTTAAGTCCCATGTAATAGGGTGCGAGCCTATTGCCATCAACCGGGCACAAATCCAGACTCTGAGCTGCTACTGAGATATACCTGATAGAAAAACTTAATACCTTACACTTTGTCCGACCCGGGAATCGAACCCAGGACCTCATACTCAGCAGTTGGTCTTTCAATTGTGGTATGGTATTTTATTAGCAGTCTTTCAATTTATAGTTTTTAAATTACGGTACCTACTTATAATAATGCACCGTTTCGGCCACTCCAGAGTCGGAATAGATAGAGATAAATACGGAGAATAAAAAAGTATACCTATAATATCCTATACTATTAAACGAGCAATATTTGTAATATATATTTGTACTCACGTTCTCGAAATCGGCTCTAACAATTTCGATGAAAATTGCAAAACTTATAAGGGTTTACGGGGGTGAAAAATCGATCTAGCTAGGTCTCATATCTGGGAAAATTCGTTTTGTCCGTATTTTCACCCGAGCAGAGCTCGGTCGCTTAAAGTTTAGAATAATAACATGAGAATAATGTCATAAGAATAATGACATTAGAATAAATACATTAGAATACTGACATTAGAATATTGACATGAGAATAATAACATTAGAATAATGACATGGCAGCATGGAATTAGTAAGTACCTGATGTCATTACAGCATGGAATAAGTAAGTACCTACAATTAATACATGGATTAGTATGAACTTTTCTACACTATTAAAATGAGCATTCTCTATTTTCACCAGAGCAGCTCGGTCACCTAGGTAGTATACTGTAATAACAGCAACCATAGCCATTAAAGGTAGCACACACATCTTCACTAATATTATAAAGAGAAAATATTTGTTTTTTTGTGTTTGTAATGAATAAACTCAAATACTAGTGAACCAATTTAAAAAAAAATCTTTCACCTGTAGAATGCTGTTATCTTATCACTGAGTCACATAGGCAATAATTTATATAGATAACACGCAGATGGAGCCGCTGGCGGAAGCTAGTAATATTATAAAAAAGTAAAGTTTGTAAGTTTGTATGTATTAGGTAATCTCCGAAACTACTCATCCGATTTAAAAAAAACCTTTCACTTATAGTTACACTATTGTCATATTAAAGATGATAATACTACAATAAGTAAAAGGATAATATACGAGTAATTTTACTTTTCCTTATTTCACTTTTAGGTCATAAACAGACGAATTCCCCTGAAGCAATTATTGTTAAACGATTTTATTACTGCTTAGTCAGCCATTAACAAGTTTATCGACGTATGTAAGGAAAGGGATACTAACATCATTATCAGTAAACAGTTTTGAATTACTATTACCAGTTTTCCTAATAATACTTATCCCTGCGTATTACCTGCAATCTATGCAAATAAATTTTTACTTTACTTTACTTTACTTTACTTTTATTTACCTTTTGCAACACCATTGCCCGTTTTCACTAACGTCAAGTTAGACAATGTAAGCAGCTCCCTAAGCAACCACTCCTGATTCATCATTCGTAACTCAATCAACTCGTAAAGAATAAAATCTAAATTTTTGACGCTTACACACATTAACTCAAGCTTTCTTCCCATGGGGGTACGCAAAAAGTACAGAACCACCTGCTACAATCCTTACATACTCCTTCTGCCTCGTATACGTTTTTAGGAGCATGAGGAACAGGGTGTAATGTTCACTCATCCACCATAGAAAAGGGAGGATCCTCCGACCAGACGGGTGTTGTGTCTGGCGGGCAACTGCCCATTAGTTTGAAGTTGAAATCTTGTATGTATGTCGATCGCTCGGTAAACTCTAACTGTTTTCACCTTCGTTGATACATATCTACAAAAACAAGGCAAAGGCCTGGGTTAAATGGAAGGTGTATCACAATATCTCAGATTATGAACAATTCTCACTGTACAGATCTAGATTCCATACTGAATGCAATTCCTGCTACACAAAATACATAGAATCTGTAGAGGACGGCATTCGCAGTAATGTTAAATACTTTTGGACGTACATTGCTAATCGGAAGTCTTCTTCTGGCATACCTTCTGACATGAAGTACAAAGACCAAAGTACCAATGACCCCGAAGAAATTTGTAACTTCTTTTCTGATTTCTTTAATTCAGTTTATGAACAATCTTCCATGAGAGGTGCTTCATCGAGTGAGGATTCTGCGCGCAGTTCCCTCATTAGTAAGATAGAGCTAAGCACGGATGAAATATTGAGGGCAATCATTTCTTTAGACTCGTCTAAGGGTCCAGGCCCTGACGGTCTTCCAGTCACGTTTCTCAAAGCTACCGCTAAAAATATTTGCAATCCTATACATATTTTGTTTAATAAATCACTGGCACAGGGAATTTTCCCCGATGTATGGAAGAGTGCGAACATAACTCCAATCTATAAATCAGGCTCGAAGCAGGATGTTGAGAACTACCGTCCTATATCCATTATGTCAGTCCTGCCTAAGCTTTTTGAGAGACTAGTCCACAATAAAGTATATCCTGTTCTACAACACAGTATAATTCAACAACAACATGGATTCGTAAAGAAAAGATCAACTACCACAAATTTGGTGACATTTTTGGATTATTTGTTTAACAATATGGATTCTCGTGTCCAAGTGGATGCCATTTACACTGACTTTCGAAAAGCATTCGACAAGGTTGATCATGAGATGCTACTGAATAAAATTTCGTTTAACGGTATACGTGGTGATTTACTCCGATGGTTCTCTTCATATGTCTCGAATAGAACTCAAAGAGTCGTAGTTGACGGTTTCAGATCTGCTACAGCTATTAGAGTAACTTCCGGTGTACCTCAGGGTTCGATTTTGGGACCTCTTTTATTTATCTTATATATAAACGACATTGACGCTTGTTTTCGAAATTCTAAAGTCCTGCTATAAGCTGACGATCTCAAAATTTATAGGCCCATCAAAAATTTGCAAGACTGTAGATTGTTACAGGAAGATCTGGATCGCTTCAGTGAATATTGCAGGTACAATAAATTGCAACTGAGTCTATCTAAATGCTGTTGTATCAGTTTCACGAAGAATAAGAATGTTTTCAAGTACCCTTATACTTTGGATAATACTACATTATCTAGGGTATCCCTTATTCGTGATCTTGGTATTCTCCTCGACGCAAAACTTTACCTTGATGCCCCCATTAACAAAGTAGTAAATAATGCCTATCGGATGTACGGTTTTGTGATGAGATCTGCGAAGGAATATGTGCGCCCCTCTACCTATTTACATCTGTATAAGTCTTTGATCAGATCACAGGTCGAGTACGCAGTGCCAGTGTGGAATCCCTTTTACAATAAGTATTCAGAACGTATTGAAAAGGTTCAAAGAAAGTTCCTAAAAGCCATGCATTACCGTTGCTTCCACACAGTTTTATCATATGATGATTTACTTAAGAAGTATAAATTACTTGGTCTAAAATCAAGACGCACTCTCCTAGAGACGGTATTTTTGTTTGATTTGTGTAGCAATGTATATGACTGTATTGATATGCGTAATAAAATAAGTTATATAGTTCCTAGAACGACAGTATGCCGCGGGGTGCGCGCACGGCCACTGTTTGCTGTTACCTCTTGTCGCAGTAACGCAGGTATGCGGGCACCTCTGCGTCGACTAACTGATAACTACAACAAGCAATTCCATCATATTGATATGTTTGCTCTTTCTGCTGGTAAATTCAAAAATATTGTACTCAAAACACTTAGTCATTAACTCATTATAAAAATAACTTAAGAATTTCTGCTAAGATTTGCATGCCTTGATAGGTATTTCTTTGTTTGCTAAAATTTGTTTTACTATTTAGCACAAAAAATGTTTTCTAATTAAATTATTGTAGTTTTTTAGTTTTAGTTTTAAATAGCATGGTTTGTAAAGTTTATTTTTATTTGTATTCCGTGGAAAATGTTGTTGGTTGCACATTTGGCCGTATTTTTTATTTTTTGTTTATTCGTATAAAATGTAATGTGTCACTGTTTGTTTTCCCAAATAAATAAAATAAAATAAAATAAACTGCGCGATGCAGGATTTGTGTGACGTCATGTCTTTGATGCGTAGTTCGTATGTGGCGGTGTAACCGCTACATCACTCCCCTCCGGAGACCGGAGGTCGATAGTGGGCTGAATCTTGCGATGCTTCACGGTGCCAGCTGTGGTTCCAGTAAGTCGGAACCGGGTGCCACATAGTTCGCGGTGAGTCGGAACTGTCTGTGGTGATTGCGGTGATTCCCCAGTGAGTCGGGGTGATTCAGGCTGAGGGTGATGACCAGGAATGCGCGTTCGCTGCATGCTGGTGGTCAGGATACCCGTTGAAGCCGTGGGTGCTGGCCGGCTGTGTGAGTCGCCTCACGAAAGCTTGCGGGAGTGATGATGATGATGACGTCACGCCGAAGTAATTGCTCGAAGGCAGCGCTGACGTTCATACTCGGGGTCACCAATTTAGGAGCATGAGGAACAGGGTGTAATGTTCACTCATCCACCATAGAAAAGGGAGGATCCTCCGACCAGACGGGTGTTGTGTCTGGCGGGCAACTGCCCATTAGTTTGAAGTTGAAATCTTGTATGTATGTCGATCGCTCGGTAAACTCTAACTGCGCGATGCAGGATTTGTGTGACGTCATGTCTTTGATGCGTAGTTCGTATGTGGCGGTGTAACCGCTACACGTTCATACATCTGGTCATACACGCACACCGGTTGCGAGTACTACGCACTTGACCTTTCTGAAGAACATCACCAAAAAGGTCGGTATTTAAGGTGGCTTTAGACACTTGTCTGTATAGTTTGAAGTCAAGTTCGGTGCCCGGCCATTTTGTTAGAATTCTGTTGCTAGACAACCAGCCAGAAAACATTACACATTACCGAATCGAGATCGCCTAGTGGTGAAATGTTTATTTTCTCTAACAAACTCCCTAATATCTACGCATTACATGTAAATAGTATACTACTACTACTATATAAAAGTTATTTTGTACTTGATCACCTACCTCAACCATGGCTAAAGAAAATAATTTACTCCACAGAATAATTACTAACAAAACTGCACTAAAAGTACATTACAATTTTAATCAAGATAAGACGTAAAATTACAAATGTGAACAGTAAAACTTAAAGTGTTTATTACTGGCAATTAATGAGATTGTAATTTTACACGATAATTAATGTTAACAGTGTAGATAAAGGAAATTAGTGTTTCTGGGCAAAAGGGCTTTTCAAAGTTACTTTCGTTTTAGAAGTTATTGGAAGGAAGTTCAAATCATCACGTAAGGAAAAAGCGTTATGCCCCCTCCATGCGACTTTCTTTCTCGCTCTCTCTCTGTCTCTTTCTATTATACAGGGTGTTTGGCAGAACGTTGAACATACGAAAATGGTGGATAGGTGGGGTCATCTGCTACTTACTCAGACCTAATTTATTTGGCCCTGGCTCCATGGATATTTTTTTTAATGCAAGTTAAAATTAAGATTTAAGTATTTTTTACATCTTTCTGTAAGTTTGAAGACTCATAATTTTTTTTCTAGCTAACATATGCATAAAGCAATAATTTTATAAGAATCTGCCAACATTAAAGATTAAAAAAAAACAAAAATATTGCCTGTTTTACCCATTTTTAGTAAAAATTACACTTTAAAGTAAAGAAAGTGGTGAAGAGAGAAGAAAGTAAAAAAAATATTTTTTTTTTAGGTATCCAGTGGGCCAGGGCCAAATAAATTAGGGCTGAGTAAGTAGCAGATGACCCCACCTATCCACCGTTTTCGTATGTTCAACGTTCTGCCAAACATCCTGTATATGAGTGTATGTGTGCGTGTGAGTACCGCGTAAAGAACTACGTTCCTGGCGGGGGTCCCCGACTGCACACGTTTTTTGAAGTGAAAACTTCTTTAGGCGCGTTGGTAATTTTTGAGATGGGACTAAACCATTGATTTCGCGACACTGTTACAGAGTTTACCGACACCGTGGAGTAAAAGACATCAACGCTTGACACCGCGGTGCCGATTTTTTTTTTCAAGTTTTCACTTCTGTCGGCACTCCCGGAGTGCCATTGTTTTTTTTTTTTACCTATCTCTATCCGTGCGAAAAGCTTGCCCTTTACGATACCACGAAACAACCTCTTCTGGATTTCAGTGTAACCAGATTCACCGTGAAAATAATAACTAATTACTAGAATCTTATTTTCACATTGACATTTTTTTTTAATAAACTCAATAGCTAGGTACTTAATCAAAATCATGCACATAAAATGCAACTCGTATTCTCTCTCATCTTCTGTAACGACTCTCATAATTTCATTTATAATAAACTATGTAATTTCAAATGGCCATAAAGAATATTAATAATATTATATCGGTTTTCTACTAATAATATTACACAGATAAATTGAAGATAGAATACACTTAATTATCTACACCATAAGACAAGCTCATCATTTTTGTTATACTGAGGGGCTCGTAGCTAAGTAAAAACAGCCGCAAGGGTCTATAGACCAGGTTAAGCTACGCTTGCCGCGGTTGGTCCGTGGATGAGTGACCATTTTTACATAACAAAACCCTTTCCGAGGCACGGAACCTCGGAAAGCACGTTAAGCCATTAGTCTCGACTGTCATTCGTGGATCTTTGAAAGTCTGACAACCAGTCTTACCAAGGGGCAATGAGGTTATAAAAGGGGTATCGTATTACCCAGTAACTGGGTTGTGGAGGTCAGATAGGCAATGGTTCCATGTAAAATACTGATATTCAGCTGTATCCGGTTAGACTGGAAGCTGACCCCAGCATAGTTGAGAAAAGGCTAGGCAGATTATGATGAATTTTGCTATACTGAAAATATAGTGTGAATATTTCATGTTCCCGAGTATCGAACGGCATTTATTACCGTGTCTACTTACCTTTAGTTTTGTATAATGATAATGTAGTGACCTACGGTTTTATCTTTGCAAAAGTTTTCAGAAAGATCTTAGAAAAAAGCTACATTAACATTAAATGATAATTGCATAATATCAACAAGACTTAAAAATTCGCAACGCCACAGAAGAAAATAAACTCCGTGATTCGTCATTATAAATTTTTCCCACTTCTTCATATCTTCATAAGTACTTATAGTAAAAACAATAAGTATCGACTAGGTGTGAACTTTGATCTCAAATCTTATCTCGATCGGAATGCGTGGTTGGACCAGCTGAGTAAGATTAATGATCGCTGTACGGAAATATTTGGCGCCAACCGATAGTTCCCGTGTATGGAGGTTTCGTTTGAGATTGTTTTGGTGTTTTATTATTATTTATTTAATACTTTAAGGCGCAACTAGCCGATACTTTTTCCATACAAATTTCGGGGGGGTTTTACTCCACTGTTACACATTGTACATCCAAAGTAAAACATGAAATCGTTTTGTCTTATTATTAATTTTGTCTGTACAGAAACAGAATAGTCAAAAAAAAGCAATTAAAAAGTTATGAGCCAACTTACAAAGATTCGTTTTTCCTGCTAATTTTAACGCAACTTTGGGAGTAAATAAGTAATGAAAGAAGTATAAAATCTCCAAAACAAAGCTCGTTCTGACAAAGCTCAATTGTCGAAAATAATAATAAACTTTATTCGTAATTGATTTATGCAGTAGTTTTTTCATAAAACTCCACCTTCCAAAGAACTTTTCGTAATTTTTTACGCACTCGTTTTACTAAAATCGTTCTGAACGGTGTTTGTGTGCGTGCGAACTAGAGTTTGTGCATATAGACCAGTGTCTAACTGCTCATCACTGATACTATCTCTGTCGGACACGATGCCAGGTGAGATAGCGTGCTTTTTGACCAAGCCCACCAATGAGTTCGAGCCCGCGACTAGTTCAACCTTAAGCACACAAATGTACAAAGATGGACTTAATGCTACAGGCATTTTCTACCAATCAACCTTTGGGTGATGCAGAAACAAATTATTACGTATTGGACTAGTTACAACAAAAAAAAATATTGTTCGAATTTTTAAAACGTATTGTCAACTAGCTGTTGCCAGCGACATCATGAAAAATAGTTTATATCCTTAACGAGGTCATGGTTTATCTTTGTGCCAAATTTCATTAAAATCCGTCCAGCCGTTTTTGCGTAATTTAGTAACAAACAAACAATCTCACTTTCGCATTTATAATATTAGTTAGGATTTGCTTTCGTTATAATTACAGTGAGCTACTTGACTTGTAACCAAAAACCTAATTGATTCTGAAATGTAACGTTTTTTGCCTCAACACAACATAAGCATTTCTTACGCTGAAATAACTTCAGGGTAACTTTAGTGAAATTAAAACACACAAATGAGCTAAGTACCTAGCTCATATAATAGTATAATCAGTCTATAATATTCCCACTGCTGGGATACAGACCTCCTCTCTGTGATAGGAAGTGGGCACTTGGACAATAATCCATTACGCGGGCCCAGTGCGGGGACCTACCTATCTCATAAAAATATTAAATTATACCTATAGAATCATCAATTAAAAGAGCCTTTAAAACAGTAGTTCAATCTTCTTAAAGGTCATAAAAGAGCTTAAGGATTATAATATTTTTACACTTCCGGTATTTACGGAAAAACATCTAGTAATGTTTTGTTTTTTGTAGCGGCGAGGTAGTTAATTAAAATCACGCATCTTGCGTGGGTAGGTATTTTGTGGTAGTGTTTGATATATTTTTTTCAAGCGAAGTGCTAAAATTTCCTGCTTGAATAAATTTTTCATGAGTACAACTTAAAATCATGAAAAACCTAGTAGGGAAAATCCGCAAAAAATAAATTTTAAGTATAATTTTAAGTATAATTTTAATGAACCTATATCGCAAAAAATAAATACCAAATTAAAAGTCAAAGAAAAAGCCCTAAAAAGATGGAATTTTCAGATAATAAAATTCTAGTGGTGAGGTTCGACTTTATAAATTTTATTAAATTTTAAAGTACCTATATGTAATAGTAGGTACTTCAACATTAATTCATCATTAACACATTTTTATAAAATAAATACCCAATTTTATTTTCGCGTACATAAATATTACGTTTAATTACATGTATAGGTATTATTTGTATTTTTATGAATCCATGAAAAAGCAATATAAAAATAAATGATCTCTAGTAGCTAATAACCGTAAAATAAACCATTAAAAAACATTAAAACACGACTATAAAAAAAAATTATGAATAGAAAAACATGTCTGTCTTTTATAAAATCTGTCAAATCGATTTTTTTATTCGAAACACGTAAATACATACTAAAATGTTTTATATAAATTATTGCGCGTTTAATGTTCTTGTAAACTCGTAAAATATAATGAGGATTCAAGTTATAAACTACTGTAAAAATTTAAACTTACCTTGGCACCTGTTTCTTGCGACAGCTGATAACTGGACTTCCTTAATTTTTGCGTAAAATTAAATAGTTCTCCACTCAACAGCTACTTCTCGTTCCTCATATTTACACTTCAAAAACGGCACAAAAATAATCACATAAAAATTCACTTGTTACAGTTCAAAACGTCATAATAAAAAAAAGTTTTTCTTAAATTCGCGAATCCGAAATTCGTCCGCGCGTCCGTGCGTACGCGCACCACGGATCGCGCGTTTCGTTTTTTAAAAACCGAAGCCGGGCCTCACTCGGATGTGGTCCGTATGTGACTGTGTGACTGTGTACTCATCTTGCACTTCACGATCACCGAAGAAGATACATCTTGCGTCCCGTTCTCGCGCACGAGCCGCGAGTATTGCCGTCCCGCTTTCTTATTATCAGAGGTTAAGCTTCGCCCATCAGTCAGTTAGCGGTCGGACATCGGGTGGGAAGGCCGTGCTCCCTGTACCGTTACTTTCTCTATGTTGTAGGACCATAAAACACGTACCGTATGGCAGTGTGAGCAGCTATTTTGTCGTCTCGTCGCTGCTCGGGTAATTTATTTGTTTGGTGCGCCTGCACAGGTGCTGCACCCTCAATTTATTGATGCGCCGTTCTTTTGTAATCATGATTTATATCACACATTAAGACACGGTCTCTCTTGTTTTTTAACTTTTTATTATACTTTGTTGAATGAAATAAACTAGGTCAAAGTTTATTTATGTCGTAAAAATGTCAATTGCCACAAGACATTTACGATCAATAAAAAATAAGATAACGTGCAACCGAAACTAGATCGCGCCGAATCGTGATCGCGTAACGAAATATTTTATCACGGACCAATCCGGTGCTCGCGAAATGACAAGCACGCTAGATCATTCGCTTAGATCATCGGCGTGCGAGCGCGCCGCATTTGCGCCGATTGGCGTGTCCCGCGCAGGCCCCGCCTGTACCGTTATAGGGGGGCAATGACTGCCCCCCCTAAAAGTGGGGATTTGTGGATCATCGCGTAATTGGTGGAGACTTGTGACATATGGCATGTGCCGGTTAATTAAAACTGCTCACTGCCCTTTCATAATGTGTCGTTAATATATTTACATATAACGTTGATCTGTCGTGACCTACTTTTGTTATAATTGAAGAAAACTTAAGGTAATTTTAGCAAATGTAACACAAGGAAAACGTGTTGAAATACCGTTGATGGCAAATACAATTTGGTTATTTACTTTGTCCACGGGCGACATGGTCTGCGGTACATACTAATTAGTTCGGGCAAATATTGATTGAAATTACCGTACTTTCTAGTTCATAGTAAAGTTGAATAATCTCTAAACACATGCTTGTGGGAACATAATTTAAACGTATAAAAACGTTATTATTAAAGAGAATTTAATAATCAACTAGGAAGATGAAATTATTCTAAAAGGTCACAGTACCTTTCTCTTGATTTACATTATTTTTAATTTGGATCACTTCATGAAATGTTTGATTTCCAGCCAAAACACATGTCCGCATTTGTAACTGACACTTATTTCAACAAACATTATTATCATCTTTGCAGGTAATCCGGACAATAGTACCATAAAAGAAGCAAAATCATAATGCTTCGAAGCTGATTCGGAAACTAACAGAAACATACATAAACCACTCGATATAAACGTCGTAGATAGAGAATCAAACGCACGAGACAAATCACAACATACGATGCATGTGATTAACATTTCTTCTGCGAGTATTTTGAAATTGAATATGTTATTGCTTAGGAGGCTCTAATGCGTCCCTTGATACTTGATATTAGTCAATGACAAGAAGGAACAGATACTCATGCAGGAATTAATCTTCAATCTAAGTTTGCAGGCAAAGGTCTAGCAAAATCGAAACAGAGAATAGAAAACAATCCGGAACTTTAGAAAATATGCTTGATAATTCATGATTTTAGAGCAAGGTACTCATAATTCTTCTAAACGATCGTAGGTACTTAAAAACTGAAACTTCCCTGATAGTAACGGATCACGCAACAAGTTCCCACAATAGGGTGCCATCCATCCAGATGAAAAATATATCTGAAACGAAGAAAATACAAAGGTTAACTTTATTGGTCACATTTCAAGAACGTTCAGTGTCAATAAATTATATCCTACTTAATTATGCCTTATCCTAGTTGTCAATTCTTACAATGTTATTAATATATTTATAGCTGTAACAATTATCGGTCCTAAACGTCAATTTTAAAACAGACCTTCAAATAAATGCTACTAGACTCATTCTTCACGCATCGATGAATGTCCCTTTAAAATTTCACTCAATTTCAACACTGTGATTCCCCGCATCATTACATACCAAAAGGTCACAAACGGAGTAACATTCTAGAACGTGTTTTAAAACGGGCCTAATGCCATTCGCGTTGGGTTTTAGTGCCCCGTTGCATCAATGTGTGTCAGAGGTCGCAGAGTCTAGGTTTTATGTCCAATGACCATTTCGCATAACATTGCGTTAGGTAATGTGTTGATGTAACTTGATATTTAGAGGTGTTATCGTACGTGCTTCGACAGATTGAGGAAGAACAATTGCTTTAGATTTTATGGGACATCAAGACATTGTGAAATTGGATACTAAGTTATCATCGATATTAAGAAACATGTTTAATTTGTAATTGCAAGCGCAAAAACTACTAAAAACTAATAATATTGAGAATTCTTAAAGAATGTCAACATACGAAACAAAATGGATAACAATAAAGAAGCAAAAAGATTAACAGCACAAACTGGTTTATGTCTTGTCAAAGATAACATCAACAACATAGTCATTAAAAAAGTAGATATTGATAAAGAGAACGATAAAGCAAATAAATCGATATAACTCATCGATTAGTACCTACACATCTCTAATAATTCTATTTGACACAAAATTATATATTTCATAAGCAGGTGCATAAAATAGTAAACTACTTAACGGGGGATATCAGATATACGGAGGAAGATTCCATTATACATCGGTTTCAAATATAATTTTATGAAGAAACAGCTTTAATGGATTTTGAATTTGAAAATGATTCCTATTTGAAATCACTGCATATTGAACTTATTCTTATTGGAGCGGTAACGTTAGCTGCATGACGACATCAAGCAAAAGTTGAGGAAAAAGCCTAATTAAAAGTATCTACAATGAATCAAGATACTAGGTCTTCATGACAAATGAAATAACTTTCAGACAGAGAAAGCCTAAAGAACGACCTTAACCAAATAATTGAAACAAAAGGACAAATTGATAATAGAAAAATAACTAACATTAAAATAAGATCACGACTGTTTTCCAGGATGGGCTTGGCAGAGGTGTACCGTTAGTATATCCCACACATTTCGCCAGTTTAAAACTAACATTACAAGATGTACAGACCGAAGAAAATGTATAGGTATAGCTAACTTTTCTATGCCTTTGATCATCCAAACCAATGACCAATCACTTAAAATTAAATCCAAGATCTATCCAATCTCGGCACTTTCCAAAGAGAAAGGGCCATACACAAAGGAGGCTACTTTATAATCGGATTTCAAACATGGTACGCAATCTGTCGCGAGAAACATTTAAGGCTTTATCGTTGGGCCGACCGCTGCAACAAATTGCGGACCAGTCGACGTTTTTTTTTGTCGCTCGCCGAGTTTGGGCTGCGGTGAGCTCTGCATGAAGTTTTAAAAGTGAGGTTTTCAAATAGCGGGATTTTAAAAGGAGGTTTTTGTTAATTGTTGAGATTTTAATCGTTATTTTGTCGATATACACTTTTTCTATAATATGCTGTTGTATTGTCCGATACCTATTGTGTAAAGTCTAGAAAAATACAGTATTTCGCAAATTGACTACCAAGTTAAATTGCCAGTAAATTCAAATCACAATAGTAATTGGTTATAACACAGCAAAATTGACCTAGTGTGTAAATTTTCTTAACAAAACTTTACTATTCTTTTTATACCCAAGTTTTTCTAGCCCTAACTCGTTAAGGATCATGATAATCTACAAAAGCTTCTTCTTAATATGAGGCGGCTGCTACCTGATTAGCGCTATCATCATCATTGGCAGCCTTGTTCCACGCACTGCTGAGTATAAACCTCCTCTCTTTTTTGCCATGCTTCACTAATCTGTGCAAGTCTCGTCCAGGTATTCCCCACGATCTGCTGTAGGTCGTCCACCCACCTAGCTATTGGTCTGTCAACGGACCTTCTACCATTTCTCGGCAACCATTCCGTTAGGGCTCAGCTCTACCTGCCATCACCTCGTCTACTCAAGTGTCCTGCCCAACTCCATTTAATTTCCGTCATCATCATCATCATTTCAGCCGAAAGACGTCCACTGCTGGACATAGGCCTCTCCCAAGCACCGCCATTTCGATCGATTCTATGCTTTCCGCATCCAGCGGATTCCTGCGGCCTTCACAAGGTCATCGGTCCATCTTGTGGGAGGCCTTCCAACGCTACGTCTTCCGGTACGTGGTCGCCCCTCCAGAACCTTTCGACCCCATCGGCCATCCGTTCTGCGAGCAATGTGCCCTGCCCATTGCCATTTAAGTTTGGCAATTCTTCGGGCTATGTCGGGTACCTTGGTTCTCCTGCGGATCTCTTAATTTCCGTAACTAACAAGAAATAGAGCAGTGATAGCCTAGTGGTGTGCCCGTCAGACTGCCAAGTCATAGGTCTCAAGTTCCAACCCAAGGCACGCACCTCGTACTCTTTTTGAATTCAAGTGCGTATTATATAATTATCACTTGCTTCAAAAACGGTGAAGAAAAACATCGTGAGGAAACTGGCATGCCTGAGAGATATTTCTCGACAGCATGTGAAGCCAAGTCAGAGGCCCATGGGCGGCTTTAAAACTCTGACACCAGATCACCTAGTGACTAACCACACGAAAAGACTAACAAGAAATGAACATTTTCCATCAGATCGTCCGTGTATACAAGAAATATGATGACCACAGGATTTTAATCGCCACTAAAATTATTATTCTATAGCTCCTTAAATTAATATCTTAGCCCTTATGTGTGCATCCTGTTTGGTTACGAAAGCACCTATCAAAACGAAATATATTTACTTTCCGATATTAACTTTTCATTCAATCTATTCATGTTATTCCAATCAAACGAAAGTAATGCTTCGGTCTACATTTATAGTTATTTGGTTCACATGCTTTTTTAATTCAAATGTTAGTAAATTCTAATCAGTATTACGTAACTTAACGGTTACTTTAACTTAACATTCCAATTAGAATAATTAAGATTTCCAATTCAAATCTCTATACGCTTATCTCAATTTATAAAGTACAATTTTCTATAATCACGTGCCTATAATTTATAGTTTTAAGAGTAACCTATTAAAAAAGTATAAATATCACAATAAATCACTTCGATTTTAGGGTATTAGCTACGTCTTTCGCTCCAATATTGATATTAGATGTATTTATTCCTCTTCGAATAAAAATCTTAATCCCATCCTCCATAATTTAGGTGCGACCGGTGTACCATGCTGCATCTCTTTTTGTTCAATGCCGACTTCAACTGAGACTAATTAAAAGAGAAAACAAACGTTAAATCGTACAAAAGAGTGAAGAAGCTGACAATTTGTAGAAATAATGAAAACTGTCATCACCAATGTATAAACAGGAAACCTGACATCAAAAAGGTAATTAATCTAAAAATCAATATGAATCAAATGAGACAATATTTGAAAATTGCAGTAAAGTTACATTTAAACGAATCCTGAGTCACTTTTCAAAGTCATCAATCAAGATACAATTTTTATTCAAATCATCATTTATACAAACTTTTTGCAAACTTGCATCTTTAAAATAATAATTATAGCTTCTACGCATAACTCACAGGTTCGCCGTTGGGATGCGCGCGCGCACGTCAACTTGTCACTCAAGTAAACGTGCTGTCGACGCAGTTCAGCCAAGTGACCACAGATGGCGTTAGTGGTAGCGTTTTGTAGTAGTGACTATAGTTTTTGGTGATAGTGGATTGATTTAGGTTTTACTCCAAATTGAAGAATAGAAATGTAGAGGGTAAGGTCATAACAAAAGTATTTACAAGCCAGCTGCTTGAATCATAGTGATATCTATTGGATCAAAATATTAGTACCTAAGTTAGGTACAGCTCTTACGAGCCCTGATAAGAATCATAATTATTATGATTTGACTGTATCCTCACTTAAAAATTAAAACTCAAATTAAAACAAAATTTTAGTTTCTTAATTTTTAATCTCTTAAACTTACTTTAGCAGGTTATTCTCGCCATTCCTTTATTAACACAGACCTTATTAAAAATATATTCTATAATAGTCTACGGGATCAAAACAACTTTCGCTCAGTAGCTCATCCCATAAAAGAAGTTCATGGAAGCGAATCATAAAAGTAATTGCGACAAAAACATCCTCGCAGTTTATGTAGAGATAATTTTTACTGCACTATTTCAGCCCACGCGCTTATAAAACTGCAACTTACTGCTATAAACAAACATTTGTAAGGACGAATATGCATGAGTATGTTCAAGTTATGTGCTGATGAAGACAGGTTTGGAAAAATCGGAATATTATATTTTCTGACGAAAGCCTTTTTTTTAAGTGAAATTTCTTTAGACGGGTTGGGAATTTTTGAGATGGGACTAAACCATTGATTTCACGACCTGTTACCGACACCGTGGAGTAAAAGACATCAACGCGTTGATTGCCGCGGTGCCGATTTTTTTTTTTCAAGTTTTTACTTCTTTCGGCACTCCAGGAGTGTC
This sequence comes from Agrochola lychnidis, assembly GCA_963680765.1. Lineage (NCBI taxonomy): Eukaryota > Metazoa > Arthropoda > Insecta > Lepidoptera > Noctuidae > Agrochola > Agrochola lychnidis. The sequence goes on from OY796866.1 coordinate 23,164,122, forward strand.
GAAAAAAAAACAGTGGCTGTTTTTTTTTCTTAGTGGTGTGACTGGCGGTTCTTCAGGATCAATTCTTGATCATAGATTGTCAAGTCAACCTACACTTTGTCAACTGCTGTTTTCGTTTGATTAAAGATGAAAATGTTCTCCATTCTTTGGTGTCAACTGACTTTACTGAAATCACGACTGTTCAATTACAGTTCAGTACCTAATTCCTGGTTAATTTCCTTAAAAACGGATCAGTTTATTTAACAACACATTTGAGTATGTTTTTATGGTGCCCAGAATTTACTGAAGAAATTACCTTGTTTATGAAAAGCATTCTGGTGAGTTTCAGGACTAAAGGGGTATTACTAGACTTATAATTAACAAACAAATCTCAGTTTCAACCAATCTTCTTTTCGTGTGGTTAATGACTAACCTGATGTCAAAGTTTTAATCCCACCCATGGGCCTCTGACTTGGCTTCACATGCCGTCGAGAAATATCTCTCAGGCATGCCGTTTCCTCACGATGTTTTCCTTCACCATTTTTGAAGTAAGTGATAATTATACAATACGCACATGAATCCGAAAAGTCAAAGGTGCCTTGAGTTCGAACTTGAGACCTATGACTTGGCAGTCCGATGGTCACACCACTAGGCTATCACTGCTCAACCAAGTTTCGACCAATGGCTTAGTAAGACATAGAAACTTTAGTGGTAAGAGGAACAGGGTGTAAAGTTCACTCATCCACCATAGAAAAGGGAGGATCCTCCGACCAGACGGGTGTTGTGTCTGGCGGGCAACTGCCCATCGGTTTGAGGTCGGAATCTTGTATATATATCGATCGCTCGGTAAACTCTAATTGCGCAATGCAGGATTTGAGTGACGTCATGTCTATGATGCGTAGTTCGTATATGGCGGTGTGGTATGGTAAGATGACATGAATATTTACTTTTAAAGTATTATATTATTTTAATTATTGTGAATGTGAAGACTGTATGGGTCATTCCTTTCAGTTTTGTTTTTTATTTTATTTTCTCAGTTAGTTCTAATCATGGTCTGATAGTTTGAGTAATTTAAGTGACCTACCCAAATGTCCTTTTTTTGGTATTGTTCGTCGAATCGTTGAGCTCCTTAAATTCTGAGTTGAGCTGCACGATAACTGACAAATGCGTGCACTGACTGGACAGGCCCTCTCAATCTGTGTGGTGCTTTCCTCTAAAGACCACTTCAGACACCAATCCACATGGCCTTCACATGATCTGACCAAGATTATGTCTGGACTTTAAAAGAGACTGTGACCTCTGAGTTTGTTTCGGCCTTTCTTCTCAGAGTAGTCAGATAGGAAACGCCGACCTCATCTAGTTTTTAAAATATGATTGACGTGTAAAAGTGTTTGTACAAACCTACTTACAGAAATAAAATCATTTATCATTTAACCGCTGCAAAACCATCTAATCGCTCGTCCCTTAAACCAATAACCAGAACTCAACAGCGACAAACTTTGTCATAGTTTTAATGTTTCGTGTAAACACAGTTAATGCTCATCATGGTTAGGTACATTAGTATGATTACATGTTTATTGTGCTTTTACAGCGTCATAAACTTTCTTTGTTTACATACGTGAGCTTGCGATCTGGATAAGGGCTATAAAGAACTAAAGTTATTGCTATCGTGTCGCGAAGTATTGTACAAAGTAGTCATTTTTAACGTCTGTATGAACTGGAATAATTAAAAATATGACTTATTTATTATTATTTATTTATTTATATTCATTCAGTAGTATACTTATATCTTTATACATAATAAGTTGGTGCAAACATAAACTCATTAGAGTTTTACCGTGCACCAAAATCATCGACCACATGATTTAGACAATTAAAACAAAAATATAAAATGAGACCATAACAAAAACACAACGAGGGTAGTAAGCGAAATATTTATCTACTTATTACTAACGAGCGAACATCGGTGACCAATCTACTGACCGTCCTTAAAATAAAAAGTAGTGGAGGAATGTGATTTAGATTGATACAGGTTGTTCCTAAAAAGTATGTTATTGTATTAGTAATATGTAGTTATTTACCTATGATATTGTTGCGTCTTGCTATGGAATACCTAGGGCACACTAAAATAAACGCTGAGTGTGGGCTTGTACTACAATTATTTCTTGTAGCTAATTATAAGAACTTATCCTCCTACTTTTATTCGGTTTAACGACCTGCTCCTGCTTCGCATGGGGCAATGGCGATATGTCAAAACATCGAGATTTTAGTACTGTATTTAAGTTGCATATTATACACGAAAACCTTATAGAGTTGATGCTCTAAATCAGCGGTCGGCAACCTTTTGGCAGGCAAGGGCCACAAGGTGGCAAAATAAAGTGAAAGCGGGCCGCACTTGTGATATTAACCCTAGAAGCCCAATATATCTATGTAAATTGGTCATATTCCAAAGAAAAATAAAATGCAATTAAAAATTATTAAACCATACGGAATTTAATTCGTACACGTTATACTTACATTATGTTTATATGTTTGGGCTTTATAGCTAGAAAAATAACCACCGTAAATCATTCAGAAATGAAAACTACAAAGTACCTAAATAGGTAACCGATTATATACAAATTTCAGTGTGATGTCTGAGGTTGCATTTCGGAAGCTATTTCTTGTATGTTAGCTGTCAAATTTGTAGTTGCAATTCGTAGAATGGCTCTCAAATGCTCATAATTTACAATTCAAAAAGTTTGCGCGTTATTTATAACTTTTTTACAAAACATTCACGGGCCGCGTGTTGCCGACCGCTGTTCTAAATGATAGTCGTAACCGCATCAACATCCATAGTGTAGTTCAGAAGATCTAAGCGGTCGCAGATACAGATCAGAATGAAAAGAGACTTTGTTTTATACTATTTATATAGATATTGACACAAATATCTAATAACACCGTCTCAACGATAACCTAACCTTGAACCTTACCTGCAAATTCTCAGTATATTTTTATTTTATTGCAAAGAATTCTCAAAAACAACTATAGACAATATGGCTCCCCAAGACATGTCATTATTTATGAAACTAATATTTTGCTCTATATTTTATTGTTGTCCCAATTCAAAGTATATAAAAAACGCGGGCAACAGACGTACAAATAAAAAATAAAAAAACAAAATTGTTTAGGGTTCAACATGCATGAGTTAAGATTTGATTTTAAACAATTTTGTTTTGGATGCGGTAGGTACTAAAAATTCGGAGATCAGAGGCTTCGGTTTCAGACTCACAGGCTCACATTTTTGACAAGTTTTTGACATTGAAAATCGCTGAGATGAGATTGCGACTAGATTTTGAACATTTTACATCGTTTGGCCGTCAGACTATAGTTTTCTACGGGCTGACTCTTCTGATAAACCCAACCCCTTATTATATCAGGCTTTTAAAAGTGTTTGTAAATGTCTGTAGTAATTGTGAAACAGTTAAGATCAACTGTTATCAGCACACTTTGTACACCAAATCACCTTTAACCTTTTTTTTACCTATTTAAAATTAAACAACAACCGACCTCCAAAAAAAAAACATTAAAAAGTGAAAAATAACTTTAATTTCGGAAGTCGGTGTCTTGGGTTTTGTATTTTCGTTTTTTGCCACCGACTTCCGAAATTAAAGTTATTATTCACTTTTTAATGTTTTTTTTTTGGAGGTCGGTTGTAATTTTTGTAAAAAGTTTTTATTTTTCACTTTTTAGTTATGGTACCTACCCCACACACATTCAAATACCACTACCTGCTACCAGTGACAGAAACTTATCAGATCATCTACATACTAAGTGGGAAAAAAATACGTATTTTGTAGCTAACTAAAAAAATATCCCAGCAAAGTTAATAAAATTTATATGGGACCAATTCGAGAGCACACCCTTTCAAACAAAAAAAGAATTTTCAAAATCGGTCCACAATTGACGGAGAAATCGGTGGACATACATAAAATAAAAAAAACATACGCGACGAACATATAACCTCCTCCTTTTTGGAAGTCGATTAAAAAGACATGACCTATCTAGCCGGTAACACAACCAGGCTCTAAGACTGACGCCAGAAAATTACGTCATTCGTGTTAAGCCAAGCTACAAAGGTGTTTTCTAATCTTTTTATCACTGCATGAGCTTTTCATAGAAGTTTTTATACGGAACCCCCTACATATTCCAAATTCACAATTAACCTTTTTCGGCTACATCGAAGTTCGCCCACACGACACAACATTTTTTTGCGATCCACATTTTGATTAATGCGAGACTGCGCATCGGTTGAATTTTTATCGTTTTTGGACCATCCTTTTTTAATGTGGTGCAATTTTTTTTGTGTCACTTCTGAGATATTCTGTCATTCATTTTTGTGTTGGTGATATTTTATTGAAGCGACGATAACTTTGCAGAACATCTTGCTGTGATATCGCAGTGTCTCGGATTCGATGCCAGTTTTTTTTTTAAAGGTGATCTTTTGCTTGACTTATCAGCGTGGTAGACATTTCCAGAGGTAGTTATCAACGTAGCCGTTTTGAATGTTAAATCTAGTAAAAGTTCGAAGTCTAGGAAAGGACGACTTTAAATGGTCAGCTACTGCCATTGTCAGGGCTCAAATCGATTCGATTCGATCGATCGATAGATTTTTCTGATCAGTATCATGACTACCAAGAACCACAGATTATGGTTACGCCAATATAGTCCAACGTTGGCCCAACCACGTGCTGTTGCATCAAGAAACCTCAATAGGTAGCGCCACCTGTCCCATAAAACAGCTGCCACTAAACCACGTGGTACACCATTCCCCATTCACCATCACGACATTCCATTAACTATCCTCAGAAAACATTACCGTGAAGAAATGAAACACAAAGTAGTAGCATTTTTCAAAACAGCAGGATATTAATACTCTTCTACCAAATCAATACAATGCTGGCTGTGAAGAAAAAAAAAAATAACAAAGAAATCAAGTACCTTATCGAATGATTCCAAATTCGAATACAATTTACGTTCAATTTCTACGCAAGTACCCGATAATATTGTTTCATTGATCAAGCTATATTATCCTTTATTGATGAACAGGTAGGGGTGGTATTTCAGTGAATGTGTTCTGGAAATGTTTATAGGATATAGTGTTAAACCAATAGGGACAGATACAATCATTTGACATGATCTTTCATAATATTGTGGACCTAAATGCGCAATGTGAAGCGATTTGAGTCATAAGCGGTAGCGGGTGACAATTTGTACTTATGAGTAATTGCACACATTTACGCAGCTAAAATTACCAACGTCAAATTATTAGTCACTGAAGAATACTAATATATTTTTTATTCTTTAAAAGTGTATAGTGTGTTCTGATTTTGAAATCTTTAAATTACTTAATATTATTAAAAAGCATCCTGCAATCTTTAATCCTAGCTGTCACCAAAAAACCAAGAAATAATGAATTTCCTATCCTTATGATAATCGTAGATTATTGTGTAATCATTTGAACGTATTCTTCATCCATTACAACTTTTAAAGCTATCAAAGTCACTAGCCCTGTATTTAAGCATTACCGATCATACTCCAAGAGTTCACTTAGCAACAAGAAAAGATCCATATACCCATTAACACTACACCACAAACATGTTCACAGACAATACAATGTTAAGTGGGGGTCGATTCGACCCTTAACAATATTTCTGAACAAAAACGTGTCAATATTTTGAACAATATTGTCGTTACCATTGTGGTCGGTGAAGATAAATTACTATTGCCGTTCTCATAATATAATGTAGTATAATTTGTTACGATTAGTTTAGTGTGTTGACTTAGTGTGGATGTGGTGTGCAGTTAAAGTTAAAAAAATTGGTTTTGAAGTTGTTAGTAGTCTTAACAAGACATTATTTGGTGAAATTATAGATCGATAATATTGCAGAAATAAAAAATAAAATATCAAGATGCGTTTGTGATCTAAGCACAACCATACAAATCAATTAAACTATAAAAGCACAGAAAACAGAACAAAGGGAGTACCATCATCATTTCCGTCTAAGTACGTCCACTGTTAAACATAGGCCTCCCCCAAAGTACCATTGGGATAACGCATAACTAAGCAATTTGAAAACAAAATCCTGTGCACATGACCCTTTTTTTTCGTAGGTAAGCGATACTATAGTGGCCGAGTGTTGCCGACCACCGACAGCCAATCTGTTGACCATTTTCTTTTTTTTTTTTTAAGTACTTGGTACTTATTGAAAGACCTACACTGTCCTCCCATACCTAGAAACACTGTTATATAAAAGTATTGTAAAAGCCAATTATTTTTAAAAGAGTAACTGTGGAGTTTCTTGCCGGCTCTTCTCCATAGGAAGCAACCAATTGGAACCGTGCACCTAGCTTCTGACGTTTCATAAGTGCCCATGTAGGTTTATGTGAAATAAAATATGTTGATATTGATTTTTTTGATTTTGAGTGCTGCATGCAAGAATAGTCCTTACAGTGTACAGATATGCGTTTCTTCGATAGTACTTACTTACATCAACCAGTCCTATGCTTCTCCCATCCCGCTAAAGAGAGACTGCGCTTTACTTTCATAAGCAATTTTCTAGTTTTTTTTTTTCTGCTTTTATTTTTATTTTACTTTGTTTTTCACTTTTTTATATTTATTTACGTTTTAATGAGTATGTTTTAGTGTAATTTTTGACTTTCTGAGCGAGTCTCAATAAATACAACAAATACATTTTGCATCTCATCGTTGCCTACATATCTTTGTTTGCTTATATCAGTTACCTACCTACTTCTTCTTCCTAGTTCTTTATTGTGATTAGAAACTAATTAAATTATGGAATTCTCAAATCGTTCTATCTCATCCACTCATTTCCAACCCATATCTGCTACCACATTTGTACCGCAGTTCGCTCGTCACCGCCTACCGAATATTCGTCTATTGTGACCAGAGCATCTGTTTACAAACGTATGGGTACTAACGACCGGCCGCGCAGCCGCACGGTTGATCTTTATCATTTCATTGATTTACGCGTGATTTCCAATGATTTTACTGATGTGTGATAATATTATATTCTTTTTTTAATTTCAAATATAGGGTGCGTTATGTTTGCAATAGTTTTTGTGTTCATAAATGTGTTAACAGAATTTTTGATGTATTTTTTTCGAGGGAATGTGGTTGCGATTTTTATCTGGTTGCAAATAATTGTGGATTGGATGATGTTATTATTGGTATTAGTTTGATCTTGATGTGATGTGAAGAGTGGAGTGTTATTTTTTATACCTAGCTTGAGGTAGCGTTGTTTGTCAGCACCAGGCAAATAACTTTCTTGCTTGATGGGTGAATTAGGAACGAACTTGTAAAATAATAAGCAGTATCAACAAATAACTAACCAAATATAATTTTATTTATTTACTTGTTTAAGTATTAAGGTTGAACTAGTCGCGGGCTCGAACTCATTGGTGGGCTTGGTCAAAAAGCACGCTATCTCACCTGGCATCGTGTGCGACAGAGATAGTATCAGTGATGAGCAGTTAGACGCTGGTCTACATGCACAAACTCTAATTCGCACGCACACAAACACCGTTCAGAACGATTTTAGTAAAACTAGTGCGTAAAAAATTACAATTGAGCTTTGTCGGAACGAGCTTTGTTTTGGAGATTTTATACTTCTTTTATTACTTATTTACTCCCAAAGTTGCGTTAAAATTAGCAGGAAAAACGAATCTTTGTTGTCTCATAACTTTTTAATTGCTTTTTTTTACTATTCTGCTTCTGTACAGACAAAATTAATAATAAGACAAAACGATTTCATATTTTATTTTGGATGTACAATGTGTAACAGTGGAGTAAAAACCCCCCCGAAATTTGTATGGAAAAAGTATCGGCTAGTTGCGCCGGCGGCGAAATCAATACTGAACCAATTCAAGTCAACAAATAATCCACAACAACAGACAATCAACAACAACAAACAACAACAACTAGACAATAATAAAAACAATCAATTAATCAATCAATTAGTCAATTCAGGTTCAAGTAAACAGTGAAGTAGCCAGATTCCTGGAGTGTTGAAGCAAAAACTTATGGCAGAATAGAACGAAATCCTCCCACAGTTTTAGACATAAATATAAACAAAACATAAAAAGATATAACATTCACAAACTCCCGTCTTCTTCAATGAAATCGAACAACACTGAACACAACATCGTTTTTCAACAATTTAGTCACAGTGTATTTGACAGCGTTTTGTAAGAAACAGAAGGTGATAAATTTGTTGCTGCTCACTCCAGCCATTGTCAATTTTGTATTGAGGACGCCCTATTGTTGCGTGGTACTTCGATTTTGCTCGGATTTGTGTAGAGATGGTGCATGGTACAAGAGTGGGCGAGGTCATAAGCAGAGCGATCTGAAGTTTTTGACAAGATATTATGCAATAGTATTTCCTATAAAGCTAACATAATAGTAATTTCAAATATTTTCTCTAAAAGCGATTTTAAATAACATATTGTAAGAATTTTTCGTTCACGAACAAAATATTCAAAAGAAAACAATTTATATAAATGAATAAACAGAATTATAATATATAAAAATAATCTAAAATATTTAAGTACTTTTTACAGATAAAACATAAATAATAATAGTTAAGCGAAATGTTAGTAGGTATCTTATTTGCGATCTCCTGACTTAGATTATGTGTAAGTTAAAACTTGTTCCCACAAAAACAATGATCTCCTAAAACAGGGATTCCTTTGCTGCACCCTTTTGCTGTGCCCTACAGGGTCCATAATGATCTAAATTATATAATTACCACCTAAGTACACATTATGGTAAAGCAATAAAGATATTGAGGATTGAGATAATCAACTGCAACAGCTAATCTACGAACACATTCGCTATTAAGAATTTAACAGAAAAAGTATGGTACAGACTTAAAGGAAAGACCAAAAGGTAATCTACCACATTTTTTATGGATACATGATTTTGTATATATTACGTCAAAGGACTAGTCCATTGACTGATGATGTTTTTAGTGATGAACATTTCACAAATATAAGAAAAAAACAAAGGTATCTTTAGCCTACTGGGTAGCAGCTCATCACTTGTACCACACGCTTCCAACGTTCGATTTTACCGCGGATCCATATCGCACAATACAGTTCGTTAGCTGAAACATCTTAGTTTTTACTAACTCTAGATTATCTTTAGCAGACGGTTTATATTCATCAATGGGATCGCCTGGTTATTGCTGTTTTTGACACTATTGTGCGAAAGGAGAATAAATGGAACGGCGACTTCATTATCAGTTTTTGTTTCTTGAAATTGTTCCAAGTATAAAATGAACTTGTCTGGGGCGCTAGTTTAGTTAGTTTAGAACTGTTGGTAACTTAAACCGTTTTCCATACTTAATCTCGTGTTCACTTTCCATCATCTACTTATCCTACACTATTATACGAGCAATATTTGTATGTATATATATTTGTTTTATTTGTATTCAAGTTTTCGAAATCGGCTCTAACGATTTCGATGAAAGTTGCAATATAAGGGTTTACGGCGGCAAAAAATCGACCTATTTAGGTCTCATATCTGGAAAAACTAGTTTTCTCTATTTTCACAGCCTCGTGAATGTGATACAACGCTAGTATACCTTTTTTTTTTGGGTGGGAAAACATCAAATAACTTCTCCCGCTCTGGGCGGAGCGGGAGGGCGTGTCAGACTCTTACTGTCTAAAACCCACCCGTGTTCCTTCAGTTGCCATGTTGCTAGGGGGGCCACGATTTCCCTATCGGTTTTCTTCGAACCCCCGGCAGGCATTGGCCCTAACGGACCCCGTCAATTCTGCTGACATCTCTTTGAGGCGCGCGTGGAACACAACGCGCCGTCGACCCGGGCTTGGTCCTTATCGGACGGCGAGCTGCCCATTGCTCACCGTCCGCAAGCCCGCGCCTACGGTGGCCGGAAATCTTCCTGTGATTCCCGACGCCCAAGGCGTCTCCTCCTGCGGTGGTTAGGGGCGCGAGGGCGCGAAATTTGCATCTCCCTCACGCGCTCCGTCTCCTCCTTCGCGAGCATTACTGCTTCGCAGAAGGAGGTGACGGCCTCCTATTTCCTCTTGCTCCGTAGCATGGCCCGAATCAGGGCCGGACGCGAGAGGTCACCGCCGCCGATCGCTTCCACGAGGACACGGCGATGCCCTGCCCAAGCCGGGCAAATCTCCACCGTATGCTCCACCGTGTCCTCCGGGCGATCCACACAGTGATGACACCCAGGCGTTTCCTCCCGCTTTATCCTGAACAGGTACCTACCGAAACAGCCGTGTCCGGTGAGCACTTGTGTCAGGCGGAAGGTGAGGACGCCGTGGCGCCTCTCTAGCCCGCGTGGCCCTCAAAGAGGGGTCTTATCGCCGCAATTGTGGCGTGCCCAGCACTGGGTTGCGACAATCGCACTCTCCATTCCGCCATGAGATCCTGCCGGAGCTCTGTCCGCTGTGCCGCGACTTCTTGCGGCATCGGAGTTAAGCCCCGGCGTTTCGCCTCCTCGCGCCACTCCCAAATGTGCGCGAGGACCTTTGCCTCCAGATCCCATGGAACGCTAGTATACCTGGATGATATGTTTATCTATTTTCACCAGGTACTTTCACATTATTCATATTAAATTCTGAGTTCAATAGTAAGTAAAACAGACAATTTATTTCATTTTAATTGTTCCTAACGGTCATGTGAAATGTTTCTCAAAGAAGTTCGCTCAAAACATTCCGGCAATGTGTTTTATGTTTTGGCTATGTTGTGTTCTTGTGACGATAGATAGCGTTGGCAGTGGCAATGTTTTCGATTGAGTGAAAGCAATGAGATGAAACATCACCTTTTACTATAGTCATCATGAATGCTACTTTTCTATATCTCGCCCTGAAGACCGAAATTCCTTTCCTAGGTCAAGCAGTGATATGCCAAGACAAAAGACTGTCGAACTCTTATCTACTAAAACCCTACGAGAGAGACTCTACTCATGCGTTCACTACTGCCCTATCAGCTACTTAGTCATGAAGAATTAATTGTACTTATAGTTATCTACCCAAAATCCTACTTTATACCGCAGTTTCACACGTTGTCATTCAAACAGCTCTAAGACAATAGTATGCTTCCCGGCGCGCGGCGCTCGCGCACTGATCTAGGTGTCAACAGTTGCGTAACTGCGCGCGCATATCGGGCGCGAAATGACGCGTGGGTGGTGCGCCGGAGTCGATAGTGATGTAGGAAATTTAGAGGCATAGTAGTCTTATTGAAGTTAGTTAGGTGATTTAAAAAACGAAGCAATGGTAAATAATGCATAAAACCATTTTTGATAGGTTCGGTGGAATTACGTTAGATGGCGGTAGTAACAACAATTGATACTTTATTCAACTTGTTTCTCTGCAAAACTTGAGATCTCAAACAGATTTCTGTAATGAGTTGGAGATTGCGACTTGAATTTGAAGGTTTTAGGAAGTACAAGAATTGGCCTTAAGAACTGATAGCCGGTAGGTAGTCACCGATATCCATTCTCGTGAACTCAGAAAAGACTAGATAGATTTTTTGTTATGGAGTATACAGATATTTCAATGACCAGCACGTTTAGGATGATCACAATAGAAACGGATTTTGTCGACGGAAGTATAGACAAAATGACAGATAAACAATCACTATCTGTAATTTTGTCTATTCTTCCGTCGACAAAACCCGTTTGAATAGTTTTCATGCTACACGTGCTGGTTTATAGAAACCCCAGTATGGAAAAACAAAACAAAAACCTCTTTTTTATAACCGTGAACAGTTCCAAGATTAAACTAAAACAACTCCCAAACTCTAACACTACCTCCTCCAACATCACTGGCCCAACCTTGGCCGCAGCATGATTTACTCCAGCCTACCCTCATTAGCATAATATTATCTGCGCTGTTCCGGTGACTAATGCGCTAAACACTCGCTTGTCAGCTTGACTGTTAGTTTTATATGTGCCAATCACGTCAGCTATTAAGATTTGAACTGAATTACGGTGTAAATTGCCTTTTCGGTTGAAGTTTGGTTTAACTTATCGAGTACTAGTTCGGAAATTAAGTGTTGTGTATCCGGAGTTATTATAATAACAGTATTTGTTTGCTATATTATTTTGTTTTTTTCAGAAACTGTGGGAAAAGTGACGAATATAATTCATCATTGAAGCTACTGTATTCGAATTTTTGCAAATGTCAGAGCGTTATCTCGCAAAGAGTTAAAGGCCAATAAAAGAAGCGCATACATCCTTAAAAAATTGCAAGTAAAAGGACCAAATTAATAACTTAATAAGACATTAAAAAGGAAGCACGATACTCCTGTAAACAGCGTTAAACATTCCTTTATAGTTCCATGGTGAAATAATCTAAAAATTATATATGTTAATGTTCACCAACATAGACTGTTTAAGTTGATTATATTACTGCATTTTCGCTCCCTTAGGAAGAACAGCTGTTTTATAACTAAATCAGCGTAACCATTTTAAATATAATAAAATATTAGGCAAAAAAATATAAATGGCTTTTAAAGAAAGTTCGCTCGATTTTTTCAATGTAACTTTGGCCCTAGTAAAAGTGTATTAGATTTTATTTAAAGGCCTGAACAAATTGTCAATACATTTGACGCGCCCTCTAACTCACAATAAGTAGTTTTTAAATCGAGCGATTGTTACAATTCTGTTCTCAAAGCGAAATTTATGGACACTCTAAAACGAAAACCAATTTACATCTGCACTTTTGACAAAACACTGTAGACCTTATCACAAAGGCTTGAGGAGGATAATTGAATGTTGTATATTTTTGGGATAGTAAACGTAAGTTTGTAAAAAGAGTCTATAACGAGTATTCTTTTGGTTTAAAATCGAGAGATCACGGTACATAAATAAAATTAGGCGCGATGCCCTACAAACGGTTGCCACCCTAGTTAACCCGTAATGGCGCGGGTCGAAATATTTTGACATTTATGAAGTTCGCCGACAAAGAGATTCAGATAGTACTGGAAACGTCGTTGTCTCATTGTTGAATCTGAAAAGAACAGTTTAGATGTGATTGTAAATTATTTATTAGAGATCATGGAAACAGACTTATTGTTTCGCAAATCGTAAAGCACACATGATGCCGTTTGGTCCTCCGATCCGAATTATGTTTTCATACTTAAGGGTTACGAGTTTACAAATGTTTCGTGGACATTACAATTGCTTATCCCGATTAGATCTATTCCATATTATTCTTGTACTGTAAATCATATTGAAAAACAAGAGTGATTGACACTGAGACATTAGAAAAGCTATCACATCGATAAAATCGTCGCCCTCCCCGCTAACTGTCGTATCTCGCAAACTGACGTATCTGCACTGACATTACCTACGTGTTCAGAACTTTGTTTCGAAAAAGTTCTCTCTAATCGTCGTGTCTGTGTCGTTTACCGTTTAGAAGATAATCACGTATTTTGTTTTGCGTGAGTTTTGTTTGAGAGAAATAATATTCTCACCACCTGTCGTATATGCACACATCTACAATTAGTGAGTTAAGATTAAGTCAAGAGCTATTTATAAAAAGTTATTAATGCATTAATAAAGCTACAGCTAACGCAACTATATTAACATGATTGTAGCGCCCGACCGAAAAACTGTTGCCCTGGAAAAATATCAATTGCTAGTTATGACAGTTAGCCGGGAGGGCGACGATATAACAGACCAACTACGCTTCACACACACCAAAAACCACGCTCCCCATTTCATCGCTTCCATTCCCTATCAAACCAGAACCCTAATGTTTTAACCATAGACACACCTATGGCATAAACAGAGAAATAAATCTAAACACATCCTCGACTTTCAATACCATAGACTTCCAACAATACCATGATTTGTTAGCAGCAGTCCCATAAATATATGGTATTTCTAAGCAATGTTTATATAAAAAATCTTTATTTATCGCTCAGTTATGGGATATTGATAGTAATCTTAGCCGTTTGTTATAGATGACGATGTCAACTTTGTTGGGTGTGGTATAAGCTGGTTGCTGAATTTAAGACGTAGTGTGCTTGTAAGAATGAGCTGAGAATATTAAGCTGTGGTTTCAATATTTAAAATAGTTTTAGGAAGTAAATTTCAAAAAAAATCTAAACTAAGATAGCAAAAACAGCCGACCGAATTTAAACAGTTGTCAAGGGTAAGGTTATGTTTTAGCACATTATACAAGAAAACGATACCTAAAGACCAGAATTTTTTGGGTAAATTTCAGGGTATTTTCAGAAACTATGAAATTAATGGCTTGATAAATTGATGGTAGATCTTTTGCTACACTTTTATGCGTCATTTTTTAGTCAATATTTTAAAATTAGATGGTGCCGGCAATTCTTAGTTGACTGATCCCTGAGAAGAAATGCCGAAACAAAACTAAGAGATCTCTTTTAAACTTAACTTGATTTAACTAGCAAATCTATAATTATGATCGATGTTTAGTCAAATTTAAGCTAAGACAAGGAACTTGTTATTGTACACTATACAATACATGCTTACCTTAATAACAAGATTACAAACCAAAAGCAATATTCAATGTCAACACAATTCAAATATTTAAAACAAAACAGTGGCACTCCGGGAGTGCCAACAGAAGTGAAAACTTGAAAAAAAACCGGCCAAGTGCGTGTCGGACTACGCACAATGAAGGGTTCCGTAGTTGGGATGAATTTATCCCAAAAACAAACTTAACTTGTTAGTTGATAAACATGTTCTCCCATACGGAATGTATGGGAAAACATGTTTTTGCAACTGCAAAGTTAAGTTGGTCAATTATTACTCGATAACTAGTAAAGCCTACTTAGCTGTGATAGTTTTTCTTTTAATTTCGTTATATAAACTACTGCTGTAATTTTTTTCACATATCCAAAACTAACCATTTAGCTGGCAGGGGGGGGGACACTTGACTCTAACAAAAATGAGCACTTTAAAGCTTAATATTTTGCAAACGGATCCCTGAATCCAAAAATGGTTTTCACAAACTCATAATGTTTTTGTAAGACCTTTCTAATGATACCCCACACTATGGGATGAAAAAATAAAACTGAAACATCACCACTTTACGTGTATGGGAGGTACCCTAAAAAAAATGTTTTTCATAATTTTGTTTTATTACTTTGTCGGCGTAATTAATATGTATACCTATGCTAAATTACAGCTTTCTAGTGCTAAGGGTCTCGGAGCTAGACCGCGGACAGACAGACAGACAGACAGACAGACGGACATGACGAAACTATAAGGGTTCCTTGTTTACTACGGAACCCTAAAAATCAGCATCGCGATAATCAACGCGTTGATGTATTTTACTCCAAGCCTTGCGGTAATCAACTTGTTGATGTCTTACTCCACGGTGTCGGTAACAGGTCGCGAAATCAATGGGTTAGTTCCATCTCAAAAATGCCCAACGCGCCTAAAGAAGTTGGGAACAACTCAATTGGGCGAATGATTCCTTATTTCCTAAAACCCCAAGCAAACCCAAGAACTATCCATTGTTTACTTACCAATAAACAAATAAGCATTCTTGTTTGTATACTAAAGGGATATATTTAACCAGTGTCGAACTAAATACCTTATTGAGCCGATATCTCAGCCGGTATATTGTTACGAACACCGTCATTGTCGCGCGGTGACTAACCGGGCTTGCTAGACGAACGCAAAGACTAATTAGTACAGACGGCGTAATAATTGTGATTTATATTAGGAATTAGTCTTTGTAGTAACAGATGTTGAGGTGTGTAGGATTAAACTAACTGTAAGATCGGAAAATCCGGTTTGGAAAAACATAGTCGGGTAAGGACTAGGCTAACAATTTAGAGAGCATGTTTAGTCTAAACATAAAAAAAACAAATGAAAACAATAGTGTATTCAGGGTGTTTGGCAAAACGTTGAACATACGAAAATGGTGGATAGATCATCTGCTACTTACTCAGCCCTAATTTATTTGGCCCTGGCGCCCTGGATATTATTTTTTTTCATTTTTCTTTCTTCTAGTTTCACAACTTTCTTAACTTTAAAGTGTAATTTTTATTTAAAAAAAATGGGTAAAACAGGCATTTTTTTTAAATCTTATATATTGGCAGATTCTTATAACAGAAAGATGTAAAAAATACTTAAATCCTAATTTCAACCTGCATTAAAAAAAATCCAGGGGGCCAGGGCCAAATAAATTAGGGCTGAGTAAGTAGCAGATGACCCCACCTATCCACCATTTTCGTATGTTCAACGTTCTGCCAAACACCCTGTATTGGTCCTTCGATCCTGCAAGTCTTAAGATTTGGGTCAAAAAACTGGAACATGTCACCTGTCATATCAATAGTTAAAAAGATGGACTAGATAATTATAAGGCGTCGGTGAAAATGGTGGAGATGATCTTTTTTTATTAAAGTTTAATACTTACAAAGTGTTACAAACTGGCACTAAACTACATGATTAAACGAAGACGTGTTTAATGACGTCTGCGTTCAACAATGCTATCTATCTACCAACACTTTCATATACATTTGGATCATCCCTGGTTAAAGACGTAGGAGAGTAACCACAGCAAATCTACATACTTACAGCAACTACAATCACTCAATATACAACGCAAAATCAAAACAGCAACATTACAGTCCCGTCTCTTTCCTCTTGATCTACAATTCATTACAAATTCACTATTAATAATTTATCTGGAGCTGCGTGGGCGCTACTAGACAATGGACGCACGCACTAACAATACTGATTCTTTTTATTATTATTAAATCTGTGTAGTAATAGTGTTGTGTAGTTGAGTGTTAAGGCGGGTGATGGATATGGATCATCTAGTTTTGATACTTCTTTGTTGCTTTTGGAACTATATTTTCGTTGAAAAGAAATTGACTCTGTCTTTTTGTAAGAAGTGGAGAGTTGGCAGAGGTCCTTTGAGACATTTCCAGTACTGTTCAATATGGATTTTCGGTTCTTCACTACAGATCGAGAATTCTATTTCCATGGGCAACTATTATGTATTTGATTGGGCATGTCAGATTATTGTTAGCAAAAGGGGCTACGATGGAAGTGAAGGACAAACTTACTGCGGGCTTATCCTATCAGTAGGTACTCTTATCGAAATATAGTCTGATCATTCATGGCTAAGAACCCTTACAAACAAATAGAAAGTTCAAGTTCACGGAAAGTACAATGATGTTTTATGGATTAGCAGTAACTAAGACTGTAGATAATTTCATGCTTATCAACTTAAGGATTACACGATTGACGGCTATCAATCTCTATGTCCTACTAGCCTACTTTTACATACGGAATTTAACCTAATCTATATGGCTCACTTATTCATGTACATTCATTCTCAATTTACTAAGCAGTTATCTAAACATCTAGGTACAAACGTACCGACATAAATCATTCAATTATATTTATCTGCGAATTATTCATAAGCGCTCTTTACTTACGAGTTCCGATTGTTTCGCGCCGATTCGCTCCAATCGAGAGACGAATCGAATTGGATCGATGCTATGAATCGATTGATTTATTGCGCTCAACATCGATGATTTATTTATTTTAAAGTTGACCGCGAGATGGATATCATATCGTTCGTCTGGCTAATTTATTCCAAGAGAGAGCGCATCTTTTTTTGCCGATTTTTTGTGAAAACATTTCACTAGTTTATTCAAATATGTATGGTAATATTAATATTTGAAGCCTAATTG
Source organism: Agrochola lychnidis (assembly GCA_963680765.1). NCBI lineage: Eukaryota > Metazoa > Arthropoda > Insecta > Lepidoptera > Noctuidae > Agrochola > Agrochola lychnidis. The sequence goes on from OY796866.1 coordinate 23,181,835, forward strand.
TGGGGTTTCTCTTTAATCGTAATAAATGATAGTTTGTAGAGAAAAATGGATTTTAAATTCAGATTTGTATTTCGAATCGAATAAGCAAATAGTTATTTTAAATCAATTTAGAAATCGATTCATAAAATTAAAATGGCATCAATTATTGTGGATTATTTGAATTGATTTTTGATTGGGTTTTAAATTAGCTTAGTATTTGATTTGAGACATACATAGTCGACTATGAATCATGCAGTTTCACACTATTATTTTTATTATTATTTTTATACATAATAATGACTTGTAAAAACATTTACTTTTATGATTTATGTGGTCTTCGCAAAGGCCATTATCTTCGTTCAAGAGAATGGATCATTATCATATTAGAAATATTTTCCTTAAAATTTCTTAGACTTATTTTTCCAAACCTGAAGTTTGTCTCCCAGGACCAAAACGCTTATAAAATATAGAAAAAATCAAACCATTCTATGAATAAAAATATTATTAAAAACGTTATTGTCAAAATTCGATTCTTAAAATGAATGATGTTCATTACAATTTCAGCCTCGCGAAAAAAGCAAAAATTACAACAATAAATATTAATTTAAAGTAGTCAATAAGCCTCTCAGTTACTTTGAGAAAGTCATACAAGTCAATATTTTTAAAACAAAAAGTATCCATTACAAATATTCGAAATGATATGAATCGAGATATCTGCACACGCAATGAAATATTTATGATACCGAATGGTTGCGTCACTGATGATGAAGATGGTAATCGATTATCATAATATTGAGAGAGAGTACGATTTTTTGACACGAATAATTACCATAAAAATTCTTTACGGATGATATTTTTTTAAATAAATTATTATGTACACTTTTGGATAATGAGTATGGCTTGAAGATAAAAGATATTTATAATGTGTGGTGTTTGCATAAGACGACATTTTAAAGGTTGATAGTCAATTTTGTGTTGTAATGTGAGCTGTCTTGGATGTGAACAATAAAAAGATAAGCAGAGATATTATTAACGACCATAAACTCACAGTATTTTCTGTATATGTAAAGGAACAATTATTTTAATTTAAAAAGCCATTACTTTCCAACAGAATAAATTCCTAATCATTTTTGCTTGAACTAAGACCAAAGGCAAGAGGACCAAAAACAGTAACGTGCATGTTTTTCGAGTCATCATAGTCAATGATGTTTTTCGTGAGTAAACAAAACTCCCAAACCACACAAATTATAATTTCGATGACAGCAATGCTTAAAAACCACAACGTATAAGAAAAAAAAGAGAGAGAAACCTTAACTCAACTAGGTCAAGTAAGGGAACCATGCACAGCGGCACTAAAATTACAGATCACCGTAATAATGAGAGTATAAAGTGCCAACTTAACCATAAAGAAAACTCTTAATTCATACAATCACCGTGGATGCCCGAAAACTTTAATTTCAAAATTTATGACGTGATCCTGGCTCCAATTTGGCAAAATTTATACCCAGTGGGCCAACCCTGTTTTTATAATGTGCACAAATTGTATATTGGGTAAAAATTGGACGGTAGGTGCAAGTTAGTTCTGATTGGGCAACGTTGCATGATTAGGTTGTAAGTAGATGAGTTTATGAGGTTCGGTTATCGGGGTAATGGTTGGTCGTGAGAAACATGATTATAATAACGTTAAAATGTAAGATTTTGGCAATAGTTTAAAAGTAAATCGGTCAATGGTGACCAAGAGCTTGGATTCAATAGCAGGAGAACTGTTTGACATCTGAGGGGCAATTCCCGTATTTTTAAGAACTTTCGGATTCTAATCTCATTCGCAATCTGTTAAAAATACAATCTATTTACCAACGTTTTTGACAAATTTGACAGCTTGCGACTTGAATGTGAACGTTTTTAATCGACTTAAAAAAAAAGGAGGAGGTTCTCAATTCGACGGGATATTTTTTTTTTAATGTGTTTTCCCCGATTACTCGAAGACGGCTAGACCGATTTGAAATTTTTTTTTTTTTTGTTTGAAAGGGTTGATCCCATTGTCATTTGATCACGATCTGATGATGAAATCTTGAAGACATCGAGGGAACTCTTCAAATATTAAGGGCACATCTATAGCGATTTGGGTATTTTTGATGAGCAGTTGACGTTAGGCTGTTGTAACTTAGATAAATTACAAACCAACCCACTAAAAAGTGAAAAAAAAAAACTTTTTTACAAAAAATACAACCGACTTCCAAACTATAAAGTGAAAAATAACTTTAATTTTGGAAGTCGGTGTCAAAAAACTAAAATACTGATCCAAAGACAACGACTTCCGAAATTAAAGTTATTTTTCACTTTGTAGTTTGGAAGTCGGTTGTATTTTTTGTAAAAAGTTTTTTTTTTTAAGTACGAGAATTGGCCTTCAGAGCGACTATAATATCATCAGTGGCTACTGTTTTCGTCTGCCGGATACACAAATTCGTTTTTGCTCATTTGTGAAATAGAGGAGGATAATCTTAAGTTAGATAAATCAAATACCTGGAGACTACAAACACAGTCAGCAACTTCGTTACACCCATCTATCGAAAGGGTTTTTATTGAAGTGAAAACTTCTTTAGGCGCATTTGGCATTTTTGTGATGGGAAAAAACAATTGAACTCGTGACACCGTTACCGACACCTCATATTTGTAAACGCGATTGTGCTCTTTATTTATTTAATGTTACGGATCAATGTTCTATACAAGTATTTTTACTTTAAAGGTTTTGGAAGTTTTTTTTTTTTTTGTAAACGCGATTGTGCTCTTTATTTAGAAAAGGTTACGAACCAGTGTTCTATACAAGTATTTTTCTTCCACCAAGGCGATCTGTTTTTACTTCTATCGACACTCCCGGAGCGCCACTGTTTTTTTTTTCTTAAATTCAATTTAATTTATCAGATCACTTTTCTACAGTCCAGCCAAGCCTAAATGGAATCGAAAGAGGCCTAAAACGACAAAGAAGCATTATCTCTCACCGTTTCAACCAAGAATTAATCCATATCTGACAAACTCGTGACAGCATTACCCTTCCCATATATCACGACACGGGTACAATTATTTCCTCTCACCCAAATACAGTTCAAACATAATCTGTCCATTACGCCTTACATTTATTTACAGCATCACAATCTCCATGAATAATTGATCCACATTAGCTTATTAGCACACGAGTTCCGTAGCAATGGGCAGACAGACGTACAAACAAGAACAATGGCCGACAGGAAACAATGACAGAAAAAGAATCGTTTAATCCAATTACAATGATAAACATGGGAGCTGGAGAGAATAGTGTGGATACGAAGGGATTAAAAATTAAAAACCTTTTGTAGTTAAAACATCGTGTTTGAATTTTAACTAGATAAAAATCTTAGATTAAGTTTATTGGTGACCAATACGTAAACAGTTATTTTATTTTAATGGTTTTTATTCATTAACGAAGTTCGAATTTGGATGCATAATTATGGAACGTGGACTTCGCCATGAGCTGTCATTGCAAGGTTCAGACAATTATCTATGTTACGAGGCCGTACTACACTTTTGCCACACCGTGAAAATGTAATAGTAATGTTCTTAAAAAGGCAAAAAAAAAAACAGTGGCACTCCAGGAGTGCCGAAAAAGTGAAAATGCGAAGTGTAATCAATGCGTTGATGTCTTTTACTCCACGGTGTCGGTAAATTGCGTTACAGTGTCACGAAATCAATGGTTTAGTTCCATCTCAAAAATGCCCAACGCACCTAAAGAAGTTATTCACTTTAAAAATGTAAAAAATGTTCGTCATGTTTGAAAAGAAAAAAATATTTTTACAAAAAAAAAAAAACAATCGACTTCCAAAAAAAAACACTAAAAAAATTGAAAAATTACTTTAATTTCTTTTCTAAATCTTTGGTTTTGAATTTTCGTTTTTTGCCACCGACTTCCGAAATTAAAGTTATTTTTCGCTTTGTTGTGTTTTTTTTTGGATGTCGGTAGTTTTTTTTTTTTTTTGTAAAAAGTTTTTATTTTTCAGTTTTTAGTAGTGGTACCTACCCTACAAAAATTGGAATAACACTTACCTGCTATGTAAATAACAGTGACAGGAACTTAAGATATCATCCATATTCTAAGTGGAAAAAAAATACGTATTATTGAACCCAACTAAAAAACCGTCCAAGCAAAATTAATAAAAATTATATGGGACCACACTGAAAGCACCAGCTTTCAAATAAAAAAGAATCATCAAAATCGGTTTACCCAGTCGAAAGTTCTGAGGTAACAAACATGAAAAAAAAAATACAGTCGAATTGAGAACATCCTCCTTTTTTTGAATTCGGTTAAAACACAGAACGTAAATAAAATTATGTTTCTCAAATAAACAGATTCAGTAATACTTAAAAAATTATATAGAAAAAATTAACAGTAGGCTTTCAAAAGCCACACTATGCTACCAGTAAAGTCTGACCAACCGATATACGCATTGCGTTTGGGTGGTCCACATTACCGTTTTATCATCAGACCAACGTGTGCCGGCGAAGTGGATCGGTTGACGATGAATGGATAAAACAATGGCCTTTACCATCGGTCATTGTGACTGACAAACTTTAAATAGAGTAGATTAGGCAGAGGTGGTTGGTGTGGTTGACTTCTCTTTATGGTATTGTGTGTACCAGCAAGATATTGGGAATGACTTTTTGAAATGAAAACTTCTTTAGGCGGCACGTTGGGCATTTTTGAGATGGGACTAAACCATTGATTTCGCGACACTGTAACGCAATTTACCAAAATCAAAATCAAAATATTTTATTTCACATAAACCTACAAGGGCACTTATGAAACGTTGGAAGCTAGGTACCGACACCGTAGAGTAAAAGACATCAACACGCTGATTACCGCGGTGCTTGGGGTAAAAGACATCAACGCGTTGATTACCGCGGTGTCGATTTTTTTTTTCATGTTTTCTCTTCTGTCGGCACTCCCGGAGTTCCACTGTTTTTTTTGTTTCTGATTACTGTAACGTGAGTTACGAATTCAACATTGGAAAATGGAAATAGCCTTTAGAGGCCCTGGCCTACACATTTAGGAATTAGAATTTCCGCTCTTTTACCACCAAAAATGGCCGGGAAACGAGTTGATAGGCAATGACGTAAATCAAAGAAAAAAAATTGCGCTGGATAATACAGAATTAAAGCACCGCGCTATTATTATTTATTATACACGGTATTTTTTTTTTTAAGTGATAACTCCTTTAGACGCGTTGGGCATTTTTGAAATGGAAAAAACCAATTGAACCCGCGACGCCGTTACCGACACCTCATTTTTGTAAACGCGATTGTGCTCTTTATTCATATTACGTTACGGATCAATGATGCAAGTATTTTCTTGTTTAAGTTTTCACTTCTGTTAGCACTCCCGTTTTTTATGTGTTTATTACTACTTAATAAGTATATTAATTGTATGCCGTTGAAGTCAAGACGTAGCGTTCACTGTATCTTTACTTTTTGTTCACCTATTAAATGAAAAAATAAAAATTAAAATATTTCTGTTTTGAACAGTTGCTCAAATATCAGAGGCATTGGTCTAGCTAAAGTATTTTAAAAGAAGTCGCTCCATTGTTAATTAATTAACTTAACTTGGTCACCAATGCCGACAATGACGGCAACTGCCAGGCGGCACCCAATGACACAGTAAGTAGTAGTTCAAGGCATCGGACGAATAATTTTGCAAGTATTTTTTCTCAAGAAGTGAAATTCCTGAATAGTAATTTCAATTACACTAAAGTTCATGTATATTCAGTAGAAGACAATGACAGTTTCCATCACGATCGACTACTTAGTATAAACGTGCTGATTTACTTATGTTGTGAGCATAAACTCGAGAACTTTTCCAACGTTCAATGTGGAGTGTGTCAGTGGTCAATGGACCAATCTGAGTATTGGTAGTTGCTTCAGCAGCTGCACTTATAACCAATAAGACCCAAAGACTGAAGTTCTAAGTCTTTGGTTTTGAAAATCTGGAGTAAAGCAATGCAAAACATAATATTCGTAATATCTCAGAGACTGCCTCGTTCGTCTAGTGGCAGCAAGCGCTACTGCTGAGCATGAGGTCCTGGGTTCGATTCCCGGGTCGTACAAAGTGTTATTGGGTTTTTCTATCAGAAATTTCTCAGTAGCAGCTTGGAGTCTGGATTTGTGCCCGGTTGATGGCAATAGGCTCGCCCCCTATTACATGGGACTTAAACATAACTGGCGAAATGTGGGTGTACCTGCTACAGGGACACCTCTGCCCAACCCTACGGGGAAACAAGGCGTGATGTTATGTTATGTTTATCTCAGAGTTTCATATATTAACTTTATATGGGAGTAGCTGCGCCCCGCGGTTTCACCCGCATAAGTCTCGATCCCGTGAGAATATCGGGATAAAAAGTATCTTATGTCCCAAACCAGGTCATAGTCTACCCATGTGTCAAATTTCATCCAAATCGGTACAGCTGTTTTAGCGTGAAAGCTTTACAAACAAACTCACTTTCGCATTTAGTTAAGATTCAGTCCCTATGAGATAATTTTGGTAAGCCTCATCCGTGATGGGTTTTTATGATATTATTTACATGCACAAGTCTTATTATGTAACTTTTTTGTATATTTAACTGTGTTTTGAACCTATTGAATTCAAACTGTCGATACAGGTATAACACAATTGCGTCTCAAGTAAAAAGATCACCGCAGTACATCCCAAAAAACACTAATCTTGCGGATCAACCCGTGATTTTCCTCATGATTAAAATCATTTAACTAATAATAAAGTTTACAAAATCATTATGTACACATCTAATACATCAATTGTGAGGTTGATTAAGTTTTTATAGCACTAAGTAGGTACTGAGGTCGGACAAAAAGTGGTGAATTATGGACGAGAAAAAATTGGTCGAGTTCGTCTCAAAATAATATGATTACTTATGGGTATTTTCAAGGTCTGTTTTTGAAGTTTTTATTTCAGACAAAAGATGTGTAAAAGAGATACAAATATAGATATTATATATGAGGTGTATGAGCCAGATCGAAAAAAGATGAATGAATTATTTGAAAGAAACAGAACATACGACGAATGGCTAGAGAAAGGAATAGAACTCTGAGATAACGACTTATAGAGATTGTATGGAAAAACAAGGCATACTGCACCGATCTCAAATAAATTGAAATATTTAAAAGACAGGAAGAAGGAAAGATTTTAATCGGTAGATTCGCCCTACCGCGTATGTTCTGTTGACACTCACAATAACGTAGTGACTTGACCTGATTATCATGGAAACGCTTGATACGGGGTGTGTGTGCTCTGCTCAGTCTTCACAGTATTGACGCTTTTCACGCAAACTAAGTATGGCGAAAGCAAATCAAACGATTTAAATCTTTGGGAAGAACATGGTAAGCAAAACTATTCGTTTATCGAATTATATTCATTGTTTTCTTAAAGAAATAGTAAATAACCAGTTTTTAAAAGCATTTAATCTTTCTTGTATATTTTTCTTTCTTTCATTATTGTTACTAATAGTACTATAACCTTAAAAATAATCATATTTTACTATGGATCATAAAACTAGTGGACTCATACCTATTTATAAATATTGTAACGTATATCTGATTTTGTCCAAAATAAATAACGTAGAATAAAAAAATAAAAATACCTAAATAGTTCGGTGGCACATTTTTAATCTTTAGCTAACCGCTCTTAAATGGATTTTCAAAGTTCATTGAGCCTGTTTCTAAGATCAATTTAGTTTATATTGATTTTCTTGAATTTAATGACGATTTATTAATTTTCAGGCGTGGTGCCACTGATGGCGATATGCGTTTTATTGTTTGTTTAGCAAAAGTCATTTTAAGTGGCTGTGCTGTTATATGGAAAGAAGCCGTTTTATCTGTACAATTTTCACTGGAAATTGTAACTTGGGCTAAGTGCAATAATACCACGATAGCTACCATGGTGGGTACAGCTAACATTTCATTACACACATACATCACACACTCATACACACATAACACAACACTTTCCCCATTACACCACATCACACGCGCTTACTCACACACTATTGCTGCTGTTACACGTTTTAGCTTCCCTAATTTTGTAGAATAATCTTAGCGGACGAATGGATGGCCCTTAACACAGGATTTTTCTAGCATCGGGGTCATTATTCACAAAAATTTTGCACAAATTTAATATCATAATAACGTAACATGCATTGTATTTCTTTTTGCTAAATAAATTAATTCTGTTTCTTTCTACTTGCGTCACTTACCGTAAAAAGAATCGATAACTGCATAAAATATAATGATTCATATGAGAGATTTTACTGTAGTTAACAATTTAAATACAAAAAAAAATAATGTGATCGCCACTGAACAGTTTAGCTTATCAAAAACACATTGGCTCCACGGTAAATTGTCTTATTAATTCATTAATCGCTCCCCGCTCTCACTGGCACCCTACCACCACCTGGGCGACCACCAACCCGCTGCACTAATGCAGACTTTATCTAAACTGCACTATTTAGAACATTTTATGTGCGCATGACCCTCAGAGTAAATGTCACCGTTCAAAATATACAAGTTATATTGACCATTCCCGACCAAGTTTAAGAGATCATTCGCATAGAAATTGCTCTCATTATCAATTTGATACTTATTAATTATATAATTTATTATTATAGTTGGTAAATGTGTGAGTCGAAGATATATTTCGTTTTAGTGTTTAATATTATTGGTTATGTCATAATTATTTTTAATTTTAATTGCGGTTTTAATTATGAGTTGTGGTTATTATTAGTCATTAACAGGTGAAGATGTTTATGATTATTATGAAAAATTTGAACATGTGTGGCACTCGTTTTTAATTAAAATTACATAGTTTAAAGTTTTTTAAGTAACTATAAATAGTAAATAAAAACATGTACACAGCTTTAAAATATGTTCTAATTACAGAAAAAAATACAAAAACTGGAACACTATCTTACTCATTTACTTTTTAACCCCGACGCAAAAAGAGGGGTGTTATAAGTTTGACCGCTATGTGTGTCTGTCTGTGGCACCGTAGCTCTTAAACGGGTGAACCGATTTGAATGCAGTTTCTTTTATTTGAAAGCAGGTTTTCTAGCGATGGTTTTTAGACATGTTTTATTAAAATCGGTTCAGCCGTTTGAAGATTATCAGCTCTTTTCTAGTTGATGATTGGATGAGAGGATCTTCTACAGGTCTGATCGATTTGAAATTTGGTATTCTGTTACTTCAATGATATTAGAAGAACTTAGTAACCTTGAACTGATGCTGCAGCATCACCTGGAATTTGCAGAATACCCAATTCCCTTACCAACTTACAGCACAGGTATCGTGTTTGGGCTCATTGGAATGGTCTCAATGATTAGGGTGTTGAACAGGCTCTGGTGATGGAGTAGGAAAGAAAAATGAGGAAATGTTTGCGTCGGGGGCTTTTTAAAATTTTACTGTAAATATTGTACTTGTAATATTGGTATACAACAAAAAAAAAGTGAGGCACTCGGGGACTGCCGCGGTAAAGCTATTGCATAGCATTTGTAACCTCCATACATCCTATTTGTCAACGCTACACTTGGGATGATGACGTGATGACATAAAACAAAAATTACGTTCCCATGACAACATCACGTTTCCCATGATAACATCACGTTGTCATGGGAACCGTCATTACATGGTGGGCAGAGTGGTGTTAGGTTTTATTTTTGTTACGGTTTTATTTTCGTTACAGAATTTCTTGATTCGGTCGCCGCGCTCAAAGCTATGCAATAACTTAAAAACATAACCAACAAAAAAAAACAAATGTTATAACGAAAATCATAAATAAGATCTTCAACAACTTTCCTTAGAGATGCGGTTCTCAATAATAAACATAGCAAAATTTAAGCAAAATTATAAAAGTCATTCCACTAAATAAAGATATCATCACACAAAATAGATACTAAGTAACCTGCTCACCTGCCGAAAGTAAAAGGCGTGAATATTTGAACTTTAGCACCGAGCATGAAGCCCGGGCATTAATGAGCACTTTTCACTAGCAACTCTAAATGTATTAATCATTCGGCTGATCGGCGTTAACGTGTGCTTTATGGCTTATTTTTTACTTTTCTTTTGATTTAGGGTTGGCACTGACCAGATTATTTTAGTATATTTTTAATTAGCATTTTTACTAGTACCTACACTCTCTCTGCGTTCAGCGTTTTGTGTGGTAACACGCTGTGTTCGAGTTCGCAACAATTCAATCGTCATCCTGAGGATGCCACGTTGAGAGGTGAAACACGTGTCGATTTCTTTCAGGGTTTTATTATGGCTCTTTAGAGATAGCTAAGCGGAACAGGTTACTTAATATATCCACGTCTATTGTATTTTAGTACCTACTCTTTTATGTATGTGGAGAGTAGTGTAGAAGTGCTTTCAAAATCATTCCCTATTCATAGTATTTTCTTAAATTTATCATCAATTATCATATGTGAGCTTTTCACTACATAACTATTACTTATGCACTTAGAATGAGCAGCATGTTTAATATTAATTTTCTTTTAATAGTCAGAATTAATCATATGCCTAGCCTTTTTCCAACTCTTTTAGGGTCGGTTTCCAGTCTTACCGGATGCAGGTATACCAGTATTTTACATGGAGCGACTGCCTATCTGAACTTTACAATCCAGTAACTGGGTAATACCATACCCCTTGGTGAGACTGGTTGTCAGACTTTTGTATTTCTAACCAAGAATGACAGCCGGGACCAACGGCTTAACGTGTTTTGCGAGGCACGGAGGGATTTCGGTGTGTAAAGATGGTCACCCATCCACGGACCGACCGCGACAAGCGTAGCTTAACCTGATCGAACGACCCGTGCGGCTGTTGTTACTTAGCTACGGGCGCCTCTCTAATCTTTACTAGTCAGAATTATCACAAATGTATAATTTCAATTTCTGTTTGGGTTTGATTCGGAATCATTCTCTTTATTAAACTCGTTACAAATTCTTATGTAGACACAAACTTGGCAGCCCTAATTTAACCTGATACCGACGTATTATTTGTAAAGCGCTATCATCTAGCACGTAATGAAAGTATATTCAAGAATCATCCATTTAATTAGCCATCCATTTTAAGAATCGATATGATATGAGAAATGTAGTCACTAGTTATAACTGACAACATTTAGATTTTTGCTCTCTCCAGCGTTCAAAGGTCATTCACACCGTGTGAACTATGAATTCGAACGATGATTCTTATAGATTGATTCGAAAATTGATCTCGCCCGAAAATTATCACCAATCAAAGACATACAATTGACAGTAAACTACAGTTAGTCAAAAAAGTGTTGAACAATAAATAATTCACAATAAAAAACTTTCACAAACTTAAAACAATCGCCCTACGGTGACAAATTGATTCAAATCCGATATGGACAATCATTGTAAAAGTGTAAGCAATTATTCTTTAACCCTTTATTGCCAACAGCACGCCACATCGCGATGTGACACTAGTATGTCCATAATGACAGGTGTCATTAACTTTTCAATACAATAGTAAAATTTTATCGTCATTTTCGAAAGACATTCGCATTTTCACACTTATATAGGTGTCAATGTCTTAATAAAATCATTGTTATAAGCAACGGTAATAAAATATTATCTTACTCATGAAAAAGGGTGTGTTTAGGAATGGCTGGAGCTCTCTCTAAACTATTATGTGAACTAGTATTCAACAAGTCGATCCTACTTATCTTTTTAGCCATTTTATTGAGGAAAATTGCTAATAGTTTTCTTTAATTGTATTTTAAAACCGTATCCGATACTTGTAAGAATAGATTCACGGATGGTCTTACAACTTAACACCAATCAAAGATTTCTATGAAGATTGAAAAGTCACTCCTTTGGTGTGTGGTTTCCAAGTATTTGAACCAAACTTTGCTATTATTATTTATTATTCATTTATTTATCAGACAACTAGATCCAATTACAAAACAAAAACATTATATACAATTCTAGATGTTAGTAAACAATTTAACTTACTTGCTATGTTAGTACTTATATTCTACTACTGACAGGGTGGTTTTAACTTATTAAAACCACCCTGTCAGTAGTAGAATATAAGTCTCATTATGGGGCTTTCGTCAGGCCCATCAGCAATAGCTTTCAGGAGGCTGTTGCCACTGTCCCGCAACCTTGTGAGAAGAGAAGCATTTTTTTTTCCGCACTACAGCTGAGAAGCTATCCACTCTGGCTCGCGCAAACATTGCAGAAGCACTGCAATAACGGGGCAGTCGCAACAGCGCCCTAAAAGCGTTGTTGTATTGAATACGCACCGATTTGGCGGCACGTTTGGTACAGCTAATCCATAGAGCGCTCAGTACAGAGATGTGCAGTATGCTTTAAAAAGTGTGATTTTGACCGCATCTGTACATCGAGCGAACCTACGGGCCAGCATATACGCCCGCACCGCCAATGCCCTGCGTTCCCGCTCAACATCGGCATCGTCTTTAAGGTCGTCAGAAATGAAATGTCCAAGGTATTTGACTTGGTGTACCAGACGAATCGAGACGTCGTTAATTTTGACAGGTGGTACCCTTTCTGGACACTTCTTGCCAACAGCCTTAAAGACCATGAATTCTGACTTGTTAACATTATATAGTAACCCATGGGTGGCAGCGTAGTCCTCACATATCCTAACCAATTTTCTAAGTGCACTGACCGAGGGAGCCAGCAGGACCATATCATCGGCGAAGCTATGTGACAAACATATTTTGACAATCCGTTAACATCATAAAACGCAAAAGTTATTCATATAAAGTTTTATACTATTGCATGTTAATGCAAATTTGAATCTAGTTAAAAATAGCCTTTCATTACAAAGATTACAAAACAGTTGTTAAACTGCAAGCACGCAATCTGCAATCAAAAGATTGCATTTTCAGTTGCCAAAACTATTAATAAGTACACAACCATCAGTCACGCTTCTTGCTGTAAAGGATAATGTGTGTAGAAGCAAGTTTACCTCTTCACGGCAATCTTGCCATATGGGTACAATAATAATTGTTAATAGCCAGTTATCACGCTAAATGCGTGTCACTTCGCTAAACGGTAGTTTATGGTACGATTGGTGCCTACCTATCGCTCGGGGCAATAAACTCTTTACAACTTTTAGGGTTCCGTACCTCAAAAGAAAAAAAAACGAACCCTTATTATCACTACGTTGTCTGTCCCTCTGTCTGGCAGTCTGTCAAGATCCTTTTTCTCAGGAACGTGTAGAGGTATCAAGTTGCAATTAATATCAAATACGTTGCTCTATGGTCTCTTGGAGCTCTAAAAAAAAAGTAAACGCAATAAAAAAACCGGCCAAGTGCGTGTCGGACCACGCACAATGAAGGGTTCCGTAGTTGGGATGAATTTATCCCAAAAACAAACTTAACTTTGTAGTTGAAAAATATGTTCTCCCATACGGAATGTATGGGAAAACATGTTTTTACAACTGCAAAGTTAAGTTGGTCGATTATTACTCGTTAACTTGTAGAGCCTACTTAGCTGTGATAGTTTTCCTTTTAATTTCGTTATATAAACTACTGCTGTGTTTTATTTCACACATCCAAAACCAACTACTTAGCTGGCAGGGGGGGGGGGATACTTGACTCTAACAAATATTAGCACTTTAAAGCTTAATATTTCGCAAACGGATCCTTGAATCCAAAACTCACAATGTTTTTGAAGGACCTTTCCAATGATACCCCACACCATGGGTTAAAAAAAAACATCACTACGTTACGTGTAGGAGAGGTACCCTAAAAAAAAATGTTTTTCATAATTTTGTTTTATCACTTTGTCAGCGTAATTAATATGTATACCTATACCAAATTCCAGCTTTCTAGTACTAAGGGTCTCGGAGCTAGACCGTGGACAGACAGACAGACAGATAGACATGACTAAACTATAAGGGTTCTTTGTTTACTACGGAACCCTAAAAACAGCCATTTATATGACATTTTGATACTCGCAAATAAATCAAAACCTACAGGGTTACTTCCTGTTGACCGAGAATCATGTTTGGCAAGAAGCAATGTCTCACAGCACAAGTAAAGGAAAAAGTCCAAAAATAGTTCAGTTGTAGTGTGTCACATTTTTTTTTGCGATTAACATCTTACATTTGCAATTGGAAAATTGATCGCGACGTATATCGATCTATCGGAGAACAAGTTTTTCAACTACAATGAGATGATGATGATGTTTAAGTTTATTTTTGGGATAAATTCATCCCAACTACGGAATCCTTCCTTGCGCGTAGTCCATTACGCACTTGGCCGGTTTTTTTATTGCTAAAACACTTTAATGGATATCTGTACATGATCAATCTACTCTATTGCAATTATACTGTTTGTTTAGTATTTTTCACTAATATTTTCATCATGATTATCATCATTGGCAGCTTTGTTCCACCCACTGCTGACTATGGCCTCTTCCCTCATGTGCCATAATTTCCTGGTCTGTGTGAGTCTCATAAGATTTTAAAAATACATACATACATAAACTCACGCCTTCTTCCCATGGGGGTAGGCAGAAACTACAGAACGCCACCTGCTACGATCCTTACATAGTCCTTTTGCCTCGTTTACGTTCATACATCTGGTCATACACGCACACCGGTTGCGAGTACTACGCACCTGGCCTTTCTGAAGAACATCACCAATAAGGTCAGTATATGTCCTCCTAGGGCGTCCCCGCCCGGCCTTTCCCTTTACATCAGCCTTGTAAATACATTTTGTTAGTCGCCTTTCATTCATTCTCTCAACATGCCCAAACCATCTCAGCATACCCTTTTCAATTTTTGTCACTACATCTTCTTTTAAATCACACCGCTGTCTTATCACATCATTCCTCAGCCTATCATTCATAGTCAGGCCACACATGCTTCGCAAGGAACGCATTTCCACAGCATTTATTCTACTTTCATGTTGTTTTGCCACACCCAACATTCACTACCATACATAAGCGTGGGCACCAGCACACCATTGTGAACAGCCAGTCGAGCCTTTTTAGACATCGACTGGTTGGTCACAATCGCATGTATAGCACCATTCACTTTGTTTCCCGCGTTTCCTCTCTTTTCCACATCTCCATCATCCCTTGTGAACAGACTCCCCAAATATATAAACTCACTTACTTGCTCCACACTCTTATCATTTATTTTCACATCACACACCGATACATCCTCTCCTCTTTCAAACACCATGACCTTCGTCTTATTCACATTTATATTCATCCCTTTCCTCTTATATTTTAAAAATCATCACATAATTACTACTTAACGTAGGTCTCTAACAAGAGAGCGGACCCCCGACCCTTGCTCGACAATGATGTGGCGCATCATTGTCGAGCAAGGGTCGGGGGTCCGCGGCAAAGCTGAGCCTGTTGCTTAAAATCCCCCGATTAATAAAAAAAAATCCATGTTTGATCCAGCCTGTCCCACCTTGCTGTCCTTCCCCCAGCGACGCTCTAAGCCGAGGTTCGTACCCCACAGGGGATACCATTAGCGAGCGCTAGCCTAGTATATAAATAGCTTAAGGCAGCCACAGGATAGCCCGGTTAAGTAGTCATGACCTCAGAGGTCAGCTAAAAGATGCCCTATCTAAAAATAAATTAAAAAACCAGCCAAGTGCGTGTCGGACTACGCACAATGAAGGGTTCCGTAGTTGGGATAAATTTATACCAAATACAAACTTAACACTGTAGTTGAAATACATGTTCTCCAATACATTCCAACTGCAAATGTAAGTCTGTACGCACAGTTTTGAGAGATTTACCATGTTATTTTAAGACCATAGACTTCTTATAGATCTTCCTATAACCTATGAGTAAAGAGCCATACTATGTAGTTTTTTCAAAATTTTAGGTCTTTCTTTCTTTCTTTAAGATAAGGGTAAAAATTGACCATTCCCGGGGGGGGCCCGGGAATGGTCAATTTTTATCGAATTTCTTAAATATCTTTAAAATTGTTTATTTCAAAATTATATAAAAAATATTTTAAGATCCTCGCAACAAGCCCTTTCATTTGATATGTCACACGGTACTGTTATCAAAACTTTTTTTTTTTCTTGTTTGCCACCCAAAAGTGACCCCTATATTCAAAATTAATTTCTTTACGTTACACGTTCGTGTTGGGGTCACAGAAATACATATGTTTACCAAATTTTAACTTAATCGGTCGATTAGATTCGGAGCAAATTGGCTGTGACAGACGAACAAACAGACAGACACACGAGTGATCCTATAAGGGTTCCGGTTTTTTCTTTTGAGGTACGGAACCCTAAAAGAGCGGATCAGTCTGCTGTTCTAACAGACGGACCTCTGACCGGTTTCTTGTGATTTCTTGCCAATCTCTAGCAGTCTGGATGAAAACTCCGGGCCATACTAGTCGCCGGAGCAAAATCTGGGTCTTGTCGTAAATCGGTCGTACAACTTCTTGATAGTAGTGTCTTGGCATCATATGCAATTAGGCGATACTTTGCGGAAATCCACGATGATATAGTCATATTTAGTTTTAATTCCTTCTAAAACTAGACGAATGAAAAGGAAAAAAATTGTAAGGCAATAAAAACTTTTTTACAAAAAATTCAACCGAATTCCAAACTACTATGTAAAAAATAACTTTAATTTCAGAAGTCGGTGTCTTTAGATCAGTATTTTAGTTTTTTGACACCGACTTCTGAAATTAGACTTATTTTTAACCGACTTCCAAAAAGGAGGAGGACATGTTCGTCGCGTATGTTTGTTTTTTTTTTTTATGTATGTCCACCGATTTCTCCGTCAATTGTTGACCGATTTTGAAAATTCTTTTTTTGTTTGAAAGGGTGTGCTCTGAAATTGGTCCCATATAAATTTTATTAACTTTGCTTGGATATTTTTTGAGTTAGCTACAAAATACGTATTTTTTTCCCACTTAATATGTAGATGATATGATAAGTTTCTGTCACTGGTAGCAAGTAGTGGTATTTGAATGTGTGTGGGGTAGGTACCACAACTAAAAAGTGAAAAATAAAAACTTTTTACAATAAAAAAAACAACCGCCCTCCAAAAAAAACACTACAAAGTGAAAAATAACTTTAATTTCGGAAGTCGGTGGCAAAAAACGAAAATACAAAACCCAAGACACCGACTTCCGAAATTAAAGTTATTTTTCACTTTGTAGTGTTTTTGTTGGAGGTCGGTTGTTTTTTTTTTTGTAAAAAGTTTTTTCACTTTGTAGTTTGGAAGTCGGTTGCATGTTTTGTAAAAAAAAATTATTTCTCGGTTTTTAGTAGGTCAATTTTCTAATTTATCTAAGTTACATTAGCCTAATGCCAACTGTTCATCACCTTTTACAAAATATTGCTTTTCCCGATGCAGGGACGTTCATCGTTGAGGAGTTCTCGTAGTACTTCACCATCAGCTCCACTTCTCCATATGCATTGTGACGAGCATAAATTGCATTGCAACCATATTAAAGTAATCGAATCGCAACCCGTGAAATACTTAGTATTGAGTAGTTCCGGTGGCTATTTGTGGCCTTCATCATCAGTTCCACTTAACTAAAAAGTGCTTTCCTAGAGTGCACAAGTTACTATAAAGAATACCCAAATCGCTATAGGTTTGCCTGTAATATTTGAAGAGTTCCCTCGATTTCTCTAGGAAGCCGTTATCAGATCCTGGTTTCCTTATTATGGTACCACTCTTGGGATATCTTCTTTCCAACAAAAAAGGAATCATTAAAATCGGTTCATAAACGACGAAGTTATCCGCGAACACACATAAAAAAAACATATAATTATATACGGTCGAATTGAATAACCTCCCTTTTTTTTGAAGTCGGTTAATCAAATACAAATAATCAAAACAATTTATTTTAGTTCAAAAGATGACGAAGATACTCTTAACTACAAAGAGGAAGTAGACTACTCTATAAACCACAGACAAGGAAATATCCTTCACCCTCTAACAAAAAATTAAATCTAAAACAAAAATATACGTAAATTAAAGTCTACATTAGTAGCAAGCGCATCAGTAATGGCGGCGTACTTAATGACTGACGTTGTATTATGTCAAATTATTTTATACCGATCGGGAAAAGTCAAGGTGACCGATCGCAGAGTTCGCGACGTAATGATACTGTTCACTGGGATGAGATAAGTGTTTGTTGATGAGAATTTGATATGGTATTTTATACCTAGAAAATAATAGAATTTTTAATCGACACACTGTCTACCTGCCTATTTAATAAAAACTGTTACCGTGTTCACCTAACTTATAGCGTTTTATAAGCGCTCGTGTAGGGCTTATCATCATTTTGCTGCCCTCATCCCAATTGATATGGGGTCAAAGTCAAATAATTTATTTCAAATATGCACACATAAAAGGCACTTTTGTACGTCAAAATTTTCAAAAAAAATATATTTGATTCCATTTGCCCCTTCTAAAAGAAAGTTTTCGTATGGAGAAGAATGGGCAAGAAACTCCACCGTTACTCTTTTAAAATGTTTTACAATATTTTGTACACATTCGTTATATAATTATAAGTGAAGACGATGCACCTAGAATAAAATTACCATACCACAACAGGTAAAAAGAATTAAAAATGAAGCAATGACAGATAAATTAATTATGTGATAGATACATGGTGCTCACATATTTACAAACATTGTAGAAGTATAATGATATTCCTAAAGCTTTAACAAGTAATACTTGTCAGTGTGTGAGTTAAACTAATCACAGAATGTAAAATCAATGACGTAAAAAAAAACAGTGGCACTCCGGGAGTGCCGACAGAAGTAAAAACTTGAAAAATAATCGGTACCGCGGTAATCAACCCGTTGAAGTCTTTTTAATGGTCAAAAGCTGGTGTCGTCACAGTGTCGCGAAATTAATGGTTTAGTCCCATCTCAAAAATGCCCTACACGCCTAAAGAAGTTTTCTCTTCAATGATACAATTAAATTAGCAACCAGTTTGTTTTTTTTTAAAGTTATTGCATAGCTTTTATCGCGGGCTTTGAGCACGACGACCGAATCAAGAAGTAACGTAACGAAAATAAAACCTAACACCCCCCATTCCGCCTACCATGCAATGACGGTTCCCATGACAACGTGATGTTGTCATGGGAACGTAATTTTTGTTTTATGTCATCACGTCATCATCCCAAGTGTAGCGTTGACAAATAGGAAGTATGGAGGTTACAAAAGCTATGCAATAGCTTTACCGCGGCAGTCCCCGTGTGCCACACGTTTTTTTTTTTGTCTAGACTCTAGATTGTCCTATGGAACAGGACCAGCATGTTTCCAAGCGGGGTCGGCGTTACATGTCTTTTTGTTCCATACTTCTACATTAGTCGGCATCTCGATAGCCACCCCCCTTCCAGCCATATCATTTTTCACACATGTAGAGCTTATGTAGCTTTTGCTTGTGTTATGTTTATCGCGCTGATCACGGTCTGAGCCGAGGTGGACCAAGCGAGAGTTTGACAGGCGATAAGGCTCACTCTATGTTCGGCGCTTGGTGTGGCAACACGCCGTGTTCGGGTTCGCGACAAGTCAATCGTCATCCTGAGGATGCCTCATTGAGAGGTGAAACACGTGTCGATTTCTTTCAGGATTTTTCATGGCTCTTTAGAAATAGCTAAGCGGAACAGGTTACTAAATACATCCACGCCTATTGTATTTTATAATGGATTTCCGCAAGGTCACGCCTAAATCAGTTAACTAGCTTATGTAGCATAAAATATTTTTAATTTCTATTAGGAATATTCCTATACAACTTTGTCTTTGGGTGACAATAACAATGCAAATATGCGCAGTGCAGATCAGAGATGGGCATGCCTTATATGGTAATACAAGCTTAAACCTCTGAATTTTTTGAAGTCAAGTAATATCTATTAGCATGTTTCATTTCTGTGGTACTTTCTAATCTCGAACAGCACTGACTTATAATAAAAGGAAACATGGCGAAGAGCTTGGTTAAAAATGCACTGTTCTAAAACTCCTGTTGTGATGCCATATCTACCTCGTACACCATCTGCAATGGCGACCATTGAAATTATAATAGTGGTATAAAAAACACGATCTCCGGTAAAGCAACTAGGTACGTCCTTAATCTTAATGCTTCGACATTAGCGGTGTCGTATGCTGTGGTGACCATCATTTGTAACGATACCATGACCAAGACTGGACTATTTTTTTTTAAGTGAAAACTTCTTTAGGCGCATTGGGCATTTTTGAGATGGTACTAAACTATTGATTTCGCGACACTGTGACGGAATTTACCGACACCGTGGAGTAAAAGACATCAACGCGTTGATTACCGCAGTGCCGATTTTTTTTTCAACTTTTCACTTCTGTCAGCACGCCCGGAGTACCATTGTTTTTTTTTTTCTCTGTTATCTGATTCAAGCTTGAATATCCGATTTGTTTGGCAATAGTAGGACTAGAATGTGAACTGTTGCAGGAAATAAAAAAAATACCTGAATCTAGAAAAAAATGGACCGATAAATTCTGTTATATGAATAAGTTTCATAACAAACATTGTAATAATGTCGATTTTTCGTTGTATTTTATATTGGTCAGAACTAAAGCTTTTTCTATTATCCCTAATAAGTAGGTAATTATGGTTCAAGCTGGTAAAATCACGCTCCTAATCTCGTTATTATTATTTTAATAATGTTCCAAATTATTTAATATAAATGAGTACACAAAAAATCTCAACCAGTCTGACATTGACCTTCAATTACCCATCTCAAAGAAGACGTGTACAAAAACTAATTAATTAATTAAAAAATTACTAGACCAACATTTGTTTTTATTTCAATTGTTTTAGGAACGTTCCTCTTAGCACCAGACGTGTGGTCGCTGCACCCATTTGATTGACACTGGCTACCTATCATGATCTCAAGCGTCAATCACTTTTGCGGGTAGATCAACAATTTTAACACCATTGCGTTATTATTTTACGATCTTGCGACGTTATTTGGCCATGATCTGATGTAATGATGGTCTGTAATCACGAACGAGACTGTTGAAGAAGGCTCATTTTATGAAGCAGAAAAACGTATACTTTTCATGTAAAAGAGTGATATTTGAATTGTGGAACTCTTTTTAAAATAATGTCTTTGGGTCAAGTACAACACACAACACAAAAATTATTTTATAGAGGTATGAGGAACAGGGTGTAAAGTTCACTCATCTTCTGTAGAAAAAGGAGCCTATCGTTATTTCACCTGACTAAGTTTATTTTGTTTATATGTACGTATGTATCTATATATTAGTATTTATTCTTATTCGAGTTATCTATCAATTATGTTACACCTGCCATGTTTTGTCTCTGCATCACCCTAAGGTTGACTGGTAGAAAATGCCTTAGGCATTAAGTCCGCCTTTGTACAGTATTTAAATAAGGACCAGGCCCGGGTTGACGGCGCGTTGTGTTCCACGCGCGCCTCAAAGAGATGTCAGTAGAATTGACGGGGTCCGCTAGGGCCAATGCCTGCCGGGGGTTCGAAGAAAACCGATAGGGACATCGTAGTCTCCGGCAACAGGGCAACCGAAGGAACACGGGTGGGTTTTAGTCAGTAAGAGTCTGACACGCCCTCCCGCTCCACCCAGAGCGGGAGAAGTTATTTGATAATTTCCCACCAAAAAAGAAAAAAGGTTGACTGGTAGAAAATGCCTCAGGCGTTAAGTCCGCCTTTGTACAGTATTTTTTTTTACTTGTGCATAAAGTTTTAATAAATAAATAAATATCGGAATGTTGTATATTATACTAGTCGCGCGGTAAACTTCGCTTGCGAGATGCAGGATTTTGCTTAACGCCAGTAGATGCCACCACAATTTATTTTAGCAGTTGTGTTTCAGTTTGGCAGGTTCGAGTGCCTGTAAAATTACAGGCTTTTTTTGATTTTCACAGCGTGAGTTACCCAAAAGATGATCTGACAATGCTGGTCTTTTTATCTTCTAATGTTGGGTCAGCCTATTTGGCAATAAGTGGTGGTTTGATTATTTGTTAGTTTTCTACCACAAATCTTCCATATTTTGTGGTTCCTTGTGCATACGTTTTTAAGCTTCTGCATTTTCTTATTTAGTGACATAATGGTATACTTAAAGCCAGCCTTGTATGTTTATTAACAATAATGTAGCGATTTAAAACACAGGATAATGAAGATTGTGTTATTTCTGTAATGAATTTAGCGTGTTTCTGCTAATGTTGAGGTTTTCATAATTGTGCGGTATTAAGGTTGAATGTGATCCAAATGACCTTTCAGAACAGACTGCATTGTAAAAATGATTGCTAAGTGACCTTAGCAATCATTTTTCCATCATTTTCGTTTTCATAGTTTTTGTTTGTGCTAACATAAACATTATCAACATTATGTGAATCACAAAACCCATCTAAGGTCAATAAACTCACTCTCTATGCGTTATAAGGAACAACGGTGTGAGTACATAATTGAAAGTGTTGCTTCATATAATAATAATTATCCCGTATTGTCCCACTGCAGGGCAAAGGCCTCCCTTTCCTTTTTCCACCCAACCCGATCCTGAGCCAAGATAGACCAATCCCTCCTAAAAGCGTCAAGTTCGTCCCGCCATCTACACCTGGGTCTTCCACGATGCCGCTGGACGTTTTCAGGAACCCATGTTGTAGTGGTCTTAGTCCACAATGCATCCGACATGCAGCAAACGTGTCCGGCCAGTCCCACTTGAGCTTGGCTGCTTTTTGGGTGACGTCAGCGATTTGTGTCTTAGAGCACAGTATCGTGTTCAGTATCCGGTCGGTAAGTCGAACTCCAAGGATACTGCGCTCCATCGCTCGCTGGTAAACCTCGAGCCCGGTCCTTTGTTGAACTGCTTCATATGCCCTAAGAAAAAACGTTTGATACCAGATAGTAATATTTAAAAGCAAAATATGAGCATCGTCGTAATGTTTGAAATAAAGTAAAGTTTTGCTATTGTGTGTTGCTGGGACACAGGCCTCCTCTTTATGAGAGAGAGTGGGCCGTAATCCACGACGCAGGTCCAGTGCGGGTTGATGGATGTCACATGTCTTCGAATTTTTTCTAGGAAATACCGGTTTTCTCACGATGTTTTCCTCAACCTTCCTTACACTTTCGTATCTATAACGATTAATTTATCTGTCATTGCTTCATTTTTAATTATTTTTACCTCTTGTGGTATGTATAGTAATTTTAGTCCAGGTGTAATCTTCGCATATAATAATATAATTAATGTAAACAAAATAATGTTAAACATTTTAAAAGAGTAACGGTGGAGTTTCTTGCCCGTTCTTCTCCAATCCAATCAATTCTATTATTTTTGTAAATTTTGACGTTCAAAAGTGCCTTTGATGTCCCTAATTGAAATAATTTAGTTGACTTTGACAATGACACCGTTTTTAGAGCGGTGGTGATGAAATAATTTAATACAAAGTCAATGGCCTGTCCAGGGTTTGAACCTACAACTCGTAAGTTACAGCCGTTACCACTGGGCCACCACTGCTCCATTGTGGGATATGTGAGATTATTAAATGAATAAGCTATTTATTTATTTATTTAGAATAACTATTACCGCTTACCAGTTGATATTTGGTTTCCTAACACCTACCTATAAAACTTTTTACAAAAAAAAAACACTACAAAGTGAAAAATAACTTTAATTTCGGAAGTCGGTGTCTTGTGTTTTGTATTTTCGTTTTTTGCCACTGACTTCCGAAATTAAAGTTATTTTTCACTTTGTAGTGTTTTTTTTTTTGAGGTCGGTTGTTTTGTTTTTTGTAAAAAGTTTTTATTTTTCACTTTTTAGTTGTGGTAACTACCCCACACACATTCGAATACCACTACCTACTACCAGTGACAGAAACTTATCATATCATCTACATACTAAGTGGGAAAAAAATACGTATTTTGTAGCTAACTCAAAAACTATGAAAGCAAAGTTAATAAAATTTATATGGGACCAATTCGAGAGCACACCCTTTCAAACAAAAAAATAATTTTTAAAATCGGTCCACAATTGACGGAGAAATCGGTGGACATACATAAAAAAAAAAACAAACATACGCGACGAACATATAACCTCCTCCTTTTTGGAAGTCGGTTAAAAATAACAACTGACACATTATGAAAATGATAAACCAGCATCCAACTTCTCAGTGGCAAGCGAACCACAACAAATTACATGACCCTACTGACCCCAATTTCATATATAATGCAAGTCACAACTTTTTGTCCAGTCGCAATATCCGTTTGCGACGCCACAAGGTTCGTGCGACCTTGCGATCGCATTCTCGTGTCGCAAATGCGTTAATTTTGTCGCGCGCGAAACTAATGTGCGAATGTCGTTTTTCGCTGAAATTGATACGTAATTTGGTCAATTTTCAGTTGCCAAAGTGTTTTATGATTCTGTTGGGTTAATTTGTGGTTGTTTTGTATTACGTGATGTTTCTATTCAGATGATTTGCAGGAAAAAAATTATGGAGTGTGATGACATCTTTGAAATCATGTCTGAGATTGTTTTAAGTAGTTTATAAAGTCCCGGGCAATCATCTGTCTAAGTATCCAAGTGTTTTTTTATAGTGCCTTCGGGGAAAATACAAGTGATTTTGGTTAACTTTATTTTAAGATTGTGGTCTGTTTGACAGCTCCCAAATTAAATTCGTAATTTTTATAAACCTTTGCGTGCCCTCAACTTTTTTGGACTTAACCATGGTCTGGAATGGCTTATGATATACGATCGGGTGGAAGGAAAACGCAGGCAGTACACCGGCAAGATATGATCAAGAAAGTATTGGAGGCAGCATTTATCAAGCGGTCCATACTGCAGAAGACCGCATAGCTTTGAGACACGTCGTATGTGGTCGCGATTCTCAGCATTGAGGGAACGATGAAAAAGAAGAGAGTTAAACCTTTCAGACAATCTCTAGACTACGTACAGGCTTCGAACCGAGCTTTAAAATACTCCTTCATTACAACTTTACCTCCATCGTAACATAATAAGTACCTAAATGAAACCACCGAGCACCAACATAATGCTGCACACAATATATGCACGTGATTGTAAAATGATTGATGCATCTGATTTCATTTGCCCACGTGAACCTAGAGGTCAGGGGACCGTGAGAGGCGGCTGGTGTAGAACCAACAATGTACGGCCTTCGGACCATCACCAGTGTTAGTTGAGCTCTGAGAATTGTTTTGACGTAATTAAATGTTTATTACTTTAGGTATGTGGTCGGTTTTTGTGGGTAGAATGGTCTGAAGTGATTTTAGAAGTACCTACCTATCTGGTACCAAAGTAATTTCTGCTGTGCTCTTGAAAATCACATTGAAAACTCTACCGTTAAGCTGAAAATGTTGAAACCAAACTGAATAATTACACATGACAGGCAGAAATTACCGAACGCCACCTGCTACGATGCTGACTGAAAAATGTATGGAAATACAACCCTCTGCATATATCACTACATAGTATAAAACAAAGTCACTTTCTCTGTCCCTATGTCCCTATGTATGCTTAAATCTTTAAAACTACGCAACGGATTTTGATGCGGTTTTTTTTAATAGATAGAGTGATTAAAGAGGAAGGTTTATATGTATAATAACCCGGTTTATACCCGTGCAAAGCCGGGGCGGGTCGCTAGTATGATATAAGTATAATTATCCAAACCTACACGCTGCCGTACATTATAACCAAGTCATATAATTAGTGAGCCATAGAGCAGTGGTGGCCCAGTGGTAGTGGCTTCGACTTACGAGTTGTCATGGGTTCGGACCCAGGCAAGCGCTTTACTTTGTGTAAATAATTTCATCACCATTGCTTTCAAAACGGTGAAGGAAAACATCGTGAGGAAACCGGCATGTCCGAGAACCAAAAATTCGAAGATATGTGACATCTACCAACCCGCACTGGGCCCGCGTGGTGGATTACAGCCCACTCCCTCTCGAAGAGAGGAGGCTGTGTCCCAGCAGTGGGAACATTATGGGCTGATTATGCATATATTAGTAGCATATCTATCATACCATTAATATATTAAGCTTGGGTGACTAACAGCGTAGAGTTACTAAGGAGACAGTGAATTTAGACACTGTTTTTATGTCCTCCATTCTGGTGTCTATTCTTTGACAATAGACACCATCTTGAATTATTTTATCGGTAAACAATAACCACATATTATAGTTTAACATAAATATAACCCGATTCTCTTTCAATAATATCTTACTCCCATTCCCTCACACACAGAATCCCGGTACAGCCAACGAAACTAGGGCATAACGTTAGAAGCAGCGCGGAGTTATTATCGACACAGTTCGGAGGGGCGTGAGTTCGACGATCATCTGTGCCCTTTTCCGAGCGTGGGCCGGACGAGGCGCATCGCTAATACGTGCGCAAGAGTTGCGAATGTGAGGAGGTTCCTTTATTAAATAAGAATCATATTATTACTGTCCTTATAAGCTTCAGCATACTAGGCATGGATAGTATACAGCCGCATGTTAAACAGATAAGGGACAAGTACTGACTTACTGAGCACCTCACTGTGTCTTGGTTGTTTTAGATCAATAAGTTCAGGTTTCCAATATTAATTAGATTTTTCCTTCACTATCAGTCAGTTATCAATCGATCAATTAGTCAACTCAACATATTGCTGCCAACTGCTAGACCTTTTTTTTGGGTGCGAAATTATTAAATAACCCCGCTCCCTCCCTGCCGCTCCGCCCAGATCGGGAGGGCGTGTTATACTCTTACTGACGAAAACCCACTCGTGTTCCTTCAGTTGCCATGTTGCCGGGGCCATGGTATTCCTTTCGGACTTTCCCGCAACCCCGGTAGGCATCGGCCCTAGCGGACCCCGTCAGTTCTGCTGACATCTCTTTGAGGCGCGCGTGGAACATAACGCGCCGTTGACCCGTGCCTGGTCCTTATCGGACGGCGAGCTACCCATTGCTCACCGTCCGCAAGCCCGCGCCTACGGTGACCGGGAATCGGCCTGCGACTCCCGACGTGAGGGCGCGAAATTTGTCTCTCCCTCACGCGTTCCACCTCCTCCTTCGCGAGCATTCCTGTTCGCTGCATTCGCAGAAGGAGGTCAACTGCTAGACCTAGGCCTCTCCCAAGTGACGCCACGATACCTGGTTATCCGCCTTCCGCATCCTACCTATTTTTCGGCCGCCTTTAAAGGTTTTTGTTCCATGTATAGCTAGAGGCTGTCCCACGCTTCGTTTGCCAAAGTCTGTGACACTAATGACCAAGATCAACTTGGAAAATATATCAAATTGTGAAGTAGAAATTGTCTCATGCATCATTCAACTCCCGAGTGCTTTTTAAATAAACCTTTAAACCTCATAGTAGGAAACTTTTAGGTAAACTATGAAAAAACTGAAAACAGGACTCCATTCCCACCCATAGCATATCCTTTTAGCCTCCTAGCTCCATACCTCCAGATATAAGTGAACTTGTAACAAATCCAAAGTAGTCCAGATAGCAACTATACGGGCTAAATTGTATGATAACCTCCGCCGACTCGTTGAGCGTTATATTTTACTCCATGTGTTAGGATCGGATTGTTGAGTCATTCGCCTATAAAATAGAATCCGAAGATGCCGTTTTATATGCGAATTTTATTTATAAAATGTCTTATTCAACACGCTTGGCAGACGAACGGGAGACCTCAGTTTTTTCTTATAAAAGTTAGAAAGGAAGATGCGGCTGTCCACCGTGGTCGCCTTTTTTACCTAACACCAACCAGAAGAAAAAGTTGGAATTGCTTTCCAGAAGAAATACTTCACCAAGGGTACCTTCATCAAGACATTCAAGGGCATGTATCATTTACTCTTAATTTTATTATGATTTATAAGATGCCTTGCTTATTCTTTAAGCTGTGGCCTAAGATTATATATATCGTTTTACGTTGCATGCAATGTTGCATTGTATAAAAGCTCGTGTGCAAAAGAGATGCTAATTATCATGCCATTTTTAGAATCCAAAATATGTGCTATCTTCAAGATTTTCGAATGAACTCCAAAATGTCCTGAATCCCGATGTACAAATTCCCGTTTTAGCTAAAATACCCCACACATCGCCCAATTGCACAACTACACTAAAGCTAAATATCATAACAAAATGGAGGCTCGTTAAATTCTCCATGCTCCGACTTAGCCCTGGTTTTATGCCACATAAATGGGTGAGGCTAGAGCTAGAACTAAATTGTTATTTATGAGCTACAGTAATGAGTTCAGAACGTAATGGGATGCTTTGGGAAATGAGTTCTTATATTAAGGTTGGTGCTTTTAAATTTAGGGTCGTAATTTTAGATTTTGTAAGTAGAAATGTTTTTTCTGAGTTGCTAGGATGATTTTATCGCTCTACTCTTAGAACTTGGCTAAGTAATAACAGCTGCACGGGTCGATCTATAAGGTTAAGCTACGCTTGCCGCGGTTGGTCCGTGGTTGGGTGACCATCTTTACATACCAAGTCCCCTCCGTGCCTCGGAAAGCACGTTAAGCCGTTGGACCCGGCTGTCATGTGTAGATCTTTGACAGTCGTTACGGGTAGTTAGAAGCCCAAAAAGTCTGACAACCAGTCTTACCAAGGGGTATCGTGTTACCTAGTCACTAGGTTGTGGAGGTCAGATAGGCAGCCGCTCCATGTAAAATACTGGTATTCAGCTGCATCCGGTTAGACTGGAAGCCGACCCTAACATAGTTGGGAAAAGGCTAGGCAGATGATGACTCTTAGAACTTAAGTCGTGGGATAAATAAAATGGTAAAGGAGATTTTTAGAGAACATTTATGATTTTAACATTTTGTTCACTGCCTTGTTGTTCTAGGGGTGCCATGCTCGACTGCTGGAGCATAGTATCCTGGGTTTCATTACCGAGTTGGGCAGAGTGTTATTG
This sequence comes from Agrochola lychnidis, assembly GCA_963680765.1. NCBI lineage: Eukaryota > Metazoa > Arthropoda > Insecta > Lepidoptera > Noctuidae > Agrochola > Agrochola lychnidis. Next base: position 23,210,758 of record OY796866.1, read on the forward strand.
AGTTTTTCCGTCAAGGGAATTTTCAGTAGCTGCATATTATATGGATTTGTGTCATGTAAGTGGTTATAAAGTCGCTTTTTATTACATGGGACTTATTATACCTAACACAGGTGTCTAAATGTGAGTTATCATACACATTTTTACCCCTTTGGGGATGCAAGCCTAGAGTTATATTTCTAGGATGGGCTTTGGTATATCTAAATGCTAGCTTTTCACTAAATTTTTCATCCATCCTCTTATAACTTAAACCAGTAGTCAAACGGACAAACAAAACGACATAGCGTGTAGTGAGAGACGGGTGCACTGAATGGAACATCGCCCATTCACCGGGAATCGAACCTCGATACCATCCATACAGGGAGCGAAGACACGCTCCACGCTATGTGCGAGAATTGTTCACAATTTCTTAGTTTTATTTAAAGATTTATTTTATTTTAAAGTTAGGATTATTTTGAGGTAAATTTTCTGTGAGTGATAGTTGATTGAATATTTTGCTTTCTTCAATAGTAAGTTAAAATTTATGCTCGGCTGATGCTTTGGTAGAAGCTCACTACTGAATATGGGCTTCCGTATATACATGTACAACTGCTAACAGTGTATTGTCCATGCAATCCTCTTGAATTGTCTGCTAGTAAAATCAACACAGCGGCGTTTTCATTTGTGCAAGTTTACTGAATATTCGTTTGCGTGGGTTTTCATTTAGTACTTTACATTTGAAAGAATTTCTAGTCATATTTAACGCAAAAGTCACATCATTTCAGGGCTTCCACTTACCAACCCATAAAAAAAGACTTAAAAAAAAAAGATGGCACTACGGGAGTGCCGACAGAAATAAAAATTTGAACAAGATCGCCTTGGTGGAAGAAAAATACTTGTATAGAACATTGGTCCGTAACCTTATCTAAATAAAGAATATTATAATTAAGAGCACAATCGCGTTTACAAAAAAAAATACTTCCAAAACCTTTAAAGTAAAAATGCTTGCATAGAACATTGATCCGTAACGTAACATAAATAAAGAGCACAACTGCGTTTACAAAAATGAGGTGTCGGTAACGGTGTCACGACTGCAATTGTTTTTTCCCACCTCAAAAATGCCCAACGCGCCTAAAGAAGTTTTAACTTCAAAGTCTCCTGAGATTTTGGTAAAAAAAAAAAAAAACAAAATTATTATATCACCAATGGCATAACGTTTCCCTCCTCACGATTATAATATATTAGGCCAAAGACCAGACCGGCAAAGTAAATAGTGACCAGACCTTAGTCACTAGACTAAAAAACAGACTTACTTTACTTATAAATAGGTTTAATAGTATCACAAGACTAGCCGTAATGGCGTCGATACATTGTGAATTAACCGATAACACCCGACCAGATAGCCGAGCGCTTAGATTAAATACTGCCAATAACTTAGATGTTGAAAAAAGGTAGTAGACCGCAGATGTCTTTTGTATAAATGAGATTTGATAAGAATAGTATTTACTATGTTTTATGTCAGATAAGAAATAAATAAGTGGATAACCCGCGTCCTATTTAAAAGCGATGGTCACACGAATACGCGATCGTCGCGTTCATAATTATGACACTTTTTCTTCGGTGAACTTGAAGGTGTGGTCTTACCGACAGAGGGCGCTGTCCGGTTTTCCGAACAAAAAGTGACACGATGAATTTCAAATAGGACGCGGGTTTGGGATTAATTAAAGAAAATCTTTTTTTTTATAAATTATGTACCCTGTTTACTATTAATTCGTAGAAAAAAGATTGGAGAGCACATATAGATGCTCTTTATATGCGCATATAGATGATTTATCTGCAATTAGGCAATAAAAAAGCGCGTCAGTCTGGAAAAATGTGCGGGGGAGTAGCAACAGAATCCTGAAAATGATAGCAGATAGGTTGGACGCGGCTGTATTCAAACGATTCATCAATCTGCATGTGAGAGGTGCGGGTTGATGAATCGAAATTATATTTTCACTTTTACTTCTGTAACTACTAACATACTTTTAAGCTTTTGTAACTAACACTATGGGCCTTGGTTGTCTGTGAATAAAATATTTTTATTATTTATTTAATAGTTAGGTAGATATTTTGGGAAAAATAACGCTGATTTCTTCAACAAAATTTTTAAAGGAAAAGGCTTGATATTGTGTTTATTATTTTAAGAGGACTAGTCTCGTTGGTTTAATAGTTGGAAGCGCTACTGCTGAACATGAGGTTCTGGCTTCGATTCCCAAGTCGAGCAAAGTGTTATTAGGTTTTTCCATTAGGAATTTATCAGTAACAGCCCGGAGTCTAGATTTGTGCCCGGTTGATGGTAATAGGCTCGCCTCCTATTACACGGGACTTAAACATAACTGACAAAATATGGTTGTACTATAGGTGCACCTCTGCCTAATCCTTCGAGGGTAACAGGCGTGATGTCATGTACCTAATGCTAAAATTTGAGTTGTTATTTTGGTACGAGTAGATATTGAATTATTTCACTTTAGTGTACTGAAACTCGTTTATATTTTACAAGCAATAAATAGCAAACATTGGCTAATACTGACAGCTACTGGTTTAATACGACGATTAAATATCATAAACTAGTTTTCACTCTATAAAACGGTAGTTGGTTGTGACGCCTTTAACGCCTAGGCGCCTGTATGCTTTGCACAATCCGTATAAAAGGACCACGTTTCCCTTAAACGGTGCTAACTCACATAATCATGAGTTGATTCTATGAATAAATCCCGTATATGGAGCAGGACACTTTCCATCGCCTTCACTATTTTAATGTACTTAATTATGTTGGATACGTAGGCCGTTTCAAATTAAAACGTGTGAGTTAAAGTTGAAGTTGAGTGAGGTAGGGCGCCTAGAATCAATTTTCTTTCATTTTTTCTTGTAAAGTTCAAAAGTACCTTTTAATGAGCCTACTTGAAATAAATGATTTGACTTTGACTAAAAAGTTCTTTTTTTTAATCCACATAAAATTCATAAGAAGAAAATCAATCATGTATAAAAATATCCAATGTATATCTTGTATCTTGTTTGTATACCATTTTCTAGCTAAGAAGCGTTTGGATTAAAATGCTGTTAACTAATAAATAACATTTATGTATTTTGAACAAAAACTATTTTATCAAGTAAAATTTTGATAGTTTTGACTATATTCCTGGTAGCTGTGAATTTTCTTTAACAACATCGGCTAAAACATCAGTTTTTGTGTGCCCTTGACCGCCACAGAACCCTGCAGTTTCTGAATTGAGAATTTGTAGTTGAGAACTTGTCAAATTCTACTTTAGTATTACATAAAGGCGATTACTTCAATATAGCTCTCGAAATGATATTTAATGGAAATAAAATTTTCCTAGTACAAAATTTCGAGAGATATATTGATACTTTAAATTACTATAATTTTATAATTATTTCAATATGATTGCACTTGTTGAATTTTGTTCAACACAGTAAAATAGCGCTGTAATTTGCAAAAACAGTAAGAAATTCATATCGTGAACTACATTGAAATAATGCTAATGTAGAGAATGACCAGTTCTCAACTACAAATTCTCAATTCAAAAACCAAGTACGATGAAGTTGCGTTACAAGCTCGCAGGCAACAAAACACAAGAATGACTTAACCTCCTCACCAAAACAGAGCGTGAGAGACAGTAAAACTTGAAATTTAAAAGCGAAACAAAGCTTCCCGTTTATTTAAAATAGCTGAGGAGCATAATAAATTATCGGGATCGGATGCAGACTTGGAGTATTAAAACATTCATGAGTTATAACGCTTTAGTAGTGGAATGTCGCACGATTGTTGGCGAGGAGCGTGTTATCGTTGCGCCGGCGCACGACAACCGCGGTAAGGGGGTTGGAAGATGGCGGGTTGGACGCGCGGTTCGAACGCTGGGTCTGTGACAATAGTATGAACAAACGGCACATCGAGCTCCTGGCTCAAGTTAAAATTCAAAATACTTTATTTCACATAAACCTACAAGGGCACTTATGAAACGTCAGAAGCTAGGTGCACGGTTCCAATTGGTTACTTCCTATGGAGAAGAGCCGGCAAGAAACTCCACGGTTATTCTTTTCAAAATAAATTGTTTCTACAATGTTTTCAAATAACAGTGTTAATAGGTATGAGAGGACAGTGTAGGCCTATCAACAACAACACATGTACTAGGTACTTAGTAAAATAGAAAATGGTCCACAAGTCTGTAGACTTGTGGACCATTTTCTATTTTAGCCTACAACGTTCTCACATTCACAAAATCTAAAAGAAAGGAATCTATATAAAAGATAAATAAAATAAGAACCTATTTAAACCAAATGACATGATTGCCACTACAGTTGTAACAAAACTAATTTGATAAAAATATAGAAAATTGTAGGTATATAATGTCAAATAATGAAAAGATTATTATGTCAATGAAGTACCTATGTAACAAAAAAGTAAAATAAAATATCATCGTAATTTGGGAGCAGTTAATAGACATTTACATTGTTATGCCGTTAACGAGGTACCATGTGGTTTCCCTGGTACCTCATTCAATCTGGCAATAATTCCTTCTGCACATGTGTGCAGAAGGAATTATTGCCAAACTTCCTTGTCTTCAACGTTCAAGGCCCCAAGTCAAGATTTGCATCACGGTCCTCGACATCAACAGCTTTAGGACTGAGAACACCGATTAAAGTAAGATGAAGAAAACAAGAGAATAATGGATGTTGGAGAGAACAGCTTTGTGTCAATGAAACTACTGGACTACTGGATGATATTCTGTTCTAGATTAATCGAAGGATCGCTTAACGTACAGTACATTATGATGCAAAAAAATACTGACACATCATCATCATCAGCCTACAGCAGTCCACTGCTGGACACAGGTCTCTCCAATTGCACGCCATTCAGCTCGATTCTCAGCAACTCTCATCGAGCTGCTACCAGCTGCCTGTGAAGACCGTCGCTCCACATAGCCTGAGGGCGTCTTTCCCTACGTTTGCCGATTCACGGTCTCCACTCAAGAACAATTCTACCCCAACGGTCATTGGTTCTACGGCTAATATGGCCGCCCCAGTGCTACTTCAGCTTACTTATTCTGTGAGCTATGTCGACAACTTTGGTCCTCTGCCGGATCACCTCGTTGCCTAAGTCAGCATCAAGAAAAACTAATTAGCACAATATGTCATGCTGCCATTGTGATTTTAAGTTAAGCAGAAGGACTCATCACATTTTTATAACTTGAAAGTATTTCCTTCAAATACAGGAATAAGTAATTCCCCTGAATATGTAAATTTTGCTCACAAAAATATCATTTTGAAAAGTACCTATGCTCGTCCTACACAATGTCAGGTTATCATGATAATAATATCGCTCACGCGCACGTTTTGCATAATCGTACGTAACAAAGCGTTCAAAACGCTGCGCTTGCAACTATCCTAAAGGTAACGTTGACAGAGCGGCGTTCAAATATTGAATTGGAATTACGACGGGAGCGCAGGAGGCGTTTGAAAACCGCTCAACAAGGCAAGGTTCACAATGATTGATTAATCAAATTAACCCAAATGATGAATGGTCCTTTGGCAAAAAATATTAGTCCGAGTCTATGACCTTCACATTTTGAACGTTATACTAATCAACGTTTTTTGAAGTGAAAACTTTTTTAGGCACGTTGGGCATTTTTGAGATGAGACTAAACCATTTATTTCGCGACACTGTAACGCAATTTACCGACACCGTGGAGTAAAAGGGATCAACGCGTTGGTTACCGCGGTGCGTGGAGTAAAATACATCAACGCGTTGATTACCGCGGTGCCGATTTATTTTTCAAGTTTTCACTTCTGTCGGCACTCCCGGGGTGCCACCTAATTTTTTTTACGTTCATGAAAAATATGGAATACCATTTTGTATGGCTGCATTCTTTAGGCCATGAAATTAAATGCTATTTTATTTATCATAATATGTCAATCTCAATAGAGAAGTATATAAACAAATCATTATTATGAGTAAGCTACGTATATATAAAATCATCTATAAATAATATTTTTGACACTTTCTACAACGTCATACCTTTTACCAGAATCGTATAGATAGCAGAGTTACTTCTTCCACCTTCTCGATTAACTTACAACACACGCTTCACCCCATAAAATGTACCATAATATTTAAATTCTGTTGTTCTCTGCACTCACCTTAACATTGTCGTGATGGGACGCTCTTATGGTTCACGAAGTCTTATTAAGGCTATATTGTTATTATATTGAAAAATTTCATAATATTAGTAGGATCCTCAACCGCTTCAGTACGGCTGTTCCGCTTGATTGGCTCCATTTCACGACTTCCATGTTGTTTGAATTATTTATGGTGGCCAATGGTGCTTGGTGTGAATGGTTTTATGGTGTGCTGTTTCGTGGTACCTACTTTAATGCAAACAGCGACAGTGACGTTGTGCTGTCACTAATACATAGAGACATCGCCATCACCTTTTTTGGCGTAAAGTTGTTTATCACCAGAATACTCGCGAAATTTCGAGTCGTTGCATGACTTTTTAATTAGTCGAGATTTTTAACCGACTTCCAAAAAGGAGGAGGTTATATGTTCGTCGCGTATGTTTGTTTTTTTTTTATTTTTATTTTTATGTATGTCCACCGATTTCTCCGTCAATTGTGGACCGATTTTGAAAATTCTTTCTTTGTTTGAAAGGGTATGCCCTTGAGGTGGTCCCATATAAATTTTATTAACTTTGCTTCGATATTTTTTGAGGTAGCTTCAGCGTTCTCGATGTTTTTTGGTTGGTATATTGGCGTGTGCTAGCTGGCATATGGCCTATAATTTATCATTTGAATTGTGTTTTGTGTTGCATAATGTAAGTTATTTTGCATACTATTGTATAGAATCATTTTTCTAACTTGAACAGACAGCTGTGCTGCTGGGGAGTTTGTTGCGCCACTTCTTCTTCCCAGCTAAAGGCACTAGGAAGTGGTGAAGGGTGGGCGTTTTTGGGGGACTGTCTTATGTAATTTTGACGTTCGAAAAGTGCTGATTCTCAGCCTAGTTTGAATAAATTACTTTTGAATTTTGAATTTGAATTTTGTGCAAAACCCTTCGGGGATTATTGGCGTGATGTTATGTTATATCACTCTCAAATTGATTTAGTGACACATCGTCTAACCACCATAAATTCCAATTACTATTTTAATTCCTCCAATACCAGCGTTAACTAATCGAAATCACTTGTCAAAGGAAGCAAGTAATTCATAACATCCATACAACCATCCACATACATTCAGCACACCTTTGATTCACATCAAACAGATATCCCGACCATTACCATACATTAAGTAGGAAAATTAAAAACTGGTAGCCCCATAACGAATCGAAATGTCAACTCGGTCGAGATGCTCTCGTTAAATAGATAAGCGTGTGTTAATAAAAACGATTTTATGCGCGCAGTGGCGCACAAATCGAGTAGATAGGAATATCTGCTAAAGCATTAGTATTTCACTTTAACTTATATTATTTTTTGCTGTGGGTCTTGAGGTTTATTGGTCTGTAGGATGGTGAACTTTTGGAACGAAGTTCTTTAACATGGCTTGTAAGCTTTCAGAAATCGTCACGCTAAAAATTGATAACATTATGTTTTCTTCTTATCCAAAGAGAAAGAAAGAGACAGAGAGAGAGAACGCCAGCAGAAAAAAAAACAAAAGAAAAGAGTAAAGTGATTACAGCGTCGAGTACAGTGCATGCCGAAGAGAAAGAGAGAGAAAGTTTGAATTTGCTCAAAATGAAAACACAAGATGGCGGCTCTGAAAATTTTCATATTTTTCATCATTGGTGTCGTTTTCATGGTTTTCGAGGGTGTTAAAGCCGATAGTGGAGTCAAAATGTAAATCCAAGATGGCCGCGCTGAAAATTTTCAACCGCACACGTTTTTTTTTGGGTTGCGTACAATTTTTTCATGTTTTTTTTTTTTTGTTGAATTGCCCTGCTCTTGACCTCGATCTCGTGGGAAGCGATGAAATGAACGACCGTGCCCAGAAAATGCCTGTTCACTCTTGCTTTTACGGCTGATGGGTCTTACGTGGAAGGGAACACAGACGCTGGCGAAGAGTTCCACACTTTGGCTATGCGCATAATAAATGTCAGAAGCGCTGAGTATGACTAGTCGGGATATCGACCAAATGCCGGTGCTATTTGGTCCTTGTAGACGACTTTAGTCAATATGATGTCTCAAGTTGAAAGACTGTCTAGACTATATTGATAAATGCTCATATCAAACATTATTAGGTTTCCGGTAAGGAAAAAATCATGAACTCCGTAAAAGAAGATATAATTTAAGTCGCCTCTTGGTCACCACGTGACTATTTCAAGACTTGCATAAGAACTTTGCATCTTCTGTGGTTGACAGCTTTCACGACTGTATGTCACACATACAGGTGGTTGATTATCTACTGAGTTAACACTGGTACCATTTTCTATATACGCCGGAAACCTTATCATAATCTCCTTGAATCTAAACCCAAAGCCTTAAGGACCATTTTTGAATAAGTTTCAGTTTTGGAGTTGTAATAAAAACCTTGTATTTATTATGGCACTCGTATTTTTCATACATAGTAATTACGCAATGGCGTTCGCTATCGCATATTGGTATTTAAATAGCTATCATTATGGTTAATTAGCGAGACAATTTTCGTACACGATAATATTAATTTCATCGTTATTTTATTTTATTTTGAGCCATATTTTTCTAGATACCACGCCAGCCGCCATTACAGTTTCAATTTAAATATATTTATTTAAACTAAATAGTTAATGTCTTTTTATAAATAGTTGGTGAGCGCTAGTCACTATATATTATAAAACAAAATCCCCTACCGCGTCTGTCTGTCTGTCTTGACGCGATTATCACAAAAACTACCAAACGGATTTTCACCAATGGACGGATTGTTAACGGTGCATAATTCATAATGGTTTTGTGTTTAATTATTAGAATTGACCGAAATATGATGATGTAAAAAACTTCAAGTAGGTTCAACATCAGTTACATTTAAATCCAACTCACATAATTGACGCAGCAGGCAGATACGACAATACGACTGAAAAAAAAAATAGTGGCACTCCGGGAGTGCCAACAGAAGTGAAAACTAGAATAAAATCGCCTTGGTGGAAGAAAATAGTAGTTTATGAAACTGTTGCATAATAAGGGGTATTAAAACATGAGTGTGTGTTTAAAAACCGAGCCGTAGGCGAGGTTTTTAATAGTATCACACGAATGTTTTAATACCTAGTTATGTGCAGTTTCATACACTACTTTATCTACTCTCAAACATTGGGATTGAAACAAATACTAAATAAAAGATCAAAGTTAAAGATCAAGAATAAATTTAAAAATCCCACGAAATTCAGTAAGTACTACAAAACAAATGAATGTCGCCTGCACCAGCACATCACCGCACATGCGCTACAGCGGGTGCTGCTGTCCCCCGCCAACAGTTGATGGAAACTCTTTGGTGATATTAACTTCTTGGATTAGCGCTGTATCGTAATAGAAAAAATGTTTTATAGCATAATTTTGTTAGAGAAAAAGTATCATAATATGATTCCATTTTTAAATTTCGGTATTCTGTTTATAAAACTATATCAATATAAACTCGTTTTGAAGTTCATGATTCGAATATTACGCTATGAGAGTAGATAAATACTTTTATAGAACATTAGTCCATAACCTTATCTAAATAAAGAGCACAATCGCGTTTACAAAAAAAACTTCCAAAACCGTTAAAGTAGAAATATTGCATAGAATATTGATCCGTAACGTAATATAAATAAAGAGCACAATCGCGTTTACAAAAATGAGGTGTCGGTAACGGTGTCGCGAGTTCAATTGTTTTTCCCATCTCAAAAATGCCCAACGCGCCTAAAGAAGTTTTTACTTAAAAAATTTAGACATATTTGCTCTGCACCCCGAGCGAAGCCAGGGCGGATTGCTAGTGTGAAATATAAAATAGATGAAACTAGTAAAGTAACAATCTTTTAAATAAATCTCGCCGCGGCTACCGAAGAGAACTTCTTTTAATCTCATTGGTTTTTAGTCTATGTTATGTAATAAGAACTTTTATTACTAGGTAAATAAAGCCTCTGTTTATCCCCTCGTCGAATAAATAAATAAATATTTCTTTATTTAAAAAAGTGACAACATTGTTACAGACATTACATTTACAACATACGTAGTGTCTTAAACATAGGTCCCCTGGCTCCTAAATTAGGTATAGCTGAGACTTGGGAGTCAGTATTCCTCCATTATAAAAGTTGGTACGTATACCATTGATTATTAAAAAATGTAGTGAAAAATAAAAAAGGCACATTTTTAAAGCTATAAGATGATGAGACATAAATAACAATCATGAAATGTGTGTGATGGTGTGTTGTGAGAGGGGGTGAGTGTGTGTGTGTGTATAATGTAGTAAATAAAGCCTTAATGAAAAGAGGTATTTTGTCATGCTGCGAAAGTATCACAGTTTACTTCAGAATTACCCATCCAGTAATTTTTTAACAATACTCACAATATCCTTTTAACCTGTAAACTGTCTTATAAAATCAAATAAACAAACATTAATATTACACGTTGGATAGCCCCTTATTCTATTTGACAAAATAATGATACCTTAGTTCCGCGATTCGAAAAAAAAGACCAAAACTAAAAACGTTCCCAGCTCATCGCCACTCCATATCTGTAATAAGAAAATAATTGCAGTAGTCAACTGAACAGTTTCGATGACACTTATTAAAAACCCATCATGTATTAGCTGATGGTGTGAAAAGCAAAAAGTGCCGGAAAGAGGTCACTAACGGGTTACACTTCCTATGATAACACCTGGTCAATTAGGGGTCCGTGGATAGATACCTAAAATCACCATTACTACACAAGTTATGTACTTAATGCTAGTATTTGACAATAGTGCATGAACAAGGAGCTAACTTTGTGAGAGACTGGTGCCTGAAGTACGTTTATATAAAACCTATATTACAGGTCACCAAGGCCCTCCCGCGGCTAGATGCCTGTGATTTGAACCATAATGACAATGTACATATACTAACGTTGAATTAAAACATTAATAAAATTAAATTAAAAATACAAAAAGAGTTAGTGGAAATACAAATGTGTGTGTGTGTGTGAGTAACTAGAGGAAGTGTAAAAAGAGATGTGAGAGGTTGCTTGAGTGAGTGTGGTGTGAGTATGGATGATTGTATGTATGTACAAGCAATAGTGGGGATGAATAGTAGTAGATATGGTCTATCTGAGAGTGATCAATAAATTCTCCTTTCCCTGATAGTCTAGTGTTTCAAATACGTAGTCAATGAATTTTTACATTTGTGTTTAGTTTGAGGATATATATATATTAAGGATCTTATTTCTTTAGTCTTCCTGAGCTGAACTGACATATCTCATGAAAAAACCTTGCATAGGTATGCATTTAATAGTAGTTATTGATTTGTATTCAATAAGATAAATTATTATAAGCCTGGAATCGTCAACCCATCTTGAGCAAGCGTGTTGATCAATGCTTGTGTCTTCTCTGTATGAGAAGAGGGCTATGCTCAGCAGTGGGACAGAAACAGGCTGGTATTGTAAAGAGCTGTTTTGTTACAAGACTAATGTATTTACCCGTATTTGGTGGTCCAATTTCTACCGTTGATGTTGCAGCAACAACATCAGTTTTGTCAGCTGCACACGAAGAAATTATTAAATCATTTACAAAACATTTTGAAAAAAAATAAAGACTGTATTTCAAGGCTAGAAAGAATAAGTTTTATTACAGGTAACACGCTCACCCTTGACTAAATCATAAACAAAAAGTTGTCAAAGTCGTTAGAATCGTCACGGGAAAGATCACACGAAAACTACCATGATTCGGTTACAGTAAACAATTGAAACGTTATAATAATCTAGTTTGGAAAATACAAAACAAAATATTAGCCCGTTGACGTACAAGATGACGTCATATTTGATGACAGTTAAATAAAACGAAATAATCTGCACATTAGACATAGTTGAAGTCACTTCTGTTAAAAAAGTTTGTCCAGGAAAGTACTTCTGCTATGAGGAGTCCAGGGTATTACAAGCAAATGATACTTACATTTTTCCACTTACTATAATGTCGTCCTTGGAGGCGACGACAGCGACAACAACGGTAACAACAAAAAAAAAAAACTGTGGCACTTCGGGAGTTCCAACAGAAGTGAAAACTTGAACAAGAACACCTTGGTGGAAGAAAAATACTTGTATAGAACATTGGTCCGTAACCTTATCTAAATAAAGAGCACAACCGCGTTTACAAAAAAAAATACTTCCAAAACCTATAAAGTAAAAATACTTGCATAGAACATTGATCCGTAACTTAATATGTATAATTAAAGAGCACAATCGCGTTTACAAGATCAACTTTATGCAGGGTTATTGGTTAAATGTCAGCAATCCGTGAAGGGGATGTACGAGAAATCATTTGCAACCAAATGACACCTGGTAACCCCTATGGTATTGTTAACCATTTTCGAGTAATTTGACATTTTAAAATGAATGAAATAAAAACATAAAATGTCAAATGACTCGATTTTTTTTTACATTAATTGCATAGGAGTCAAAAGGGTTTATTTGGTTGTAAATGACCTCTCCTACATCCCCTTAATGGATTACCGATATAGAACCAATAACCCTGTATACAGATAAAAATTAAATTAGCTAGCAAATCTTCGCAATCGTGACGTCCCGTGCACCCTGGGCTGTCAGCTCCACTACTATCTTGCTGACCACAAAAAAGTTTATTCTGGCTAACATTAAGATGTAGTATGAGCCATCATAGTTTATGCCAATGCAACAGAAGAAGAATACCAACGCGTACTTCTCTCAGTCCCTGAACAGTTTGATACTAAAACCTAACCAGACACTTCCCTATGAATGAAAAGTAAATCTTTTAGCGAATCACCGGATATGGCGCAGAGTTCCCATGACAATAGTATCTGAGGAGCATTGGGAGCTCGAGTCGTGCCAGATGTGCTGACGTGGCGTATCACAGCCCACGCAATGTGGGATGATGGATATGTAAGGACCTTACTTACTACATAATGGTAAAGCAACTTTTGTAGTGAAGCACTGACGATATAGCTATCTTCACAGCGTGTCATGATTTTATAACAGAAAGTGATGGATGCTACCTTAGGCACTATCCTTGTAGCCAAATCCGGAATCATTCCACATTGCCCCACCAGCACGCGTAGCATAACCACCGTAGAAACGAGTTTTGTCAACGGAAGAATAGACAAAATGACAGATTGTGATTGTTTATCTGTCATTTTGTCTATTTTTCCGTCGACAAAACTCGTTTCTACGGTGGTCATGCAACGCGTGCAGGCCGCCCCACTGGTGGGGCAAAGTGGCAAAAATTCAGTGGAATCTGCCCCACTAGTTCGATTTGGTGGGGCAGATTCCATTAGTCTAAAATCTTGGTAGGTTCTGCCCCACTAGGGTTGACATCTTAAAACTAGTGGGGCAGATTCCACTGAAAATTTGTAGGCATTCCACTTTGCCCCACTAGCGGGGCGGCCTGGTGGGACAAAGTGGAATGATTTAAATTCTGGGCCGAATCAATTTAGATTGCCTTCGACACGTTAGGAAGAATAAACTTTCACTACATGACCATACAATGTGACGCGTGGAATTTTACACTGAAATCGAACTGAAGCTTTGTTTAATATATTATCCTGAACTCTGTGTTTTCCAAAGAATGCCTTTTATTATAATGAGTTTAAAGCTCTTATCTGTATCTGCCTGTTAATATCACCAATCGGCTCCAAGATAGAAACTAAATTGTTAGTTCATTTAATAAAAAAATGCAACGGGTTAAATTAGCGGTTCAAAGTTGTAGAAATACATCTATATTCGACAGTGTTAAAAACCTCTTGAATATTATACTTCCTATTATAAAAATCTCTTTTTCTCTGTTAAAGTAAATATTTCAAAAGAAGATCCACACTAAGCCAACGTCTCGCGCATTCCGTGAGTTCGGATAGAGATCTATCTGAGCCCGTTTGCTCAAGCTCGTCCTGCGAACATTTTATTACAATTCACATTAGCTATTATGTGAGAGACTACTTAACTATTTATGTACGCCAGAGTATTTATAAATATGTCGGTACACAATCATGAATGGACCATTTGCTGCACAAGGTTAATATACTCATAGTTTAAGAATAAACATATTCATTGCAATTTTATTGTGCAGCTAAATGTTTTAGCAGCCTAGTATTGGTAGAATTATTTTAGATTAGAACTGTTATTGTAGAAATAACGCCGGTTAGCAAAGGTTATCTTTCAAAATATATAATAATAAATGTATAGTTCGAGAGCAGATTTTTGTCCGGATTTTTGCAATCCTCAGATTTTTCTGAAGGACTTGAATTTATTTCAAGTAAGCCATTAAAAAGCAGTTTTGAACGTCAGCATTTTCAAAAAAATAGAATTGATTCTAGGCACCCTTTTCAAAAGGTAGTTTCGTGTGGAAAAGAATGAGCAAGAAACTCCATAGTTACCTACTCTTTCAAAATGTTTTACAATATTTTATTCACGGTTTTTATCTTTACATATAAATCTTATAAACAATATACAGTATAACACTAAATTTAATGACTAACTATACAAATGGAAACAACGACAAAAGGACAGTTAGGCGTCGAAGTAATCGTCCGCTTCACTGTCAACCAGAAACGTGCCCAGAACACTGGTAGCATTGCCACGTTGAATGGCAATGCTAATTCTTCGGCCAAAGAATGAGCCAGTGTTCACATTAATTATCTTCCCTCCCTAATAATCTTCCCTCACTATCAGTAAAGACGATATAAAACTTTATTTTGAAGAACTTAAAAGACAATATACTTGTAAGGTGATACCGTGCTGGGTTGATTAGTATACTACTTAAATTATTATACAGAATAAAAAATACAAGAACATAACTTACAAATCTCACTATTATTCTATATCACACTAAAATATACCATCTGTGACCACAATCAAATACCAAAAAAACAAAGGCTTACTTTATTACAATCTCTCAACACATTGACACATCTATTATTCTTGACATTCAACTTATTTTTCTAAATCAAAGATAGGCCTACACCTAGTATAATATGACCTCTGCCTTCCCACCAAAATGTTCCGAAGGACCAGATTTTGGTAAAGTATGGGAGGTCAAGGGATTTTGGTCCTTATACATTTTTGATATCCCAAATCATAGTTTGAAATTGCTTGCTATTAAGTGTGATAAGAGATAGAGTTGAATGGATCGTGGTCTATGAGTTCGTGTGAACTTTATGGTTTATGTTTATTTTTTTTGTGACAGATAATTTTGAGAAATATCAGGCGTGTATCTTCTACACATGAAATTTTAAAACTTTGGGAGCAGAGTTTTTTAAAGGCCAGTGGGGACCAAACTTGGTAATTTCTTAGGTGTACCTTCATCTTAATTATTAGAGAGATGAGCTTGTGGCTAATTAATAACAGCCACACGGATCGATCCATCAGGTTAAGCTACGCTTGCAGAGGTTGGTTCGTGGATGGGTGACCATCTTTACATACCGAGACTCCTCCGTGCCTCGAAAAGCAAGTTAAGCCGTTGATCCCGGCTGTCATTCGTGTATCTTTGACAGTCGTTACGGGTCGTCAGAAACCCGAAAGTCTAACAACCAGTCTTACCAAGGGGTATCGTATTATTCAGTTACTGGGTTGTGGAGGTCAGATAGGCAGTCGCTCCATGTAAAATACTGGTATTCAGCTGCATCTGGTTAGACTGGAAGCCGACCCCAATATAGTTGGGAAAAGGCTAGGCAGATTGATTTTTTGTGAAGAATTTAAAGAATAAAATACTGGTATTCAGCTGCCGAAGCCGACTCCAACATAGTTGGGAAAAGGCTAGGCAAATTGATTTGAAGGTCAGTCTTAATTATTAGCATTCCGTCGACAGCTAAATAAATTAGACTAAAACAGAAGATGAAAAAGGTAGTTGACAAAATCACCCATCTTGTTGAACAGACTGCTGTAATGCTGCAATTTACAATCGTTACTAGACATGAAGATACTGATAGCATCCTATATCAATCCTCTTGAACCCATTCCTAAATTACCTTGATGAAGAAGTACTTAAACTAACCAGATTCATCAGCAAATTTGCCGACCACCTCTTATTAGTCGCGTCAGTAAAAAAATATAGAGACGTGGAGTTATTCTATAATCTTGATATACTTGTTCATCAAAACAATTCTAGATATAGGCAACATCCTTAAGAATGACGTAACCTCATGATATTTATCACACAAATGTCTCCCACAGTGGATGCGCATTGGTGGAATACCTCGTAATACTGCGCACGATCTGATTGCGGCCAAGTTTAACGTAATCAAACTGTTGCTGTAAGACGTATTCTGATTGATTTGAGGAATTCGGATTGATTTAATTTGCTCTGCCTCGTTGGTCTAGTGGTCGCAAGCGCTACTGCTGAGTCCTGAGGTCCTGGGTTCAATTCCCGGGTCGGGCAAAGTGTTATTGGGTTTTTTTACAGTAGCAGCTTGGAGTCTGGATTTGTGCCCTGTTAATGGCAATAGGCTCGCCCCCTATTACACGGGACTTAAAAAAAAACATAACTGGCGAAATGTGGGAGTACCTGCTACAGGGACACCTCTGCCCAACCCTTCGGGGAAACAAGGCGTGATGTTATGTAATATATGTTAATTTGCTGAACGTTGACACTGATTTGTAGTGGAGGTAGTATCTTAGAAATTTTGGGAAGTATATTAAGCAATGAGTTGCAGTCTTACAGTTGGGCTAACGTCTAGCAAGAATCATTGTCAATTTTTCAATTTGTAATTATTTTTTAAGATTGTTGATTAAAATGTTTCTACTCGCGAAAAAGGCGGAACAAGAAAGGCAGGAAAAAGGAGATTGAAAGACCATTGAGTGACTCCATCCCAAACCATTATTGGCTTTCAATCTGTAACACCCAGTGTTTAACATTGTATTTGTTACTTATTTGCATACTGTAACAACAATTACTTTACTAATGTCAAATTTCATAGAATATTATTTATGTAGTTTCTGGTCCTTGCAGCCACAATTTTAAGCTATTGCATAGTTTTTATCGCGGGCTTTGAGCGCGGCGACCGAATCAAGAAATTCCGTAACGTAACGAAAATAAAACCGAACACCCCCCACTCCACCTACCAAGTAATGACGGTTTGACAACATCACGTTGTCATGGGAAACGTGATGTTGTCATGGGAACGTAATTTTTGTTTTATGTCATCACGTCATCATCCCAAGTGTAGCGTTGACAAATAGGAAGTATGGAGGTTACAAATGCTATGCAATAGCTTTACCGCGGCAGTTCTCGAGTGACACACGTTTTTTTATTCTCTGCCTTTGAAAGTGATTCACCACAGACAGGCCTCTTCAAAACATTTAAAAAGGAAGTACCAGATTATTCTACGTGATTCAAATAATTAGTTAGTGTCAGAATAACACCTAGTCTAGATATGGCATGGCGCACAGTTCGCGTCAGGCCCACGCCCACGCCACAAGATTCATTGTTACCTTAATATTTGGTTACACTTTGGGAATTGTTAAGTGTGTCATCGCGTTTGTGTTCCAAAGGGCGATAAGCTAAGGTTAGGTTAGGTTAATTTTGCAGTTATTTGAACGATGTAAAAAGAGGGAACCATCACTCAATACACGGAATTTCTTGCCCGTTCGTCTCCATAGGTAACCTACTACGCTTTGGAATGCGCAATTAGCTGCGCACTTCTGACTGACCGACTCATTGACAGTTCAAAAGTGCCTGTAAATGGTTTAATTGAAATAAATGCTTTGTGTTTGATACAATTTTTAAACGAATGAATCATTCATTCAACATCATTTTTGGCCTCGCACAGGTCGTTACTATATTTTGTTAGTTTAAAAAGCTCCTTTCTTATTTCATTTTATTTTTTAATTCTGTCTGTATTTCTGTGCGTGTCCCAAATAAAATATTTTTCTTTCTTTCTTTCTTTTTTTATTATGGAGCAATAAAACGGAAAGATAAAATAAATGGTAATACAAACCCCTTGAAACAAGAAACTTGCGGAAGCATATAAGAACCCTGTGACCATTAATCTTAGATATACTATGGAGGTACATTTTTATGAACGATTACAAAATACCACAAAAATTTACTGATAAAAAATCATGAAAAACTAAAGTAATTACTTTATCTGAAAACTTCATAATATTTTCTGATTTCAATATACCCCATCTAGAGGAATTAACTAAACCATTTTACATCTGCATCATCGCCAGTCAATAAAACCTAATCTCTCACGAATCAGAGGATATTAAGTTCCTAATTACAATTATAAACACGACCAAATCGTAGTAACAGATATATTCCCACACCTCAATTTGCAGAAACAAATAGTAGCTAATAATATAATATCGTTTCATGTCTGTACGTGGGTGTCAACCGAATGTTTTGTGGTTCAGGGTTAATATTGTTACTGTTTGTGACTCATTTGTCTGCCGTTGTGGATTTTCGATAGACGATTTCTGAAAATTACCGATTTGTATTAGTTCTAACTTATCTTCAGCTTCGTTTTGAAAATAAATTTAAAAAAACCACCGTCATGAATAAGACGATAAGACAAATTGTGTCTAAAGTCGGATATAAAATTAGCTGCAGTAAAATGATACTTCTTACTGTAATTTCGTCAATAACTTAAAACATTTTTTAACAAAATGACAACTATGCTGCGGCCACATCTCACACAAAACATACACGCACGAACACACTCACAACACACACACCCACTCACCCAAACACAAACAATATAATTATTAATTAACTACACCTCTAGTTGTAATTTGTAATTGGTACCAACTTACTCGCCGTGGGAGGAAGACCTGGAGTCCTGAAATACAGGGCTACCCTAGTTTAGGCTCCAGTCCACTCCATTTATTTTATGTACCTATACTGTGTTTAGATTAGTGTGGAAAATAAATGAATTTTTACTTTACTTTTTACTTTTACATCTGCATCTATCGTGACGAAGCTTCGCACAGTAATACGATACACGCAGATGTGACCAACCATTGTCGACTATCATCGCGATAGTTCGTCTGCGTAGCACTTATCGCTCGGGTACATCAAAGTGTTTTAGCGCGCTAATTAGCGTGGCGCATGATCAGACTACCGTTGTTCAATTCGACTGTTGTCTCCGGACTCCGTAGACGCTCTGTCAAAATTATGGAGAGCCATCTATATTGTACGATAATTCGTTAAAATTATGAAGCCACTAATGAGACCACCGCATTAGCGCGATAAGTTTTTAGCGAGCAAAACATACGAAGCTTCGGCATGTATTGCTTCGTCATGATAGACGTAGATGCGGCCGCATCATAAGAAATGTCACTTTACTGCAGCTAATTAAAAGTCCGGCTGTAGTATGTCAGAATTATGAGTTTAAGACAACCTTTTGACCGCCACTGTCACAAAAAATGGACAAGCCAAATTGTGATTAGCACGCAGGGTTTTCCAGCAGTAACTTCTCAAGTAAGTGCCTACAAGAAAAGATCATGGTGAGGTAAAATATTAGCAGTCAGTTAGTTGATTGCAGATCGTCCCAGGATACAACGGACGCAGGAACTTGTATCGTTAGTCATGAACACAAACCATAATTATCCACCTCTAATCTACCTATAAATCCAGATTTTTACACCCAGTAAGCAGCACATGAAACAGTCGTAGAATTAATTCGTGATCTATGCGTTATTATGAGTCATGCGCGCGCGCACTCGATCTCACGGTATTCACGTCGACATGACATAATAATAGTAATGTTGCTTATCAAATATGATTGATTTTGTGTTGGTTAGTCCTTCTTTAAGGTTAGCGTGATCATTTAATTGTAACTTCACGATTATTTGGAATGGGATGATTTGAACTTGAAATAATGGGAGCATGTACATTTGATAGCAATTCATGTAATTATATTTTTAATTTGTTGTTAGTTTTAGTTTCATCTATACATTGACCACCATTCACCTATACTTCACCACAATTCACATACACAGTCACCATACACCCTTTGACTGCTTTGTTGTTACTTTTATTTTTATTTATTTATCTTTTTGTTTTGTTTAGTAGAAATACATGTTACCTGTTTGTTAATTTGTTTGAGGCTAAGTAGGGCCTGGTGACCTGTAACACAGGTTTTTCCTAAACATACATCAGGCACCAGCTCTAGGAAACACCCGGGTGTCACCATTGTGTGGATCGGCCTGAGGACACGGTGGAGCATACGGTGGAGGTCTACCCGGCTTGGGCATAGCAACGCCGTGTCCTCGTAGAGGCGATCGGTGGCGGTGATCTCTCGCGTCCGGCCCTGGTTCAGGCCATGGTACGGAACAAGAGGAAATGGCAGGCCGTCACCTCCTTCTGCGAAGCAGTAATACTCACGAAGGAGGAGGCGGAACGCGTGAGGGAGAGGCAAACTTCGCGCCTTCACGCCCCTAACCGCCGCAGGAGGAGACGCCCGGGGCGGGAATCGCGAGCCGATTTCCGGCCACCGTAGGCGCGGGCTTGCGGACGTTGAGCAATGGGTAGCTCGCCGTCCGATAAGGACCAGGCCCGGGGTCGACGGCGCGTTGTGTTTCACCTCAAAGAGATGTCAGCAGAATTGACGGGGCCCGCTAGGGCCAATGCCTGCCGGGGGTTCGAAGAAAACCGATAGGGACATCGTGGCCCCCGGCAACAGGGCAACCGAAGGAACACGGGTGGGTTTTAGTCAGTAAGAGTCTGACACGCCCTCCCGCTTCACCCAGAACGGTAGAAGTTATTTGATAATTTACCACCCAAAAAAAAAAAAAGGCACCAACCAGCTCTCACAATGTGAATTTATATAGTTCCAAAACTGTTTAGTTTAGTTAGGATATTTTATTGTTTTTTTTATTTAATGTTCCTTTTTACCCGACTACGGCAAATCCAAAAGGAAGGGTTATGATTTTAGCAGTCTATGTATGTATGTTTGTATGTATGTATGTTTGTTTGTATGCATGTATGTATGTATGTTTGTTTTTACGTGTGTTCCACCGTAGCGCCTAAACTACTAAAC
This sequence comes from Agrochola lychnidis, assembly GCA_963680765.1. Lineage (NCBI taxonomy): Eukaryota > Metazoa > Arthropoda > Insecta > Lepidoptera > Noctuidae > Agrochola > Agrochola lychnidis. The sequence goes on from OY796866.1 coordinate 23,231,930, forward strand.
CGATTTTGATGAATGAGGTATCAATAGATTTGTAATAATGGTCCGGGTGACATAGGCCATATAATTTTTCCCTAAATTTAATTTGGTGGACTTTACACGTAAATTTCTAACCTCGAAAAAAAAAAAATGAGATGATCATGACATGTTTGGTATCAAAAGAAAGGTCTTGACGAGCACATTACAAATATGTATTTAATATTATATTTTCAAAGTAAACAAATATGTTTAAATCGTTAAAAACAAGCAAAAGTGAGACTGCGCTACGTAGTATCGCAAGATGTTACCAACGTGCAGGTAATCAAATCTTAATAAGTAGTACCGATTTGTAATTCCACTCTTATGAAGAAAAACAAGTACAACGAAATGTTTATATTTTGGATTTCTTCGAAGCTCGATATCGATATATGGTGTTGGCGTCGAAATAAATCGCTCTATGGTTTCGTCCAATGCACTATGCACTGCTATTGGAATTTAAAATAGGTTAATTACTGAACTATTGTATTACTCTACTCTTATTTACGTTTATCAAGTGTAAAAACGGAAAAGTATAAAATAAAAAAATAAAGTTTAATAAAAAACTGTAACCCGACTACGGGAAAATAAAAATGATCTAAAAAGTACGAAACAAGCAAATATTTCAGACAGAAATCAAGACATAGGTACAAAAATGGTCAAGGTAAAGCCGTCGCATGCCATTATAATTTTGTAGGTGATCTTGGCACCAACATGGTATACAGGCATGCGACCACGGCTTTACCTTGACCATTTTTGTACCTATGTCTTGATTTCTGTCTGAAATATTTGCTTGTTTCGTACTTTTTAGATCATTTTTATTTTCCCGTAGTCGGGTTACAGTTTTTTAACCGACTTCCAAAAAGGAGGAGGTTATATGTTCGTCGGGTATGTTTGTTTTTTTTTTTATTTTTTTTTTATGTATGTCCATCGATTTCTCCGTCAATTGTGGACCGATTTTAAAAATTCTTTTTTTGTTTGAAAGAGTGTGCTCTCGAATTGGTCCCATATAAATTTTATTAACTTTGCTTGGATACTTTTTGAGTTAGCTACAAAATACGTATTTTTTTCCTACTTAGTATGTAGATGATATGATAAGTTTTTGTCACTGGTAGCAGGTAGTGGTATTCGAATATGTGTGGGGTAGGTACCACAACTAAAAAGTGAAAAATAAAAACTTTTCACAAAAAAAAAAACAACCGACCTCCAAAAAAAAAACACGACAAAATAAAAAATAACTTTAATTTCGGAAGTCGGTGGCAAAAAACGAAAATACAAAACCCAAGACACCGACTTCCGAAATTAAAGTTATTTTTCACTTTGTAGTGTTTTTTTTTTGGAGATCGGTTGTTTTTTTTTTGTAAAAAGTTTTTTTATTAAACTTTATTTTTTCTCAGTTGTATAGATTTAAAGCCATCTCTACAATAGACGAAATTTTTGTAATTGGAGTTGGCTTTCAAATAACTCATATGTGTAATGTATTAATAGTTCACACGGAGCGCCATTCACATGATCTACTCGTAGCTATATTTCTATTGGACAAATTATTAGGTAGATATTGGAAGTCAGACTTTTGACTACCCGAAATGACTGTTATAAATAATTGAATCAAGTTGGTCCTATGGAGACATTTCAACGAGACACGGAGTGGTTTCTAGTTAATTAATCGAAACGAAACCTATACGCACTTGACTAAAAGAAAATTACACAACACACTTAATTACTCACATACACCTACAAAACAATAAAAAAGAAATCAACGCAAGGTCGTCCTCGCAAAAACAATGCACAAATCAAAAGTTTTCCACCCACCATCTCTCATTAGCACTAAATAGTACAACCTTGTACTTCCCATATCCGTACCTTTTGTACGGCAGATTGGAAAGTAATTACTGCCTGCAAGACCCACACTTGACGAGTTTCACACCCACGTGAAATCAAAAGCTTAACTTGAAGATGTGTAAGTACCTTTTGAGTGCTCTTTATAAAGTGGGGTTGGAAGGTAGTGATGTGGGATTGTCGATAGTCGATTATCGAAATGGGGGGCGAAAGGACCAAAATTTTAAAGCCCTTCTTTGCGTTTCGAAGCTACTTTAATTTGAGTTCATACTTTATATTTTAAACCTCTTATAAGTTTTTTCTTCATCTGTGTCATTCAAGTATGTGAAAGGTAGTGCTTTTTTTTTAGAGTCTTTATTAAGTATATTGCTGTGCTAATTATAAGGTACAAACTAAACATTATGGAAGAAATACATTTAAGTGCTATTTAAATCTAATTTCAATTACTCATTCACCTTCAATTAGAAATAAGCTTTTTAACCCTTTTCTTGGGAATATTTTACGATCGAAACAACTTTTCGCTAACGATAACGAATATCGACAACGAACCCGCTAGCAACACAAAAATCATGCTCTTGCGCACTGACAAGCGCGTCCGACGAGCATTTTGTTATTGGATTAATCTATTACCACATTAGATTTACGCATCATTACCATCCTTAACACCACTACATAAAGACTAAATTGCATTTTCAAAAGTGTTTTCGGAGCTTGTTTCAAAGTGTACTAGGCACAATAGAAATAATTAATCTCGAGTTAAGCGAACGAAGGTCGTCTCTTTAGTAATCGTTTAATTGGTACAGATGCTGAATTGGAGTTTTGATAGCAGAAGAGTGGGCGGTGTTTGGCAAGTAGAAGTTTCAAGACAAAAAAGCCTAAATGTAAGGTTGTTGCATAATTTAAAATGACACATATGACGTGTAATCATCTGCTGAATGTAACTGAAAAGTTTAGGCACTAGTGAAGCTGAGAATTACTCTAAAAGTAAAAAAAAAACCAAGCAGGTAACAATTTTATTCTCTTGACAGAGTGGCAAGCTTTTTGGAATTTTGTGGAGGAACTTTTTACCTCTCAAAGGAGAAAAATTTAAAACTTTTTTGGCTGAAAAGCCATTTTCAGATTAAAAACAGTTTCATAATAACATCATTCGCAAAGATTGGCAAGGCATGGCAATTCTGTTGTTGGAAGTGTCTAGAGATGGCGGTAACCATAATTCCTTAAGTGATCCGTATCCTAGCTAACCTTACATTAAAAAAAATTACAATGTGTGGTCGGGGTAGGTCAGGTTAAAAGAAAGGCTTCCATTAGAGGGATAAACTTTGTATTTTGTTATACATTTTACAACAATACGTGCATATGTTCTAACAAGCAAGTCTCTCGCAAACCCTGTCAAAAATGTCAGGCTACCACGTCAATGACAGCCGCCACAGAAGTCTGCTACGACAGAGGAGTTCGTACACCGCCGCTATAAATGTCAATTTTAGACAGAAATTCTAAAAGTGACAATAATGATATGACAGAGTTAAAATTACAATATCCTTTTAAGAAGTATCTGCACAAAAGCCCATAAAATATCGCAAGCACAGTTATTAAAACAACGCAACATCACATAAGGGTTTAGTGGGTCGGCTGCGGGTCGCGAGGTCACAGATTCGAATCTCGTGATGGGCGTAATGTGATGTTTATTATACTGAGCTACAGGTTAGGCTGAGAGTAGGCTAGACGTTTGACCGATGAAGCTGGAGTCGTGTGTTCTGGTGTTTATGTTTAAGCTGGTGGATTGACAGGTTTAAGAGAAATCTATACATTATAAAGTCGCTGTTTGTGTCTGTCTGTATGACCGTGTTGTTTTTCTAAACTACACAAATACATTTTGATGAGGTTTTCACCATCTTTTTAACCCCCGACGCAAAAAAAAGGGGTCTTAAAAGTTTGACCGCTATGTGTGTCTGTCTGTGGCACCGTAGCTCTTAAACGGGTGAACCGATTTAAATGTGATTTATTTTTATTTTAAAGCAGGTTTTCTAGCGATGGTACTTAGATATGTTTTATCAAAATCGTTTGAAGATTATCAGCTGTTTTCTAGTTGATGAATTATCTTCCACAGGTCTGATCGATTTCAAATTTGGTATTCTGTTACTTCAATGATATTAGTAGAACATAGTACGTAACCTTGAACTGATGCTGCATCATCACATGGAATTTACAGGATACCCAACTCCCTTACCAACTTACAGCACAGGTATCATGTTTGGGCTCATTGGAATGGTCACAATGAATAGGTTATAGATAGATGGTGAATAAGGTCTGGTGATAGAGTAGGAAAGAGAAATGAGGAAATGTTTGTGTCGGGGGATTTTTAAATTTTAAATGTTAAAATGTTATTGTACTTGTAAAGAATTTATTCCGGAGCGTTTATGTTGTTTAACTTACATATCTGAACAAACCAATATGCACATATACACACACCCCCACACACACCCCACACCACACTCACACACAACATACACCTCACTCACACACACCACACTCACATCACACGTACACAAACACACCAGATGTACCATACCACACCTGAAATCACCTCTCTAGTCTTCATTCTGGAATTCGTACCCCGAGCCCCAAGATACAGACTAACTGTCTAGTTTGGGGCTCACTGGTAAATAATATTTTGTAACCTAGCTATAGGTAATATTTTAAGCTACTCATGTCGTCTCAACTTGGTGCTAACCTGTAAACCTAACTGTATTACCTGGCCAATAAACTATTTCTATTTTCAATCTCCACGCCATTTGTCAAGGGGTTAAAATCTTGCGAAGCAGGACCGCTAGTATAAAGAAAAAGTGTGTTTTCCTTTATTGTCTTATGTATTCTGAAATTAGCTCGTGGCTAAGTAATAACAGCTGCACAGGTCGATTCATCCGGTTAAGCTACGCTTGCTGGGATTGGTCTGTGGATGGGTGACCATCTTTACATACCGACACTCCTCCGTGCTTCGGAAGGCACGTTAAGTCGTTGGTCCCGGCTGTCATTCGTGGATCTTTGACAGTCGTTACGGGTCGTCAGAAGCCCGAGGGTCTGATAACCAGTCTTACCAAGGGGTATCGTATTACCTACTGGGTTGTGGAGGTCAGATAGGCAGTCGCTCCATGTAAAATACTGGTTATCAGCTGCATCCGGTTAGACTGGAAGACGACCCCAATATAGTTGGGAAAAGGCTAGGCAGATTGATTTTTTTGTATTCTGAAATTCTTGTTGAACCTAATGTTTATTAGGTTCAACAAGAATTTCAGAATGTGTAAAAACTGAACTCTTGATATTAAATCGTTACGCCCCAACTCAGTGATTAAAATTACTAAGGGATTACGTCAAAGGATGAGTAGCACAGTGTTCTCTTGTCTGCTAATAACAACTAATTGCAATTTATTATCAAACAGTCTACATAACTTAGTCACTAGGCGTAATGTCTCTTTTAATATTTGTTTATGATGATCTACGGCAGCAATTCCTAAAGTGGGTTCCGCGGACCCCAAGGGTTCCGAAGAAAAGTTACAAGGGTTCCGCGAATCCAAAATTCAAAAGAATCAGTTAATTATGAGAGCTCAATTGCATTTGATAGCCGAATTCTTGAGGAAGGTTATATATAGGTTTTTTACATTACGCTACGGCCCTAAGGAACCGAGCAAAAAGAACGATAAGCTAAAACGAAATAATAGCGCAGGTGGAAAATATGACAGTTATTGTAATATATTGTGGTGTCTTAAGACTTCCACGCACACAAAGTCACAGGCAGAAGCTTATTAATAAAACTTTAATAATTAATTCTTTAGGAAAAAATAAGTTTTCTGCGAAAAAAATCCAATTGAAAAATTCTCATCACGGTTTATCTATATTTGGTTACTAGAAATACTGTGTGCTAAAAAGAAACTGCTGTGAAACATCTCGTATAGAATTAGTTTTATGATGAATTAAGTTTATTCCTTACTATTTGTTATCAGTCAATGTAGGTTTCCATAAAATTAAAGGGATTTGTCTAGTGTTCCGTCTCCTTAAAAGTTTAGGAACCGCTGGTCTACGGTTTCAATGATAAAAACGCGTATATTCTGAAATGAAGCATCAACGGGCTGACATGATGATGTCGAAAGTGTAAGATGTTAGGTTTCACGCCTGGTTTGTACTTGCTTTTCTCTATTAGAGAACTGAGATGATAATAGTATAAAGTCGTAACTCAAAAAACTAATTTCCGCAATTCCAGAAACTCACATTCACATTGACAACACACCACGTAATAAATATCAAAAATAATCAAGAGTAAATTTATTTTAAGTCCAGCATTTAAAATAATGTAACCTTTTAATATACATGTAAATATCGTGGCATCTAAATAATGCCATAGCTCATCGCGATAGGTTCGCGCGTTAATTGCTGCGGCTGCGCAGACGGGACCTGTTATTACTAGGGTCGCTATAAAGGTGGGGTGTACACGAGACAACATTGCGCATGACTGAAATATTTAACCGCGCGTCTAGAATATATTGTTGTGTTATCATTACTCAATTACCTACTCATAAAACGTAATATTTCATATCACTATCCAGCTATAAGGCGCAATAGTCTAGAAAATTACTATAATCTACTAATAAAAAAACTAATTTGTTATAATCACTAAATAGATAGAAAAAGCTGTACACCATGCATTTGGTTAAGGCTCGCTTGGTTTTGCTTTCTAAATAAAAAAAAATTGTAATAAATATATAATAAATAGTTATAAATAGTTTTCAGTGGTATATGGCATTCGATTTGTAACTAATATTCTTTACTTCTATTATAACTTTTTTATATCTAACATTTGGTAAATACAAATGTTACTGCTTTACCCTGCATCTTGAGTTTGCGACAAATTTTTGCCTTAACCAATTAATCTTTCTAGCCTTTTCCCAACTATGTTGGGGTCGGCTTCCAATCTAACTGGATGCAGTTGAATAGCAGTTTTAAATTTGAATAGCAGTTCTGATGCAGTTGAATTGCCGTTTTAAATTGTATCTTGACCATCAAGCTGAAATGGAAGAAACTACATAACCTACAATGTCCCCATTCATCGTATCACCACTTCTAACGTGAATTTTTACCGCACAACCGCGCGTCTTGTCACCGCACCTCATCTATCGCCACCTTTACCCTGACCGCTCTAATAGCCAAGCCCGACCATTGTGCAGTACAGTTCGCGATATTTTGTAATATATACGTACTGACCATCTCCAGTAATAACATAGCTAGATTTATACCACCATAACATCCAGCTGGTCCGTGCGTTCTCTCAAATACTTTTGTTCTAAGATACTATAGTAACTGTATTTTGTAATGTATTTTAAGTATGTATTGTTTTAGAGGTTTGGTATTTTGTAAGGTACGTTGGATTGGAATGTATATTTGTTCTGGGGTAAAGTTTGCTATCGTCTTCATTTGTCATGTCATTATGAGCCTGTGAATGTCCAGTGCAGAACATAGGTAGACTGCTACAGTGAACGGTATTATAGTTCGTGCGCGAGCGGTAGTCACTGCCGAGATATATGAAATGGGGGAGGTAGACAAAGGCTAAGCTAACTCAGTCTGCCAATTTTGTCTATGGCGCCCCCATCCCCCGTCCCCCGTCTCACCGCTCACATAACTCGGCTGGTGACTACCAGTCGCGCGCGGAATATAGGTGAAATTGTAAACAGTTGCAAACTGATTGAAAACAGTTTTTTAACCGACTTCCAAAAAGGAGGAGGTTATACGTACGTAGCGTGTTGTGGACCGATTTTGAAAATTCTTTATTTGTATCAAAGGGTATGCTCTCAAATTGGTCCCATATAAATTTTATTAACTTTGCTTGGGCAGTTTTTGAGTTAGCTACAAAATACGTATTTTTTCCCACTTAATATGTAGATGATATGATAAGTTCCTGTCACTGGTAGCAGGTAGTGGTATTCGAATGTGTGTGGGGTAGGCACTACAACTAAAATGTGTAAAATAAAAACTGTTCCAAAAAAAAACATTTTTTTAGGAAGTCGGTTGTTTTTTTATTTTTTTTAAAAGTTTTTTAAGTAAATAGAGGACTTGTGGCTAAGTAATAACAGCTGCACGGGTCGATCGATCAGGTTAAGCTACGCTTGCCGCGGTTGGTCCGTGGATGGGTGACCATCTTTACATACCAAGTCCCCTCCGTGCCTCGGAAAGCACGTTAAGCCGTTGGTCCCGGCTGTCATTTGTAGATCTTTGACAGTCGTTACGGGTAGTTAGAAGCCCAAAAAGTCTGACAACCAGTCTTACCAAGGGGTATCGTGTTACCTAGTCACTAGGTTGTGGAGGTCAGATAGGCAGTCGCTCCATGTAAAATACTGGTATTCAGCTGCATCCGGTTAGACTGGAAGCCGACCCCAACATAGTTGGGAAAAGGCTAGGCAGATGATGATGATGAGAGGACAATATTGGTCTGTCTTTTGAGGGTTTTATTCGAAATGTGTTACCAAGAGCTTGCACTTAAGTTACCAGTACCTGGGCGACCGAGCTCTGCTCTGGTGAAAATAGAGAATGCTCGTTTAATAGTATAAGAAAGTTCGTACTGATCCACATATAGTACCTAGTTATAGCTGCCATGATAGTAGGTACTTACTAATTCCATAAATGAATGAATGAATGTATATTTATTTGCAAGAATATAGGTACATATGTTCTTAAGTTCTATGGGTTTCACTATATTTGGCATTTCAGCCGTGCAAATATTTAGATTTACATCTTGGTTATACTTATAGCATGCAGTAGGTACACATTTAATAATTAGCAATAAAACAATGCAATTAAACTTATTTTTCTTTCTTTCTTTCTTTCTTTCTTTCAATAAAATAAAAAATACTAATAACAATTTCATAATTTAAATTTAGATTACAATGCAATTAATAAAATTAGTACAATACTGCCAGGATCATTATTCTAATGTCATTATGCATTATGTTGTTCTAAACTTTGGGCGACTGAGCTCTGCTCGGCCGAAAATACGGAGAAAACAAATTTTCCCAGATATGAGACCTAGCTAGATCAATTTTTCGCCCCCGTAAACCAACCCCTATATTGCAACTTTCATCGGAATCGTTAGAGCCGATTTCGAAAACGCGAATACAAATCTATATACAAACAAATATATATACAAATATTGCTTGTCTCATTTAATAATATAGGATAGAATGACTAGATATTGGAAGAGGTTTTTATTATTTTAATTTTTATTATTCAATTATATTAAAATATTTTTATGTACGGTGTTTTTTTTCAGCGCGCCGTTTTGTGACTCTGATTCTACAGTAGGTAGATACCTACCCGTTATCTATGACCTGTCCATCCCGTGTCGTGGTTGGGAACACCATGAAATGTATACATTGAGTGTCTCTTTTATTCCTTATGGGGAGCTAAGTATAGCATTGTGTCGCGAATCTAGACATCCGCAACACAAATCTATCTGGCCATAAAACCTTAAAGATCAAAATCTCCCATTCTCTAGAAGAGGGTACTTGGGCCTACACCTCTGCGGTACCCCAAACATGAACATTTTTACTGAAAACGTGACTACAGTATTTGTTATATGTAAATTAGCGATTTGTCCAATGGCCGCACGCGAAACTTCTCAGGCTACCTTTGATGTTCAAGTTTTTTAAACCCACGATGCTTTAGACAGACAAAATTGAACCTTCTGATAACTTCATAAAGTTAATTTTAAGTTCTCGTTTGAAAGTATGAAGATACTCAAAGAAGACCAAGAATGATATAGAATAGGCTCGAACTGTGACAAATATCATTCATGTGTGCCAAAAAATTGTTTTTTTTTTTAATGTTAAACAATGATTGATATGATTGCTGTCCGATATAAAGTTAATGTCATTTTTATGTAAATTTTTACAATATTAATTAATCAAGATACGCGTAACGCAGTTATAAATCAAATAACTTTTTTTGTGTCATTTTTTCTCGTTCATAGCTACTGATTGACAAATTCGGAATAAACCACGGTTCACGGATTGCCCTAATGATGTAGAATCATAGTTATTTAGAAGTGACATCAGACAGGTAAACGCTTATTATAGAATCAATAAAAAATTGTGACCATTTTTATAACATCGTAAACTGGCCATAGATATGTTATTTTTTACCAATCAACTTTTATGATTTATTGGAAATTATATTGTATTAATTTATTCTAGTATAGTTATTTAATATTCATTTTGTAAAATCGTTAATATTATTATTTAATCAGGTGATTTCGCTGCCTAAGTCGATTTAAATGTGCCATTTTTATTGTTAATTATTTATATTTTATGCTGTATTAAGTCGTTTATTTTTCCTACTTTAAGTTTCTGTATAAGGTACTAAAACATTTAAACCGGCCAAGTGCGTGTCGGACTACGCACAATGAAGGGTTCCATAGTTGGTATGAATTCATCCCAGGAACAAACTTAACATTGTAGTTGAAAACATATTCTCTTATATAATCCAACTGCAAATGTAAGTTTGTACGTACAGTATTGAGAGATTTACCATGTTATTTTAAGAGCATAGATTTTTCTGATCTATGAGTAAAAAACCATTCTCAGTATGTTTTTCAAAATTTTAGGCTGAGTAGTTTTGGAGATAAGGGGAAATGGTTAATTTTCATCTAATTTCTTAATTATCTTTTAAAGTGTTGTGTTTTAAACTGCCTCGTTGGTCTAGTGGTCGTAAGCGCTGGTTCGATTCAAAGTCGGGCAATGTGTTATTGGATTTTTCTATCTGAAATTTCTCAGTTGGAGTCTGGATTTGTGCCCGGTTGATGGCAATAGGCTCGCCCCCTATTACATGCAGTGGCGTGCGTTTCATAAAGACAGAAAGACACTGCCTACCCTAGTTCTGATAATAGATCTAATATTATTTTATCAATAAACAAAACAAATCATAAATCAGCTCCACCTATCGAGTGCCGGTGGTATCATCATTCGAATTTCGCATCATCTCGATTCGCGCTGCACTAGCGCCGCCTCGCCTCTGCCACGGTAAAGACACAAACTATTCGTCTCTGAATGTTTTTATGTGTGCTCTCGTGGTAAGTCGTATTTAATGTGTGTGCGTTCCTATAGCTACGCGGGCTTTGCTGACACACAATGACAAAAATCACGCACACAACTGCAAGAAAAGCCAGTGTCTATTTGTAGTTATTCTATACAGCTAAGACGAAAAATTACGACTCGTACCGAACATTACCGAAGGAAAGTTAGCTATGCAATGCAAATATTTTAGGAAATAACGTTGTTTCATTGAATTTTATACATTTAGATGACCATAATTTTTTGTCGTATAACCTTTTTTACCCTTTATTGCCCGTTTTACTATAGTTGCCATATTGTTTGACGTGCGTTGTGTTTGTGAATACGCTATCAGGTAATTAGAATTTGATTGTTGTTATTAGTGTAAAATGGATAATATTGTCTGTGAAAGTTGTTCAGATGGTGTGTGTATTGAGAAAATAAAACATGATGCGTTTTCAAAACTATATTTCGGTGAAAAAAAAAACAAGTTATCGAGATAGGTCGTGGTACACCGGATTTGCAATTAATACAAATTAAAGGTAAAGTCAATCGTAAATTCAATAAAAAACAATATGATTCATATCATTGGCTGACAGGTTGCATACACAGTACCTAATCGGTTATTTTGTTTCGTTTGTCTACTATTTTCAAATAATAAAACCGTCTGGAACGACACCGGTTACGCTGATATTCATAATTTTCCTACCGCCGCGAGAAAACATGAACAATCTGAAAAACACTTAGAAGCTTCCCTTAAATATCACACCTTTGGAAAAAATCGTATAGAGACGCGTTTAATCATCAATCGACAAGACGACGCGACGAACCAAAACCAACGTGCAGTATTTTTGGTGAGTAAAATTTTCTGCCTACCCTGTCTTAAAACTGTGTGCACGCCACTGATTACATGGGACCTAAACATAACTGGTGAAATGTGGGTGTACCTGCTACAGGGACACCTCTGCCCAACCCTTCGGGGAAACAAGGCGTGATGTTATATTTTATGTGTATCTTTAAAAGTGTTTATTTTAAAATTAAAAAAAGTACTTGAAATCCTCGCAACAAGCCCTTTCTTTTGACATGGTACTGTTTGCAAACCTTTTTTTAAATTTTAATATTTTCCCCTCAAAAGTGACCCCCATAATCAAAATTCATTTATTTACGATGTACGTCCGTGTTTGGGTCACAGAAATACATATGTGTACCAAATTTCAACTTTATCGGTTCATTCGATTCGGAGCAAATTGGCTGTGACAGACAGACACACGAGTGATCCTATAAGGGTTCCGTTTTTTTTCCTTTTGAGGTACGGAACCCTAAAAATCAAAAAAATATGATAGCGTTTACATATTATAACTGTTAAAGGTATTCCGTATTCTTCATTTGCGTCATCTTTTTACAAATGATATCCGAAAGCTTTCTTCATATCTTTCAGACGTTATCAATTCTAATAATAACTAATAATTGTCCTAATAAAGTCAACTCTATAGCATCCTTCTGCCATCCTGTGTGGGTAGTATAAACACCGCGCTTAGGTAGACAATACGCACCGGGCAATATGCACTATTGAGAATGCAAACACAACTGCAGCAATGTCGGCAATTAAAAAAATATAAGCACTGGTATGGTACTCGCAGCTCCGGTTATGTGATTACCCTCCAAACGAATTTCAACTCTGTATACTAAACCATAACGTCCGATTTGCTTCGTTATGAAGTTAGAAGATAGAATTGTGTAATAGATTATGAAGCCTATGTGATAAAGATAAGGTTGGTTTTAGGTTAAAGGTTGTGTTGAGTTACAATGTAGGGAAATCTATTTTACCTTATCTTTTGGTTTATATTATACTCTATTATCTATAATAGCTATCATTTTTCGCACTTTTATTATCAGTTGATGCTGCTGCCTTGCTATTTCTGTTTTTTATGTAAAATAGTCTAAAAATACATATTTCAATAGAGAGTCTACGTATCAATCATTATAATAATATTATTATCAGTATTTTGTACACAAATTTTAATGCTTTTTCCTTTTTTTTTCTTGTTATTTATATGACTAAACACCTGTTAAATCTTTTACATCATCCTTCTCTTGAAATCAACGCTACGCCCACGTGCTAACACGATAACCACAATTTAGAATTAATTAAAACAGAAAAAAACGTTAATCTTTATTTATGAATATTCCGAACTGTTAACACTATAATTAATATAGCAACACTGCATGAATAATTCCGGAAAGAATTGCCAACGAACAAATTGGTTTGAATTTTAAATTTCGAATGTTTCCTAAAAACCTTAACATACATGGTGTGGTTTTCTTGTTCGTGACTCGTCAGATGGTTAAAAGATAGGTAAATAATTTAAATTGTTGTTGGTCGCAGATGTTGGAGCCAACATTGATGCCACACACGGTCATAAAGATGAAATTACAGTTCCTTGAACAATTGTTCACAAAAGTATTCAGTTCATTTTCAGCTTCTTTAATTAGATCATCATAAAATTGCATTGCAAATTAATGCATTACGTTTCTGGCTTATTATTTATTCGATACTAAAAGTCAAAAGAAATTGAGTTTTTTTAAAATAAATAATGACGTTTTTTTATGACCCCACAGAGCGAACTAAAAAGATATGTTTGTTAAAAAAAAGAAAATACAAATAACAGAGTCATCTGAACGCACCCGTAAGGAAAGTTTGTATTATTTAAATATTTGAGCGTGTTCGAAATACGAATCATTATCTTTTTTGCGAATGCAGAACAACATTTCAATTAGTAAACGATGTTAAACCCTAATTTTATGGCAATAAAGTTTATTTTATCTTTTATTCATTACCAAACATACAAAGCAGTTATGTTAGAGCTTATAATTTCAGTAATAAGATTCAATTTATATAATTTGATTGGTAAAATAAGGTTGTAATTTCAGGCGCCACTTTTTGCAGGCGTATAACTGTAACATCAATTGGATTTTTGACGAAATTTCGTTGATTGCTTAATTGTTTAAAAACGACTGTTATTTCTTACATTTTTGACATGTGAACGGTTTTCAAGTTCGCTTCTTTCGAGTTCGGAGTACTTATGATGAGTTCTTGTTAAGTCAAAGTCTTCCGTGACTTAAGTGAAACGATTTTTCAATTACCAAGCTTGGTTTACACTTTAACACTGTTGTACTGTGTATACATGAATATAAAGTCATAACGGTGGTTACTTTAATTTGAGTTTACTAAAAATGACAACGCCAATGCCTTTTATCTTACCGAAATTCCATGATTTTGATCTTCCGATGTCTTTACCAATAAAAAAACCTTTCACCCTTAAGTATGCGTGCTTAATGTATCAAGATGCATTTTCGCCCCAGCCTGTATAGAGCTGCCATTTATAGTTTTACCAGGGAATTCGTATTTCCGATGAGCGAGGAAAAATACTTTTGGGATAGCAACATTTTTTCTTATGTAGATCACTAATTTCAACACCAAATGTTACCATCCAAAATCAAGTAAGTGAAAGCCCACAAGTCGTGACCTTTGCTCTATGGTTCCACCTATTAATAAGACCTCATTGGTCAGAGTATCAATCGAAGCAGATAATTATAGTTTCCGGTCCACGAATTTAATAATAAAATATTTGAATGATGATCTTCTGATCTTATTAATTTTTTGGCTGCTACAAGAAATGGGCGGTAAGTCGTGCATGGAAACTATGCAAGGTTGGTGTAGACCACACTTTTCGTGACACCAGTAAGATGAGATTGATTGTTTAGATAGCTGTTTCTATATCAGCATTGATAACCTATTAAATAGACCTCACATGGTCAAACTTCTTCATGTTTTCGTATGGTTAGAGACTAACCTGGTATTAGAGTTTTAAAGCCGCCCATGGGCCTCTGACATGGCTTCACATGCCATCAAGAAATATATCTCTCAAGCATGTTTCCTCACGATATTTTCCTCATTTTTGAAGCAAGTGATAATTATACAATACGCACATGAATCCGAAAAGTCAGAGGCAAACTCAAACTACTGACTAATTATTATGAAGGTATTTTAGAAAAAATCTTTGGAGCCGATTCGATTTTAGCAGTGGTTTTTGGTGTCAGTGGTATCAAAATCAACAATTCCAATATTCATTAATCTACTGAACAATTTATTGGCAGAGCACGACTGGACCAGTTGTTCATTGCTAAAAACGTTTAAGGAACCAAATCTCACACCTAGAACCGAATACAATGATCAAGTAAATATTTTGCCTCTCCATCTAAAACACATATTTTGTTGACCCACAAGATTTTACCAGAAAATTTACGTTCAATTCAATATCAATTTTATGTTTAGTACCTGGGTGACCGAGCTCTGCTCGGGTGAAAATAGAGAAAACGAATTTTCCCAGATATGAGACCCAGGTAGATCGATTTTTCGCCCCCGTAAACCCCTAAATTACAACTTCCATCGAAATTGTTAGAGCCGTTTTCGAGAACGTAATAATTTGTATTAGTATTTAATAGTATAGGCCAGGGCTTCCGAAACTTAATTTTACTGTGACGCCCTTGGGAATTTGCAATTTTTTTGCGACGCCCCCCTCTGGCCAAAAACTACCTACCTGTTGTAGTTCTAGCCTGGTAACAAGTTATCAGAAAAACTCCAAATAACATTTATAATTTTTATTAGAAAATAAGAACAAAAACAAAACATAGGAATAAAAACGAAAAGAGGTATTTATTTACTTTGTTGGCTGGTTACTAATGAGAATGTTGTTATTGTTTTTCTGAACGGCGCTCAAGTTTAGAAATCAATCACTCAAAAATGTTGGTCGTCATATTTTCTATAGTTCTTCCGTTTTTTAATCTACATATGTAGATCGCCTCACGACGCCCCAGGGCGTCGCGACGCACAGTTAGGGAAACCCTGGTATAGGATATACTAAAAGTCCTGCCCACCACGTAGTATAAACAATGCTAGTATAGTAGCACGCTACAAGTGGCAATTACCGCACATTACGCTGTGGTCGTCAGATCAGCGCTTCACTGTCATTACTAATGTGAGCTATTTGAGCTCTGCGGTTGAACAGGTCGGGGGCTTGAGGAGCTGCGAAGGTTGGAAGGTTCTTAAGAATAATCTGTTTTTTTTTGCCTTTGTAAATGTTTGTCATATAACATAACAAGTTATACCTCTATAGGTACTACTCTGCTTAAACAGCCATGGACCATGACCATGACCTTGTACTATTATAACCATTTCGCCAGTTATGTTTATATATATAGCAAAAAAACAGTGTTTTCTCACCCTACACAAAAGCTTACATTCTAGCACTGACTACGTCCATAAAAACCCTCCAGCCAAGTTCTTGTTTCATGGCTCATTGTAAGCTGTTTTTTGTAAGCCCGAACAGTATTGGTATCTTCGCGCATAAGCTGCGGCAAAGCGAAATGGTCAAAACGCTCAGTTGGTTTTTGCTCGGTACAACGTTCGATTCCATGTTCACTTATTGTCAGTTTATTGAGCAAAAACTTGTGTGTTTGTTTGAAAAAGTAAGGAATTTATGTTTCTAGAGTTGTTGCTTTTTGTTATGACTTTTGAGCTCGTGTGGGTTTCTGTTTTGCAGAGTTTTTTCTAGTAAGTAGTATTTCTTTATTTATATTTTTAAAACATTGAAGAAATGATAGAGAGTTCGCTCAAGGCAGAGTTACACTAAACAAAAAGAATATTAAGTGTTTAGAAAATTAGATTCTGGAAATATCGAGGAAATACAATAGACGTGGATATATTTAGTAACCTGTTCCGCTTAACTATTCCAAAAGAGCCATAAAAAACCCTGTAAGAAATGGACACGTGTTTCACCTCTCAACGAGGCATCCTCAGGATGACGATTGACTTGTCGCGAATCCGAGCACGGCGTTTTGCCACACCGAGCGCTGGACGCAGAGAACCAACCGACCAAAGAGTTGAGTGGTAAATACTGTAGGTACCGATAAAGGTGTTCCGCACCATTTTTAGCACCATTAATGTCATCTTTGGAAGTCACATTTTTTCCTCAATAGTTCTACATATACATACATACATAAACTCACGCCTTCTTCCCATAGGGGGCAGGCAGAATGCCACCTGCTACGATCCTTTTGCTTCGTTTACGTTACTGGCCTTTCTGAAGAACATCATCAATAAAATTACTATCTTATGTCCTTCTAAGGCATCCCGGTGCCTCCACCAACATTTTAGTTTTGATTATTTTCACCTTCCGATAGAGATTTTGCACTAAGTCATCATTATCATAAACATCTTTACCTAAGACCTTATTCTGCTCACCACTCCTGCGATTTATCTAACTGTGACCACAATAAAAAATAAAACAACATCAATTACCATTATCTAGAGCACACACGATCTCGACCAACAATTTCTAATGTCGAAACATTTGACAAATTGCTCGGATTGCCCGAACCAGAGCATCGGTGACCGGGCAATATAAACAACCAATTACTTCGCTTGATTTATAACGAGCAATTATTTATTGTCCGAGCTTATTCGCGTTTTAATTGTTGGGATTGATGCAATACCGATCGGGTAGAGGTGCCAGTTGATGGCTTTAAATGAAGTAATTTTATTAATTGAGAGTAGTAGGTAAGCATACATTATTTTAAATAACTGTTTAAGAACATTTTTTTTTTTTTTTTTATATGTTTATTACTATATTCTCTGATAAAAAGTTAACTAACTGCGGTAACTAATAAAATTTTCTAGTGTCAAGCATAGAAATTTACGGCATAGTCATGTTGTAATTTGGATCCCCTCACACTAGAACGCCGTTCAGCAATTACTCGAATGGCTGACTGGAAAACGACTGTTTTTTTTTTCTCATGAACCGTACCTACTTAGGTACAGTTTTGTTTGTGAATATTCTAAAGCTCGGTTCTTTCATATCTTACAGGTATGTACCAACTGTGGAACAACTTCGTTATCCTTTCTTATAAGCTAACAGTTGGTTATTTCTTCCAGAAATCGTCCAAGAAAACTAAATCTAGTAACAAAAACTTTAGTCACTGTTCCAACCACCGACAACAGTGCTCTTACCCTGCAAGTAGACGATATATTTTTCTTAATATTAATAAGACCACCCGTCGGGAACGCCTCGTACGATATTAGTCGAGTTCGACATTAGTTTATTTATTTGCCGATAGATCACGCGGTTTGTGATAAATTGTTACGTTTAATAGTGCCCTCTTAAAGTTAATTATTGTTGTCCGAAAAAGGCGAAATATTGAAGTCAGTATGTGAAATAATTTCTCACAATTTTGTTTTTTTTTTGTTTATTATATTACAAAAAAACACGGACGTGTTTTTTGGCGTTTATCATAAAATTATAAATAAACGTTAACGATTAATTAATTATGCTATATCTAATGAAGAATAATAATTACGGCTAGATATAAAATACATAGTAAAGGAATTAATCGCCATAATTTTAATATCTTTCATAATGATAACTGTCAGTGTTGAATAGGACTTAATTCCCAGAATCACCTGAAACCTTTATGTAGCAGTGATAGCCTAGTGATGTGACCGTCAAACTGCCAAGTCATAGGTCTCGAGTTCGATCCCAAAGCACGCACCTCTGACTTTTCAGATTCATGTGCGTATTGTATAATTATCACTTGCTTCAAAAACGGTGAAGGAAAACATCGTGAGGAAACCGGCATGCCTGTGAGATATTTTTCGACCGCATGTGAAGGCCAATCAGAGGCCCATGGGCGGCTTTAAAACTCTGACACCAGGTTAGTTAATAACCACACGAAAAGAAGAAGACCTGAAACTAACCTACATAATCGTAACCATAGGTTGGCTAACTAATCTCTCGCGTCCGGCCCTGATTCGGGCCATGTTACGGAGCGAGAGGAAATGGAAGGCCGTCACCTCCTTCTGCGAAGCAGTAATGCTCGCGAAAGAGGAGGCAGAACGCGTGAGGGAGAGGCAAATTTCGCGCCCTCGCGCTCCTAACCGCCGCACGGCACGGGCTTGCGGACGGTGAGCAATGGGTTGCTCGCCGTCCGATAAGGACCAGGCCCGAGTCGACTGTGCGTTGTGTTCCACGCGCGCCTCAGAGAGATGTCAGCAGAATTGACAGGGTCCGCTAGGGCCAATGCCTGCCGGGGGTTCGAAGAAAACCGAAAGGGAAATCGTGGCCCCCGGCGACATGGCAACTGAAGGAACACGGGTGGGTTTTAGTCAGTAAGAGTCTGACACGCCCTCCCGCTCCGCCCAGAGCGGGAGAAGTTACTTGATAATTTTACAAGCAAAAAAAAAAGGTTGGCTAACTAACGTCTTAAAAAATTATAACAACCACACCTAAATTCTCCATTATTCAGCTCAAAACAAATGAACATTTTCCTCAAATATCTATCAAAGTCTCTCTTCTTTAAAGCTCATGCTTAAACATTTGTGAACTTCTACGCAGAAAAATGACACGCATTATGTTCGACGCCCATAATGGTTGGTTATGGCGGTGGTAACAAATAGTGCTAATTTTATATAATAGTAATATTTATACGCACATCGGAAGCGTCGGAGGTCAGCCGACTGGAGGTCGGACGGACCTGTGAGTTGGGGGTGGTTCACAATGGACTGTAGCGTGGAAAATAATGCAAATACTGATAATGTGCAATGAAATTTTGAAGTGAAAACTTCTTAGGCGCGTTGGGCATTTTTGAGATGGGAAAAAACAATTGAACTCGCGACATTGTTGAGTAAAAGACATCAACGCGTTTATTACCGCGGTGCGTGGAGTAAAAGACTTAAACGCGTTGATTACCGCGGTGCTGATTTTTTTTTTCAAGATTTCACTTCTGTCGGCACTCCCGGAGTGCCACTGTTTTTTTTTTTTTCATAACCTCTACGCGTAGGTACTTTGTATATTAGAACGATGCAACAGAAAAGCTAGTTATATAGCCTCAGTTCCGGAGCTTTATGTTACAAAAAGTATGGGGCTAATCACTAAAGTGGTGATTTATTTATAAGTACTAAGGGAATGATGGGCAGAGTCATCCTAACGAAGAAAATATCACATCCTAAGTGATGGAAATTCATCATCCAGATCCGATTTAGATACGATTTAGACTCCTTCAAGTCCTTTTTAAGAAATTCAAAATTCAAAGGTCATTTATTCAAACTAGGCTGAAAATCAGCACTTTTCGAACGTCAAAATTACATAAGACAGTCCCCGAAAAACGCCCACCCTTCACCACTTCCTAGTGCCTTTAGCTGGGAAGAAGAAGTGTCGCAACAAACTCCCCAGCAGCACAGCTGTCTGTTCAAGTTAGAAAAATGATTCTATACAATAGTATGCAAAATAACTTACATTATGCAACACAAAACACAATTCAAATGATAAATTATAGGCCATATGCCAGCTAGCACACGCCAATATACCAACCAAAAAACATCGAGAACTAACAGCAATATTTAAAAAAAAAAAATACTTTAAGAACTTGGACTTGAAGTAGTCGTATCATCTCGGATCGTCATCGTCGGACACAAATCGCGACAAAGATACATAACATTCAGTAGATTAGTATCTACTGAATGTTATGTATCTTTGTCTAACAGTTCGTTTGTTTTTTGTGTATATACTGTACACTGCAGTACAAAATGCACGTCCCGCTCCATCCTACACACAGCCTAAAGTAATAGCCTGTGAAATCTTAAATCAATTTAAAAACAGTTATTATGAAAGGCTAGGCTGGGGCCCTTATTGTTTTTAATAGGCCTTTTCGGCCCGGTCCGGCTAAGTGCCCGTAATAATATGTGATAGCATGGGATTTTATATGCAGACTTATTTTGTGATAAAGAGTACTTTGTGATGTTTGGACTATAAGATTAGGGTGATTGTTTTGATAATGTATTGCTGGTGGGTTTGAATAGAGGTGGAATTGTTTTTTAGGCTGTGGCTAAGCTTTTATCTCTCATATTTCCTGCAAGTTGCTTCTGACAACAATGCTTCAAGATTGGGAACATTATTAACCTATCGGAACGTCAGTTTGTTGTTATGAAATGTTTCATTTCATTCAAAAGGAATAATTTACATTTATTAATTAGGTCCTGGATACTGTCAGCTTGCATCATCCCAGTGCTGGGCAAAAGCCTCCTTCATAGCTTACTGCCGCCTGTATTGAAATAATAATAAATATTGAAATATGTATTTATCCTGAAACTTTTAACATTTCACAAACTTAATAGTTATTAGGTATAGCATTAGTTTTTAGTTTATTTATTTCACCAAAAATTATACAATGAATTACACATACTTATAGGCTAGTACTTGGGAGTATATTACATGGGAGCATCTGTAACCGAACTAGGACGAGTCCTGTATCTCGGCATACAGCGCCAGACCCCTCAAAACAGACAATAATACATAATATTAACCCAAAAGACATGCAAAAAGATGCATCAATTAATGATCTTAAAACAAACAAGAAAATTTAAAAAATATAAAATGAGTTTGTGTGTCTTACTGTGTGTGTATGTGCGCGTGATTTTGTGTAAGTGTAGAGTAGTGAAAGGTGTTGGGTAGTGTAAATACGTTTAACAGAAAAAATAAATTAAATTATTTATTGGACATGAGTACCTCTACCTCTGAATAATGAACAAGTTCTCTATTTCCTCATACGAAAAGGCAATTAGGTAGTTATGTACCTTCTTCTTACATAAAGATTTGTTGAGCAGATACATGTGGAGTTATGCTGAGGGAGCCGTTTTCCGTCGATGTGACGCACATTTTCCCCCAAATTTTTCTTTTCATATATTTGTTCTTTCTTTGTGTCATGTTTACCGAAAATAAAAGTAATTTCTTTCTTTTTTCTTTGTAGTATAAAAATATTTATTTATTTAAATGCCTTAAAACTACCATTACAGGTCTTAACCTAATGCGGTAGCCAAGTCACACAAACAACAAGAAAGAAAAAAATTATAGATAATTATTTATAACATAATGTAAACAACAGTACTTTTGCGAATTCACCCCAGTAACATGTAAATATATCAATTTCGAGCTGAATACTATTGATGGTGCGAATTGCTCGAGTCAGAGGGGTTTTAGCCAGCAAGTTGGTTCTGGCTGATGGTACGACCAGCAATGGCGGGGGCCGTCGCCTCCACACATAACGGTCGGGTACGTACAAGTGTAACCGCTGCAGCACTTTCGGGTTGTGCACTGTGCCTCGAAGCAGTTTCACTATGTACGACACCAACGCAAATTCCCGTCGCACCCCGAGTTGATTGTACCCCACCATACCCAGTACGAATAGAGTAGGGTACATCAAAGGGTAAAATGGGTATACCCCGTAAAGTTTCATGTACAGGTGGCGCACAAATTTGTTCTGGACTCGCTCCAACATCACTGAATACTTAGCCTCATGTGGAGCCCAAATATGTACAGATTGTACAAACGCGATGATTTTACAGACACAAACGACTAGTATAATTTAGAATTTCTTTAAAATATGCTATGTGGGTAACCTACCTTCCTCAACAAATAATTCAAACCTCTATCAGCCTAAATAAATCAAAATCTCCAATCCAATATTAGTTATAACAAAGCCTCTGTTTTCAATTACGAACTAATTGAATCAGAACTGAATTGAATCATAGCAATGATGGGCAGTGTTAATAAGTATCGTGCGAACCGGCCGTATCATCTCGAACACTGCGATCCTGTCTGTAATCTAATAACGATAAATTAAGGCCAAGTGCTTTCTTAAGATTGAGGATGCTATTAATGTTCTTCGTTGTTGAGTCATAGGATTTCTATCACGGTATCAATAGTTGTAGAGTCAGAATGAAGGGAAAATTACTGCTATACGGATAAAAGAGTTGAAATTGTATCATGGACTTAGCAATTTTAAGGGTTTCATACTTAAAATCGGACCGCCGAAAGACGTCCACTGCTGGACAGAGGCCTCCCCCAAGCACCGCCACTTCAACCGGTTCTGTGCATTTCCAAATCTGACACAGCTTTAATCTATTTCCACGTGTTATTTTAAAACACTTTAGTTCTTGTTTTATTTTATTTTATAATAAGGTTTTTATAGAATTTGTATGTGGCAAAAAGTAGGTCACGTGACGTTATGTCAAATGTTGATTTGTGAGCTCTAATCCTTAATGTCTGTTTAAATTCTCAAAATCTGTCAATTTTTGTTTTTGTTTCATAACAATTCCAAAAAACTTCCACCTAATAAATAAAATACAGCAGACTTCCCTTTAACAAAGATGATTCGAATAAGCCCAGTGCAATGAGTGGAGCTAGAACAGAAGCCGCTCATACCGGCAACCTTCAATTAGAGCCGCCATCATTATTAAATAATAAAAGAATAATAATATAATTCAGTTTAGTCAAGTAGACAAATGATTACTTTGTGCGGAACATACCGAAGGGTAGTGATGCGACATGTGTGATTCAGTTATCGATGTAATGAGAATTATCGGTAAACCTGTTTTAAAACTTTTTGAAAAATTAAGTGTTTTATAGCTTGCATGCTCGAATAGATGCCAATTTAAGGCTGCGTGTCCACTGGAGTAGAGCGAGGCAGCGGAGCGGAGAAATGTGCCAATATTTAATAGGAGCGGAGCTCTGAAGCAGAGTTTAGATTCTATTGGTTAATATTGGCACATTTCTCCGCTCCAGTGGACAGGCAGCCTAAGGCCGAGATCTTTAAATGGTAGGTAAGTACTTTACACGTCCTTTGGCTAAGCATTATTCCTGTCACTGTCGCACAGCTGTCAGACTACAAGTCCAAATTTCAAACTAATTCCTATTTTAAATTTACATATTAATAATCTGATTGTACTAGAACAGATAGGACGGTGACCCCCAAACTAGGAATTTTATATTATATAACAGGTAAACATAAACTAAAATTAAACTAAATTAAAATCAATCAAAATATATAGAGACGGCAACATGTCTAAGTTATAGCACGAGATAAGTAACGTTCACAGATCTCGGTTTTAATTTTCGTAAAATTTCCTTTATTAATTAGGTATGAGTTTACGACACTTTTATAATAGACTAATCTTTAGCTTGTTATTCTCTGGTTCTTGCCTTATTTTTATTTTATTTATTTATTAAAACTTTATGCACAAGTAAAACAAATACTGTACAAAGGCGGACTTAATGCCTGAGGAATTTTCTACCAGTCAACCTTAGGGTGATGCAGAGACAAAACATGGCAGGTGGAACATAAAGGAAAGATTACACGAGAAATACTAATACATAAATACATAACATAACATAACATCACGCCTGTTCCCCGAGGGGTTGGGCAGAGGTGTACCTGCAGTAGGTACACCCACATTTCGCCAGTTATGTTTAAGTCCCATGTAATAGGGGGCGAGCCTATTGCCATCAACCGGGCACAGATCCAGACTCCGGAATGCTATTGAGAAATTCCAGATAGAAAAACCCAATAACACTGTAAAAACATACATACATATAACAGAACAAACTTTGTCAGCAGAAATAACGATAAGCCCTAACGTTGTAATATAAATTTAAATAGAATCACATGCAAACCGATAAATTTTTCCATAAAATAATACTTTAATTCTATTAAATCAAGGTGACGATAACAGCCTAATCTATAATCTCAAACAAGATACTAATACAAATTCCATTAACACTAGAAGTCATAGTAATCAGCAGTTTGATCCCCTAAACGGTTTTTCTAACATAAAATCTAAATAAACAGATTTTTACAACTTTCCAATATATTACGAAACCGTTTGATGGTCATAAAAGTATTACGGCTTCTGATTTGAACTTGTGAACATGATCTTTATGTGACAAAAAGTTGTAAGTCTACATTATGTGACAAAAAGTTTAGAATATCGTCGTAAAATACTTTTATTAATCTTTTTCGAAGCAGGATAAAAATTAAATAAGTCAAAGTAAAATGATTTAGAATAACAGTCACAAAATAAATTAAAAGAAGAGCAAAAGAAGTTAAATCTATTGCCATTTATAGGATACATTTACAAGCTAGTGTAATAAAAAACAAAAAACTCCATGTCTTAAAAGTTACCAAACATTATGAGGACTGAATTTTTAGATCACTTCATAACCCAAGATGATGTACAATAATTTCACTACTATCGGACAACTTGGTAAACTTAATAAGTTTCTGCTCAGTGTTTTCTTAAAGCTAAGGAAAATGCCCATCAGCCATCAGGCTATGATATGATATTCAAATTACCTATTTCAATAAGTAATTTGTGATAACATCTAAATAGTCAATTATCTAAGTAGTGCCCGAAAGAGTCCATGTGAACTTCGTAACTATTATTTTAAGATCGTGTACACCCACGAGATATGCAATAAAAATTTAAGTTTGAATTTAAATATTTTAAGTAGGAAGCAGTTAACTATAAAACAACATGCTGTATTCAACCTTATTTTTAAACACGATCATCTAATATGGTCCAACCATTACCAGCTCCGTATAGTTCAAAGTTTAAGTACTACTTAATTATTTAAGCGCAAGCGCATATTATTTATAGAAATGACATTTTTATGGTCATGTAAAATATAACTTGTTCGCTTAACAAGAATATTATGTATGTAATTCGTTTATGTCACTACAGCCAATTCCACAATCTTGTTTTTTTAGTTTTGTTCTATTTTTGTATAAATAATATCACACTCATGAACTTTAGCGGATTAAACAGATTAATAACTATAATGCCTAAAGGTATGGGCATGAAAAATAAGGAGTTGAAATATTATGCTAAATATATAAATGGTTAGCGGCCATGGGGCTAAAAATTAGGAGGTTGTCAAAACATAATCGAATTGTATAACTTGCGTGGGAAGGTAAATTACGTATTTCTTTTCCATAAAAATCTATATTAAGTTGTTAGTATGCTATATTAAGTAGGCATCTTAGCTTTCCATTTTGGATTGAAACGTGAACAGCTTATTCCGGGTACCAATCTGAGTTACTTTTCTACCAAAGTTCGAAATTAGTTTTGTAGATTAAGAACGCGGCGACGCATGAATTGTTCATACAAACGTAATACATAAATCATTTGCAATTTGAGCATATTTCCACCATATTATGTTTATATTGGCCGGCCGCCTTGCTATTCCTGATTTTGGCGGCAATCACGGTAACGGTAAGGTAGGGGGTGCGAAGAATCCCCGGGTTACGAATGGCCGCCAAACCCAACTGACCTTGGCAACGTACAACGGACGCACGTTACGGCTCGACGAACACCTAGTGCAGCTAGAAGAAGAGCTCGGAAAAATAAAGTGGCATATTCTTGGCTTAAGTGAAGTCCGAAGAGAGGGAGAGGACACAATAACCCTTGAATCGGGCCACCTTTTGTATTTTCGAGAGGGAAACCAACTATCCCAAGGCGGAGTCGGGTTCCTGGTAAACAAATCCCTTTGTGACAACGTTGTAGAAGTCTCCAGTGTCTCGAACAGGGTAGCGTACCTTGTAGTGAAGTTAACCAAGAGGTATAGCCTCAAGGTTATTCAGGTTTACGCACCGACCTCGGCACACTCGGATGACGAAGTGGAGGAAATGTTTGAGGATATCTCCAAGGCCTTGCATTCCACCACTAAGGCCCACTACAATGTTCTCATGGGGGATTTTAATGCTAAAGTGGGAGTACAGAATTGCAGCGAATCGGTAGTAGGATCTTATGGGTTTGGCAGCAGAAATCATAGGGGGCAAATGCTTGTCAACTTCCTTGAGAAGGAGGGGCTTTTCATGATGAACTCCTTCTTTAAGAAACAGCTCCAAAGGAAGTGGACGTGGCGAAGCCCCGATACTATGACGAAAAATGAGATAGACTTCATCATAGCGGACAAGAAGCATATATTCAGGGACGTCTCGGTGATCAACAGGTTCAACACCGGCAGTGATCACAGACTTGTCCGAGGCTCTCTGAATATCAACTTTAAGCTCGAGCGAACTCGTTTGATGAGGTCTAGGCTCCGTCCAAACATGCTCCAAACCATGCTGGGATCTGAAGCGTTCCAATCAAACCTGGAGAACCGATTTGCTGCCGTGGAAACCACAAATGACGTTGACCAGGCACTCGACCAAGTGGCGGATATCCTCAGGGAGGAAGGCACGCGTTTTTGTAAAATGCGGCGTAAGGGCAAGAAGTCCAAACTTTCGAAAGAGACTCTGGAGCTCATGACGGAACGACGTGAAAACCCACCTATCACTTCGTCAGAACAACGGGCACTCAATAAAAATATAAGAACACTGGTACGACGCGACCTCCGACGCTCCAATACGCGCTCTATAGAGAAAGCGATTGAGCAAAATCGGGGGTCGAAGGTGTTCGTCCAGTCACTCGGGAGGAGCCACCTGACGAAGTTGACCAAACCCAGTGGGGATATCGTCGTTTCGAAGCCGGAGATCCTTTTGGAAGTAGAAAACTTCTACGGCCAGTTGTACGCATCGCACGCATCTTGACCTGATCCCGAAAATGAGGATTCCAGAGCCACCTTAACACGCCATTACACGGAAGACCTGCCAGAAGTCAGCCAAGATGAAATCGAGGCGGCTCTTAAACAACTTAAAAATGGAAAAGCCCCTGGTGAGGACGGGATAACGACCGAGCTCCTGAAAGCTGGAGGAAGACCTGTACTGAAAGAGCTTCGGGAGCTCTTCAACTCTGTCCTGTTCTCTGGGAGAACTCCAGAAGCGTGGCGAGAGAGTGTGGTCGTTCTCTTCTTTAAGAAGGGTGATAAGACTCTTTTAAAGAATTACAGACCCATTTCGCTCCTTAGCCACGTATATAAGTTGTTTTCAAGAGTCGTTACGAATCGTCTAGCGAGAAGACTCGACGAGTTTCAGCCACCGGAGCAGGCTGGGTTTCGAGGAGGATACAGCACCATAGACCACATTCACACAGTGCGGCAAATTATACAGAAGTCCGATGAGTATAATCGGCCACTGTGTCTTGCGTTTGTGGACTATGAGAAGGCTTTTGACTCTGTCGAGACCTGGTCTGTTTTGGAGTCTCTGCAGCGATGCCAAGTCGACTGGCGATACATCCAAGTGCTGAGATGAAATGAAAACGCGACAATGACCGTCCAAATTCAGGATCAGCGTACTGAACATATCCCCTTGCGTCGAGGGGTGAGACAAGGGGATGTCATTTCCCCGAAATTGTTCTCTAACGCATTGGAGGATGTGTTTAAGACGCTGAACTGGGAAGGGCGTGGCATTAACATCAACGGCGAATACATCTCCCACTTGAGATTTGCAGATGACATCGTCATATTGGCCGAATCGCTGCATGACTTGCAGCAGATGCTGGACGGCCTAGTTAATTCTTCTGTACGCATTGGTCTCCGGATGAACTTGGACAAAACCCAGGTTATGTTCAACGAACACGTCACTCCGGGGCCGATTGCTGTCAATGGCGGTACTCTCGAGGTTGTTCGAGAATACGTTTACCTCGGGCAAACTCTGCAGTTTGGTAAGAACAACTTTGAGAGGGAGGCTAACAGAAGAATTCAGCTGGGCTGGGCAGCATTTGGAAAACTTCGTCGAGTCTTCTCGTCGCGTATTCCACAGAGCCTAAAGACGAAGGTCTTCAATCAGTGCGTCCTGCCTGTTATGACCTACGGAGCCGAAACGTGGACACTCACTGTACGGCTGGTTCATAAATTTAAGGTTGCTCAGCGAGCCATGGAGCGGGCTATGCTTGGAGTCTCTCTGAGGGATCGAATCCGGAACGAAGTGATCCGGCAGAGAACCAAAGTTATCGACATAGCTCACAGAATTAGCAAGCTGAAGTGGCAGTGGGCCGGCCATATCAGCCGTAGAACCGATGATCGTTGGGGTACACGTGTTCTTGAGTGGAGACCGCGAATTGGCAAACGTAAGGTAGGACGCCCTCAGGCTAGGTGGAGTGACGATCTTCGAAGGGTGGCTGGTAGCAGCTGGATGAGAGTTGCCGAGAATCGAGCTGAATGGCGTGCAATTGGAGAGGCCTATGTCCAGCAGTGGACTGCTATAGGCTGATGATGATGTTTATATTCATATTGAGACAATATTTATCTAGGCTCCTACGTCTTTTTATTTCCAAAAACTTATCTTCAAATGAAATGTAAGCAAATTTCATTTCGTACATTTTTACAACGTAAATTACATGTTTTCATATTGTTTTTTCTGTATTATAAACAACAATATTTGTAATATTGTTTCCGCAGAAGCATAGTTTATGTTATCAAGTTACAAATTATCGAAAAAAAAATGGAAATATATTAAGTTTTCATTCATAATTTTTTTGTATTACGGAACACATCTAAATTTTCGAAAGCTAGTAGTGCTATCGCGTCAAGCAATAATTGTCAATGAGTGTGTGGTAGTATTGCTCATTGTTGTATATCACTCCGACAGGCACTCACACTAGCGCAACGTGCTTGGAATTGAATTTTGCAAACATTTCGATTTGTAGTTGCGAGCCATGTCGCCGGCCTCTTAAGTTTTTAAACCGATTTATATTCGAAGTTTATTACTAATAGTAGTATAACTAAAAGTGATAAAAAAATACGCAAAAAATGTCAACAATTATTTTATAGATATTTTTCCCTAAAGCCCATCACTATTCCATTACCCGGCGCCGTCTGTAATCCTCGCTCGTTTTATTTTCGCAAATCAGTGTTGCGGTCGAGGTTAGATTGTGCGCCGGCGCACAGTAGCGAACATGCCCCGACCTTTGTATATTCAGGTTTTTATTTAAGGTGATGCCTTCAATGTAGTCCGCCAGTATATATTATTTTTTTTTTCAAATTAATCTCGATTTTATATTTACTGTAAATCGTCATATTTTCAGAAAATAGTCTTATTTGCAATAAATATAATTTCGAGAGCTAATTGATGTTTGAAATGATTATAATTAGGTACCTAATTATTTTATCATATTTGCCGCGTGATGAATTTTTTCAACATACACAGTGCTACAATTAGAAAAAGCGCAAGATTTTTTTAAATGTCGTAGGCTACATTGATAAATCCCCCTTAAGTATACCTCTAAACTTAAGATACGCTTTTTTAGACCGCAATTAGGAAGTATATGGATCATATATGGATGAGAAAAAAGGGCTGAAAAACTTGTGATTACTTCGGTAGTTTTAAATTACTGTTATTATCTTTTTCGGTGTAGGACCTTACGGGTTTTTACTCATAATTTAATTGTAAAGGTCAGACGGTATAGTCGCTTTGTTTTACTTTATTGGTGGGTTCCTATTAAGGCTGTCTAAGAAGCAAACCTGAAAGGCAAAACAATTCTAAAGGTTGTCAACTTCTCTTGTATCATTACGTTATGTCAGTGTAAAATTTGTCTAAAGCTAAAGTTTTCTAAAAAAACGGTGGCCGCAAAATAATTATACTAAACTTACAACTAGTTTATTAGAAGTATGATAACGTTTTATTCGTGATTCTCACTGTGGCATCATAATTCATTTTCGCCAACATCTTATATATTAGGCAAAATATACACTTATACACTAAAAACAGTAATATTCACAATGTTAACACTAGAAATAAGGACAAACTACGAGCTCCCTTTCACCGGCTTCATAAGGTTCATAACTCAATTGTTGGGCTTGGTATAACCTTTTATAACAAGCTACCCTCTTTGCTAGATTTGCCTTTTAATGCATTTAAAACTAAAGTAAAATCCAACCTTTGTTCAAAAGCATACTATTGTATCAACGATTACTTAAATGATAAGAATAGTTGGTCGCTGTGATTAACTCAAGACAATGTTTATGTTCTTTCTCCAGAATTAGCTTACCTACTGACAGTTTATATGAGTTTATATAATTGTTTATTTTATTTGAATTTATAAGTTTTTTTTTTTTTACTTGTTTGTTACGAGTCAATTTATTTTTAATTTTATTTTATTGTTGACATAATCTACTCATTACAATGTTTTTGTTATGAGTTGTATTGCAATTTGTGGTTAGCTAGCGACCTCGACAATTGATCATATTATTTTTTGCCTGAGCAACCAGCAGCAAGTTCGTCATGCTCCCTTAGATGTCACTGCTTGCGGTAGCGTCGAGGGTCGGGTTGCCTTCTTCCCTCAAATATGGCGAGGGGGGTAATGGCTGATCTTTGAGTTATGCTCGTGAACGGGTGCTGCTTGTGGTGACTGGTCGTCTCTGCTGATCATGGTTTTGTTATTGTTACTAGTAATTAACTGTTCATTTATTTTACCCCGATGGTCCTAGTTTATCATTTATAAGTGCTAATTACAGCTTTATGTAAGCGGGCACGCCCTTTATGTCTGGAGGCTTTTATTTAGATATTTAGTTCTTTTTACGTTTAGTTTTTTTTTTTAAATATTGCTTGAGTGTAGTTCTCGATGTTTTTGGCTGGTATATTGGCGTGTGCTAGCTGGCATATGGCCTATAATTTATCATTTGAATTATGTTTTGTGTTGCATAATGTAAGTTATTTTGCATACTATTGCATAGAATCAATTTTCTAACTTGAACAGACAGCTGTGCTGCTGGGGAGTTTGTTGCGCCACTTTTTCTTCCCAGCTAAAGGCACTAGGAAGTGGTGAAGGGTGGGTGTTTTTGGGGGACTGTCTTATGTAATTTTGACGTTCGAAAAGTGCTGCTCAGCCTAGTTTGAATAAATGACTTTTGAATTTTGAATCTTATAGTCCAGTCATCTTAGTCAAAATTAGGTAAGTATCTCGGAATTTGAGATACCTAGCTATAAACTCGTATAAACGTGTATTTTGACATCCTAAAAGTTGTCTCAAAACCTACATATGGCAGGGTATACGCGACTATTAAAATCTAAGGTCACAGGTCACAAAAATCGATTTTATGCACATTTTTTGCAAATATCTCGTTTCCTATGGATTTTCGCTATTTGTAAATGTTTTCAATATTGGAGACGATTAAATTCCCTACAACTTTTGCTTAATTTTTTTTTATACTTTGAATCGTTTTCGAGATAGAGGGCGGAGAGCGCGCGGTTAGAGCATCATTTAAGGTCAACCGGTAGT
Source organism: Agrochola lychnidis (assembly GCA_963680765.1). NCBI lineage: Eukaryota > Metazoa > Arthropoda > Insecta > Lepidoptera > Noctuidae > Agrochola > Agrochola lychnidis. The sequence continues at coordinate 23,263,916 of OY796866.1, forward strand.
CCGGGTCAAAAACACGCCATATAAAGTTTATTAATTATTAATAAATACATAATTATTAATCATTTTCTCTTCTTATTAACTATTACATTATATTTAATCATATTTTTCTTTAGTAAAATATCTACCTAAGATTTTAATAGTTGCGTACACCTTGCCATATATGTAGGTTTTGAGACAACTTTTAGGATGTTCAAATACAAGTTTATACGAGTTTATAGCTGGGTATCTCAAATTCCGAGGTGAACTTACTAAGATGACTGGGCTATTAAGACTGCAGTTATAAGATACCTATGTATGATTTGTTTATTGTAACGAAAACCCTTGTAATTATTTCCAGTACTCCACATACACACGTAGGCGGCACGGGAGGAGTTCTACCACTCGGCCGATAATTGAAAACCTATACTTCACTAATGAATTCCCGAGTAATACTGCAATTACATCGCCAGCAATTAATAATTTATGTTTCGTTAAAATGATATTAGCAGTACAGGTTGCAATACGTGAATGTAATAAAGTTTTGATTTATTATTCATAAAGGATTTAACAATTAATTGAGTTGAACGGGAATTTTACGCTTGCGTAGGTGTTAAATTGAAGAAAACAATAATAAAGGTATATGGGCATTATAAACAGTTAATAAGTATGTACTAACGTTTCATTCTAGGTCAAAGGCCATGCAAAGAAAACTCTTGCCGCTGCTGCTGCTGCTGCTCTTGCTGTGAACTTGCCGTCATCAAACTAGAAAGTTTCGCGAGTGAAATTGAAAAATCAAAAAATATTGTTTGTTTGTTTGAGAATAATAATCTTACAAAAATCCCCGGCCAATTGCGAGTCTTGAACCAGTTTTTATTATTACCTATTATTTATTTACCTATACAATGTAAAAATTGGTAACGAATACCAATTTTTACATTGTGTCGTAATGTTATCCTACTATCCTACTTCTTACTATCCATACATATAACATTACACATTACACATATAATATTATAAATGCGAAAGTTTGTGAGGATGGATGGATGTTTGTTACTCTTTCACGAAAAACTTACGAAACGGATTTGAATGAAATTTGGCACACAGATAGTTTATAACCTGGATTAACACAAAGAATAATTTTTATCCCAATGTTCCCACGGGATCGAGACTTATGCGGGTGAAAGCAAGGGGCGCTGTTAGTTAATTGTAAACTATGCAAGAAAGAAGATTACCAGTCATTCTAACTATTCTTTGGTCAAGGGATGAGCCAAGTCTCTGATCACACGTTTTGAATAGTCTCTATTTAACTCATTAAGGACATTGGGCAAAAATGTATGGGGCTTTGAACACAGACCATCTGCCCATTGTCTTTTTTAGGGTTCCGTAGTAAACAAGGAACCCTTATAGTTTCGTCATGTCCGTCTGTCTGTCTGTCCGCAGTCCAGCTCCGATATCCTTAGTACTAGAAAGCTGTAATTTGGTATGGGTGTATATATTAATTACGCTGACAAAGTGGTAAAAAATAAATAAATTAAGGTACCTCCCCTAGGTCCTTCAAAAACATTATAAGTATAATAACAACCTAATTTTTGTTAGAGTCAGGTGTCGTCGTCGTCGTCCCCCCGCCGGCCAAATGATTGATTTCGGATGTGTGAAAAATTACAGCAGTAGTTTATATAACGAAATTAAAAGAAAAACTATCACAGCTAAGTAGGCTCTACAAGTTAACGAGTAATAATCGACCAACTTAACTTTGCAGTTGCAAAAACATGTTTTCCCATACATTCCGTATGGGAGAACATCTTTTTCAACTACAAAGTTAAGTTTGTTTTTGGGATAAATTCATCCCAACTACGGAACCCTTCATTGTGCGTGGTCCGACACGTACTTGGCTGGTTTATTTCAAGTGAGTAATGCTCAACATTACAAAACACTCCTTCATCGACTCACCCACACTGTTAACAAAAATTCATAATAATATAAAATAAATCACCTTTCCATACAAAAAGAGCTTACAACTCGGTACATATCTATGGGCCATGGTGGGCGGATAATAATTATGGAGGTACCTCCCCATAGGTCCATGGGAATCGAAGCCTGGACCGGATCGTATGGAGAATTATCCGCAAAATTCTGTGGCTGTAATTAAGTTATATTAAGGTGATAATTAAGGTTTAACGTTACGGTTTATTCCGTTTAGGGTAAACAGTACTAGATAAAATAGGCTGTGTTTAGTCAAGACTCGTAATGGTAAATTTTCAGCAAGGTATCTTGCAGCTAAGGCTATTAGAATATAATCACAAAAAGAACTATTAAAAATCAAATCTTTAACATATAGATATATTTAACATGCACACAGAAATCAATCTACCTAGCCTTTTCCCAACTATGCAAGGTTTTCTACTATGTTAGGGTCGGCTTCCAGTCTAACCGGATGCAGCTGAATACCAGTATTTTACATGGAGCGACTGCCTATCTGACCTCCACAACCCAGTAACTAGATAATACGATATCCCTTGGTAAGACTGGTTGTCAGACTTTCGGGCTTCTGACGACCCGTAACGACTGTCAAAGATCCACGAATGACAGCCGGGACCAACGGCTTAACGTGCTTTCCGAGGCAGGGAGGAGTCTTGGTATGTAGAAATGGTCACCCATCCACGGATCAACCCCGGCAAGCGTAGCTTAACCTGATGGATCGACCCGTGCGGATATTAGTACTTAGCCACGAGCTCCTCCATTTAACATGCACACATCACGATATATATGATAACAATAGGGTTTCGGGGCAAAGAATAGGTTTCGAAAAATACACCTTGGTACGTTGCACAGCTGATAGATGTCAGACGACTCTTGTCAACAAAGGTGCGCGTCGTCTGTTTTTCATACGGCTTTTTGACCATTCTAGCTAGAAGCTGCGCCCTTCTTGGACTAGTGGATTGTGGCGAGAGTGGTTTGAAATAAGTCTGAATTTAATGTATAATTATAACTTTATAAAATAAACCACATATTTTATAAATTACTTTTTCACCTCAGCATCTCAAACAAGCAGGTTTTGCTGTGTAAAGACAGTGAGCAAAATCGAATCGCAGCAAAACTTTTTAATTATTTTTTTTAAATGCCGAGAACAATGTTGGGTCTACTCACAAAATTCGAAAGATTTAAACTTCACTTTGTTCTGTCACTTTCACTTCGATACAAAAAAACGAGAGATAAAAACAAGTCGATTCGAAGTTCGATTTTTAAATTCCATACTTAATAGGCCCAAAAAAGAAACAAACAAAACGTTCGGAAACACATATGACTGTAAAATTGCAAATTATTTGATATGGTAAATGTAATTATAATTTTTTTCTAAATAATCGAATTATATTTTTTTTATCAAATAAAGATATTGTTGAAGAAATAAATACGAAGTTTATCATGTATCTACATAATTATTTATTGTTTTAACAATCTTTAATATTTTGGCAGAATACCGCGGGTGCAGTTTCAGAACGCATCTTTAAAAAAATAGCGGGATTTCTTATTTTATTGATTTTATCTTTTGAGCTAGCTACAAAGTTCGATACATGTTGGTTATAATATAAAATAATAATGAAGAAATATGAGTAAGTCCAGTGACGAAGTCTGCTATTTACCACCGGAAGAATTAAAGCAGCATTTAAAAAAATGCAGAACTAAGTTTCCTGCCTGAAAAGTCTCGCGAAAAATATCTGAGCAATGGAGACTTACAATACAAAGGGTGAGAACACTTTTTCGGAGACTGTACTGTTGTCGTACTTCATTGAATTATCACAAACGAGGTAACCATTTACAATGTGGAGTATTTACTCAATATTGAAAGCCACAGTAAAGACAAAAGATGTCGCCGTGTACATTGAAACCTATCCCAAACTTATTGCATTTTTGAAAAGAATGTTAGTGCAATAATTTTACTTTTAACTTTAAATTTTTTGATATACATTGTGGTGATGTGGTTCAATGTTTACCGTGTTGTATTTTTTTACCTTTAGATACTACGAATAATAAATTAATATGTTCTCGCTGCTGAGGTGAAAAGTTGTATGTGTTACACGAGACCAAAGTTATTTGCATCTCGTGTCTTTAAATCCCTCGCTGCGCTCAGGATTCTAACTTAGAATCACTCGCTGCGCTCGTGATTCAATTATAGAATCCTTCGCCTACTCGGGATTCAAAATCAACACTCGCAGCAAAAACCTACTTTGCTGTCTTGTTGCACAAATAACTATTACCTACGAGTATAATGTCTGTAATTTTTATGGTGTACATAATAAAGAATATTCTATCTTTCTATCTATAAATAAATAAAATGACGCTCAAAACTGTTTTATTATGTGTAATAATACGGATAAGAGCTCAGAAGGTCAACACTTCAGGAACATACTCGTATAATTGATACACGTAATTCAGTTTTTGCAATAATATAATTATTGACCTAATATTTCCGTTTTGAAAAATCTTTTTAGTACAAAAGCGTTCCTCAGAAAGCGCTAACAATATTCAAATGTAATCCGACAAACCAACTAAAATCGAATCCAATAAACACCTAAATCCAACTTTGACCTACAAAAGATATTTCCCTGCTTTATACAATGTCGCCTTATACTTAATGCAATTTCGATATCTTGACATTTTTTTTTTCTTTTTATAATTTTTTTTTTCATAATCTATTTTTATTTTCTTTTTTATAATTAATTTATGAACTTATAATTGTGTTTTTTAAAGACTTTTTAAAAAAAAAAAAATCCCCACCGTTTTTTTTTGTATACCTAGTTGATAAATTTTAATAAAAATGTTAGTAAATCCGATAAAATAACTCATAAACTTTTAGAAATCATAAATAGAATCCAAATCGAGCCAATAAGATCGGAGATATGACAAACGCTACTCAAAACATAAAAAATTTAATAACATGAAAGAAATTAAAGAAAATTTTTCACAAATACGGGCATGGGTGACATTGTATTTAGTCCATTTTCAAATTATATCTGCGGCAATACTGTCATGTCTGTCATACAAGCTAACTCATCGACAAAACTAGGCTAAGCAGTATTCATTATAAGTTAGTAGTTAAGCATTAGTATCATCCATCATCATTATCATCAGCCTATAAATGTTCCCACTGCTGGGACACAGGCCTCCTCTCTGTGAGAGGGAGTGGACCGTAATTCACCATGCGGGCCCAGTGCGAGTTGGTAGATGTCACAAGCATTAGTATCAAATAATATTAATTATGGCAAGCACAAATTGTAACTGTAAGCGTATATTGCGAAAATGTAACTTGTTTGTAGACGCCTTTACAAAGTGTTTAATAAATAAATAAATAAATTACGAATATGCCTAGGTATAATATTTTATTAACTAGCTCTCTAGCTCATCAGGTCAATCAGCAAACTACGACATGCTTGTAATACGAGTATTACTACACCTCATGACGACTCACACAATTTGCATGACTCAACAACTGAACCTTTCATTCATAACATCCGCTTCATACACGATAAAAAAAAAAATCTATAACAAAAAAAAAATGTTACAAGCGACCAGGCAAACAAATCCGTGCGCTCTCATAAGTTTAATTAAATATTTATTCGTGTAGGGCGGGGCGCACCGCCCTCCGATATCGATATTGTTTTATAGATTTGAGATTAAATGTATGGCTTTGAAAGTAGCGGTGATTGTGGGATGTTGATCTAGTTGTAGATTAAATTAAGGTAATGTGGCTTAGAAGCCTGATAGATGAGTTGTTTATAAAGTACCTTAGGGGTGTATTTTTTATCCATCTTTAATATTTGATATTTTTATAATATTTTTATTATTTGTTGTCATAGCGGTCAGAGTAGTACACACTTTGACATTACGGTTCAAAAGATACACCTGTGTGTGTCAGACAGATGGACGGCCGGATGGGCGGACGGATAGCGAAGTATTAGTGTCCTTAGGGTCCCGTTGGCAACCCTTGGCTACCTAACCCTAAAAAAGTAAGCACCTAGCCACGCTTGGCCACTTCCCAAGCAAAGTTTGATAACTATAGCGACGAACAAAATGATATTGCATTGTGATGTGTGGTTCATGAAAAGATCCAAGTTCAATAAATCATCAAAAAGAAAGTCATCTCAATACCACTCCCTTGAATTTGTATATATATAATAAATATATGTATATTACATAAAATATGTATGTATGTGTATTATAAGTTATAACCTATTTATGTACTATTATTTTATTTCTAATGATATATTTTTAATATTTTTTTTTCTTTGTTCCTCTCAAACAGAGCACCTGCCATCCAATCTCTTCACCACCCTTGGTTCACTGGTAGAGAATGCCTAAGGCATTAAGTCCGCCTTTGTACCTTTTTGTGTGTGAAAAGTTTAAATAAATAAATAAATGTAAATGATGAAAATAATAATTACGACATTTACGTCAGTAGCATAAGTTCACACTTTTGCTTTGCATAAAACGCATATAAACAAGCCTCTCAACATTTTAACACGGAAGCACTCAAGAATTCCACAAAAGGACATTTAAATATCAAATCTAAAACCTAATGGCCCGCCCCGACCTCTGTACTCGACCGCATTTATCATACTGTAAAGGTCAGGTTCCGATACTTATCGATATTTTTATGATGTCAGTTACACTGACTCATCTCTATTTTTGATAGCTCTTAGTATTTATTAATGTCATAATACTAACTTATAAAATATTCAAATATCTGTGTTGATAAATTGGGCTGCATACCTACTATAATCATATTAATTATAATATACTGTTTGGCGATTTTGAATATGTTTTTGTCAAAATATTAAGAGTTTTGGGTGATATAATAACGGATAATAGTTCTTTAATTTAAGGAGATAAAGTTTTTTGATATTTTTTCTGCTATCGATGCATCTAATCGGATTTAAATGGCGATTGGATATTGATTACGTTGTTCTATTTTTAATTTAAAGTGTTTAATAATTGAGTTGGTTTTTACTGTTGGTGTACTGTTGATTGAAACAGTAGTCCACACAATACTTATAACTTAAGGTTACATAAAGGTGAAATAAAAGCAAAAAAATGCTTGAAATCCTGACTTATATTATGCGCTACGTCAAACTGAAAAGCGATGTTTGTTAGTGTAATTAAATATTCTCCAGGCTTGGTAAAAAGTACTATGACAAAAGGGTATTTTTAGCCATCCTTAACTTACAGTACGAGAAAATTAAGTTGAATAATAATATAAAAGTGCAGTTGCATTAAAATATCGATGGCTAACTTCCACATCATAAAATACAAAACATTGAACGTAGATTATTTTACTTATTCTATGAGACATTTATGTATTTTATTGAACAAATACCTAATAATCATATAACTAGTTAGCAGCTTATAAGTCTTAGATATTATTTGAATTTTGAAAATTCGTTCAACTAACTGAAACACGTTTTGAAATAATGAACATTAAAGATGATGATAAATAACTATATGAGCATTTATTAACACTTGAAACATGTTAGCGAAGAAATAACCCTATTTTTCTTCATTAACAATATAATTGTACTGTATGCTCCAGTTTAGAACATGCATTCAACTGAACATGGATCTGCTTAAGAATTTTATAAGCTAGCTTCTGCCCGCGATTTCGTTCGCGTGGAAGTCGATGAAATACAGCCCATATTATTTGCTGATAATGTAGCTTTCTATAGGTGTAAGAATTTTTTAAATCGGTTAAGTATTTTTTAAGTAAATCAACAACCAAATAAAAATCTAATATTTATAACATTCGTTTAGATTAGTTTAGAGAACTAGCGACCTACCCCTGCTTTACACCGTTTTTAGAACTTAACAAAACATTGTGATTTTTTTATTATGGTAGTTTAATATTAATGTATTAAACCTTTCGGAATAAATTCTCTAAATGACGGTGAAAACCACATCAAAATCCATTGCGTTGTTTAGAAGAACAACGCGGTCACACAGACAGACATGCAAAGTGACAATAATTTATAATATTTTTATTTAAGACGTACGCGGTTTATCTGACAGGTGATTACATCGATAAGAGAAAAAGGACAATAGTTACATCACTACACTTTTTACTTTATTCGATGGAGATGCCACCGCTTTTCCACTTGTTTTTAAAATACAGTAGTCGCAAATTACGTCGTCAACGGAAAAAAGAACTATCCTGATTTCTAAACGCTTATAAAAAGTATGATATTATACTGATTTAAACACACAAAAAATTATGATACATGTCATAGCATAATTTTGTATTCTACTAAATGACATATTTCTCATGATATGTATTTTATGTAAAGTAAGAATTATGTAAAAGTATATAAAACCAGTAAAAAATGCCACTAGACCTTCATTATATAAATTAGGTAACATTATTTGCGTATTAAAAAAGGTAAGAAGTCATTACATTGACGCAGTGAATTTCTCAAATCAACCGAAACTCTTCATGAAAGAATTTTCAAATAAAACCTGTCAATCGTCTCATTTAACATCTGTCAATGAAATAAATACGATATATTTATCGATCTATAGAAACGTATATTACAAAAAGGTAAACGTATTGTTTTCAAATTGTAGGTCAATTCTATGGACATGTAAAAATTTCGGTGTATTTTTTTTTGTTAATTTCTAACAATGGCTCCGTTTAATTTGAACCTTTCTTGTATAAAAATACCGTAAGCGGTATTATTGAAACATGCGAAGTCAGAAGTGCAGTTAATCTCTGATGACGTCAGCGAATGTCGATAAATCACCGGCGATGTGTCGTGTCGATGTCGATATGCTACACCTGTTGCTAGGGATGTCACGCCTTTATTGTATTTCGAAATATTTAAATGAGGATTTTCTTGTAATAAATAGTATTTAAATGTCCTTAATAACATATTTATGGTTAGTTTGTAATAAATACAAGGATTTGTATTAACTCTGTTGAGGTGTTGACGATTCCTTTCATTTAGAGAAAAATATTATAAATTTTAAACTTATTTATGATAAGCAGTTAGCAGTGTAATATTTTTTTGAATTGGGAAAAGCAGCAATAAAGTTTTTTCCCAGTATCGAAATGATATCGAGCATAAGCAATTTGTGTGACGTTAAAACTAAAAAAATGGTAAAAATGCACATTCATTCGTTGAACTTAATTTGCTGTCAATTGATTTAGTTCGTCAAAATATTATCAGCTTGTAATTTTCTTTCACCGTTTAAAAAACTTAAAAATATTATGCAAAATTGACAACCCTGACTCTAAAAGAAATTAACAAGTTGTATTGTTTCGATCCATGATACTTTCTCTGACAAACGTCGCCGACAATAAAAATTGGTAATAAAAATCTTTTAGACACAACTTAATAAGTATGAACAGTGTTACTTGTCACACTAACTAAATATATGCAAAAGGTCAAGACATATATGTCGTTAACGATCTATCGAAAAGCTGAAAGACGCAAAAAAATAACAAGTTTGGGGAAAATATGCGTCACATGTGGATGTGACGCATATTTTCCCCCAACTTGTTATTTAATTAATGCTGATCGATGCTGAGCGATGGCCGTTTAATTTTAAACGGCCATCGCTCAGCATAATGCTGCGACCCTACGCGAGACAGAGCCTCAGCACTGATTTTTAGCGACAGCCGGCATTGACGTGATGACGTCAACCGTTGCAGCATACAATGAGATAAAAAACAAAATAAGAAATAAAAAGTAAAATAAATACACAATACAAGTTCTAGATCTTAATCATAATAGAATACAGAGTAGGTGAATTTTGATTGGAAGAGGTTTTTTTTACGAGTCTTAGCTTTTCGTTTTTATTTTTTTCTTTTATAAAGTTTGACAATTGATGATACTTTATTCACATTACAATTTAGCCTATTAGCTTATAAGTAATTGAAATACGACTTAACCTGCTAAGTAACTATAAAATTAAGAAGTCGTCCAGTAACGTCTTTCTTATTCACTATAAGTTAAGGGGAAGACACTTGATTCTCGTGTTCTTTGTAAAAGTCAGCACTTAGCTTGTCGTGTAAGGGTAAGATTTCTGTTCGTTTTTGTCTAGTGATCGTTAATGGTTCTACGCGTAATTAAAATAATTAAAGTGCGTGCTTTGTGCGTTTAAGTTAATTTCTTTATCTCTTATTGTCATGTTTAATTGTTCTTTTGACTATTTTGTCAAAAAAAATGTTACGCTTGAGAGAAAGAAATTATTTATAGTTTCGGCTACTTGTCATCGCGATTATTTTAATTACTTCGTTTTCTTTGCATTTCTCCGCGTTTTTACTTAAATACTTAGAACTTCAAGAAATAAAATTGTACTTATTCTGTTTTACATTCCGCGTCCCTTAACTCGCAAAACAGTAAAATAAAAGGAGGAAAAGCATCAAATAAGGATCTTTCTACCTGGATATTAAGTGCAATGTAAATTAAGCGGTATTTATGATTTTTATTTAATACCAGCAGCGCCCCACAGTTTCACCCGCATAAGTTTCGATCCCGTGGGAATCCTATGTAACACATATCCAGGTTATAAAATATCTATGTGCCAAATTTCATCCAAATCCGTTCAGTAGTTTTTGCGTGAAAGAGTAACAAACATCCATCCATCCTCACTAACTTTCGCGTTTATAATATTATAATACAGTGTGATTCTTCATAATGTGCAGATATCGAAATGAGGGAATCTATGCTTAATTTTATCGACGGAAAAAATATTAAAAATTTTGTTTTTGCAAAAAAAAAAATTTAAGAAATCGTCTCTCTGTCATCTTATTTATAAATTTTACAATTATTGTGAAAATTGATGAAAAAAATACAGATTTTTGCTAAAAAAACATGTTTATTTTCAATTGAGGCTAGTTTTTTCTAAATTTTCATTTTATGTGGACGCCTAATTACTTCCAATCATTATGGAGTTTGTTTCATCGCGATAGATGATTTAGTTTAAAAGTTACACAGTTCTGTTATATTTTTTTTTAATTCTTTAAAAAGTATAAAAAAATATTTAGATTTTATTAAATATTTTTTCTGTTGTTAAAATTAAACATAGATTCCCTCATTTCGATATGTGCACATTACGAAGAATCACACTGTATAGTAGGACTTTAAGCACATAGGTGAAATTGGCATTTTCTACCAGTCAAGCTTTGGGTGACAGAGGCAAACAGTGCTAGGTGCAATAGTGAAAGTTGAGGAGTAAATATTTATTTAAATATAAAAATATACATATCTATACTTATTAAAAACTAAAAATATAATATAATATTATGTACTTATACCTTTTTATTCTGCATAAACCAGCTAACATTTCCGCCAAAATCTCATACCTATATTCTCAGAATTTTTCTAATTTATACTCAACCGCTCTTTAAGAACATAATCCATAACTAAACAAACTTCGTACCAACTTAACCTTAACTTCAAATATCAAATCTCGTATTACGCTAATAAAGCAAACACGAGACAATACTGGACACACAACATTTGTTCAGCTCTCGACACACGGCTATCGATCGTATTGTGATGTAAATTAGTGAAACCTGCGTATCGATAGTTTTCGATTGAGTTGCGACATCACTACAATAGTGTTGTCATAGATTGTACCTACAGGATGTGTAATTGGTTGTTCAGGAAAATTACAATATAGGGTGATATTCAATGTTGTCTTTTAGTTATTTGTTTTTTATTGAAATGAAATGAAATTGTTTATTCTGTAAATAGGATATCGGAATCACTTTTACACGTCATATTAAAAAAAAAGCTAGATGAGTTCGGAGTTCCTATCTGACTACTCTGAGAAGAAAGGCCGAAACAAACTCAGAGGTCCAGTCTCTTTTAAAATCCAGACAAAACCTTGGTCAGGCCATATGAGGACCATGTAGATTAGTGTCTGAAATGGTCTTTTGAGGAAAAAACCACACAGATTTGAGTAGACCTGTCCAGTCAGTGCAAGCATTTGTCAGTAATCGTGGAGCAGGAATCGTTAAACTTTACCCACAAGGATATAATAAACTATCAGTTTAGTTTTTCCCCTCAGCTAGCAAGCACGATGAAAACTAAATTTAAGTTATTAGAATCTATATTAGTTTTTCTATTAAAGAAGACAACATTTAGAATTTTAGTAACTTGATCAACACTTAATGAAGGCAAAATAGCTAGGGATCAATTTTACTATGATTCGACAAGTCAATAATGATGATTGAATTCTACTGTTAAGTGTATAATTCATTAAAACAGGTATATTATTATAGGTCCATCAAAATAAAACAACTTTATTAATACAATCAACAGTAAACACGCCATTAACGTTGAAACATCAGAAGTTAAAGTGCAGATTAATAAATATCACTAACAATAGTTACAATTTGTCAGTAATTGAGTTATGCTGTAAAATGGCGGCTAACTGTGCACTGTGTAGGGCTGGCCTCCTGTCATGTTCAGCACGAATTATGGGCTGTATGCTACGATATACGAATACCAACTATAATAAGGTGATATGCCTGAACTTATGGAAGAGGTATACTTATGTTTTATAGTGCATCGTCTACGAGACAAAATCAAATAAACACCACAATGCGCCCTCGAAAGAAAATTGTCAAATTATTCCAAAATGTTGCTCTATCTAGGGCCAGTTTCGCGAACGAAAATTATCGCAAAATTTATGAGACAAATTGCCACACGCGTGTAAACTGCTGTGATTGGTTGAATGATTAGCAATAGCCAATCGCTGCAGTTTACGTGCACTTTACCATTTGAAAAAAGAAGTAACTGGCTCTTAGTCTTCTTAAGCCCGTTTTTACTAAGACTTGGCCTGTCGCATAGTGTTAGAGAAAATGAGCATAAATTGAACTGAGTAGACCATGTTTATCGAGTGCCTCTTAAACTGAGGGCTTGTATGTGACAAGACTGGAGCCTTGAAGATGATTTCGCCAATAGGGAGTCAACTTCCTTAAAAAATGGCGAGAACCAGCACAGTATTGAAAGAAGTGGAAGTAATTGAAGGAGACTTTTACCCAGGAGTACAGATTAAATAAAAAGCGACTCTTGCTTCGACACAATAAAGTGCAATTCAGATCGCACAGCGCTAACTACCTACAGTTATATTCACCTAGAAATTGCCTCTCTTTCTATCTCGTAACTCTTATATATTCTGACTACGCCTACTAAATTCGACAAGTCGAACCCGCCGCTTACCTCCTTTACGCGGATTCATCTGTGCCAGGCATGAGACAGTAGAGGCTTAACAAAGTAACAAGTACAATTTTAACAGTTAAAATTTAGAAAACCCCCGACACTAACATTTCCTCATTTCTCTTTCCTACTCCATCACTAGACCCTGTTCATCCATCTATCTATAACCTATTCATTGAGACCATTCCAATGAGCCCAAACCTGTGCTATTAGTTGGTAAGGGAGTTGGGTGTCCTACAAATTCCAGCTGATGCTGCAGCATCAGTTCAAGGTTTATCATGTTCTTCTAATATCATTAAAGTAACAGAATACCAAATTTTAATACCATCAGACCTGAGGAAGATACTCACATCCATTCATCAACTAGAAAAGAGCTGATAATCTTCAAACGGCTAAACCAATTTTGATAAAACATGTCTAAGATCCATTGCTAGAAAACCTGCTTTCAAATTTAAAAAAAACCGCGTTCAAATGGTTCATCCGTTTCAGAGCTAGCTACGGTGCCACAGACAGACACACACACATCGCAGTCAAACTTATAACATCCATCTTTTTGCGTCGAGGGTTAAAAATAAGAAAATAATAGATGTGTGTGTGTGTGAGAAAGAGAATGTGTCTTTTGAACCATTTCATAATATTATAGCCATTGGTGCCGATTCTCTTGTTCACAAACTAAATTAAATTTAAGTTCAGTGCATCTTTTTCTTTCTATTTCGTTAAGAAAAGGACAGAAGATAAATTTTAGTTTAGTCCTGTCAAATTAATCAGCGCTTGACGTAAATTGATGTAATTTTAGTCGGCAAGTTTTTAATCACGTCTAAACTTGTATGGAGTAGTGACAGGCGCTGATTAATTTGACAGGACTAAACTAAAATTTATCTTCTGTCCTCTTCTAAATGAAATAGAAAGAAAAAGATGCACTGAACTTAAATTTAGTATAGTTTGTGAACAAGGGAATCGGCACCTCTATCTATTTACTATAAGACACATACAAGACTTACCTAGCCAATGTTAACGGTCTTAGTCGTGAAAAGGTGTGAATATCGCAATATTGATATCAGAATCAACAATCAAATTGCTTCACCATCGACACATCCTAATAGGGAAAAATATAGTAGACAAATACTGCAGAAACTAGTTTCAGCATAATATTTATAACCTCTTTGACATCGATGTACAGATATTTTAAAGTACCATTGGGGTAACGCATATCTAAGCAATTTGAAAACAAAATCCTGTGCACACAAACCTTTTTTTTCGTAGGTAAGCGATACTATAGCAGCCGAGCGCAGCAAGCAAGAATAGTCCTTACAGTGTACAGATATGCTTTTCTTCGATAGTACTTCTTGATTTCGCCACCATGTTTAGAGTTCAGTGTTCACTCATCTTGTACGTCTTTACCAAGTTCGTTGAATTAGTTTCGGCATTACTAGAAAACCAAAATGATACAATTATTAGAAATAGACTTGTTGCTGATAGTTCAATGCCAAATTTGGGTCTTTATCTTATAAATCAAGGGTAGTTCTGTCATAGATGGCTCGATTTTACCAACTTTAGAATTACCACTCAGTAAGTTACAATACATACTTTTTTTTCTTAATAAGCTATGTGACGTAAACTAATAATAATAATATATACATGTACATAAAAAAGAGAGAAAGGATCATAAGGCATCAAAAAATTCGTCCACATCGCAGTCAATAGGAAAAGTGCCTATATACTTAATTGAAGGATAACGAAGGAGTTCACAACTTCACATTATTTATTTAAACTTCTCACACACAAAAAGGTACAAAGGCGGACTTAATGCCTTAGGCATTCTCTACCAGTCAACCAAGGGTGATGAAGAGATTGGATGGCAGATGCATTGCTTGGACATTGCTTTACAACTAACTGCAAATTACCACATTAAAGTACACTGACATGTTCCTATTCACACAACATTCCTTTTAACATACAAAGAGACCAACAGATGCTGTCAATAAAAACTACATCTTCCTTCCCATCTACCCGTTCAAAACAACTACCTATAAAAATACAAGCTTAGAAAACACAATTTATATCTAATTAACATTCATAAAACAAAACTGCGAAGCTCAGACCACCATAACGCAAGCGATCATTTCGAACATTGCCCGGGCAATGTGTACACTACATAGCGCACTTTGCCCGCTTCATGTATTACACATCCTCTCGTCGGGTTCAAATTACATAACACATAAATACAATGGCGAGCTTATTTACTGCTGGTTTTAAAGTAAAAGCTTACGTAGCAATTACTGGGGTTAAAATGGCGCTGAATGCAGAATGGGTGAAATATTAATAAGGTCTCAAATTATTATAAACTTTTGGTAGTCTGATCATGATTTTAAGCAAATCATGCATGCAAGCAGCTTAATGGACATCACTTAAAATGAAGGAAAATACTTTTTTTTTAAGTGAAAACTTCTTTAGGCGCGTTGGGCATTTTTGAGATGGGACTAAACAATTGATTTCGCAACAGTGTCATGACACCAGCTTTGACCATTAAAAAGACTCATCAACGCGTGAAAAAATTGTTAAATTTTTCACTTCTGTCGGGACTTCCGGAGTGCCACTGTTTTTTTTAAGCTATTGCATAGCTTTTATCGCGGGCTTTGAGCGCGGCGACCGAATCAAGAAATTCCGTAACGAAAATAAAACCACTCCGCCTACCATGTAATGACGGTTCCCATGACAACGTGATGTTGTCATGGGAACATAATTTTTGTTTTATGTCATCACGTCATCATCCCAAGTGTAGCGTTGACAAATAGGAAGAACGGAGGTTACAAATGCTGTGCAATAGCTTTACCGCGGCAGTCCCCGAGTGCCACACGTTTTTTTATTACCGGGTAGGTCTTGACCATGATCTTGCCTGATGAAAAGCAATGGATGAGTTTTCACGAATCGTGAAAACCGCTTTCCGTCAGTAATTTTTTTCTTAAAATAGTATGCAGAATTTATCCGTCAAAATTATGATTCAGCATCTATGATCTATTGCAATAACATCTTCAGCAGATCGGGAAATAGTGCCTATAACTTTTAAAATGAAATTAATATGAAATTATTAAAACTTTACGCCATGTTTCCCTAAGGGGTTAGGAATATGAAATTTAATTCATTTTATTGTTCATATAATCTTGTACTGTCTGAAACTATTAAACAAAATCCTTATGCTGATAGGTGAACTAAATACCTAAACAAATAAAAGGTTACAATAAAAGCTTTATCAAGCTATCATCACCCCACACCATTTTACCGCTCCGAACTGACACCGGCAATACTAATGAGTTGGGATGCGCGCGCGCAGGTCGCGCATGTGACCCGCGACGCGCGATATATTGCGCGAACAGCGAGCCAATGAGTGGACACTCACTATAACTGTACTTTGGCTAGGGTAATAGTGAGGTTACATTATTGTATAATTTTAATGTTCATACTTCATTGTGATTTTAAATTGGTTCTAAAAGTACTGTGGTCCAAATAATTGATGATGGATGAGGTTCTGGTGAAGTATACATTATTATGTGACGACCTATGGTACTGAAACGTGGTCGCTCACAATGGACCTTATCAGAAGGCTAAAAGTCACCCAAAGGGCAATGGAGAGGGCTATGCTTGGAGTTTCCCTACGTGATCGAATCAGAAATGAAGAGATCCGCAGGAGTACCAAGGTAACCGACATAACCCGAAGAATTGCCAAACTTAAGTGGCAATATCTTTTCGTCCCACATACCACAGTGTCTCAAGATGAAAGTCTTAGACCAGTGCGTGTTGCCAGTGATGACTTATGGTACTGAAACGTGGTCGCTTACAATGGGCCTTATCAGAAGGCTAAAAGTCACCCAAAGGGCAATGGATAGGGCTATGCTTGGAGTTTCCCTACGTGATCGAATCAGAAATGAAGAGATCCGCAGGAGTACCAAGGTAACCGACATAACCCGAAGAATTGCCAAACTTAAGTGGCAATGGGCAGGGCACATTGCTCGCAGAACGGATGGCCGATGGGGTCGAAAGGTTCTGGAGTGGCGACCACCTACCGGAAGACGTAGCGTTGGAAGGCCTTCCACAAGATGGACCGATGACCTTGTGAAGGCCGCAGGAATCCGCTGGAAGCGGAAAGCATAGAATCGGTCGAAGTGGCGGTGCTTGGGGGAGGCCTATGTCAATCAGTGGACGTCTTTCGGCTGAAATGATGAATGATGATGATACATTATTATACTACGCAAGAATTTCTTAATTGATACCTATAGAGCTTCAACGAAATACGAGACGCACAAACGACGTGTTGTAAAAAAATATATTACCTACTTCTTCAAAAATACATACCAATAGAAGTCTTATTCGATAACTTACTACAATGTACCCATACTCCATTTGAAATAAGATTAGATATTTAAATACACCTTTTTTACAGTCCGTTCAACCGATTTTGACTTCTATTGCGTTGGTGGCATGACAACTGGCAGCTGCAGTAAACAGTTGGTATTGTAACCACTTTTTTGCTTTTAATGTCATCCTTATGCTTACGGTATAGAAGTCAAAATCGGTTCTATAATTCAATAGCCAACTAATTTACATGAAACTTTCCTGAATGCAAACTCTTGCCACTTATGATTGCCATCTGGCTTCCAGTACCTCTAAACTAAACAACTCATAACTAAATTGCTCATACACAGCCTTAAACATAAGTACTAGCTTAAGTACTTATTATAAAAATATACTTCCCATACTTGGCTATAAGAAGAAGCTATCTCCCAGATACCGAGCCTGGTCGTAACCCTGCTAATTACGACTTAAATATTAAAAGCTTAAAAAGCAGTCGTTCATGGCATTAACTAAGCGAAATGGCTCCTCTGTCTATTTTATAATCTTGTATTATGTAAACCGGACCGCAACGTTTGAAGGATTTTTACACTTCACGATTTGAAGACGCAAGTGACATACACATGCTATAAGTTTTCTGACATTTGAACATAATTTGATCAAAACATAAAAAAAAAACTTTAAAATATGCTCAAACTTGAACTCAAAGCATTCAATTAAACCATTTACAGGCACTTTTGAACTGTCAAAGAATCTGTCAGTTAGTCAGAAAGTTGAAGCTAGTTGCCCATTCCAAAACATAGATCTCTATGGAGAAGAACGGGCAAGAAACTCCAAGGACATTCTTTTAAATATAGATATTACAAAATCGTGGGTACATTATTCTTGTTGCTTCTATATGTGAGAAAAATGTGCAAAAAATAATCAAAGCAATTGAAAATATAAGATTAAAAATAAGCCCTGGCAAATAAGAGATGACCAGTGAAATAATATTGCACAACACGTCACCCTTATACTTACAGATATATCTATTGTTATTACAGCATGTTAGTGACGTGAACCCATAACATTTTCCCCTACCAAAAATCGCTCAACACGGCTAAAAAAGTATCACTTCAAAAACATAATTTTCTCGAGTCGAGTGTTATAATAAAAATTTTTATACAATCAGCAAAATTGTTACATTACACTATAGTTATTTGCTGACTAATTGCTATGTTGTCATCCCTCAAAACTCTTTTAAAGCAGCCTATAACAGAATGACTATTAGAAAAGTAAATTAGTATAAGTATAATTTATTTTTCAAAAATATACATCAGTTTAATTATTATGGTGATACACTCTATGACACTTGTTTCTATGAACAAATTTTGAACATCTGTGTCTGAACTAGATATTTAATATCTGTATTTCAGACATCAGCGCTCTCCCCTGTTGTAGGCGACACTTAGCAAATAACTTTGTTTGACCTCTATACACATCTTACAAAACACATAATTTCTGATTAAAAAGTAAGACAAAAATAAAAAGAAAGTGACAAAAAGAAGGGGAATAATCTTAAAATAATAATTTATGTAGTGATGGCCTCCGGTGAGTATAGTGTAAATGAGTGGATGTGTGTGTGTAGGAGGGTAAGTATTATTAAAAGCTACTTTACTGTAAATAACAGGTTTTCGAATAGTTTAAATAGTTACTTGTTGTTGTGAAACGATGGATGGATTGTCTGAAAGATGATATGTCTAAAATAGGGTGACTACCTGACTACTGAGATGATAGCTTAGAAGATTTGCCAAAAATAAATTGAGATAAAAATAATAAAATTATGAATAGTTACTTGCCCAAGAATAGACCTGTGGCCAAAATGTTTTTTGTCTGTCTTGTAGATTATTAAAAAAGAATAAACATGTATTTTTTTTTGACGTAATCAAAAGATTACGGCGATACATTGAGTTAGAATGTGGCATGACGTCACACCTTGATAGATTTAATACTGCGTTGTGATGTAGCGAGCCCCCACTCCTCAACTTTAATGCGTGTTTTCTAAGTTATTTTTGATTATAAAGCGAAAAATACGTGTCAAATATTTTCTTATTATCTGAAAGACGGACTAAATAGAATTTCTTTTTTTTTACCTAGGCTACCCTATTGAAATTCTGCTTTTCAAAACAGTAATCAAGTTTATTGAGTCAAATTGTAATGCGAATTGAGTTGCTAATTAGATAACGTTCATTTTAATATTTCTTTACCGGTAACAGTAGTATATGTGAAGCTGTTTAGTATTAAGATCTTAACGTACCATAAACACTCAGAAATAAATGATATTCTATTCTGTTTTATTCCAATGTAGATTTAATGTTCAGTTCACAATAACTTTGAGTCGTATAAAATTGAGTCCTATCCCATTGTTCAATATTTTTTCAAAGCTTTCAGAATTAGTAACATATTATTATGTAGCCACTTTAACACAGAACATACTTAACCAAATGTCAATCAAACAGTGAATGCTTGACACTCGAAATAATCATGTTATTATTGTTCGCACTTCAATAACCTCTTACATTAGGTTAAATTGATCTGTTCAGTAACTGTCAATTTGATAATAAACAGTTTAATTCTAGTTCCAATAAAAAATTGAAGTGGAGAAAGTAACAAAAATTAAATTTTTCTAACGTTGAAAGGCAGGCCAGGCGTATGTCTGTACAGATAGGATCACCAAAAAAGCTAATTGTCAATTCAAGCCTATTCAATACTAAAGTGGTTTTTATGTAAGCACATGTCATTTATTATTTAAGCATCAAAAGATTGGGTTGGAACAGAAGTTAAAAAGAAGAAATACTCTCCTAAAAAAATACTCACACACCGCAAAATTAATACAAAGTGTTTAGAGTAATGATGCCTTCATCGACTTTCAAAACTGTCGACGGTATCGAGAGGATTTCATCATGACGTGGATTTTTTATTAATTATTCCAGGAAGTTCTCAAAAATTGCCAACACGTAACCTCTCTAACATGATAGCAGAGGAAGCAAAATTCAGCCATAATACCCTAATTATTTAACTATGAACTTACCAGACGATCAAAAAATATTTTACTCCTATCTCATCATCATTCTCTTGCAAGGTAAAGACGTGGTCGCATGCCATTATAACCTTAACCACTTTTGTAACTATGGGAGGGCTTGTGGCTAAATAATAACAGCCGCACGGGTCGATCGATCAGGTTAAGCTACGCTTGCCGCGGTTGGTCCGTGGATGAGTGACCATCTTCACATACCAAGACCCGTCCGTGCCTCGGAATGGTCCCGGCTGTCATTTGTAGATCTTTGACAGTCGTTACGGGTAGTTAGAAGCACAAAAAGTCTGACAACCAGTCTTACCAAGGAGTATCGTGTTACTTAGTAACTAATAGGTTGTGGAGATCAGATAAGCAGTCACTCCATGTAAAATACTGGTATTCAGCTGCATCCGGATAGACTGGAAGCCGACCCCAAGATAGTTGGGAAAGGGCTAGGTAGATGATGTCTTGATTTATTTTTGAAATATTTTCTTATTTCATAGGTACTTTTTAGAGCGTGATTTTTCAGTAGTCGTGTTTTAGTTTTTGAACTTACTTTTTATTCCACTTTCACACACTCCATCCATCGTTTCTTTGGCCTCCCCTTCTCTTATAGCCATGCACATTCATACACAAAACATCCCTCATGACATTTTCCTCAAATATACCGCTCATAACTAACAACAAAAAATAAAAAATACTTTATTGTAACGAAAAAACTCTGTGTTCGATAACAACTGCATTAGTATAATACTGTGTCGCAGTCATTACGTCTTTGACCAGTTCGTGTTGCCAGTGATGACCTATAGTACTGAAACGTGGTCGCTCACAATGGGCCTTATCAGAAGGCTAAAAGTCACCCAAAGGGCAATGGAGAGGGCTATGCTTGGAGTTTCCCTACGTGATTGAATCAGAAATGAAGAGATCCGCAGGAGAACCAAGGTAACCGACATAGCCCGTAGAATTGCCAAACTTAAGTGGCAATGGGCAGGGCATATTGCTCGCAAAACGGATGGCTGATGGGGCTGAAAGGTTCTGGAGTAACGACCGCGTACCGGAAGACGTAGTGTTGGAAGGCCTCCCACAAGATGGACCGATGACCTTGTGAAGGCCGCAGGAATCCGCTGGATGCGGAAAGCACAGAATTGGTCGAAGTGGAGGTGCTTGGGGAGGCCTATGTTCAGCAGTGGACGTCTTTCGGCTGAAATGATGATGATGCATTCATTAACGCCCACTTCCAAAAAGTCCGAGACAAAAGCAAAACTAAAACAAACCAAATCAAAAAAAAAAAAAAACAGAACTTAAAATTGAACAAAATTTCACTCTATTTTTATGTGAGATTGTGTGTTTGTATGAAAGGATTGTGCAGTTTTAAGCGTGGAGTGTATATTTTTGTATGTGTGTGGTCGTCATGCAATCGTCACGCAGTCGTCCCGTGTCCCCTAAAATCCCCTCGCCCCGCAAACACTAAAACAGAGCCTGTAAAATTTAAACGAACGCTCATAACAGTTTTATGTAGTACGCAACGACCGACAATATGGTTAGCATTGAATATATTCCGCTGAGCTCGAAATACCACGGTTTACGTCATACGTGCCTTAGTGAGCATGGGATGGGAAAGGATTTGTTTCCGTATGCACTTCACCGCTGAAATGGGATAAAGCATAATATGCATATTATATTATAAAAGTCATATTATATGACTTTTAGAGCATATAAATAATCAAAAATTTTGAGTATTTGATTTAGTTTTGTCGAAAAAGTGTCAATGAGTTGTACAGAGTACCTAATTACATAATGTAACTTGTCTTTGGTCCCTGGCATCAAGCAATGGACAAAATTGTCTAACTTTTATTAGTTGAATACGAGGCTTTTGGCTACATAAGTATTTTTTTTGTAATGTACGTTTCGTTTGTGCAGAATAAACAATTTTTAAGCTATTGCATAGCTTTTATCGACTTTGAGTCGTATCGGCTTTGAGCCCGGCGACCAAATCAAGAAATTCCGTAACGAAAATAAAACCTAACACCCCCCACTCCGCCTACCATGTAATAACAACATCACGTTGTCATGGGAAACGTGATGTTGTCATGGGAACGTAATTTTTGTTTTATGTCATCACGTCATCATCCCAAGTGTAGCGTTGACAAATAGGAAGTATGGAGGTTACAAATGCTATGCAATAGCTTTACCGCGGCAGTTCCTGAGTGCCACACGTTTTTTTCTTTTTCTTTCGTTCATATAAACGCAATATCTTTTCGTACCACATACCACAGTGTCTTAAGATGAAAGTCTTAGACCAGTGCGTGTTGCCAGTGATGACTTATGGTACTGAAACGTGGTCGCTTACAATGGGCCTTATCAGAAAGCTAAAAGTCACCCAAAGGGCAATGGATAGGGCTATGCTTGGAGTTTCCCTACGTGATCGAATCAGAAATGAAGAGATCCGCAGGAGTACCAAGGTAACCGACATAACCCGAAGAATTGCCAAACTTAAGTGGCAATGGGCAGGGCACATTGCTCGTAGAACGGATGGCCGATGGGGTCGAAAGGTTCTGGAGTGGCGACCACGTACCGGAAGACATAGCGTTGGAAGGCCTCCCACAAGATGGACCGATGACCTTGTGAAGGCCGCAGGAATCCGCTGGATGCGGAAAGCACAGAATCGGTCGAAGTGGCGGTGCTTGGGGGAGGAATTTGTCCAGCAGTGGACTTCTTTCGGCTGAAATGATGATATATAGATCGCTTTTAGCGATAAGACCGCCCATTGTGTCACCCAATGTAAAATTTCTATATTTATGTCTGTAATTTATATGGCGTACATAATAATGAATATTCTATCTATCTATCTATATACATATTCAAAATGTTCCATTCTGCATCAAATCCAATAACAGTCTAGTTATAAAAAAGTTTCAGGTATTATATATAACACACTTTGGATAAACGGGAGTGAAAACCAGAATTGTTCCTGTAAATTAATTTCAGCACCATTGTAGCTCTTGATTCCAACCGATTACTTACTTCGTTTGGAATTTTGCAAGGACGGTCATAAAAACGATAACAGAAAGTTGATTTCTTTCTCCTAAACCCAGCGTAATGAAAGTAAAATACCATATAAAATATATATAATAAAAACTCATTAAACGAAAATGAAATTTAAATTGGACGTTTAATGGACACCAAAAAAAACACTACAAAGTGAAAAATAACTTTAATTTCGGAAGTCGGTGTCTTTAGTTTTGATTTTTCGTTTTTTGCTACCGACTTCCGAAATTAAAGTTATTTTTCACTATGCAGTGTTTTTTGGAAGTCGGTTGTTTTTTTTTTTGTAAAAAGTTGTTATTTTTCACTTTTTAGTTGTGGTACCTACCCCATACAAATTCGAGTACCTGCTATGTAAATAACAGTGAGAGGTACTTATCATATCATCCACATACTAAGTGAAAAAAAATACTTATATTGAAGTTAACTCAAAAACTACCCAAGCAAAGTTAATAAAATTTATATGGGACCACCTCTGAAGTATGACTAACCTACCAAACAAAAAGAATCATCAAAATCAATTCATAATTGGCGGAGTAATCGCGTAACAAACACACACAAAAAAAAAACATTCAGTCAAATTGAGAACCTCCTCCTTTTGGAAGTCGGTTAAAAAGTAACACACATCACAGTTTTCAAAAGAGAATATTTGCTTGAAGTATGGAAATTGGTAGAGTTTATACAGTTTGACAGTAATAGAATACAGATACCAACTCTTTTATATTGTACTCATGCAGATTATGAATTTATTGTACCTACCTAAGTAAGATTATGTGAGAAGGCTCCCAAGCAACACATCTCCGGCATGCCACCACCATTACACGCAAACACAGATACCTAAAAACAAAAGACGAATTCCACCAATCATACACCCTCCCGCATTAATTCACCAATAAGCATTCGAACCCCACTGATCCCATTCCGGAAGCTAGAAAGCTAAATACTCTACTCGGACATCGAACTGGCCACGGGATGCTGTGGCCAGGTATCTGCGTATCTAAGCCTTCGTCGAATGATCTCTCATTGTTCGGCCGCTTATAAAAATGTTAGACAATGGGCCCGATGAGTGTGTAGTGACCGCCGTTGGGCGCATCGCGAGCTTGGGTGTAGGTGCGCAGCTTGGAGATGCTTTACGGGTGTAGTTGAACTCGTGGTTCAGAGAGTCCATGAAACTCGAATCGTTGTTGTAGATATGAAAAAAAAGGTAAGTATTTGTTGTTTTAATAAAGTTTTGTCATAGAAAATAAGTGTAATGATTGTAATTACACAGTATGAATGAGAGCAAGAATAACATTGAACATTTTCTTAAATAGGAAAGTGAGCCATGTGAAAACATTTCTATCAACAGATTTGTAATAAAACTTAGTCATCTTGAAAAAAAAAAAATATTATAACATAACATCACGCCTTGTTTCCCCGAAGGGTTGGGCAGAGGCGTTTCGCCAGTTTCGACACTCACATTTCGCCAGTTATGTTTAAGTCCCATGTAATAGGGGGCGAGCCTATTGCCATCAACCTCCGGGCTGCTACCGAGAAACTTCATTTAGAAAAACCTAATAACACTTTGCCCGAACTGGGAATCGATCCCAGGACCTCACGCTCAACAGTAGCGCTTACGACCACTAGACCAACGAGGCAGTCAAATTATATTTTAATTAAATAATATTCGATACTGTATTTATTTAGGCAAATCCTATAAATGTAAAATATAACCCAATAAAATCTCTAATGTAAAAAACAATTAATTTTAACGCGAGTATCCTATACTGTTGGATGGTGGTCTACCCGCGCTTAAGGCACCTCTCTGCCATTGTGGCCACTATTCAAGTCTGTGACTATGCATATTTCTCGCTACATTTATCATACATTATGCCAGCTATGAATATTCCTCTGTTAGCGGACTAAACCGCGCACCTTAATTTATTAATTGTGCCTTGTGACCTCGACCTACGGTGCGATTTATGGTGCAAACTTATTATTGTGGAATATTGATGTATGTGAATATTATAAGCGTATTTGTGTGAGATTGTTAAGTGGTTAGGAAGTAGGAGTGTGGAGAAAATTATGTTTTCAAAGCTGTTGGTCGAAGAAGTGGGGTGGGAATATTCTGGGACGAGCTGCTCTTTTGTTGGCATGAGCTACACAAGTTTAGCTCGTGTTGTGATGACCAGTCAGCAGGTGTCATCATTCTTCGCGAAGGAGGAGGCGGAACGCGTGTGGGAGAGACAAATTTCGCGCCTTCACGTCCCTAACTGTCGCAGAAGACGCCCTAGGCGTCAGGAATCGCAGGCCGATTCCCGGCCACCGTAAGCGCGGGCTTGCGGACGATGAGCAATGGGTAGCTCGCCGTCCGATAAGGACCAGGCCCGGGTCGACGGCGCGTTGTGTTCCACGCGCGCCTCAAAGAGATGTCAGCAGAACTGAAGGTGTCCGCTAGGGCCGATGCCTGCCGGTGTTGCGGATTTGTCTGAAAGGGTTACCGTGGCCCCTGGCAACATATAGGTAACTGAAGGAACATGAATGGATTTTAGTCAGTAAGAGTCTGACATGCCCTCCCACTCCGCCCTGAGCAGGAGAAGTTATTTGATAATAAAAAATCAGATAACAACAGATCCATACATTTTACCAAAATTAAAAATTAACATAATAAATACAATTCAATTTAATTCAAATAACTCTCTGAATAAAGGATCTCCATAACGGAGAGGAGATCCTATCCGGTACAGTCTTCAGAATTCCGTTGCAGCTGCCACGCATTCTGCAGATCAGGGATACAGTTTTGTTGCGGATGACGGCATGAAAGTCATCAGTGCGATACAGCACAAACATCCCCGATGCATTACAGAAGCGAGGCAGCCCCAACATCATCCTGAAGATGTTATTATACTGGACGCGCAGGGCATCCAGCGATCTTTTGGTGTAGCTGACCCACAGAATTCCCACCCAAAAAAAAGGTGTCATCATTCTTATCTGATAATTTTGATTTGAAACGTCTTTTTCTTCCATACTTCTCTATTTAGTTGTCACCTCGGTAGTAACCCCTTTCTAGCCACATCATCATTCACCAGGCCACCCATCGTTTCTTTGGTCTTGCGTACTCCTACAGGGTGTCTATACATTCATATTCAAAACAGCTTTCTCCACTACATTTTCCATATTCTTCCGTATCACATAGCTTCACAATTGATTTCCACACAACAGGTAAACGAACGTTAAAAACGTAAGTAAAAAAAGACATGGTATCGATCGTTTTACACTTCTGACGTAATCATTGTAATCAATGCAAGGACATGACAAGGTCGTAGAGAAAATTTGGGTCTGCTACACGATCGCCAACCGCGTCCCGAAAGAGGTGACCTTGGTGGTTTACAACCGCGTTAATGGTGGTTTACGACCAAATTTCAAACAGCTCTGTCGCCAACAAGGTCACCTCTGTCGGGGATGCGGTTGGCAGTCGTATAGCAGGCACTTAACTGGTATTCGTCATGTGGGGAATACCATTTGTGACTACTTGGATATCGTGAACATTACAACATTACGATCAGTGGGTAAAAATTCTAAGAAATGTTATTAATTAATATTGATATAGAATAATTAATTAAACATTAATCCAAATTATTATATATTATACATTCTAATTATAAGAATATTTTCTTGGTATGGTGAGTAAATAGAAAATCCATAGTTAATAATGATATACAAAGACTGCAGTTTCCTTAAGACGTTAGCCTGTTTCCTTAGCGACAACTGCAAAATTCTTAACAACAACTATCTGCTATAACAGTGTACAGTGTATCATTCCCAAAATTTTTGAGGCACACCTATATAAAAGCTTCATGACTAGTCTAATTCCTAAAAGAGAAAAAAAAAACAAATTTACAAAAAAAAAACTGGCACTCCGGGAGTCCCGACAGAAGTGAAAACTTGAAAAAAAATCGGCACCGCGGTAATTAACGCGTTGATGTCTTTCACTCCACGGTGTCGGTAAATTGCGTTACAGTGTCGCGAAATCAATAGTTTAGTCCCATCTCAAAAATGTCCAACGTGCCTAAAGAAGTTTTCACTTAAAAAAAAAACGACTTCATAATTTGTATTTCAGTCGATGTCTTCGGAATTGTATATAAAAATACATACAGTTGAACATAGAACCTCCTCCTTTTTTGAAGTCGGTTAATAAAAACAATCGGACCACTTCAAATCACCCATTATCTAGTTTCAGTCGAATTCCCAGCCTATTAGAAATCAAGCCAAATATACACCTGTCAAATAATGATCTTGGACAAAATAAACTTGGTCGACAAACAGACAGAGTTAGCGAACGTAATTCCATGTTTATTGTTAGAATTCCGGTATTACACGGTACACTTGAATCTGCTTTCTATGATAACAACGTGCCCACGCGCATGTGACGAATTTATTTGGGTGCTTTATATGATGTTCGAAAATAATATAGATCTGGTATAAGATGATTTTGTTTTGTTTCATTTTTTAGGATAGAAAATGTGCATGCAGTGTGGTATTAGTGCGTGGAGTCGGATATTAAACCTGCGATCATTAAGTTTTCAAAATTATTAAAGTGAAAACTTCTTTAGACGCATTGGGCATTTTTGAGATGGGACTAAGCCATTGATTTCGCGACCTGTTACCGACACCGTGGAGTAAAAGACATCAACGCGTTGATTTTTTCAAGTTTTCACTTCTGTCGGCACTCCCGTAGTGCCATTGTTTTTATTTTGTAAATTTGGTTTTTTTTTCTCTTCTATTGATTAGACAGGTCATGAAGCTTTTATGTAGGTATGCCTCAAAGATTTAATGAAACTGATATACCTATATATATTTTATATATTTTGTGAAACTCTTTTATACAAAATAATATAGATCTATACTAATGTTATAAAGAAATTTTTTTTTTGTTTGTATGTAAGGGGTAATCTCTGGAACTACCAGTCGGATTTATAAAATTCTTTTTGCATGGGATAGCCCAATTCTTGAAGATGGTTATTCTATAGGCTCGCAGACGAAGTCACGGGCAGAAGCTAGTAAAAAATATTTTAACATAATTAACGACATTCATATATCAATAATTCAAACATTGTTTTATGTACTTGTACTCTTTACTAGCGAATTTTGTCATTTGTGGATCTTTGACAGTCGTTACGGGTCGTCAGAAGCCCGAAAGTCTGACAACCAGTCTTACCAAGGGGTACCGTATTACCCAGTTACTGGGTTGTGGAGGTCAGATAGGCAGTCGCTCCATGTAAAATACTGGTATTCAGCTGCATCCGGTTAGACTGGAAGCCGACCCCAATATAGTTGGGAAAAGGCTAGGCAGATGATGATGACTCTTTACTAGCGAATCAGGGGAATGAAAAATACCTAAACAAATTGATCTACTACACCAAGATGACAAAACTATCGCATCCATTAAATTCTACGCTCCACGCACGAATTCAAAACCATATTGACCCACGACCATACCACATTCTATTTGATCAACGCATCATCAAGGGCCCTCAGCCAACTGGACTGCACGCTTCATTTCCGAAAAATAGTCTTAAGATCTTCTTAAAACGGTCTCGAGACGGCTTAAGATATCTTAAGACCACTCGATACGATTGTGGGCTCAAAGAGTTATCGCTTGTTTGTGCTCGTCAAGTGTGGGAGCAATTAATGATGTCTTGTTATTTCCGGAGATTAGGGAGTGACGTCACTGGGTTTTCGGAGAATGGACGATATTTAGATTGTTTTAGGGTTTAAAGGAAATTATAGATCGTTTATTATTGTGAGTAGAATTCTGGGTTTACACTATGATCTCACTCACATGCACAAACCTGATCCGGGACAATTAAGTATTTTTGTGTCGGACATCGATTTGTCATGAGAAGTCTAAGCGCAGAAATGTGCAATTTTTTAAACAATTAAACGATGCATATAATTGTAAATCGCTTCCCTTTATAAAAACAAAAAAAAACACAAAAAAAACAACAAAAAAAAAATTAAAATAAACAATATTTATAGGGGATAGAGATCGTGTGTTGAAATTTATCCATAGTGTACTTTTTGTTTTCTGGCTTTGGCTAATCGTGAGTTATCCCTATGGACAGCACATTATTAACCGATTTTGATGACACACCTTTTAAACATATTTTTTTATAAAACATTATATCCAATGCTACTAATTTATACCACCACGATAAATATATTATTGACAGCCAATACTACTGCAGTAAAACACAACGTTTTTCCAAAACTTTCACTTAACATCTCGATGGAGGGCGTCGTGCCCTCAGCGACCTTTAGCTCAACAATAAATAATATGTTAATGATCTTGTAAATAAATAATAAGCACCGGTAAATGGATCGATACACGACGGATAGCCACGACAAAGCTGGGAGATAAAGCTTTGAACAGAGATCAGTTTACTCGTCACTATAATGTACTAGAGAGTGGTCCTTAGGATGAGAAATTGAACGATGACATGATACCTCTGTATAAATCGAATCCTAACATAATATTATCAGAATGTTGAGTAACTTTGTCCAATAAAAATCACTCATACATCAAATGAAAGTTTATATTAAGCATCAATTTTCATAATGTGCAGAAGGTTATTGTTGTTGTTAGCGATTGTTACCTTTATCATCTCGTAATATGATGACTGTTATAACCATAAAAAAAATATTTACTTGTAAAAAGTTTTTTTTTACATGTCAAAATAGTGTAACAAAGTGATAATTTTTGGCCGAAAACGGCAGCACTTGGACCCAGCATAAACCTATCAGCTATTGACAAAGGAATCGTCATAAAAAATTGTAACGACTTTGTACAAACCCCGTTGCATTTTTAAATAAAATGTTTTGTTACAGTAATTGCCGGTTATATAAATTGGCTGTCACCTAGGCAATGTCTGCGTGAACAGCTTGAGTTATGCTGATGATACGGTTCTTTTGAGTCCGTCGATCAAAGGCTTGAGGAAACTTTTGTCTGTCTGTGAGCATTATGCCGATGCTCACGGACTGAAATATAATGTACTCAAAACCGAATCTATGGTATTCAGGTCTGGAGCTGGTCCGAGTAACATACCCAGTCTATACTTGAATGGTGCGACCATAAAGATTGTAAGGTAGTAAATTTTTTTTAGGGCACATTTTGACGGATAGACTTCACGACGACTGCGAAATCGAAAAAGAGCGGAGGGCCCTCAGTGAGGAGTAACATGCTCGCGCGCAAATTTGTGAAGTGCACCAAGGACGTAAAGAACACTCTGTTCAGAGCTTATTGCTTGTCAGTGTACACCTGCCAACTCTGGTGCAACTTCACAAAAAAGATGTACAATTCATTAAGGGTTCAGTACAATGATGCTTACCGAACCCTTATGAAACTGCCAAAATGCTGCAGTGCCTCGAGCATGTTTGCCGAAGCAAGGGTTCCGGACTTTTACGCCATCATGAGGTCGAGGGTCGCGTCTTTTTGGCAAAGTTTGAGACGCTTCAGTAACAGCATTTTGAAGGTTGTCTCGTGCAACCTGGCAAGTCCCATATTTGTGCACTGGATTTCTGTTCATCTAAACGAAAATAAAAAATGACGAAATGTTTTTTGAAGACTGTGATAATTTTAATTTTTAATGATATTAAAAATATAATGATGATTTTTAATGATAATAAAAAAAAATGATAATTTTTTTTAATTTTTAATTCTAATTTTTGAATATTTTTTAATGTTTTTACTGTTTTTTTTACTACTTATTTATTCTTTTATATATATGGGTATTTTGCCTGAATTAAAACACTATTTATTTTATTTTTTATTTTTATATGCAATAAGTTGACATGTATTGGTTATCAGGCCAGGCTTCATAGTAAAAATACCCATAATTCATGAGATGAGAGAAAATTTGATAATTTCTAAGTAGATCATTATGACATTCATATTAGACATCCATAAAGTAACTATTGATATATATAATTTGACATGATATTTCACTGACTCCTCTTAAAATGACTTGGTATTTAGTTTGGTTTGGTTTGTTCACAATATTATAAAACCATGACATTATTTGGAGGAGATGCCAATAAGATTTACTTCTTCTTTCAAAACTATTAAAATCATAAGACATCCTCAGGGCAGTTGTTTT
Organism: Agrochola lychnidis; assembly: GCA_963680765.1. Taxonomy (NCBI): domain Eukaryota; kingdom Metazoa; phylum Arthropoda; class Insecta; order Lepidoptera; family Noctuidae; genus Agrochola; species Agrochola lychnidis. The sequence continues at coordinate 23,295,694 of OY796866.1, forward strand.
TTTTTTTTGCATTTTATCAACCTGATCGACACCTAACTCGTCAGTCGTGAACCGGCGCGCGCCGCTCGTCCGATATAACCTCCAAATTGATTTATTATACATATTTCAATTTTTTTACTACCAAAGCTTCGATTGGCCGACTCTTCCGCTACACTGCCCTATACAGCGCTGGTTAAGTATTGATACTTTAAAAATAGCTAATTTGCAAATATGGTAATAAAATTTACTTAAATTATGAGTAAAACAGAAATTAGAAATGCTTGAAGAAACAGTTTTACTGTTACAACGTAAATAAATGTGTTCTTTGACGTATTCTTAAACGTTAAAGTTTTATTTTTTCAATAAAATATGGTATTTGTAATGACTGTAGTTACAATTTAAGAAAGTTCAATAAATAAGGAAATTCAAGGTACTGATCAGATATTTGCTGAAAAACTACCTCATTAAAATGGAATTTAAAAACAAATAACCAAAAATAATACATTGATTGTCTGATCAATTATAACTTAATAATTATTAAACTTATGTTGACCTCACTACAAAGATCAAAACTTCTCAATCCTCCTACAAACAAAATAAGATCGCGCAAAGTTATAATTCAATAAATTCTTAAGAACAGACACGAAGTTATTATTTATTTTATAACAGAACCTATAATATCAGTTAAATTAATAATTTTATCTTCTAGATACCCATCTTCACAGCGACGGATCACTATGGCAGTATAATTTCTATTCGTGGAACACTTTGGCGTAATATTCGATGATTTATTTGTGATTCGTACCAAGGGATATCGTGTTACCCAGTAACTGGGTTGTGAAGGTCAGATAGGCAGTCGCTCCATATAAAATACTGTTATTGAGCTGCATCTAGTAAAACTGGAAGCTGACCCCAATATAGCTGGGAAAGGCTAAGTAAAAGTAGTTTGTTAGACAAAGATTTAGGAACGGTTTTGTTTCTGTATTGTTCAGAAGGGTTTAGAAACGATTTATGACATAGTTGCTATGACAATAAGTCTCTTCGTAGTAGGTACACTACCTAATTTCAATTAATTTTCTTGAAATTGACATGACGCTTCGCAAATAGAAATAATATTAATAGAAACTGTGTTTATGTTAAGTCATTGTTAAAGTGAGTAACTGTTTAAGTCATTGAAAATATTATGTCTTCTTTTTAATTTAGCTTCTAATAAATGTATTGTTGTCTTCTTTTTAAATGTTTGATGTAAATTGATGGCCTCAAACACAGGTTTTCATAAACCTAGATCAGGCTGGTCTACATTACACTTAAAATTAGATTTTTCTCGATTGCAATTAATGTAAATCATAATTTTACTTTATAATTTAATAAATTTTATTTATATTATTTTTATATGTTCTTACAAATACATAAGTGAATTGCTATGCTTTTAAATGATAGTCAGTAACTAACTAATACCCATGTAACACCAACCTTCATGAATATCGGAGACTCTACACTCGAAGTTATAGACATTATATTTACCCAGGACAAACTGTCCAGTTAGGTAGGGTCAACTTCGAGAAAGAGGTCAATCGTCGAATCCAACTCGGTTAAACAGCGTTCGGGAAGCTACGTAGTCCTATCTTCTCGTCTCTTATACCAAAGTTATACCCATGGCACTGAAACGTGGTCGCTCACATGGGCCTCATTAAAAGATTGAAAGTCACACAAAAGGCAATGGAGAGGGCTATGCTTGGAGTTTCCCTACGTGATCGAATTAGAAATGAAGAGATCCGTAGGATAACTAAGGTAACCGACATAGCCCGAATAATTGCCAATAGAAGTTGGTAGGGCGTATTGCTTGTAGAACAGATGGCCGATGGGGCCGAAAGGTTATGGAGGGGCGACCGCGTACCAGAAGACGTAACATTGGAAGTCCTCCCACAAGGTGGAACGATGACCTAGTGAAGGCCGCAGGAATCCGCTGAATGCGAGGAGCACAGGACCGGTCGAAGTGGCGGTGCTTGTGGGAGGCCCATATCCAGCAGTCGAGGACGTCTTTCGGCTGATATGATGACAATGATAGTAACTTAGGGCCGATTTTCCCTTTAATACCTACAGAGTGCATAGAAAGATTTTAGTACCTAGGTACAAGCAATGTCAAAATTGGCTATGATTGGAAAACAAAATCCATTCAAGTTAGGAATTCAATTCAAATAGAAATAAAACATTTTTATTTATTCTTTTAAACATTTAATAACACCACTAAATCAAACATAGATGAACACAAAACATTAATTCGGAATCACCTTGCTCTGGCATTAATCGCACATCGATGTCTGCGAAACGATGAGTTGGTACAGTCAAGGAAATAATCTGATGTTCATAATAATTATTATATCTAATGATTTAAGTGGCGGTCGTGCTGTTCCTATGACCTATATCTTGAGCTTCCTTTTGTGAGAATATAGAGTAAGGAAGGTGGTAGATGTGGTTTCCGGATGTTGAACTACTTAAATAACATAATATAACTTCACGGCCGTTTTTCTCGAAGGGTCAGGGCAGAGGTGCAGGTACATATAGTACACCCATATTTTGCTAGTTATGTTTAAGTCTCATGTAATCAACCAGGCACAAATTCAGATTCCAGGCTATTCAGGCGCCTCAAAGATATGTCAGCAGAATTGGCGGGGTCCGCTAGGGCCGATGCCTGCCGGGGTTGCAAATAAAGCCGAAAGGGAAATCGTGGCCCCCGGCAACATAGCAACTGAAGGAACACGGGTGGGTTTTAGTCACTAAGAGTCTGATACGAAGCTGGAGAAGTTATTTGATAATTTCCCACCCAAAAAAAAAAAGAAAAAAAGCTATTACTGAGAAATTAGAAATAATTAATCCCACAAACCGGTTATCCTATATAAATAATAATGCGATTACAAAGTTACTTATGCAGTTTGTATATCGAGAAAACGGGACTGAAATTGCGGTATATTTTAATTTTTCCTTGCTTTATAGGCTAAACACTAATTGTGTTCAAAATTTGAAGCTTGAGTGTCTGCTAGAAATACCTTAAAATTTTGATGATCGGTGAGTCAGTGATTCAGTATGTCAGTTACAAAATTAAGGAACCTGCAATAGTTCTTAAACTACAGGTTCAAATTGAATATAATTTGGGAATATACCTAGTTGTACTAAGCCCGCTTGGTTACTGAAAATTCACGAAGTTACAGGGGGTTGAAAATGACCTGAATGGCTTCGAGAAAAGATGGTATGGCTGTGCTTTTGTGTTTGTTTTACTCTACTTGGCGGCATATAATATTTTTTTTTTTTTTCAAAACAGTTTATTAGGGTTCAGACGCCAGCACACCAAGCTACTACAATCTGTTAAATTTATTTAATAGATTTTCAACTTTATCGCTGATGTCTAAAGTTCAAAGTTGATTGGGAAAATTTGACTGTTTCGGGTAGCTTGATGTGCTGGCGTCTGTACATTAATTTCCTTAACGTCTTTGAACAAGTTGCCCATTTGTCTTAATACAATCTGATGTCATGGGTATTCCTCGCTGACAAGAAAAACAAGGAAGAAACAAACAGTTTTTTTTTTTTTTTTTAATATTAATAGGTACATTTATTGTACGCGTAATCATAATATTTACATTAAAATTAATTACATTAGATATAATAAATTTAGATTATAATTTATTACACACACATAACATCACGCCTTGTTTCCCCGAAGGGTTGGGCAGAGGTGTCCCTGTAGCAGGTACACCCACATTTCGCCAGTTATGTTTAAGTCCCATGTAATAGAGGACGAGCCTATTGCCATCAACCGGGCACAAATCCAGACTCCGAGCTGCTACTGAGAAATTTCAGATAGAAAAACCCAATAACACTTTGCCCGATCCGGGAATCGAATCCAGGACCTCATGCTCAGCAAAAGCGCTTGCGACCACTAGACCAGCGAGGCAGTCATTAATTTATTACTATAAATGTAATATGTGATAATTATACTATGCATATTATAACGACTAGCATTTGTATTAAAATGCTGGAGCTAACAAAATGTATCAATCTGAAAATTATCATCGTCGTATTAGCTAGGAGCAGGTTGCACAAATGTTAAGACCAGGCACTCCAAAGACAATTTCCACGCAAACTCCGCCCCAATGCACCCCACCACTCCACTGTGTGCTAAACGCTAACACATTAGTAATAAAGTTGAATATCGCGTGCGCTCTTTGGTCGTGTTCAAGCACGGAACTAAATATCGTAAGTCTCAATTCTTATTTCGTTTATAACTAAAGTAATAATTGATATAGAGAAAAAAAATCTTATATTTGGATAAAAAAATTTATTTCCTTACTATCACTAATTATTTTAGACATAAAAGCCCAGTTATCTTGTTTTTGTTTCAAATAATCTTTAAAAAAGACATGATTTTCGAATAAAAAATGGATCGAGCGAAAATGTTCCAATTTCGTAACTGTCTTATATTTGGAAAGAAAAAGATCCAATAAATCATATACTAAAGTTCCATTTTGATTGCATGCGTGACTTTTTCAGAATATTAATGCAAATTAACATACAATTTAGGGAGCCTCCTCTTAAGTTTGACATTTAGCAGAACTTGAAGAAGAGAGAACATTAGTAGCAAAAGCCATATCTAAAACCCCCAAACTCTACACCCAGAATTCGTCACGCCCGCCGTAAAATTAGATCATCGTAACGATGCTCATTCAATAAATAAATCGATACCGTCATGAAATCGATTCTTAATTTATCCGAGTGATAACATTCAGTGCGACCTCTAGCACACAGGCCGTCACGAATTTTGCGTTTATGATCACGATTGAATGCTGTGACCTCTTTCGAGTGGTCAGTTTTGATTGTAATGTGTAAATAGAATATAAGATGTGTTTTGTTTATGTTTATGATTAGTGTTTATTAGATTCCGGATATGGTCTTGAGTTAGTGAAGACAAGAGATTCGATCACGATCTCTTTGTCACTTAAGATAAATAAGATTATGCTTATTACTTGTCTTATTATCAGCGAGACGAGGGTCGTCTTCATTTCTGGATATCGTAGATAGAATAATATTAACATCACGATTTTTTTAAATTAATTTTAAAAATATCATCATCATCATCAGCCTATAAATGTTCCCACTGCTGGGACACAGGCCTCCTCTCTGTGAGAGGGAGTGGGCCGTAATCCACCACGCGGGCCCAGTGCGGGTTGGTAGATGTCACATGTCTTCGAATTTTCGGTTCTAGGACATGCCGGTTTCCTCACGATGTTTTCCTTCACCGTTTTGAGAGCAGTGGTGATGAAATGATTTACACAAAGTAAAGCGCCTGTCTGGGTTCGAACCTACGACCTACAACTCGTCAGTTGCGGCCGTTACCACCGGGCCACCACTGCTCTCACATTTTTTTTTAGAAATATGAAGCGTTTTCTCTGACAGTGATTTAAAGTTAAATTAAATGTCAACATCCCCAAGTCTACAGTCTAAAATGGTCTTTCTGGATTATTAAATATTAATGTTTTTTCCAACAACATACTTCAGTTTCCAGAGAAGCGCCTCCTACAATAAAACAAAAGAAAGCTAACAGCGGTAGCTACAGTAAGTACTCCACAACAAATCAAGCATTGTGTTATCCACAATTATGTGATGCCATTGCAAGAGTGAGTGGGAGCAGTGGTGGCCCAGTGGTAACGGCCGCGACTTACGAGTTGTAGGTCGTAGGTTCGAACCCAGAGAGACGCTTTACTTTGCGTAAATTATTTCATCACCATGCTCTCAAAACGGTGAAGGAAAACATCGTGAGGAAACCGGCATGTCCTAGAACCGAAAATTCGAAGACATGTGACATCTACCAACCCGCACTGGGCCCGCGTGGTTGATTACGGCCCACTCCCTCTCACAGAGAGGAGGCCTGTGTCCCAGCAGTGGGAACATTTATAGGCTAATGATGATGATGATGATTGCAAGAGTGATGTGGTGGGAATATTTAGTCTCTAACGAACAAGGCTTCATAACTGCAAAATAAACACATGATTATTTTAGCCCTGTCGTGATAGCCCTGTGGTTAAGGCCTCGCCTTTGATGCATGCGATTGTGGGTTCAAATCCGGGTAAGTACCAATAATACTTAAAAAAAGAGTTAATTACAAGCACTTAAACCACATCTTAAAGAAGACGAACATTACATTGCGTCATCGAGCGACACTATACTAATTTCACGATAGGAATCGATTACAATCGATACGAATGCGCGCTCACGTCCCAATGGCGCCCACGCGCATCGTACAGATGATCCATAATACAATTATAGATCATTAAGTTGTGTGTTGAAAGTGAGGTGTTGGTTTTGTGGGTTTGAGGTGGTTGCCTCTGTGAGGCAATTTAAAATTTTAATTTTTTTATTTGAAATTGTTCGATTTTTCTGATAAATGTTTTATAAGATTTCCAGCGAAGAGTCCAACGTTTAAAAAGGTAGCCTTTAAGATGCACTACAGAACTCTCCTTTGACGAGTGTTTTGAAAACACTCAAGGTCCCTCTTATTAGATCAGTAAATAAACTGTCCTTTTGCATCGAGAAACATTAAAGACACTAATTGATTTGATCATTTTCACGGCAGTTCCTAGAGTAATTGCAATAGCATTTCGATGTAAATTTTCTTAGTTGATTTTAATGATGTCAATCTTCGAATTACTAGGATAGCTGTAATTGTGAATAACAATTGTGAGTAATTGAGCATAATATAGGTACATGTCTATATTATGCTAATTTCCTCACAATTACTCAATCTTATTATAAGATACAACAGATCTCATAAATAATTCTGGGTAACTTGTATTTTTTCAGAATCTTGTCAAATTATATTCCAGGGAACTAGTAGCAAATAAATTCTTGAACATATACCTATATATATATACTTCTAAATTATATATTTCTGTTATAACCGACAATTCGAGCAAGAGAAAGACTAAGGATAGACGCATTTGAAATGTGGTGCTGGAGGCGGATGCTCCGAATTCCATGGACAGCCAAACGCACAAATGTGTCTGTCCTTTCCCATCTCGATATCAAGACTCAATTGTCTACAGTTTGTCTACAGTGTTTTTTGACCCACTTCGGCCACATAATGCGAAGGGGAGATAGCATCCTTAAAAAGCTGGTCATTGTTGGCAACACCAAAGGAAATAGAGCACGAGGCCGGTTGCCAACACGATGGTCCGACCAAGTACCTAAAAGAAGCTACGTCCTCAAGCAAATTTCAGCAGGTGGTGATGGCAACTTTGGACCGGAGTCGATGGAGCAGATTGTGCGCTTAAAGGGATCCAGTGACCACGAACTTCAGTAATGAAGGACCGATTGAAGAAGAAATTATAACCGAAATTACTCTTTATACCTAATCCACCCCTCTGCCACATACAACCACACCTACTCCATGCCCCACTCATTGTTTAAACTATGACTCCATGACACGTTTCTCAGAATAGACCGCGCCGATCCAAATCAAACGTTCAACTAACAAACTAAACTTGTAGATTGAACACACGACAGAACCTAACCGTAATACTAAGCAGCCGATTTGGATCACAAAGTCGTTTGAAGCTGTATAATTGACTAGTAAATTGTCTGGATTAAGATCGTGTTAACATATTTAAGGTGGTAATGCTGGTCGGTGTGAGTCAGCCTTATTTACCTACCTTCACGATCTTTGTGCGGTGAATTTTAAGTGGATGTTGAGTTTTCTTCTTCGTCTGAACCTTTGACGTCTTTGCAATTTCTAGTATTAGACACATCTGCATTGTTTTCTTTGAAACTTTAGTGAATGCTATTTAATTGTAGTTTTTTTTTTCGGAAACTGGTAGGTGTGTTACATTGTCTTTGTGGGATCTAAATAGCATATTGAACTTTTATAATGATTGTCTGAGTAATAACGAGTTATCTATCTTTCAGTGTCTCTCAATAATATAGGTAATTAATTTTCATGTACTTTCAGCGATGAAGTGTTTACGAGTTTCAAAAATCTACAGTACAATTTTATCAGCAGAGGGGCTATTCTCGTTTTTTAACCGACTTCCAAAAAGGAGGAGGTTATATGTTAGACGCGTGTTTGTTTTTTTTTATGTTTGTCCACCGATTTCTCCGTCAATTGTGGACCGATTTTGAATTTTTTTTTTTTTTTGTTTGAAAGGGTGTGCTCTTGAGGTAGTCCCATATAAATTTATTAAATTTGCTTCGATAGTTTTTGAGTTAACTTCAATAATACGTACTTTTTCCCACTTAGTATGTGGATAATATAATAAGTTCCTGTCACTGTTATTTACATAGCAGGTAGTTTTTTTAAAAGTTTTTTTATTCAATCTCAGTCTTAATCTGCCAAAAATACGAATCATTTTGAAATTGATTGTCGTTGAGTTAAGTTTGCGACTTTATATTGAACGTTTTTACCCGACTACGGCAAAGCCAAAAGGAAGGGTTATGATTTTAGCAGTCTATGTATGTATGTTTGTATGTATGTATGTTTGTATGTATGTATGTTTGTTTTTACATGTGTTCCACCGTAGCGCCTAAACTACTAAACCGATTTTGATGAATGAGGTATCAATAGATTCGTAATAATGGTCCGGGTGACATAGGCTATATAATTTTTCCCTAAATTTAATTTGGTGGACTTTACACGTAAATTTCTAACCTCGAAAAAAATTAAAATGGGATATCATAACATGTTTGGTATCAAAAGAAAGGTCTTGACGAGCACATTACAAATATGTATATAATATTATATTTTCAAAGTAAACAAATATGTTTAAATCGTTAAAAACAAGCAAAAGTGAGACTGCGCTACGTAATATCGCAAGATGTTACCAACGTGCAGTTAATCAAATCTTAATAAGAAGTACCGATTTGTAATTCCACTCTTATGAAGAAAAAGAAGTACAACGAAATATTTATATTTTGGATTTCTTCGAAGCTCGATATCGATATATGGTGTTGGCGTCGAAATAAATCGCTCTATGGTTTCGTCCAAAGCACTATGCACTGCTATTGGAATTTAAAATAGGTTAATTACTGAACTATTGTATTACTCTACTCTTATTTACGTTTATCAAGTGTAAAAACGGAAAAGTATAAAATAAAAAAATAAAGTTTAAAAAACTGTAACCCGACTACAGAAAAATAAAAATGATCTAAAAAGTACGAAACAAGCAAATATTTCAGACAGAAATCAAGACATAGGTACAAAAATGGTCAAGGTAAAGCCGTCGTCGCATGCCATTATAATTTTGTAGGTGTTCTTGGCACCAACATGGTACACAGGCATGCGACCACGGCTTTACTTCGACCATTTTTGTACCTATGTCTTGATTTCTGTCTGAAATATTTGCTTGTTTCGTACTTTTTAGATCATTTTTATTTTTCTGTAGTCGGGTTACAGTTTTTAAACTTTATTTTTTTATTATCTACTTACATTTGTTTTATGTACCATGTATTCACATAAACTACAGCCTACTACGACACCATATTTAAACGTAGTGACTTCACACATAGTAAGCGAATTAAATGATTTGGATAGTTATTTTTAGCGACATTACAAGCTATATCCCTTAGTCGCGATTTTGGACAGGTGGAGTGATGGCAACCATATTAAATAGCCAAGACCACACACGGTTGTTTACGTTCACAATAACATTGGCAAACCTTCAACACATTATTTTAATACTGCTTATGTGTGACAGAGGAATTTATTACCGTTCTTTAAAGAATTACCTACTTCTTTGTAAGAGTTATTGAAGTGCAAAAAGACTCTTTCGATTTTCTTATATCTTTCCGTATTTTATTCACAATTCACACAAAATAAAGAATGACTTAACGTCCGGTTTCTGATATGAAAAACTTTTTACAAAAAAAAAAAACAACCGACTTCCAAAAAACACTACAAAGAGAAAAATAACTTTAATTTCGGAAGTCGGTGTCTTTGGTTTTGAATTTTCGTTTTTTGCCACCGACTTCCGAAATTAAAGTTATTTTTCTCTTTGTAGTGTTTTTTGGAAGTCGGTTGTTTTTTTTTTTTTGTAAAAAGTTTTTATTTTTCACTTTTTAGTTGTAGTACCTACCCCACACAAATTCGAAAACCACTACCTGCTATGTAAATAACAGCTGTGACAGGAACTTATCATATCATCCACATACTAAGTGGGAAAAAGTACGTATTATTGAAGCTAACTCAAAAACTATAGAAGCAAAGTTAATAAAAAAATATGAGACCGCCTCGAGAGCATACTCTTTCAAACAAAAAAAGAATTTTTAAAATCGGTCCACAATTGACGGAGAAAAAAAAAACAAACATACGCGACGAACATATAACCTCCTCCTTTTTGGAAGTCGGTTAAAAATCAACACAATTTGTTAATAAATTATCAAGCGCCTGTAAACTGTTCTGATTGGTTGACTAAATTATAAACAGCCAATTGACTCACTTGACTTGCCTTTAATTTTGACACACTATTGTCGATAATTTTCCAGAAACCGGATGTCAGAATCATGTTTTTAATCTCTCTCTGAACCTATACACATAATATTTTAAACTGGGACTTTACACTTGATTTGACTTACTTCCAATATTAAGTTATTTTTATTAAGATCACCAAATAATGAACCTTTTAATTACTTAATTAAGCCTTTTCTTTAATTTTCTTATTCCTTGAAGAGTTTTTGGTGACTGCTCGCACCTTTGCCGAATAAATGCTACTTAGAATTTTATTCCCTTTCAAACAACTATGAAAAAAGTCGCAAGGTGTCGTGGGACATCATCATCATCATCATCATCATCATCAGCTAATAAATGTTCCCACAGTTGGGACACAGGCCTCCTCTCTGTGAGAGGGAGTGGGCCGTAATCCACCACGCGAGCCCAGTGTGGGTTGGTAGATGTCACATGTCTTCGAATTTTCGGTTCTAGGACATGCCGGTTTCCTCACGATGTTTTCCTTCACCGTTTTGAGAGTAGTAATGATGAAGTAATTACACAAAGTAAAGCACCTGTCTGGGTTCGAACCTTTTTTTTTTTTTTTTTTTTATATAACTTCTCCCGCTCTGGGTGGAGCGGGAGGGCGTGTCAGACTCCTACTGACTAAAACCCACCCGTGTTCCTTCGGTTGCCCTGTTGCCGGGGGCCACGATTTCCCTATCGGTTTTCTTCGAACCCCCGGCAGGCACTGGCCCTAGCGGACCCCGTCAATTCTGCTGACGTCTGGGTTCGAACCTACGACCTACAACTCGTAAGTCGTGGCCGTTACCACTGTGCCACCACTTCTCGGTGTGGTAGTGTCGTGGGACACCCGGTTAGAATTAAGTTTATTTCACTGTATATTATACATATATTGTGTATGTATGGAAAATATCGTGAGGAAACCGGCATACCTAGGAGACATTTCTCGACGGCATGTGAAGCCAAGTTGGCATGGGCGGCTTTAAAATTCTGAAACCAGACAAACCACATGAAAAGAAGAAGATTATGTATTTAATAACAGGCACAATGAAATAAATAACAACATTTAAGAGGAAATAAATTAAATGAAAAGTGTAGTGACGGTCAAATGTTACACTTTTTAGTGCTACCCGTCGGTTACATATTAACGAATATGTGTTTTGCGAATTTGATCCTTATTACTACTAGAAATTGTCCAACTGACAGGTGTCAGAAACGAATTCTTTCAACGCGCGGACTGTAGCTCTCATTTGCCAAGTGTGCAGAGTATAATGTGCAATAAGGAGCACTGTTCCAAACACTTAACGCTACTTGTACCTATTACTAACTTTACACTGACTTAGTTACCAAGATTTCTTTTCCTACACAATTACACATTGTCAGTCAGCTTTCCAACAGCCAATCGTATTACCCTATTTAGAGAAAGGAGAAAAATCGGTGTAAATGGTGAAAGCGTCAGGTGGTCGTGAGTTGTGTGACAGTGGATGCATATTCATGTGGATCACCGATCCACGGCTGCCTGTCAACTAAGGTAATGAGATCACTATTAAGTTGAGTGCAATGGGTGACACGTATAGTGCACTTGTCCTAATGACTAATGAGTCTTCTTCTACTTGATAAAATGCACTGCTTAAGCGGCTACCTCACGTGAAGCATGATATTTTCTCTAAGAAAGTGGAACGAACTTGTGTAAAGTACAATCAACATAATTTTTTAAATAATCATTACGTAAAAAATTAAGTTAGATTAAAATTGCTTATTAGTCTTATAGGCTAGATTGTAATTAATTATTAAGAACCTGGTTCTATTTAATAAAGGAAAAAAAAATATATTTTTCAAATGATTTCTTTTTATACTGAAAGCTAGCATGGAGGATTTTTTAAATTGGACTTTAAAAGAGACCATGACCTCTGAGTTGGTTTCGGCATTTTTTTCAGGGATCGGTCAGCTGGAAAATACGGGTGCTATCTAGTTTACATGTAAAAATGCCAAAAAAAATCTACTTATAAAAATAAACATAATTTTATCATTGAAAACATGTTAAATAGGATTTGTATGGAGTTCATAATTTTTTGCCGATGGGAAATATCATTCGGTTTTTGAATTGAAAACTTCTTTGGGCGCTTTGGGCATTTTAAGATGGGACTAAACAATTGATTTCGCGACACTGTTACGACACCAGCTTTTGACCATTAAAAAGACATCAACGCGCAATACATTATTTCAGTAAAATTGTTCAAGTATTCACTTCTGTCGGCACTCTCGGAGTGCCACTGTTTTTTTTTTTTTTTTAAATTGATCGCCTTTTTTGCCATTGCTAATTTTTTTAATTGCTTGTCATATAATCCTTTTACACACTACGATTGTCTAACTTTGGTTTTTAATGTTAACCCATTTAATTCCTTTTACGTTATTTCAAAGTAGTTCATAGGCTTTTAAAAAAGTATTGACATATAAAAAAAAGTCTACATGGTTCTAATTTACTTAAAATAAATCTAGACACAAGTTTCCGTTGGACAAATCCAGTCAGCCTAAGCATACAAAACAATATAATTTAGGGATCCTCAGGCCAAAGACCGGTACAGCACGTGAATCGGGGTTCCGTGGAAATTAGCGACAAGCCCGACAGTCGACAGACGCCGGAAATCCCGTATATAAAGATAAGTATCTCTAACTTGTGATACAACATTTAAATAAGTTTTAGAATTTATTGGCAGAGATTAAGTTCTAAGAGACTGGACATAAAGTGTGGGTCTAATAAAACACCAGGCATCGTCAGTACCTTGCATCGGAGAAGCATAAAAAAGTTATCCGATTGAACTAACTTCTTTTTGATGAGACAAAACATAATCAACTTAAATATGAAAGAAATAGCTGTAAAATATTTTTATGACTAAGAAATGATTTCCGCTCGCGTTGATGTCTTTTGTTCCCAAAAATGGGAATAAAAATTTTCAACTAATTCTTCGTGACAGTCGAAATTAAAAGCTTGGTATAATTTTTTTTATATTGCAGACAAGTTTTCTTTTAATAGGTATCAATCAGCACGTCCAAAACAATCAAACACCAGCACACCCAATCCTAAATTCAAATGCCTGTAGGCACAAAACACACCCCACAAACCTACCTACTCTATGCCTCCCGCACGACATTACTTAACTATTCAATATACATCCCTGCGCTCGTGTACACCTCGTATATAGATCATCATATTGTTCTGTATTTATCATACGACCTGTATCGTCAGCGGTCGCATCGCGACTAGCATATTAAACGGGAGTATTACTTGAATTAGAATTAGACTTCTTATTACGTTTGTACAGGTAGCGCCATATTTGTGGGGTGTGTGTGTGTGTGAGGATTATTGTGTCTGATTGTTATTGGATTATGGGTGGTATTATAGAGTCTGGTCTATTTTTAAAGGTTTCGATGTAAGTAGTTGAGTTCAGTTTAATGAGAAAGAACTTTAAATTTGATAGTGTTTGCATCATGGGTTGGAAGGGATGATCTAAATAAACGCCAATGCTGCAATTATTATTGACTTTTCTCTTAGTATATATTTTTTCGCAAATCCTAAATTTGACAGTTCTTGACAATAACCCTAAACTACAATGCAATACGCAATTAGTAATAACGGCTAGTTCTAAAATATTGACCTGAAAATTGAAATATAAAAGTGCCGTAAAAGATCTACTAATAGAAATAAACATAATTTCATTTCATTTCAGTATTATCTCTAAATGTATCAAGAATCGCAAACCAGTATCACCACTCAAACCATAAAGAAAATACCCGATGAAAATTAAATAGGCAACTAAAATTCAAGTTTGCAACCGCACCGGCGCGTACGCCGATGACGTCACCTGTCAACGACCAATCACGGACGTGATACATATTAACTAGCGGAGACATAAGTCAGCGTCGGGCTATCGCGTTCTATTTGAATAATTTAATATTAATAACTGATTTACGTATAGTTTTGCAATGTATATTCGACGGCGTATTAAGATCACGATTTGTTAGTTACACCTTGGTAAAATATTGCAGAATTTTCTTGGAGAAAATGCAAAAAGAATAACATGAGGTGAGATTCGAAAGCACGTGCTTTGGAGTCATTATGTAAACAAGGCTATAAAAACGAATGAAAGATGTTGTTATTATCCGACCTAAACGACTTTATTAAAAACTTAATACACATTTATAGTCAATAATCTTTAACACCTTCCGACCCAACCGAAAAATAATCCATTAAAATTTCAACAACAAAACTCCACATCAGGGAACCAATTGCGAACATGCCCTGTGCGCACACGCAGAGAATACAAGCAACCAATTTATCAACGGGACCCTATGAGGCTCGACTGGTAATGGTCTTCGCCTATCTCCGTGCCATCAATCAAAACACAGGATACATATAGTTGGAGTGAAAAAAAAAGAAAAAAAACATTTCTGAATGTAAAAGCGCGATTACAGATTCGTTGTGCGCGTGCGCGCCGGAAACTGCACGTAGCGGAAACGTCAGGACGCGATACGATTTCGAATTTCGAATTTGGATTCGAACAAGTTTGAATGGGTGACATGGCGTCTAGACCGTTTTTTTTCGTTAATAGATGTCTCTAGTGAGGTTTTATTGGGCCTTTGTTATGGGTTTATGGTATTTAAATTTCATATTTTTATTAGGGTAAGTGGTCCCTTTGAATTGTTTTGATTAAAATGTTTTGAATTTTAATTTTAGTATACGGAATATATTAAATAAGACAAGTAAGTTCAGTTATAAGGTCACCTAAAAAATTAAAAACTTCCATGAAACATGATCAAAAGACCGAAAAAAAACATATCTTTCAATGATTTCATTATATTTTTATCCTTCGTCCTTTTTGAAAATTACAAGATTCTTACTCTGCTTAGAGATGTTTATTCATACTTCTAAAACTTACAAAAATATGTTTCAGATTCCTTCAGTGCCTGTACCTGAACAACCCAGTAAGCTCTCACGGTGGCCACAACTGACCACAACAAAGCACAGGGTGGCTCATTTGAACCACACGACGCGCTCTAATTGACGCTAATTATACAAATTATACACAATCGTGAACGCATTACGTGTCAAGTTAATGGAGCACATGTTTTATACATGTGATTAACAGTTTCAATATAATTAACTGACCATATGGATAAGTTTGGTACCTAGACTCGATTCTCCTTACACTAAGTAATATGATAACTTGAAGAAAGGAAGTGCAGAAATCCCTTGAAAACGCTTATAGAAGATGAGTGAACTTTACACCCTGTTCCTTATACCTCTAAATCACACCCTGTTTCTCATGCTCCTAAATGCTAACTATAAACATTTTTGTAATCTCTAGTTTTTCAGATGTATATGGGTGGCGACGATCGCTTGTCATCGACAAGTATCCTGCTTTGTAAATCTCTAAACTATAAAACAATTGACAAAAGAGTTTAGTATCTCTCCGAAATAACTCTCACTCAAAGAGATGATCTAAGTCTCAGTCTTACTTATTTAATACTGGACAAAAAATATGAAATGTCTTACGTAGAATTTGACTCAACAATTTAATTTGTACATTAGTGCTATTCTCAAAAAAATAATGTTGCTAACGATGATTTCCTAAATATCAATTATGAAAATAAAGTCAGTTTATTTTCAGATTGTCAGCGTTCACTTAAGTAAAGTTCAGCAAGTCGAATTTTACAAAATAGCACCACAAATTCCAATATATCCCCATATTACTTGTATTCGCAAGCATCCTGGAAATACAGACGTCAGTAACAAACTAAGTTTCTCAGCGTTTCTCGTAATAAATGAAGCGAACTGCTAAGCTAAGGTAAGTATAACAAAGTTCCCTACAACGTAATTACAAACGGTACTTATGCAGAGTACGTTACTTAAAGATAACAGGGTGTTAGTTTTAGAAGGTCATCAATTTTTTAACCGACTTCCAAAAGGAGGTTCTCAATTCGACTGTTTTAATTTTTTTTTTGTATGTTGCGACGCGATTACTCCGCCAATTATGAATTTATTTTGATAATTTTTTTTTTGTTTGGTAGGTCATACTTCAGAATTGGTCCCATATAGATTTTATTAACTTTGCTTGATAGTTTTTGAGTTAGCTTTAATAATACGTATTTTTTCCCACTTAGTATGTGGATGACATGATAAGTTCCTGCCACTGTTATTTACATAGCAGATAGTAGTTTTCGAATTTGTATGGGATAGGTACCACAACTAAAAAGTGAAAAATAAAATCTTTCACAAAAAAACAACCGACTTCCAAAAAAAACACTACAAAGTGAAAAATAACTTTAATTTCGGAAGTCGGTGGCAAACAACGAAAATTCAAAACCAAAGACACCGACTTCCGAAATTAAAGTAATTTTTCACTTAGTAGTGTTTTTTTGGAAGTCGGTTGTTTTTTTTTTTTTGTAAAAAGTTTTTGAGAAAAAGGAAATATATATTTTTCTTGATTTTATAATAAGTATCATAGATTAGATAAGACTACGAAAACCTTTAAGTAAATGTAAATAATATATGTCTTTTAATACAGTTACATGTTATTATTGGTTATATTATTGTTTCATTCGCGTATAAAATACCTATAACTTAAGTTTTGGTATCGCGTGACAAATGAACACTGACTGCAACCGTGATCAGTTCATGAGTATGGAAAGGCTATGTATGATCCGAAATTAGTCGGGTTATAACGAAAATACATTCGATTAAACAAACTTGAGCAGCTATGATTTTATATAAAAAGTAACAAGTATGTTGTGTTAAATCTTACATAATCAAATCAAAAGGGTCAAGGCTATGAATCTGGATAAAGATCGAATCTTATCCTTGATTGATAATTCTGTTCGAGTGCCAATTTGAGAGCCTCTTAAAACATTGACTGACATTCAGCTGATGTTTGAAGAGGCTTTTCAATTAGTCTCGGTATGAAAAAGTTAAATATCAAATCAAGTATTACTTGAATATTTCTAGCCTATCCTGATTCTGCCTAGTGCCTGTCCATCATAATTATCCACAGCCTTACTTTAGTTTTGCTGGATAAAAGTAATTCTTGAATATACGAATGGCAAAGGTCCCATATTAATGCAGACTGTATCATTATCATCATTCCCGCCGCAAAAAAGACATCTCCCTCTAAATGAAGCCTTAGTGTATACGAATACGTCTACGTATACAAGTGGTAGGAGTCTCTCAAGTCCCACCTACCATTAATATTATTATATTATAAGCCTGTGTTGTCCCACTGCAGGGCAAAAGCCTCCTTTCCCTCTTTCCACTTTTCCCGGTCTACTGCGATTGCGCCCTTTAAGAAGGAGTCCAACTCATTCAGCTATCTCTTTTTGGGCCTGCCGCCTAGTCGTTTCTTGCTATTTGGGATTCACCAAGTGGTGATTTTTGCGTATTGCTGCTCTGACAGATGTAGCCAGCCCAGTTCCACTTTAGTTCAGCAACTGTGCGGCCAGTGTCCGCTATTGGTGTTTTGGAACGATGTATAGAGATCCTAATGCGGTCTGTGAGTTTGACACCTAGTATGCTTCGTTCCGTAGCCCGTTGGCAGACTCCAAGTGCGGACTTTTGACGCTTTGTAAGAGACCATGTTTGCGCTCCGTAGGTGAGGGTGGGAAGAATGCCATGAGCTTTCGTTTTAGTGAAAGCGGGAGTGGTCCTTTCATCCCACCTACAATATACCACAGTATAACTACGACAAATTAAATCTAGCATGGCAACAAACAAACATCCTGTACGCATGGTCTGGTACA
Organism: Agrochola lychnidis; assembly: GCA_963680765.1. Classification (NCBI taxonomy): domain Eukaryota; kingdom Metazoa; phylum Arthropoda; class Insecta; order Lepidoptera; family Noctuidae; genus Agrochola; species Agrochola lychnidis. Next base: position 23,313,953 of record OY796866.1, read on the forward strand.
TCAATAATACGTTCAAGCTGTGCCGACGGAGGGCAGGCAGTGTGTCAGCGACTCACACTCAATAACGTATGTAAATCGGTTCGCGTATCATAATTTAGATAGTTTGGCCATATTGGTGAGTAATTCTAGGATAAGATTGCTATTTTAATTTTGGACCTTCATAATCTGTCGAACCTTTTGCCAACTATGTTGTGGTCGGCTTCCAATCTAACTGGATGCAGCTGAATACCAGTATTTTACGTGAAGCGACTCAGCAACCCAGTTACTGGTTAACATGATACCCCTTGGTAAGACTGGTTGTAAGACTTTGAGCTTCCAACTACCCGTAAGACGAGCCTTGACCAACGACTTCAAGTGGTTTCAGAGGCACGGAGTGGTGTCGATATGTAATGTATAGTCACCCATCCACGGCTAGCGTTGCTTAACCGATTGACCCGTGCGGCTGTTATTATGTAGCCATAAAAAATGGCTAATGAAAAAGAAGATTTAATAATGTTGTATCGTAATTTTAACAAGAAGCAAAGTATTATTTATTTTAATCTTTTACTGCGCATGGGCACCCTACAAGCAGTGAAGTTATGATAAATGATAGCATCGGATGAGCTATGGTCGTTCGCACGTTGTGCCTCGCGAAATGTTAACATATTGAAGTTGAAACGAACGCGCTTACAGCATAGATTTATTGTACACAATTAGTTCGAGTCATTAGCTGACGTGAGGGTGGTGATAGGTAGTATCTGTTAATAATTGTCGGTTGAAAGTATCTAAGAGTAAATTGAGGATAACATTTATATCAACATATTCATTTGTTTAGCTAGGCTTGATTTTTATCTCGACTTAAACGTTGCTGAATTTTTCGTGAAAACTTAAAATTGGTATTACCGCCATCTATACTCTATGATACAGCACTACGGTGCGAGCATGTTGGTGACGTGACTCCATAAGTTTATCCCTACCAAAAATCACTCTACGCGTCTAAAGAAGTTTTCACTTCAAAAACTTTTATTTTAGGTAGGCAGGTATTTTTGTACACAATACGTAAACGGTAGTTCCCCATTTATATCCACATATGAATGATTTCATGCGTCAAAAAAACAATCTTATTTCTATGTTTGTCACGACAAAAAATATTAATTTTAGATTTTGAGCTATCGTGAAAATAATGACGCTCAAGGAATGTAGAACTTCGGGCTTAAACAAAAAACAACAGCTATAAATTCGACCCCAATATGCCAAGCTCAGTAATTTGATTGTACTAATTTATCTGCACAGGTCCCTCTCAGCAGTCGACTGACAAACTAATGAGTATCGTCCTACGCAAGTCTTGAATGTAGATTGCTTATTGTCTCACCTCAGTGTGATTAGCAACCTGCTTGGGAAAAAATGAGGCAAAAAGTTAAGTATACATTAACATTATTAGTGTACAGGGTATTTGCAGGACGATACCTACAGAAACTATAATTTTTTTGAAGTGAAAACTTCTATAGACGCGGTGGGCATTTTTGAGATGGGACTAAACCATTGATTTTGAGACACCATGACGACACCTCATTTTTGTAAACGCGATTGTGCTCTTAATTTATACTATGTTAAGGATCAATGTTCCATGCAAGTATTTTTACTTTAAAGGTTTCGGAAGTTTTTTTTTTTGTAAACTTGATTGTGCTCTTTATTTAGATAAGGTTACGGACCAATGTTCTATACAAGTATTTTTCTTCCAACAAGGCGGTCTTGTTCAAGTTTTCACTTCTGTCGGCACTGCCGGAATGCCACTGTTTTATTTTTTTGGCAGGCAATAACCTACTGATCACCATCTGAATCCCGCCCCCCCCCCCCCAATGTAGAGTTCATGTAGACTTCCCCAAATGAAAATTAATGCCAAACTATTTAACTTGGTTTAACATAGACTATGAGAAACATATATATTAATAACCACAACAGGAAACGTCGTTAGTACCTATCCAAAAGCAAAATCAAAAAAAAAACGTAATTACACAAAAATATTTCAAATTCATTGCACGAAATAGAATCATATCAAAGGTGAATTGTACATACAAATAATAAATAACTAAAAAACCGAGGAAATTAAGTCAGCAAAAAAAGTTAATTCACTCAAACTTGGTAAAACGGCCGTTGATCATGATTTTTAAGTGAAAAAAATAAAAAAAATAAAGCGTCCGGTAGCAGATTCGTGAAAACCCTAATGATCCACAAATTATAAACAACTTTTTGGTAACATCGTAATTACTTGATCGAGTTATATTTTTTTGGGATTTGACTGGGGTTTTGGACTACTTTGGCACCTTGGTTTGTTAGGTTTGTAAAGTATTTTTATACGTTTACGTTACAAATCGAACAAACCAAGGTGCCAAAGTAGTCCAGACCCAGTCGAATCCCAAAAAAATGTAACTTGATATTTTTTGTCAACAAGATGTTTTTTTTAAGAAAAGCGGTGTATCTGTTGGTGGTTGAATAATAACGCTTTGCTCAATAACTTTAATAGTTAATTACCTATTCCCATTTTTTTTTTCATCGTAGTAAATTAGGTAATGGAGTCTTGAGAATCTGCATCCTGACTTCACAAAAAATGGCGCATGCTTGGAGTATTTTATTATTTTCATAGATTTAACTGATACTGCGGAATTCTCGTTTTAGATCGAATGTCTTGACACCTTGACATAATCAACATAAACTTTCATTTCTGATCTACAATTCTCATAGACCTTTAATGAACTTAATAATCATTAAAATGAAAGTCATAATTATCTTCCAATAATTAATAATAGTTATGATCAAGTGCTAAACTTTCTTTAGTCTATGACCAATCAGATTAAATTAGAAATTTTAGTTACTCCACGTAATAGACGAACATACAGTTCAATTTTTATTTACATCACTCGTAATTACGCATTCCTTTTACCAAAAAATAACTGCTAATAAGAATGACTACATTTTTTTATTTTATATCAGGCAACTTTGAATTATCACACTTATTATCTCGCCTAGAGGCTTTGAACAAAAAATATCGCATTAATAGATAATAATCGATTGACTTTAATAAGTATCCTAAGGACTAGTATTTAAAGGTTGTTGAAAAACATTAATAACTACAGTACGTTACTATGGTTCCAAAAGAATCTGTTGAAAATATAAACGAACTAGCAGTGTCCCGTGGTTTCACCCGCATAAGTCTCGATCCCGTAAAAATATCGGGATAAAAAGTATTGTATGTAATCCAGGTTATAAACTATCTGTATGCTAAATTTCATCTAAATCTGTTTTCGTGAAAGAGTAACAAACATTCATCCATCCTCACAAAATTTCGCGTTTCTAATTTATTATATTAGTAGGAAGTAGGATAGTAAGATGGGATTATATTTTATATAATATTTATCTATTATATACTCATTTCTTATTATATCCATTCGTGTCACACCACACAGCTCTTAGCATTGTCATCTCAGCTGCATGAGCCATTCATTCATCCCTTTTGTGGATGTTGGGCCATAACTATTGTTATAAATATCTTATCCTTAAGTTTAATGAGAAGAACCCTATAGAAATAAATGCAAAAGAAACCCTTTATTAGAGTTAATCAAAAATTTCATCCTTAATATTATAAATGCGAAAGTAAGTTTGTTTGTTACGCCTTCACGCTAAAACGGCTGAACGGATTTGGATGAAATTTGGTACATATATAGATGATGCCCTGGAAAAGAACATATGATACTTTTTTTTTCCCACGGGATCGAGACTTATGCGGGTGAAACCGCGGGGCGCAGCTTGTAATTTTATAAATGCGAAAATAAGTTTGATTGTTTGTAATACTTTCACGCTAAAATGGGTAAACGGATTTGGATGAAATTTGGCGCACGGGTAGACCATGACCTGGGTTAGGACATAGAATACTTTTTATCCCGATATTCCCACGGGATCGAGACTTACGCGGGTGATCCCGCGGGGCGCAGCTAGTATTTGAATAAAAACAAGATTCCGGATGCTTAAACAAAAGACAGTACCTACAGACACCACAAAAACGAAGAAAAAAACAAATAATTTTCCCTTAAAAATCTTTTGACCCGAAAAACACGACCTTTCCGATTTGGCACGAGTGCGAACCAAATTGATTTTTTCGGTCAATCCCTCATTCACAAAAAACTAATTACATTATTTTATGCGAAACCTTTTTGTAATTAGACCAAAACTTTATTCGTGATCCAAAATGACGGTACGATGATGTTTTCTTGGTAAATTTATTCCTAATTGGATGATGTCAGTGTAAATAGTATTGGGAAAAAATGACCTTTGAGAAGCGAAAAAATGTATGCAGTTGCACAGTTTTATAAAAACTTCTTAATTGGTGTATGCGTTCTAACAGACAGGTCTGTCGGTAATGTGTAGTTTTTGTCCATCAAAATGTCTTAGGGGTCACGCTTTTATTCTCTTGAATTACACGCAAAACTTAACTAAATTACATAACTTCACGCCAATAGAACACCCATATTTCACCCGTTATGTTTAAGTCCCATAAAATAGGAGGCGAGTCTATTGCCATCAACCGGGCACAAATCCAGACTCCGGGCTGCTACTGAGAAATCCCAGATGGAAAAATCCGTTTCTTTCTAAGATTAGCCATAAAATAAACAAATATTAAAGGGTTCAAATTCAAAATATCAAAATCTTATCCAAAGACATTCCTTAAAATACATTAACCCCTTCATGTGACGTCTTCACACGGGAAAATCATGGTGTTAACAATATTAATGACTGATAGAACTCGATATTACTTTTGTTAGCACCAAAATCTTAAACCAGTTCAACCAGACCTTCCTTTCCTCCCAGCAAGAAACAAAATTGTGATGAAAGAGGAGAGTTGGTTGGTAGGTGAGGAGTCAAGTTAAAATAGTGGGATTGTTGGTTGAAAAAGAGGAAGTTATAAAATCTTTAGCATATAGCACTGCGTGTGAAGATGGCTTGGTTTATGATAAGTTAATTGTAATAATGAAAATGTACTATGTCTGGTCTTGATTAAGATATCAAAAGGAATGCGAGGGCAACGATGACGTGAACTTCAGTTTTAAATTGCATAATTTCCGTTAGATTTTTGAAGTGAAAACTTCTTTAGGTGCGTTGGGCATTTTTGAGATTCCTAAACCATTGATTTCGCGACACTGTTGACACCGACGCCATGGAGTAAAAGACATCAACGCGTTGATTACCACATGCCGCATTTTTTTTCAAGTCTACACTTCTGCCGGCACTCCCGGAGTGGCACTGTTTTTTTTAATATAACATAACGCAGATTAGGCAGAGGTGTACCTATAGTACACCCACATTTCACCAGTTATATTTAAGTCCCATGTAATAGGGAGTGAGTCTATTATTGCAATCAGCCAGACACAAATCCAGATTCCAGGCTGCTACTGAAAAATCCCTGATGGGAAAACCGAATAACCCTTTGTCCGACCCGGGAATTGCACCCAGAAACTCATGCTCAGCAGTAGAGCTTGCGACCACTAGACCGACGCGGCAACAGATTTTAAATTTTTAACTGACTTCAAAAAGAAGAATATTATTCATTCAGCAAATTTTCCAATTGCTATGAATATTACAGCTACAATATTTAAAAAGAGCATTTGCAACATCAGAGATCCTAATGCTTTTACTGTACAGGGTGGCAGGGACATCGACGCGAAAACTGTTACCATGGATTCAGTACATGATTCTGAACCCCCCTGAGTTGAAATTATTCGCGTAGGTATTGCACTTTTCTATGAAACAACTGTTTAAAAAAAAACCTATGAAGAATTTCTACGTAAGGGGTTCAAAGTCATGTACTGAATCCATGGTAACAGTTTTCGTGTCGATGCCACCCTGTATTTCGAGCCAATTTTTTTTTTACTTGCGCGTATTTTTATTATGATAATAAAAAAAAAACTTTTTTTTCCATACAACAAATTGCTAGATTTTTATTTGCATTAGAATAAATCTTGGAATTTCTCATTCATGTTGATAATAGGTACCTACTATATTATTACATTTTAAACGTCTAATGCCCGTTTTCACCTTCACTAAGTGACACTTAAATTAATCCCTAAATAAACGGGCACTGTTGGATTTTCAACGCTAGGCTCAGAGCTGAGAGTTGAAAATCCAACAATGCACTTTTGTTTAGGGATTCATTTAAGTGTCACTTAGTTATCCGTGAAAACGGGCATAAGACTCATAACTTTAATTTTGTGATCTTTCAACTTCATTGACACATGTTGTGTGAGTGCAACATTTTCAACAAATGACACTGTTGTGACATTTAAGTAACAACCATAAGCAACAATAACGGCAAAGTTACAACCAAAACTCTGAGAGCCACAAGCTCCATAACTAGAAAACATTAACCCCCAACAACTGAACTCCTGCGACGATACTAGACAAACCGCTAAACCGTAATAAACCACAGCCTAGTTCAGCGTATCATTACGCCGACGGCGCAGGGAGGTAAGCACGACAAATGTTTAAAATAGATTACATTTTTACACTTCCGCGGTAACTGCTAATATTCATGAAACCGCAGTGATATTCGTTTTGTAGATGGATTTATGGTTTTGATACTTGTACCTATTTGTGAAAATATGCATTTTACTAGGCATTCGGACGAAATTTGGTTCAAATTCCGAGCATTCGAAACAATAAAATAACTCAACTGTTTTGACTAATAAAACTAAACCAGTAAAATAAAACATAAGCATTTATTAATTGTTTGTTAGTTTTCTAAAAATTATCAGAATTTTTAAATCTAAACATTGAAATAATTATCGCCGAGAATTACTGTTTTAATTTTTTTATAAAAGTGTTAAATGAAATCTTCCTACCCGTTACTAAAAAGTTACCAGGGGCAGGTCATGGTGCAACAACTCGAGGGACTCTGAGTTATCTGGCAGGAGTCTGTTACCCTTTTGTTCGTATACATTTCCTAGTGAAAATAACCAAAGTTCTGCTGAACTTTTTATTTTCGGCGAATGTTCGGCCGAAGTTCGTATTCGGTTTAAACCACGTTCGGCCTATCCCTACTTTCTACTCAAAGAAGCGCACCGACTAAATATTAAACACACGATGGCTCTAGTCTTAGGTCTATTGAACATTTAAGGGGTGAGTTGAGTGACAATCAACTTTAATTTTTTACTACTGCTAAGGATCCCCCAAACATCAGCGATACAGGCTCAAAATGTTAACTGTATTTCGTAACTTTGCTAAGTGCAAAGTCTCTTCTCTATCTCTTTGCCATAAGTTACGATCCTATAAAGCAGACTCAATACTATCACAGCCCTTCAGCAGCAGCAGGGAGAGGCCTGCTTTCATTGTCTCCGATTTTCGCTAATCCGCGCTGTCTTTCCAGTTATCAAAGAACACAACCTTGTTTTCAGTAAAGTATCAAGACTATTCATCAGCGTACAACAGTTAAACAATTTGTTTCTACCGTACAGTTGTCACACCGCAGACTAGTTACACAAATAAACTCGGCGATACTATGTTGAGTTTCATCTTATTAAAATATAAATTATTTTTCGCACCACCTTGGCTTTCCGTAACTGACTCTCATTTCACTTAGCGGTAAGTTTATGTACTTGTGTGAAAAGTAACTTGGGTTTAGATAAAATGACATCCGATAGTTTTTAGCATAAGCGTAGGTACAAAAAACAGGAGCGAGAGGAAATGGGAGGCCGTCACCTCCTTCTGCGAAGCAGTAATGCTCGCGAAGGAGGAGACGGAGCGCGTGAAGGAGAGGCAAATTTCGCGCCCTCGCGCCCCTAACCGCCGCAGGAGGAGACGCCCTGGGCGTCGGGAATCACAGGCAGATTTCCGGCTACCGTAGGCGCGAGCTTGCGGACGGTGAGCAATGGGTAGCTCGCCGTCCGATAAGGACCAAGCCCGGGTCGACGGCGCGTTGTGTTCCACGCGCGCCTCAAAGAGATGTCAGCAGAATTGACGGGGTTCGCTAGGGCCAATGCCTGCCGGGGGTTCGAAGAAAACCGATAGGGAAATCGTGGCCCCCCTGGCAACACGGCAACTGAAGGAACACGGGTGGGTTTTAGTCAGTAAGAGTCTGACACGCCCTCCCGCTCCGCCCAGAGCGGGAGAAGTTATTTGATGATTTCCCACCCAAAAAAAAAAAAAAAAGAAGTACAAAAGACAACCAATAGCGATTTTAATGGTTGACAACTCCAACTCGGACATCCAACAACAATATTATTCACAGGGCAGTCGATATGCAGGTCAAGTTAAGGTGACTGTTAAGATGTAGTTGCACCGCACATGAAGCTTGCAGCAAAGATTTAGTATCCACCTATTGTACAACATTAATCTGAGACCATAGACGGGACATTCTACCAGCGATAACGATGATGAAAAAGACTAAAATATGTGGGAATTACAGCCACCGAAAAGCTTACGTCAATCCCGTTGAAAGTATTTAAAAAAATACGTAACGCTTTAAAAGCAATTGCCAATAGTCTTGGCCCTCTGCCAGTCCGTAGGGTAACTCCTGTAAAAGATGCTTTCCCCAAAAAAAGGAGAAAAACTCATGTAGTTCTACTGCAACTATACCTTGTCAAATAAAGCAATATTATGACCAACAACATCAATTCCTAACGAGGTAATAAGTAGAACTGTGGCAGTAGCCATAAGGCATCATAATCAAGATTTATCGATGGCTGCAGATATGTCCAACAGCGATACTCGGAATAGGGCTGATAAAGCGATAATTTAGGGCATCGTGGGGCAATAATTCGAGCGGATTAAGGCTTGTTATTGCTGTAAGTAGCGACAAGTCTCCAGCCCGCCCACTTACATTGTTGGACCAGTCTATATTATTGAATCAGTTCGCAGGCTTTTGTCCCAGGTGGGGAGCGCCTGCTATAATACCATGCGATATGATAAAATAAAATTATGAGAATACAAGATACTTGGACATGGAAAAAACTCAGTTTTTTTTTTTTTTTTTTTTTATGTATTCTGCTCATCACAGCAATCTATCATAGACATTTAGCTGCTCCTTTGTTTGAATTTCTTCTGCATTTGGTCTTTGTACCAGTGAGGAATTGTCCATTGACCATTCTCACTCATTCCGCTGAGAATCTTTTTATTAAACTTGGAACACTGTTCCTCTTAAGTCTTGTGTATACAATACTTCCGGACCCCGATAAATCAGCAGCCAGTGAGTTGACGTGTTTGGTGAGCTTTTTCTGGTAGTTTGTGCTACGGGCAGCGATCTCTTGCTTTACAGTTTTGAGCTTCAGATTTTGCAGGAAAAAACTCAGTGATGCAAAAATATTGATAACTATACTCCATTTGAAATAAGATTAGACATTTAACTAAACCTTTTTTACAGTCCGTTCAACCAATTTTGACTTCTATTGCGTTGGTAGCATGACAAATGGCAGCTGCAGTAAACAGTTGGTTTGTAACCACTTTTTTTTTCTTTTAATGTCATCCTTATGCCTACGCAATAGAAGTCAAAATCGGTTGAACGGACTGTAAAAAGGTTTGTTTAAATGTCTAATCTTATTTCAAACGGAGTATAGCTTCAGTGAATGCTGAAACTATTTTGACACAATAAACGGTTACTGGGAATATGGCCACTAACAACACACTTGGCTAAGGTACGAATGAATACAGATATACCTACTGTAGATAATGTTGTTACTAGCTGATAAGAGGACGCTACTAATTATCTTGGAATCTCTTCTCTCTCTTATCTCTTCTCTCTCTTCTTCTCTCTCTCTCTCTCTCTTACTAAGAGGAAACATATCTCTTTCACTTTTTCTTTCCATTTACAGGTGCAGAAGTGATTGGCTTAAGTCAAGCACTACACAGCCAAGTTGTGACTTGGGTTATATTTCTAGCAAATCCTATCCTATCCCATAATAATAAACGAGCAATATTTGTATATAAATATATGTACTTGTTATTCACGTTCTCGAAAATTCGGCTCTATCGACCTCGATGAAAGTTGCAATATAGAGGGAGCGAAAAATCGATCTAGCTAGGTCTCATATCTGGGAAAATTCGTTTTCCCCGTATTTTCATCCGAGCAGAGCTCAGTCGCCCAAACTTTAGAACAAGATACCTACATGCTACCTTAGAATAATGACATGGCAGCATGGAATTAGTATGTACTATACATGGGATTAGTATGAACTATCCTATACTATTAAATGAGCATTCTCTATTTTTACCAGAGCAGAGCTCGGTGGCAGGTACTACATATGAAATAATGATAATTTCTTATTGTATCGCGTGGCATCGCCTTTACCGCTCACGTAGGACGCAGGGATACAACTAAGTTACTTGCGCGGGCAGATAATCCCTTAACATAGCTGACTTCTGTCATTCAAATGGAACTACTACGGAAATAGTCGAATAACGGACCTTCGAAAACTACACACATATTGAAATATCAAAATAGACAGATTTCACACAAAAATCGAGTGGCCACAATGATTTCATTCATCGAAGCTTATCCGTCCAAAATATAAATAATTTACAACTGTAGATTTTAAGATTCAAAATCGCTTGTTTGATTTCTGCAACCCAAATCATATTCGGTGACCTTTATAACAAGAACATAAGATTCAAAATAGATTGTAGTTTTTTTTACAAAAAAAAAAAGGGTTGTATTCTCATGAGACGCCTTAACGATAGTCAAACCTCAATCTTGACAGATTACGGAATATTTATGACACATTATGAAGTTTTTTGGACCAGCAGGGGCGCAGGCGCAAGACGTTTAGCATTTGAATCTGACAGGGAATAAAATACAGCGTGTTTGAATGTTGGAGGTAAGGAGGACACAGTTATTGGATGGATAATCTCAGTTTGATATCGAAAAAAAGACGTGAAAGTTTAACAAATCAATTTGGGATCTTGTAAATGGCTTGACTATAGAACTTGAAATTATTGAATAAACTTTGAAGTAGAGTTTTAGAGTAATATGTCAAAAAAACATTTTTGTTAGATATGACATGAAACCTCATCCATTGACTGTTACTCCAGTATTGAAGATTTCCCTTGCATGATATTTCAGTATTTATGAGTCTCCAATGCCAATTAAATGTCTATTAAAGTCCCTCAAAACTAAATCACCCCGTATAGACATCTCGAAAAATTAACAATCCTTCAAGACAATGTGCCTCAGAAGTTTCCAGGAACTATTGTTTTGGTAACCGCAAGTTTTTTCTAACAAACCTTTATCTTTTGTCACAGTGATAATTACTGTTTACTGAAACTGTGCATATGTAAGGCGTGTTTTTGTTTGTTTTTCTTTAATTTTGAGTGACACCTTTTTTTGTGAAGTCGGTTAGTATACTGAATTGCTGTTGAGACGTGATTTGGCAATTTTTGGTTGTCATTCTGGGTTGTTAATGGAGTGTGTTTGGTTTCTATTTCATACTGATTTTGGAGAGAAAGGGAACAGTAATTTACAGTTGAGCTTGTTTGAGTCACGTTTTATATCAATCGAAAAAGAGTGGAGTTCTCATAACGATACAAATAGGACACGATGGGGATATTTTGGAATGGAGACCTCTTTTTTGTATCTAAATCTAAACTAATATTATAAAGAGAAAAGATTTGTTTTACTGTATGTTTGTTTGTAATGGATAAACTCAAAAACTATACTGGACCGATTTAAAAAAATATTTTACCAGTAGAATACAATATTATCATTTGTCACTAGGCTATAATTTATAAAGATATCACGCGGCCGAAGCCGTGGCGGAAGCTAGTGTGGTATAAAATTGGTGAATTTGAATGGTTTGATAGACCCCCGAGTCTTGCTCGAAAACGAGGTGCCAGCAGTTGTTGCAGCTGAGCACGTAGCTTTAAATATCCCGCATAATAATCAAGATGAAAATCTGAGTTTGATCCAGCCTGTCCCTTCTTGCTGTCCTCGTCCCCCCAGCGACGCCCTAAGCTGAGGTTCGTACCCCACAGGGGGTGCCCTTAGCAAGCACTAGCCTAGTTTTAATTAAGAATAGTTTTTGCCCCTGGCTGGAGGCTTTGAGTGTAGAAGCTTAAGGCAGCCACAGGAAAGCCCGGTTAAGCAGCCAAGACCTTAGTGGTCAAAACAGCGAGATGCCATACACAAATTAAAAAAAAAAAACGTGTGGCACTCGGAGACTGCTGCGGTAAAGCTATTGCATAGCATTTGTAACCTCCATACTTCCTATTTGTCAACGCTACACTTGGGATGATGACGTGATGACATAAAACAAAAATTACGTTCCCATTACAACATCACGTTGTCATGGGAACCGTCATTACATGGTAGGCGGAGTGGGGGGTGTTGGGTTTTATTTTCGTTACGTTACGGAATTTCTTGATTCGGTCGCCGCACTCAAAGCCCGCGATAAAAGCTATGCAATAGCTTAAAAAAATGGTTTGATACAAAGGAGATGTTTCATTTTCGGCCATAAAGTGTACGTTAATGTAAAAAAAGGAAAAAATTCCACGAATTGAGGAAAAATATTCTTTCCTGTTTATTCCCCTGATTACTTCGGCACAAAAAATAATAGTTTAACAAATTATTGCCATATTCTATTCATCATGGCGTCGTTTTACTTGCATACTGCTTTCGTCCAGAAATCATGTTACATTTTAACATAATAATATCACGTAGACGTCATTTAAATAAATATGAAAGGCATGTATTTCTGTACTATATTAAGATAGCTATCTTATACAACTTTTTTGATTAATTAGAAAATATGATTCATCATAAAAATAAAAAACTGCTTTTGACAGTAGGTACTTCTGGACGAAAATGGCTACCTGTCGATGGTCGTATTTCTCCTGACAAACGTCAAACATTTTCGGTTTTTATTTTGTGCCCAAAAAGTATTAGATATTATGGAAAAAAACAGTCTTTATTGTATTTAGGGGTTCATTTCCCAGGTTTTCTAAAGTGTACATGTTAGATAGATAGATTCATTTATTTGCCTGAAATATGGTATTTTAGAGATTTTATAACAAATACACAATAGTTCTGCCCGGAGTCCCTTACAAAAATGAAACGTCTCCTTTGCTTTTAAAATATCTCCATCTATGTCAATATTGAAACTGAAGAATAGTCTGTAGTGCACAAATTGTGTGGCATTGTTGCTATAATAATATCAATATAGACAAATGGCTTTGTAAGTTTGTATAGTTTGTAAAGCGGCCAGCAAAAATACTTCACCATTTATAGAAAATCACAATATCTTCCACAGCAAATAAAGTTCGCACGTCACATGCAAGATATCGATAGCCCTACCTGGGAACGCACCTCTAGACGTTTGTACATAGCACCTTTTAGCCGAACGCAGCCTTTTATCATACATAATGAAGTACTCGTCCAAGGCACAGGGGTCGGAAGTCAAGCGGTGATTGTCAATTGTTCATAGATTAGGCGGTTGGTAATTAAAGAGATAGGACGGTTCTTTGGTTGATTTTTTTCCAGCTTTTATGCCTATTTTCGATTGTGGGGTACAATCAATCTTAGAAAATAGTTACTAGGTATAAGGTCATAATATTAGTTTCTTAGAATGAGGGCTCTTATCTTAGAGAATCTATAAGAGCTACTATTATATTGAAGTGCTAAGTTTTTATTTCCTTTATTAAATCATTGATAATCTAGAGTAAAAAAACAGTGGCACTCCGGGAGTGCCGACGGAAGTGAAAACTTGAAAAAAAATCAGCACCGCGGTATTCAACGCGTTGATGTCTTTTACGCCACGGTGTCGGTAAATTGCGTTAGTGTCGCGAAACCAATGGTTTAGTCCCATCTCAAAAATGCCCAACGCGCCTAAAGAAGATTTCACTTTAAAAAAACTCTAAAATCAGTTACGTATTTAATAAAGTCAAATAAACTCGATGCAGACATTAAAATTCAATAGATCTCTGTCAAAATATATATTTAATATAGGGTACGTATTCTTGATTAATTACCTACATTTATCAATCAATCAATGAGAAATAGCTCAATTTACTAGTTTTCAAGGTAGTGGAATTTTTAAACCAATTTGATTATTGTGCCCAATGATGTCATAATCAAAATATCGATCGATCGATCGTTATTCTTGTTGTTATTTTAGGTATGTTAAATATCAATAACACCACAAAATCAATAATCATAATTCAATCTGACTAGCCTTTTCCAATCTATGTTGAGGTCGGCCTCCAGTCTAACCGGATGCAGCTGAATACCAGTATTTTACATGGAGCGACTGCCTATCTGACCTCCACAACCCAGTAACTAGGTAATACGCTACCCCTTGGTAAGACTGGTTGTCAGACTTTCGGGCTTCTGCTGACCCGTAACGACAGTCAGATTACGTGGGACTTAAACATAACTGGCGAAATGTGGGTGTACCTGCTACAGGAACACCTCTGCCCAACCCTTCGGTGAAACAAGGCGTGATGTTATGTTAAGTGTGTTATTTCCTATCTACAAGTCAAGTACTCGTACATTAATAACAAAATAAACAACAAAACCGTCCCATCTCCATTAATTACCAAATCTATATAAAAAGCCGATCTCCCATTGCGGCGCGCACTGGTCCCGAACAAAATACACTCGTTACAAACTTACAAGCCACGTCAATCATAAGATCAAGGCGTCTTACCATTCAATTGGATTAATATAAACGTTACAAATAGTAATCAAATGCTCTGAGTTACATCGCCAAACGATTTTTTTAAGTTTTCGTTTTTGACCTTATGTGTGTTCCATAGAGTTAGAAATGTATTTCTTAATTATCATAGATTTTTATTTATTGTTTAACAAAACAGACTAAGTTGTCTAAATTACTATAAAGTTGTCTGTCACGTATTTATAAGAGTTGATACAATTGCTAAAGAAGTACTTACGGTATTTAAATGCTTCGGCTACAATAGTGCAAAAGCAAACTCTATAAATAATTTCTATCAATTCCTGCTATCATTTAGCTAGGTACTATATTCCTAATTATTAAATATGGTGTGTTATCCACGTTTAGCGCTAAACGTATTTAGTGATTAGTAAAAAAACGTATGCGGTCGGGGGACCCCCGTCAGGAGCGAAGTTCTTTCTCACGTATGATTTAAAACAAAAACAATATTTTTGCAACCACCATCTTGGATTTACATTTTGACCTCATACATACCGGCTTTAGCACCCTCGAAAACTAGGAAAATGACACCCATGACGAACTTTATCAGCCGCCATGTTGTATTTACTTTTCAACCCCACTATTGGCTTTAATACCCTAGAAAACCATGAAAACGATACCCATATTGAAAAGTTTGGAAATTTTCAGAGCCGCCATCTTGGATTTTCATTTTGACTAAATTCACACTTGCTCTTTATCCGGTATGCAGTGTACTCGGGCCGATGTGTACAATTTTATCCCACGATACTGCAATCACTTTACTCCTTTCTTTTATTTTTTTTTGTTTTTTTCTTCCGGCGTTCTCTCTCTCTCTTTTTCTTTCTCTTTTGATTAGAAGAAGACAGTCGCAAGTATTAACACTTTTTAGCGTAACATAAACCTTTATGTCAGACCACAGAGAATCCAAACAGTAATGCAAGCGAGTCTCATCGTTTTATCTCTCACATATTTGAATCGAGTTCCTTTCTAACACATCATAAGACTATGGTCACCATACCATCCGCCTGTCAATATTCAAAGTACGAGTGATGTATGGAATATTTGGCATTTTTCCGACGCGGCGCAGCATCATTGATCATTATTAGAGTGAGCTGCGCGCGCGCCGACTATTCGGATGACGCGATTACTGGTTGTGAGTTCTCGCAGTAGTGTGTTTAGTATTTGATACTTGTAGTATATGTGTGATAATAAAAACTTTAGTTTGTTTGCTATGCGATCTAAAACCTACCCATGTTCCTTCGGTTGCCCTGTTGCCGGGGGCCACGATGTCCCTATCGGTTTTCTTCGAACCCCCGGCAGGCATTGGCCCTAGCAGACCCCGTCAATTCTGCTGACATCTCTTTGAGGCGCGCGTGGAACACAACGCGCCGTCGACCCGGGCTTGGTCCTTATCGGACGGCGAGCTACCCATTGCTCACCGTCCATATAATAATTGCCCTAAAGCCCAATTTACACGGTGCAAGTTTATTGCCTATACTATGGCATACCATAAAATTTAAGCAATATTTGAAATGGTGTTACAAATTCGTCATCCTAATCACTTTCTTTTCAAATTTTCGACAATTAAGCCGACGTTCGCACGGACGTAATAAAATCGTGGCGGGATTTTATCGTGCACTGGGTTTTCAACTCTCGGTATTAAGCCGAGTGTTGAGAATTCAACAGAATGACAAAAGTCGCAACAAAATCTCGCCGCGATTTTATTACATCCGTGCCACGTCGGCTAAGTGTATTATTGCTATAATTGTTCAGCAGATGCACTTTTAAATAGTATGAAGCAA
Source organism: Agrochola lychnidis (assembly GCA_963680765.1). NCBI lineage: Eukaryota > Metazoa > Arthropoda > Insecta > Lepidoptera > Noctuidae > Agrochola > Agrochola lychnidis. The sequence continues at coordinate 23,330,415 of OY796866.1, forward strand.
TAGATTGGGTTCAAAAATTAGCAAATCCTCAGCGGCTACCAAAGGAGTTATATAAAAAAGACAAGTAGTTGCATTTTTTCAAAGATCCTGCAATTTTCTTTCTTGTCTCTTTGATTTATTTGTGAAGTGTAACTACCATGTTAATACAGACGTCACAACCTTTACGAATCGGGGAATTATCCATGAAAAAGGGTCTAATCCTCTAACATTAACGCGACTAACCAACCGAGCTAAATAACAGCTCAATTATGAAGATTTTCTTGTTGCTGATCTGTGACGTCATGACCGCAATGATCTTCGTAATGTGTAATATGTACCTACCTGAATTAATGTCAAAATTAATTAAATTAAAAGTCTGTATTTTTACCTGAAAACAACGAAGTCCATGAATCTGACAGGCTTTAAAGGTATAATGTAAGTGAAAGAGAGTTTATTTCTTGGCATATTCTTTGCATCTGAAGCCTTTTCAACAATGAGACGCTGTCAGATTTATTGTGGAAGACATACCTAATAAGTGGCGTCAATAAATTCAATTAGCAAGACAGACTCAAGAATTCATGAATCTCACGGATTCATGAATTCTTGCGAGTTGCATTTTTTCAAAGATCCTGCAATTTTCTTTCTTGTCTCTTTGATACAGACTCAAGAATTCATGAATCCGTGACTCTTACTCACTCACTTTGCAAGTCAATAATTTTGTTACATCAATGTTAAATATAGTTGTACTTTTTCATTGAAGTTTGTTGTGTACCTATTTGTGTACTTGTGATGGTATATATTTCTGAAGTCAAAACTTCTTTAGACGCACTTTGTGCTTTGCAAAGTGCGTCTGAGCAGTGAATGAAACTGAGCCATCACGCTCAGGGCGATGACGCTAAATCGGGTACACTCGGCTCCAGTCGTAGTCGAGTAATCTCGGCGCTGAATCGCGTAATCTCAGCACTGAATCACGTATACTCGGCCCCAGTAGTAAGTTTTCATTTCTATCGTGTTATAAGCACACACCCTATTTTTTAGGTTTCCGTACCTCAAAAGGAAAAAACGGAACCCTTATAGGATCACTCGTGGTCTGTCTGTCTGTTACAGCCAATTTGCTCCAAATCTACTGTACCAATTTAGTTGAAAATTGATACACATATGAATTTTTGTGACCCAAACACGGACATGTTACGTAAATAAATTAATTTTGAATATGGGGGTTACTTTTCGGGGGCAAATTGGAAAATTTAAAAATAAATTTGCAAACTGTACTGTGTGACGTATCAAATGAATGGCTTGTTGTGAGGATCTCAGACATTTTTACAAATACTTTTAAAAATATTTAAGAAAATAGATGAAAATTCCCCACCGAAAATTATCTCCGAAACTACTATAAGCCTAAAATTTTGAAAAAAAAGGATTGTATGGTTTTATGAAACCACGGTAAAAGTGAAACTTTTAAGCGAACTATAGGTGCCGCCATATTGGCCTTGGCTGCTCTGACGAGCGCCTTTCACTTTATCCCTACTCTGCGGCCGACCGTCACACGACATGCAACACACAGACGAAAAAGTTTGAGACGATGTAATAAAAGTTTCACTTACAAAATACAGAGAATGGTTCTTCACTAATAGATTACAGGAAAACTTATAAACACAACATATAAAATAACATGGTAAATCTCTCAATATTCTGCGTACAAACTTACATTTTCAGTTGGAATATATGGGAGAACATTTTTTTCAACAACAATGTTAAGTTTGTTCTTGGGATAAATTCATTCCAACTACGGAACCCTTCATTCCGCGAGGTCCGACACGCACGTGACCAGTTTTATTCTTTTGAAAATTCATGTGTTTTTTTTCCGACATTTAGTTCTCCACGATTAATCATGAATACACATACCTAACTTAAAACTTTAACCTTACATGATACCTACCTTAATCTAACCCTATAATAATATGTTCAGCCATCACTGGCCTGTCAGCAGGTAGGCTAGGGCTATAAATAATTGCCTAAGTACGGGTGCGACAACCATCTGTGGCAAAGTTCAACGATACCGCAATGAGCAGACAGTAAGTGGGAGATAATTATCTTCACGCGTTTATGTACAGACTGTTGGGCAGAGATTCAGAGATTTTCTTTGACGAAATCAATTTTGTTGCAGATATTTATTTTCTAAAAATATATGAGGAGTTTTAAGCTATTGCATAGCTTCTATCGCGCGCGGCGACCGAATCAAGAAATTTCGTAACGAAAATAACACCTAACACCCCCCACTCCGCCCACTATGTAATGACGGTTCCCATGACAACGTGATGTTGTCATGGGAACGTAATTTTTGTTTTATGTCATCACGTCATCATCCCAAGTGTAGCGTTGACAAATAGGAAGTATGGAGGTTACAAATGCTATGCAATAGCTTTACCGCGGCAGTCCCCGAGTGCTACACGTTTTTTAATAAAGAATATCCAGACACGTGGCTGCCCTGCCAGCCGGGGTTTTCGCTGATTCTCGTACTTGAAAAGGTTGAATGATATTTTTATGGATTTCTCTAGATATTTACTTATGTCTAGATGATAAAAATCTAGTTTTCTCAAACATGCCTGGAAATTAGAGCATTATTTTGACATCCTTCTTCGTGATAAGTCGAAATTGCTGTACTAGCCGAATACATGCGAACACCCGGCCGGAAATATCTGTATGAAAATCCATATCTGTCGTGTTTAGCGGCCAAATAAATTACTATGAAAACTCACATCTGTCGAGCTATTTAAAAATGAAACGAACTTTTTACTTCAACACGTGGCAACCAAGGAGGTAACTTATCAAAGATTTTATTTAAATTTCGATTTGGCTTGCAAATAGAGCTGTTTAGAGTAAAGAACAAATGAATATAATGGCGCGTGAAAAATTATCATTGTTCGTCATTGATTCTAGAATTTATAATTAATTTACTTAGTTTGAATTTCAGCGCATTATTTGAGAAAAGTACTATACAAGCCTTGGCCGCAACCAGGCATTGATAGACTTTCACGATCATCCACCAATGCCCTTGTTGCAGGCTGCGACAGTAATGTACTATCCCATCAAAAACATAAATGTGAAAATGGGAGCCAAATTCCATAAATATGGTTGTCGACTTCGCCGACAAAAGAATTGAAATCTAAATGGGTGCCAAGTTCTGTAGATAATCCTGAAATTTATTTATAAGAACATGCAACTTTCTAAAATAAAATTAAAACACAAATTCTTGTTTTTTCTGCTATAACAATGTTTGCTATTTAAAAATATAACTTCTTAAATTTGAACAGTCGAATTATTTACACAAAGCACTTAGGATAAATTGAAGCTCAAGATTTGACTTGGCTAGTTTTTACATGCAAGTTATCTTATATTTGGCTAATCAATTTATCATCTTTATATTTGTCTACAGTGTCGCGGTGCAAAAGAACTAAAACAAACAGGGTAACTTTTTTATGCTGGTGTGCATTACAGCTACGTCTTACACTCGCGCCACGTCATTGTGCTGTAATTTTACTTTTTTAGTGTGCGTGCATTAAGCGGCTAACAGTTGGACGCTATTTTTTTATCGAGTTTACAGCTTTGACTGTCTACCTAGGCATATTTAATTATTATTATTTAATTTTAAGTAGGCACTCAACATCAAATAAGTAATTCATGATGTGCTTACCTGTAAGAAATTTGTACACTAGTCTATAAGTTTATTGCATGTATCTCATATCTTTGTATCGGTGTACTTAATTGTTGGTGAGCCAAATAAATAAAGTAAAATATTCATATTTTTGTTCTTTATGTTATGCGCAAGTTACTGTTTCTTATTGTAACTGTTTACAGCTTTGACTGTCTACCTAGGCGTATTTATATATTTGTTCTTTATGTTATGCGCAAGTTACTGTTTCTTATTGTAACTGTAAGGTCAAAATATCTTCTTTCTCTAAAATTTCAGCTTGCTGGTAAAAACTAGCCAAGTCAAATCTTGAGCTTCAATTTATCCTAAGTGCTTTGTGTAAATAATTCGACTGTTCAAATTTAAGAAGTTATATTTTTAAATAGCAAACATTGTTATAGCAGAAAAAACAAGAATTTGTGTTTTAATTTTATTTTAGAAAGTTGCATGTTCTTATAAATAAATTTCAGGATTATCTACAGAACTTGGCACCCATTTAGATTTCAATTCTTTTGTCGGCGAAGTCGACAACCATATTTATGGAATTTGGCTCCCATTTTCACATTTATGTTTTTGATGGGATATCATTACTTTTTGTAAAGAAATTATTATTATTCGTCAATCAAACGTGATCTATTAAATTCTTTTTGTAAATATGCGTAGCAATATTGTGTAAGAATGTAGGTATTTCTTTCGTAACAATTGTTACAATTTTCCGCAATGATGTCAGATCGCTGAGCCGGCGCGGCAAGTATTATTATTAAAAAAAACGTATGCAGTCGGGGAGCCTCATGTCGTATGGCATTTTACTGTGGGGTCGGGCTGCTGACATTGAATCCATCTTTATTTTGCAAAAGAGAGCTATCAGAGCCATTTATAATCTACGTCGCCGCGAATCTCTCACGAAACTTTTTAAAAAGATTAATATTATGACGGTACCTTGCCAATTCATTTATGAAAATATTATGTATGTAAGGAAAATCCACATCTCTTTAATAAAATAAGTGATAGACATAATTTTAATACTAGAAATAAAGATAAACTAGATCAACCATTTTTTAGATTATCTTAAGTACATACATCTTTTATGGGGTACTGTGTTAAATGTTACAACAAAATACCTTGTGACATTTAGCAATTAAATGAAAGAAAATTTAAAACTCATATTAAAAATACACTTTGTAAACAAGCATATTACAAATTAGAGGATTATTTCCAAGATAAGAGTGCTTGGAAACATGCTGGTCCTGCTCCATAGGACAATTTAGAATCAAGACAAAATCAAAATGTTTGCTAATTTAATTGTAAAATTTATTACTTTGTGTTTTATGACATTGATTTTACATTCTGTGATTACTTCCTCACACACTGACTTATTAATTGTAAAATTTTAGGAAAATCGTCTACTTTTACAATGTTTGTAAATATGTGAGCACCATATATCTATCACATATTAAATTATCTGTCGTTGTTTCATTTTTAATTCTTTTTACCTATTGTGGTATAGTAATTTTATTCTAGGTGCACCGTCTTCACATATAATTATTATTTAACAAATGTACGTACATATACAAACAATTGTAAAACATTTTAAAAGAGTAACGGTGGAGTTTCTTGCCCATTCTTCTCCTTACGAAAACTACCTTTTGGAAGGGGCGAATAGAATCAATTTTATTATTTTGTAATTTTTGACGTTCAAAAGTGCCATACATGGGCCTATTTGAAATTAATGATTTGACTTTGACTTTGACCCCGTCAGGAACAAAGTTCCTTCTCACGTATGATTTAATTATTTAATTTTTGCAGCCGCCCCTTTTTTTTTTAAGTATCTTCTCCCGCTCTGGGCGGAGCGGGAGGGCGTATCAGACTCTTACTGACTAAAACCCACCCGTGTTCCTTCGGTTGCCCTGTTGCCGGGGGCCACGATGTCCCTATCGGTTTTCTGCGAACCCCCGGCAGGCATTGGCCCTAGCGGATCCCGTCATTTCTGCTGACATCTCTTTGAGGCGCGCGTGGAACTCAACGCGCCGTCGACCCGGGCTTGGTCCTTATCGGACGGCGAGCTACCCATTGCTCACCGTTCGCAAGCCCGCGCCTACGGTGGCCGGAAATCGGCTCGCGATTCCCGCCCCGGGCGTCTCCTCCTGCAGCGGTTAGGGGCGTGAGGGCGCGAACTTTGCCTCTACCTCACGCGTTCCGCCTCCTCCTTCGCGAGCATTACCGCTTCGCAGAAGGAGGTGACGGCCTGCCATTTCCTCTCGCTCCGTACCATGGCTTGAACCAGGGCCGGACGCGAGAGATCACCGCCGCCGTTGCAGCCGCCCCTTGGATTTACATTTTGACCTCACTATGGACTTAACTATTCGTAAGTTTATATCAAAAATTAAACGACAATAGTCCCTAAAACAATAGTCATACGATCTATCAATTCAAAAACGTCTCAAGCATAGTACCAACCTACCAACTACCTTGAACATACCGACCTGAGGTTTGTAACAACGTTTTTCGAGATCAGAGAATGAATGAAATGAATTCACTGCCGCCTAACATTAGGGACCAAGATTTTGACACGTGACACATCAGTTGACTCGACGGGGTGTTTTGAATTCAGTCATGAAATTCAGGAATTTACATCAACTTTTGGCATTCGAATCAAAAATGTATAATATAGTTAGCTGTCAAATTATAAGACGCTGGAGATCAGCGCCATCTGAAGTGAGCAAGTGGCAGTTTTTAACCCCATTTGAAAATTTGTCGTCATGACTGTCATTTTCATAGTTTTCGGGAGATAGTGCTGATATCGAATTAGATGGACATTCTGGATTTTAAGATGGCGGCTATTCCAAATAATAATAATATTGTAGATCAATTGTCATACTCATCAATTTCATGCCAATTGTAAACTTGATAATCAAAATCCGTAAAAAAACGGACCTCTTAATTTCGTCAAGTTCGTCTGTCCGTGCGTCCGGATGTCATACAGTCATTTAACATGGAGACTATTTACACTCTATCGATGAAAATTTTGAAAAAGGTGTATTTTTTGCACCGTTAAACAATGGTGTAGTGAAATTACGATAAACATAATAGTGGGGGTGGCATTCTCCATACTTACATATAACCGAGAGATGAAAAAAATCTATGCATATAAAGCGTGTATTGTTGGATCTCATAATTAAAATGTTAAGATGTTTCTAAGTGACTTATTTTTGCAGTCGATAAAATTGATACTATGCAATGTTTATGCGTAAATATTCATCCCAATTACGGAACCCTTCACTGTGCGTAGTCCGACATACACTTGAGCAGTTTTTTTTAAATTTCGTTTTGAAACTACCTCAAAAATAAACAATTTCTATTACTCGAGTAAGATTATCCTATTAAAAACAAATACTATCAAACTCATACAACTAAAAAAAAATGATTGTTGGTTTTATGAAACCACGGTAAAAGTGAAACTTTATACGGTCAGCTGCTGCGAACTATAGGCGCCGCCATATCGGCCTTGGCTGCTCTGACGATCGCCTTTCACTTTATCCCTACTCCGCGGCCGACCGACACGCGACATGCAACACACAGACGAAAAAGTTTGAGACGATGTAATAAAAGTTTCAATTTAAAAATATAGACGTCATTTAAAAGTGTTTGCGGAATACCTACCTAATTTATATAATTAATTTAACATCATTCCCAAACAAAATTTTCTTAAGCCTACCTAAAAAATGTATACTAGGCATTCTATATCAGAAAGTATCAAAAATAAAATCCACAGTAAATAATTGTCCAAAAAATTAAAAATAATTTTGAACAACGTTCCGAATTTAAATTCAAATAAATAGAAACAATTCGGCGCGAAATTCAATAAATGAGGTAAGTATCTATCCTCGTTCTATGTGTTGACTCGTTTTATATTGAATGTCCTAAAAACGATTAAACACTAGAAAAGTATAAATAATTATTTTAAACAATGTTTATTGTATTTAATGCTTAAAACAATTTTATTTTAATTTTCAAGTATAGATTTCAGACATTCGACATAATTATAAATTAATCGAGACAATCAAAATTGAAAAAAAAAAAAAACGTTTGGCATAATCGTTTTCGCACATCATTACAATAAAAAAAAAAACAATGATCGACAATTTTTAACACAAATTGAGTAGTAGTAATGAATATTACGTATTATTGAACATGTGTTCGTATAATAAGTAAAGATCTGGGCATTTTCTAGTTACTTATAATATTTTTAATCACATTTGTCACATTTAAAGTCGTATCAGATATGTGTATGTGTGTTAATTGTGAAAAGTTAAAATGTAAACACGCACGATTGGCGCGAATCTTCGACTTTTGATATCAAAAACTTCATTACTACTACTTATTTAACTTGAAAAATGGATGAATTCGTCAAATAATTAAATGTTGTAATAGTCGCTGTCCTTATGGTGGAGTTTGGATGTTCGCAATCCCCAATTTTTATGTTTTTTAGCCTCGACCTCGACTGTCATCAAAATGGCGATTATCGCATTTACAGACTTGAATTTTATAAAGGTAAATTAATAATCTTGCGCGCTAAATATGAAAGATTTAATGGCATAAACATTATTTTAGCCAACTCTCTTAATTAAAGATGAATAATCTCATTGGCAGCAGCATTTTCAGTGCTTCTATAGGAAGGTTTACTTTAACAAATAACACAACAATACCTAAATACTAAAAACATTTTATTTCTCATAGAATTTAAAACGGCTTCAGCTTCATTTTCATAACGTAGTCATGGTATGAAAGCAGCGTAGCCAGATTATTGTTTTGATCTATTATGGGTAAATCTTTTACACTCTAGGGTGGCTCTGTTTTTATCATCACTTGCTTGCCTATAAACATCTCTGGTAGCAGCCTCTCTCAGTAAGCATGACAAACTTTATCCAAATGTATACCTAACCTAGAAAGTAAGAAAATACTCTTATTGTTGTTTATTTACTTTTGTATAATAATTATATCACTCATAGTAATTCTGCCATTTTAAAAACACTAACCTGATGACTTCTGTGACTTGCAGTTGACATGCCACATACATAACATAATATGCTTAGATTTTGCTGAGCAAGTAATACTTGGGATAGAGTTGTAGATAATATAATCAATAATGTCAAGTCTTGCAATAACACATGTCATCGTCATACCTGAAAAAGGTAAAAAAATTCAGTGTATTTACTTATGCTATATAATTACATCATACTATAGACATTTACAGCTGACGACGCGCGACGTACCCCTGACTGAACATAGGCCTTCTACTAATAGGCTGCTAAAATCAATGAGGTTATACAATACGACGGTGTTTATAAATATTTAGAGAACATAATAAACTTACCCAGGGCCATGGAAAGATAAGCAATAGTTCCTCTGGCTTCAATTTAAATTGACAGCATTAAATCGTAACGTAATATAAGTATAAAGTAAATACGGAAAAATAAATTCAAATCAACGTAAAACAAACAGCCAACAATGCCATTGATCTGACAGATTTTTTTTGACAGTTTGACATTATGCATGGTGTCAGTGTTACCAGGTTTAACTATTTTGGTAATCGATTGACGAAATCGATTGGGTGATTATCAGTGATCGGAGTAGGTCGATTGATTTTACGTACTCGCATCATGAATAGTCATAGAAATCATAACATTGATAAGCCTTTTTTCCGGGATTTCATTTTGGTACTTACGGGATTGAATCAAATATTGTTAAAGTAAGGATTTTTAAACTACTACATTGGAAATTTATAGAATGCGATAGATAAATATTTAAAATATATTATATTGTTTTATAGTATATCTATCCTTTTCTTGGAGTCCGATCACCTATATACTATTAAACAGACAGCAAAAGGGTTGAACATTTCTTATTCATATTGATGTATTCTTTATTCTACACATTACAACATTTGAAATTCCTTAAAAAATCTTAATAATTTCAAAATCCCGGAATCCCGGAGGCGTATCCATACTAATATACGTGCCAGTTCATTGACCTCAAATCAATCTACTTACTCTGATCACTGGTAGTTTATAAAATAACATTACTGCCTCGAAACGCTTTTAAGTTGTTGAGTATATTCAGACCATATAATATTTTATTTATTGTAAAATCATAGTTTTACAGTATTTGAGTATAATAAATAGCATTTAAAACATACTCGTGTAGTGGATACTCCACCTACTCCATGTGGGTTAGTATCGATATTTTCAATCGATTACAAATTATTTTATTGGAATAGTCTGTCATCTGGCAACATTCAGGTTAGGATTGAATGGCGGATGTAGTTCTTTATTAAGTATCAACAAAATAAATATTTATTAGGTTCTCTAATGCTAGAAGAAATAAATTTTGATAAAACGACTTGAAAAAAATACAACATAATTTTTGATAAATAAGCTTTGACACAGTATCATACCATGGGCCTGCTTTCGGGAAATCTCTTTTCAACTTTCTAGGTCACCCGGAAATGGGTTAAATGTTTTTGATGTCTAGTGACAGGGTCGTTGATAAAAATGCCGATTTTTATACGTTAATATCTCAATAACCGTTTGAGTTTTATTTATGAAATTTGGAGTTCTAGTTAATCTAAGGGGTTTTTATAAATAAACCAAATTTCATGAGTCTATGTTACATAGATTTTGAGTTATTAAGGGGTCAAAAGTGGCTCCAAATGGTTCGTGTAATATAACACACTGCAGCCGTGTCTTGCCTAGTACTTGGCTCGACACGCTGCCGCGTGTCTAGATATTTATAAATTGAATTATTGCATCTCAATTTAGTTTATACTATAGTAGATTGTATTTTATTGTAACTTTTTATTCTTCATTTAATATTATATACCTACCAGCATCCCAATTGCGTAACACAAACACAATTCGTAGGATTTTGAAAGAAATTCATAATACATTGCTTCATACGGTTAAAAAATTCGTCTGCTTGACAACGTAAATAATGCAATGAATATTATTGTAGTATCAAAATGCAGTACATTGCTATTTCATTCAGTTGTTTCATAAAGCCCATTTCTGTCAAAAAAAAACGTGTGGCACTCGGAGACTGCCGCGGTAAAGCTATTGCATTGCATTTATAACCTCCATGATAACATCATGTTGTCATGGGAACCGTCATTACATGGTAGGGGGTGTTAGGTTTTATTTTCGTTACGTTACGGAATTTCTTGATTCGGTCGCCGCGCTCAAAGCCCGCGATAAAAGCTATGCAATAGCTTAAAAACAAAAGAACAATTTCTTAATTCAAACGAACCTCATTCAAATACTGAAGCAACAATTATCCATACAAAACTAATGAAGTACCCACCGTGGTACACTAATGAGCTGCGACTATTTGTTTACGGAAGCTGTCTGAGCGTTGCGTGCGCGCACTTGTCGCCGCAGCCACGTCCCGTGTGAAACCGCCTTAACTGTAATATTGATAGTCGTGATTTATAGGGACAATTGATAGTTTGAGTCAGTGGTTTAGTTTAAAAGGCAAATAATAAAAGGTACTTGTAAATAATGTTTCCTTTTAGGGTTCCGTACCTCAAAAGGAAAAAGCGGAATCCTCATAAAATCACTCGTGAGTCTGTCTGTCATAGCCGATTTTGTCTAAATCTACAGGACCAATAAAATAAAATAAATTTGAATATGGGGTCACTATTCCGGGGCTGATAGGAAAATTAAAAAAAAAAATTGCGGACTTTACCGTGTGACATATCAATTGAAAGGGCGTGTTGGGAGGATTACGAATTATGAAAATTTACCATTCCACCCTTATCTCCAAAACTACTGAGTCTAAAATTATAAAAAAATACAGAGAATAGTTCTTTACTCATAGATTACAGGAAAACCTATATGACGTCTATGTTTTTAAAATAACATGGTAAATCTCTCAATATTCTGGGTACAAACTTACATTTTCAGTTGGAATGTTTGGGAGAATATGTTTTCAACTACAGTGTTAAGTTTCTATTTGGGATAAATTCATCCCAACTACGGAACCCTTAATTATGCGTGATCCAACACGCACTGGACCGGTTTTTCAATGATAGCGTAGTAGAAAATAAAGTATCAAGAGCATGAAGATCTTGTAATAAAAATAATATGAATCTAATCCTGCTATCTACCTGCGGGATAATTACGTTACACACATACAATGGCATTTGATGACATTTGACAATTCCTTTAACTTTGACATTTATGCCACGTTCATTGCGATATTTACGTTGTGGAGCAGACGAATTTTTTAAACCAATGAAGCGACAGCTTAGGAGTTTCCTTCAAAACCCTCGGATTGAGGTCGAAAGTGTTTTACGCAATTATGGTCCAACACTATAATTGCGTCAACGATTACTAGCTAATATTATAGTACATGATTTATTCAACAAGGGTCTGCTAGACTGACGGACGGGGCGGCAGAGGATTTAAAATGTTTCAATTGAATTTAATACTTATCCAATCGAAATAAGGTATATATTTCAGTGCTCGGTGATCGACTTTGGAGCATCGAAGAGCATGCTGGAGTCTGTCAGTCTGCCAGACTCTTTCAAAAGCAACTTTTCGACTGCGTAGTCGCTAGTGGAATTATCAAATCCCGGCGAACGGTGGCTACTCGGCGAATGCTCTGGTAAGCTGGCGGACGCTCGCGGTATTGCAAAGGATTTTTCTTGTCAGTGTACGCTGGCGGATAGAGGAATCCTCCTCAATGCTCTCCCCTGCCGTCCGCCAGTGTACGCAGGCCCTAAAACTAAGCTCTGAAGCTAATTATCTATAACCCTGCAGGTAAAATATTCTTTTAATTTCACACACATTAATCAAATCGACGATCAAAGTTTGATATCATCAACAACTATCTCAAATTTTTAAATCATTTCGTATTATTAATGTTGTTGCAATCTGACCGAAAGGTTAAATTAATATCAAAATATTACTCAAATAAAGACATCAATTTGCGAGAATCCTGTCAACATGATTGGTCACAGGTATATAATATCTTTCAGTGAGAAATCATCGTAAATAAATGACATTAGAGAACAGCAAATAACGCGTATTGACCTCGACATTAACAAAGTGTCGATAGATTTTGTATACAGGGTGGCGCGAAAATAAGACTTGATTTATCTTGTATGGGAAAAGTTCAAGTTTCAATAAAAAACTGTTTTGTAGTGTTTAAATATAGGAGTCTCATTCTAGACTTGACTGTTATATTTTTATTGGTACCTGTAACTGTTAATTCATAAACTAAAAACGCATCAATGTCAATGGAACAATCGTAGTATGAATTTATGCGCTTTTGAAATAGACCGCGACTAGTTTGCTAGGCTGTAGAACGAAATCAAGCCCAATTAAAAATCAATGAAGTATTTAAATCTTCAAAGCAAAACCATAATAAGAATTAACTCATAATAAAAAGAAGTAACACTAATCGAACCGCAATAACATCGTTATTACTTCATAAAATCAATTATTGAACATCCTGTATAGCATCATCGCAATCGTCCCGTCAACGAGTCGATGAAACACTTAGATAACTCGATTCGTCACACATTTAATGCCTTTGACTCAATTTGGTCGCATTATTAGAACATCAAACGAGTGCCGACACTCAGACATCAAACAAGCCGACCCATCTTTTTTTAATGTGGCAATGATGAACAACCATCCTTTTTTTAATCTGGCAATGATTTTATTGATTTTGTCTTATCGATGTATATCGATTCGATCTGCTCTCCCTTCAACGCTTAGTCGAATAATTAGGCGATCGTTTTGTTTTGATTTCGATTTGTTTTTGTGTTAAGTTTTTTCTTGTTTTTTTTTTCAAAGGTTGAGGTCGAATGACGGTTTACCTATAGTTTTGATTGAATGACCTAATATAAAATATTTTGATTTTAAACGTTGATTCATTTAGGTATAAAAGTTATTAGTGCTTTCAAATAAAATTATCTAAATTAATTTGCTAAAAATATGGCTCATTTGGCTTATAGCAAAGATGGTGGATTTGTATTTTTTTATCTTTTTCTAAGCGATAATTGCTGGTATATCATTAATAAAAAATCATTCGATAGCGTTTTATACAGCGAAGGTAATAAAAACCCTTGTAAAATGGTAAATTTATTGAGATTGCAACAAAGTGGTCGAAGTTAGTCTCATTTTTTGTATAACTATAATTGTATTGTAATTGAATCCTTTAATATTTCCCGACAACATTTGTACATATTCAATGATATATTTATAGTAGATTTTGCTAATTTTGTTGGAAAGCAACATCTTTGGGGTACTCATAACAACAAAAATTATTTCCGAAAGCGTTTTGATAGTGTTATGTTCCCAGTGACCGATAGCCGATTTTTAAACAAGCATTGGACTCTTGCTACGCCACTTTACTCGGCCCAATTCAAGACTGAATCCAACCTCATGAATTAAGTATTCGTATTTGTGTACCTTTCAACTTAATCAGTCCAGTAAATTCGGAACAAATCGGCTGTGACAGACGGTCAGACAGCCAGCCAGTTAGTCAGTCGGACAAGCAGACAGACACACGAGTGATCGTATAAGGGTTCTGTTTTTTCATTCGGACGCTCGGAACCCTAAAAATTCTACTTAATGTGAGAATAGGTGTTTTGCAGTGAATCTAAAATTTAACAAATAACCATATAGCAATGTAACAAATCAGTTAAAACCAAAAATCTCCCATTCAGCGAACCAATGAATCTCTACGTGTCCATTTAAAATCTAAAATCACGATTAACAGCGGTGAGGGCGCTAGCGTCGCCAACACTCGCCCCCGACTAATGTGGCCATGGTACAGATATTACTGAGAAATAGGACAGTTTAAAATCATCTTAATCCGCGATAGTAATCTACTCAATTTTGTGAGAAAAGTAACTGTAAATTGTAATGCTACGTCGCATATAAATGGATTAAAATACAAGATCTATATAAACAGAGCTTTCAATAACCCAGTTTAACCAGCCCGTCTCATCTTTTGATGTCCTCCCTCCGGTTAACGCCCTAAGCCGAGGCTCGTATCCTACAGGGGATGCCCTTAGCGAGCGTTTACTCTAGCTTTTTAGCTTAGTTAAATGTGTGCCCTGGCTGGAGACTTTGAGTGTAGCAGCTTAAGGCAGCCACAGGATTGTCCGGTTAAATAGTCATGGTCTCAGAGACCTGCTATGAAATGACCTAAAGAAAATAAAAAATCTGTTGGTTGCAAGCGAAATCAATTTTATGGTTGAATCAATTATTTTTTTTTTAGAGGAAACTCTCTGACGCATTTCTTTATTAATAGTGAAATTCATAAAAAAAATTCATTCAAATAGGTAGGAATTTATGAATGACTGGATTTGTTGGTTTTCACACACCAACCGGAAGAAACTCATTATTTTCTTGCAGTTCTCAAGTGAACACAAAATCGGTTATTGTCGCACTGCTATCAAACCGACATAGAAATTAATGTTTCTTTCTTCCGAAAAATCATAGCCAGCACATTCAGGACCTATCCGCATTTCACCGGCTAACATACCCACCTGCCGCAGCATCGACTCGTGCGCTGATCGTGCCAGATAACTCCGCTATCAGATGAGATCGCGCGAGATAATGCGCGCGCGCACCTCACATTCCCACGGCCGCGGTCGCGGTCTCCTGCGATCGAAATTGCTCACCAACCGATGATTAGATAACAACTTTTGTGATAGGTAAATGATTTGCAAGTTTTTAGTGTCGCTGTTAGATTTGTGGGTGTTTCTTGTTACGGGAAAAAGTTTAAAAGCTGTTCGAATAAAACGCTCTCATTATAGAGTTTTAGTTTTTGAAAGATTTTGAAACATTATGTATCTCAGATCTCAATTTAAAAAAAAATACAATCTGATAATTGATTAAAATAAGTGCAAACTGGAGATCAATCGATCAAGAATCCAAGATATTCATGGATGAATAATAGTTGCAATGATAGACTCTAAATCACACACCATAATAGAATTATGATTTTGTCACGTTTATTTTAATTGTTCAGTGTGTATTTATAAGACCCGAAGTCCACCTCGACACTTGAACTTTACAAAATATAAAAATACAGGGTGTATCTTGAGAGCATTCACCAAATTAACAGCTAACCCAAGTCATCCCTATTGCCTTGCTGACCCTTATTTACTTAAAAAAAAAATAGAGCATATCGAGAATAGGTCTATTTAAGAATAAGTCTTTCTGCGAATGAGTCCAAAGTAGAATAGGTAATTTCACGAATAGGGCATTTTTAGAATCAGGTATATCGCGAATAAGTCCAATGTCCACCAAACCATTTTTTCCACCAGCATGACCTATTCTCGCACAGCGCGTGCCAACACTAGAGAAACAACATAAGATATACAATTTGCTCAAACAACACTGAATCGAGTATTTTTAGTAGCGCTGCGCTTATCGATCGACATTCCGTGCGTCCGCGCATATACATGTCAAACGTGGCGCGTGCGCGATTGATTTGTTGTCAATGTGTGTCATTGTTTGGGGCGGGCTAGAGGCATGAGAGGAGCGTTTTATTGTAGGGTTTGAGAGATTGTCTTATTTATTTGGTGAGGTTTTCAATCAGCTTGTATGGAGTTTTTTTCTTGGAATAATTATAGGCTACTGTGACAAGGACTATAAGATGTTTTAAATAAATTCACCTTAATAAAGTTTTTTAAAATATGGGGCTATGTTAATGAATAGTTATAAAATGGTGGTAGGTAATTGAATCCTAATAATAATAATTCATTTATTTTTAAACATAGTCCTTGCCAACCAATTAGATTAAAACATAAAAATCATAATAAGAATAAACCAATTCAAGTTTAAAATTTTCTTTAACTGTTGCTGTAATTTACTACGCATAGGAATAGAATTTAATGCCTGATTTTTTTTATTGTTTCTTATTTTTATAGGCAGGATTTGGTCCCATCCTATGTATTCCTTATCTAATGCAACCTGAGTAACATGCAAACCATTATGAAAGACTAAAACGCTCACAGTCTTTTCCTCATACCGCTCAACATTCAATACGACATCTGAATTCAAAGAGTAGCAGTCCAGTGTGACATCATTGTGCGTCGTATAAAGATTTAGTGCTAGGCAGACGCTAGGAGCCTAGCAAACTAGGTTTCACTACATAGCTAGGAGCAGTAGACCCACTCTCATAGTCCAAATAATCTGATATTTAAACCCGTCTCATGAGGATATTATTTATACCCTGCAAAGTTAAAAGTAGTAGCGCTTCTTGAGGAGTATTTTCTGGAGAAGTGTCATGTCGAGCAGAATTGCTTTATTTTGTGCAGGTTCAATTGAAAGATGTTGAGGATCATGTACACTTTTCAACATACTCTTAAACTAAATGCATTGGCAATGTCTTGGATGATGCAAAGGGTATCTATCTATAGAAGCAAAGACCTATGATATCTGATTGCCTGTTCTCAAAATTATAACGAGAAAAAAAAAACTAGATGTCTAAGAATAATAAGTCTATTTATAATCACATTCACATTCTGTCTTTCCTGGTGCCACTATTTACTGATTTTTTGCTTAAGCAAAATACAAAATATTTTATTTCAGATAAATCTACAAGGGCACTTATGAAACGTCAGAAGCTAGGTGCACGGTTCCAATTGGTCGCTTCCTATGGAGAAGAGCCGGCAAGAAACTCCACGGTTACTCTTTTAAATCCAGCGCTTAGTTCATGGGCTTTCTATGACGTATTATAAAGTTAAACTCCTGTCTATCCTGTGTCACAAACTAACGTATAAATCCAGATGACTCATATGCTAACAGGTTTAGATATTCTAATTCGCTTTTTGGAACAAAAAAAAAATTCGTTTGTATAATATGTTTCCCGAAATTTTGGAATCGATTCGGTATCAGAATACTGATGTAAATCACAGGAAACGATTATAAGGCAGTTGGACTTGTAATTCGTGTTACATTTGGGTACATACAAATTACTTCATATAGATGGTTTAAAAGTTTTCCAAAAAAAACAATGGCACTCCGGGATTGAAAACTTGAAAAAAATCGACACCGCGGTATAATCAACGCGTTGATGTCTTTTATTCCACACACCGCGGTAATCAATACGTTGATATATTTTTGATGATTAAAAGCTGGTGTCGTAACAGTGTCGCGAAATCAATGGTTTAATCTCATCTCAAAAATGCCCAATGCGCCTAAAGAAGTTTTCACTTAGAAAATTACGATTTAGACGACAAAAGGGGTTTCTAACGAATATTAATTTGGGTTCCACATTTTTTTGTGTTCCTGTAAAGCTCTCCAAATGCTTGGGCATACTAGGACTAGGTTTCATTGGTTTGGTTGGTTTCTAGGTATCATTTCGATTACCTTTAAACTTACTCATTTTTATGAATTTGATCTTAAAAGGCATATAATTTCAAGCACTTTTACATGAATGAAACAAATAAAATACACAAAACTGTTTTTGCATCATTCAATTAACAACATTATGTTGATTCGATGATCACCTGTATTGAAGTTTCTTAATAAGGTGCACCGATCCTTTAAAGACCCTTAATTCTATTATTATAACACCACATACAATACTAAATATGTATAATCAAAAATGGATAATTTATAAAAAAAAAATGTCACTCCGGGAGTGCCGACAGAAGTGAAAACTTGAACAAGATCGCCTTGGTGGAAGAAAAATACTTGCATAAAACATTGATCCGTAACGTAATATAAATAAAGAGCAAAATCGCGTTTACGAAAATGAGATGTTGGTAACGGTGTCGCCAGTTCAATTATTTTTTCCCATCTCAAAAATAACGCGCCTAAAGAACTTTGCACTTTAAAAAAAATCGGTTACGGTAATTACTATCGTCTTTCACGGGTCCGTTTTTAGAGTAAACTAACCACCATAAGGACTATTCTTGCTTGCAGCGCTCGGCCGCTATAGAACCGGGGCGGTAACAGATGTGGTCATCGTGTGCACGGGATTTTGTTTTCAAAGTGGTTAGTTATGGGTTTCCGCGATGGTAACTAAGCCTACCTATGTTTCGAAGATCTAACTATTCCTAATGTAACTTTTTCACTTTCAATCTTTCCCAACACCATCATAATTATTATTTGTAACATTGTTAACTGGGATTAGGAATATGTTTGGAATGTCCACTACACTTTACTATTATAAAAATGTCGATAGTTGTCGCCGAATACCCGGTTAGAACAAAGTTCCTTTCGCTATTATTGATATTGTTATTGTATAGAATCAAGTTTTTCTAGCTGAACAGACAGCTGTGCTGCTGGGGAGTTTGTTGCGCCACTTCTTCTTCCCAGCTAAACCACTAGGAAGTGGTGAAGGGTGGGCGTTTTGGGGGACTGTGTTATGTAATTTTGACGTTCGAACTGATTCTTAGCCTAGTTTGAATAGATGAATTTTGTTTTTAAGCTATTGCATAGCTTTTATCGCAGACTTTGAGCGCGGCGACCGAATCAAGAAATTCCGTAACGAAAATAAAACCTAACACCCCCCACTCCGCCTACCATGTAATGACGGTTCCCATGACAACGTGATGTTGTCATGGGAACGTAATTTTTGTTTTATGTCACCACGTCATCATCTCAAGAGTAGCGTTGACAAATAGGAAGTATGGAGGTTACAAATGCTATGCAATAGCTTTACCGCGGCAGTCCCCGAGTGCCACATGTTTTTTTTATATTTTACATTATTTGTATGTAAAGAAAAAGTATTTTCTTATTGTAGTTTGTATAGTAGCACTAAAGAGTTTATGACAGTGACAGTACGGATGTCAATGTAGAAAAAGTAAGAGTTGTCAAGAGATGTCAAGATAGCATGAAAAAAACCTAATTATCTTTTAGTTGTTAAATATTTTATTATTTGAATATTATAATAGGGTGTAATAAAAGACATTAAATGTCGTTTCTTCGATTTTAGCAACACATTTGGTTTTTATTATTACGCCTATCAAACCATTAAGAAATATCTTATAAAACGACATTTTTGTTTAAAATTACTTCAAAATGACGAAACTTCGTTTTGAATTTATACTATTGCCTGGAAGTGATGGAAAATCCAATGTTTTGTCTGTAAGTACAGTAGCCACAATTGATAATAAACTATACGCAATACCTGAAGAACTACAACCAGCTTCTCTACACGGTGAAATAATAAAAACGGATGCGTACCGCAAAGTAAAAAATAGTTTAAAGAAAAGGTACCAGGTAAGAAGAGTGTGGATAGCAATGACAGAACAACTTAGAAGTATTTACATGGATGAAGATGATAATATACAATTTGAGGATCAGTTTCTAGAAGAGATAAATCAAGAACAATTTGCTGACGCACGTCAAACTGAAACTGGTACATTGGAGAAATTATTAGAGAAATTAGTTGAAAATTCACAGGAACATAAACAGCCACGGCAGAGCTTAAAGCATATTGCAGAACAGTTTGTGATTGAAAAATTTACAAGCGAAACTTCAAATGCAAATCAGTGGATGAATATTTTCGAAAAAGAATGTTTACGTTTTGATGTGACAACAGATGAAAAAAAAATAGAAATACTCAGATTATTCATGGATAAGTCTTGTATGGACTGGTACGGCTCAATGATTATAAAATTAACAATGAACTCTGAGTGGTCAACTTGGAAAAATAAATTCTGTGAAACTTTTGCAAACAAGGGCTGGATTCCAGTTACTTATGCATTACTTTTT
This sequence comes from Agrochola lychnidis, assembly GCA_963680765.1. Taxonomy (NCBI): domain Eukaryota; kingdom Metazoa; phylum Arthropoda; class Insecta; order Lepidoptera; family Noctuidae; genus Agrochola; species Agrochola lychnidis. The sequence goes on from OY796866.1 coordinate 23,350,833, forward strand.
AAATACAAGGGTGGTTCATTGCTAGATTATGCTATAAGAAAAGAAAAACTCTTATTAGATATGAGAGAATCAATTGACACAGGTACTTTAATTGATCTTATTGCAGCTGGTTTACCGGAATTTATTCTCAATAAAATTGATAGGGCAACATTAAAAGACACTGTGGATTTATTTAATGAAGTGAGCAAATATGAACAGATAGTAAATAAAAAGACCTTCATGGACAAGGAAAAAAATGTGTATCAAAGAACTAAAGGTAAAAATGAAGATCAAAATCCATGTAAGATTTGTGAAAAACTAAATAAAGGTACTCGGTATCATTCAGAGGCTATGTGTTGGTTCAGACCAAAAGAAGATGATAAAGTGAAGAATAATTTCATAAAACATGTAAACAATTCAATGATAGAAGCGGAGTTAAATGAAACTGATCAAAAAAACTAATTGTAACACCATTAATATATGTCAAACTACTGCTGAATGGAAAATTAGAAATAAATGGAGTTTATGATTCAGGCTCAAATGTTTCTTTGATAAATTCAAAATATTTGAATGTAAAAAGAAAAAGAAACAGTATGAATGAAGCAGATTTAGTAACGATTAATGGTGTTAAAAAAACAAGTGGTTTGACAACTTTGCATGTTAAAATCTTTGATCTAGAAAAAAGTGTTAATGTTTACATAATTGATGATGAAAATTTCAAGTATGATTTTCTGATAGGATTAGACTTGATAAAAAAGTTCAAACTAATTCAAGATGAAGATTTAAAAATAACTTGTAAACAAAGTTTAAATAATGAAAATAATGTGGAAGAAATTTCTACTGATAAAAAATCCAATGACACTTATATGCATATAAAAGAAGAAGATTTTGAAATAAAAATAAATCATTTGAATCAGTGTCAAAAGTCTGAAATAGATAAACTGATTTGCAAATATGATTCTGTTTTTGCGAAACATAAATATGATGTGGGCACTGTTAATGAATATGAAGCGAGAATAGACTTATTAGTGGACAAATATTGTAGTAAGAGGCCTTACAGATGCACGGTTGAAGATAAAAAAGAAATAGAAGAACAAATAGCAAAATTATTAGATAATAAATTAATAGAAGAATCCTACAGTCCATTTGCTGCACCTGTTACATTGGCGTTTAAAAAAGAGGATAACCGAAAGTCCAGATTATGCATAGACTTCCGAGATTTGAATAAAATAGTAGTACCACAAGCCCAACCGTTTCCGTTGATTGATGACCTAATGATAAAGACGAGAAATTGTAAATTTTTTTCAAGCCTCGATATAAATTCCGCATTTTGGTCAATACCTTTACGAATTGAAGACAGAAAAAAGACAGGATTTGTAACACAGGATGGACATTACCAATGGACTTGCTTACCATTTGGATTAAAGACCTCGCCAGCAATTTTTCAGAGGATACTAAGCAACATATTGAGGAAATATAAACTTACTGATTTTGCTGTAAATTATGTAGATGACATTCTTATATTTTCTAAAACTTATTCCTAACACATAAACCATCTAACACAGTTACTGGAAGCCATCAAAACAGAAGGGTTCAGGTTAAAATTTACAAAATGTACTTTTGCAACGGACCAAGTTAAATATCTGGGTCATATAATACAAAATAATTCGGTCAGACCCATAAAGGATAACTTGATTTCAATAAAGAATTTTCCCGTTCCAAAAACACAAAAGAATGTAAGACAATTTCTTGGAAAGATAAATTTTTATCATGAATATATACCAAGAAGTGCAATAATATTAGATCCATTGCATAATTTACTAAGGAAAAATCAACAATTCGTTTGGTCTGATGAATGCCAAAAAACATTCGAAATGATAAAAAGTCTGCTATGCTCTCAACCAGTTTTGGAAATTTTTGATCAAGATTTACCAATAAATATTTATACAGATGCTTCTTTAGAAGGAGTTGGAGCCATTTTGAAACAGACACAACCTGATGGAAAAGAGAAACCAGTGGCATATTTCTCAAAAAAACTGAATCAAGCTCAAAAAAAGAAGAAAGCAATATACCTGGAATGTTTAGCTATAAAAGAAGCCGTAAGATATTGGCAGTACTGGTTAATAGGAAAAGCATTTACAGTTTATTCAGACCACAAACCACTAGAAAACATGAATCTAAAATCAAGAACAGATGAAGAGTTAGGTGATTTAACCTATTATTTATCACAATATGACTTTACAATAAAATATGCTCCAGGAAAAAACAATTTAGAAGCAGATTGTCTAAGCAGAAATCCAGTATTAGAATCAGATGACAATAGAGATGAACAATTAAAAGTTGTAAACCTGATAAAACTAGAGGATATTATAATAGATCAAAATAAAAATGAAGAAATACAAAATAACAAAAATAAATTAATTGAAAAACACAATGAATACTTAAGAAAAGACAGGGGAAAAGAAAAAATAATGCTGTCAGAAGAGTTTAGCATCAAACTCCTAAAATATATACATGAATACCTATGCCACATTGGAATTAGACAAATGCAAACAATGATAAGTCCACTTTACACTGCTAAAAATTTGACAAAAAATATTAAGAAAACCTGTAGGAGCTGTGAAATTTGTATTAAAAATAAATCAAGAGGACAAGATCGGTTTGGTTTGATGTCTCACCTTGGTCCGGCTACAAAGCCTTTCGAAATAATCTCTATAGACACAATTGGAGGTTTTGGAGGTTCAAGATCGACAAAAAAATATTTACATCTGTTAGTAGATCACTTTACTAGATATGCATTCATTCTCACCTCAAAGACGCAAAGTGCCAATGATTTCATGAAATTAGTCAAGAATATAGCAAAAACGGAGGATATTGGTATGCTTCTCTGCGATCAGTACCCGGGAATCAATTCGAAAGAATTTAAAGAATTCTTAAATGGCAGGCAGATACCGATGGTCTTCACAGCAGTCAATGCACCATTCTCAAATGGCCTAAATGAGAGGTTGAATCAGACTTTAGTTAATAAAATCAGATGCGAAATAAATGGAGCACAAAAAAAGAGAGCCTGGGCAACAATCGCTCAAGAATGCGTCAATATATATAATAAAACAACACATTCGGTTACTGGCTTTGCACCAAGTTATCTTTTATATGGTACAGATTTAAACATTTTACCGAATGAATTGAAAGAAGAAAAATCAAGCAGTGACTGGATTAGAGACAGAGAAACAGCACTCGAAAATACAATAAAATCACATAAGTATAACAAAGCACTATTTGATAAAAATCGTAAACACTATGAATTTAATATAGGGGACATGGTTTACGTGGAAAATGGAAACAAACTAAATAGGAAAAAATTAGATGAATTGAAAATTGGCCCCTATGAGATTCTAGAAAAAATTTCAACCTCTATATATAAAATAGGAACAAGACACAAAAAAAATGAATCAAATCTATTCCATATCACAAAACTTATTCCGGTCCCTGCATTCTGAAATGAAGAAGTTGTAATAGAAGGGGAAGAGCAGTTTAGAACGAAAAGTTGTATATTTTCTTCTTTAGGGGGGGAGATGTAAAGAAAAAGTATTTTCTTATTGTAGTTTGTATAGTAGCACTAAAGAGTTTATGACAGTGACAGTACGGATGTCAATGTAGAAAAAGTAAGAGTTGTCAAGAGATGTCAAGATAGCATGAAAAAAACCTAATTATCTTTTAGTTGTTAAATATTTTATTATTTGAATATTATAATAGGGTGTAATAAAAGACATTAAATGTCGTTTCTTCGATTTTAGCAACACATTTGGTTTTTATTATTACGCCTATCAAACCATTAAGAAATATCTTATATGTATATAACAGGCAAAAAAAATAACAACTGAAAAAAACTGCTGACGAGCATCCCAGACATCTATACTACAGTAATATTCAGTATTGTCCTATACATAGATACACGCTAGTAACACAAACACACATTCTATACGAGCAATATTTGTACATATATTTTTTTGTTTGTATATAGATTTCTACTCACGTTCTCGAAATCGGCTCTAACGATTTCGATTAAAATTGAATATAGGGGTTTACAGGGGTGAAAAATCGATCTAGTATCTCCGTATTTTCACCCGAGCAGAGCTCGGTCGCCCAAACTTTAGAACAAGATAATGAATAATGACATGACATTATTGACATTAGAATAATGATCATGGCAGCATGGAATTAGTAAGTACCTACTACTACGTACTATACTATTAAATGAGCATTCTCTATTTTCACCAGAGCAGAGCTCGGTCGCCCATATACTATAGCAAAAGTGTCGTGACGGTCAAAATATTACACTTTTTACAGTCTTGCTCTAATTATCTAAGTGTGCAGGGTATAATGTGCAATACAGAACTTCGTTCCAATATTATGGATCGTTTTCTAACAATGAAAATTTTCCAGTACATTTCATTGACATGATAGGTCGGATAACAATAGGAGGCATGGCAAGTACCGCTCAAACAATACAAATGTAGCATAAGTATATAAAGTTATTTGATTTACGACTGATAAATATAAACTCAGGTTAACAGCCTACGATTTTATAGTACTGACCATAGTATTGAGGATATATTGACTGATATTGAGGTTTTGATCACTTGGTTGCAAAGTATTTTTTTTCTTTATTTTCAGTTTCAAACAACTGTATATTTAGTAACTGATTCTTAAGATATCACTCCAAAGCTCTAAGAAGAAAGAAGTTATAACGATTATAAGGCATGATTCTGAAATAGAGGATATATTTAAATAGTTATTACCCACAACACTTCATTAATTCATCAAAAAAAAAATCTAGGAAATTGTCTCTCAGTCAATAAAACTGTTGATCGACTTTTCAAGGAACAGCCTCTATTATCATATCGTTGCTAACTGCAAAAACGCTAAATCAAGGTACAATAATTTGAATACCTTAGCACACCTACGATTACCTAGAAAACTAAACATTACTAAACTCACATAAACATTTCAGATCACGGCTCAAATGAAGACATTATAATAAAGTAAAAAGAATGGAAAAATCCGGCCGACGTCGGGCCTAAAGCTTAGTTATTAATATACAACAGGACAGAGAGGATTGGACAGAAGGTGAAATCCACGCGATATCGAATACCTATAGTTTGTTTTAAAAGTATCTGATGAAAATGTAAACAAATGGATCAACGAATGTACGTGTGGATGTCAATTTATGGTGCCACTTACAAATTAAGTGCTTTGATTCTATTATTTAAATACCTTCACTCCGAAATACTTATTTTAAATCACCTTAAAAATGTTTTTCATTTGACAATTGAGGTTGATTTTAATACCTCAATTTTCATCGATGATATTTTTAATTACAATTTAATCATGTTATTCAAAAAAACTTGTTTAAAAACAAATACCTGGGCGACCGAGCTCTGCTCTGGTGAAAATAGAGAATGCTCATTTAATAGTAAACTAATCCATGTATCTCTACTAATTCCATGCTGCCATCATGATCGTTATTTTAATGTCATTATTGTCATGTCATTATTCATTATCTTGTTGTAAACTTTGGGCGACCGAGCTCTGCTCGGGTGAAAATACGGAGAAAAATATTTTTCTCAGATATGAAATTGCTCGTTTAATAGTACAGGATAATTGTTGAAATAAGTAGTATGATTCCTAAATACAGATGAATGTGTTACTAACTCCCTTTAGTGAGTATTTGTGTCAAAATGTAACCTGAAAAAGGTTTTACGTTATCATTAGATACTTTTGAAATAGGCTATGTTTCCTTTCCTCTAGAATGAACAATGTGTAACTTCTGCATGACATCTTCCCAGTATCTCAGATTGTCATTCCGTCTGCTTGTCACGATTCGCAAAGTGGCGATGATCTTTGTTGTTGAAAATAATATTATTATTGGTCTTCGGACACGTGTGTATGACCATTATAGCACTTGTGCGTTTTACATATATTATCCTATATATTGTGGAGTGAGGTTAACGGTTGCATTGTTTAGGAGTGTGTGGTATTTCAATCGGTTGCTGACTCCTATGAGCATTGTGTCATTCACTTATTTGTGGTCAATGAATGGTGCTTTATATTGAATCACAAGAAATGATTTAATTTAAATTAGTCACATACTAATATGCCGGCAGCAAAACATGTTGTGGTTCATATTAATAGCCACACAATTTAAATACTTTAAAATCCATTTAATCTTGAAAGGTTTACCTAAGCTGTGACAAAACTGCGTCTTAGTTTAAATATTAGTCAACATAGTATACACAAGAGTGTTAATCGAAAACGTGTTTAAATTGTTGTCATTTGTTATGTAGTTTATAAGCACATAACTTCAAAACTCTTCTTCGAGTCTCCTCCGTGCCTCGAAAGCACGTTAAGCCGTTGATCCCGGCTGTCATTCGTGAATCTTTGACAGTCGTTACGGGTCGTCAGAAGCCTGAAAGTCTGACAGCCAGTCTTACCAATGGGTATCATATTATCCAGTTACTGGGTTGTGGAGGTCAGATAGGCAGTCGCTCCATGTAAAATACTGGTATTCAACTCCATCAGGTTAGACTGGAAGCCGACCCCAAAATAGTTGCGAAAAAGATAGCCAGATTGATTGAAGAACAGAAAAATACTTCAAAAAAATATTTGACATTCTCGTTGGTCTAGTGGTCACAAGCGCTACTGCTGGGCATGAGACCCTGGGTTCGAATCTCGGGTAGGGCAAAGTGTTTATGGATTTTTCCATCTGGAATTTCTCAGTAGCAGCTCGGAGTCTGGGTTTGTGCCCGGTTGATGGCAATAGGCTTGCCTCCTATTACATGGGACTTTAACATAACTGGCGAAATGTAGGTGTCTTATGGCCGGTACACCTCTGTCTAACCCTTTGTGGATTAAAATAACTGGCGAAATGTGGGTGTACTTTAGCCGGTACACCTCTGTCTAACCCTTTGTGGATTAAAATAACTGGCGAAATTTGGGTGTACTTTAGCCGCTACACCTCTGTCTAACCCTTTGTGGATTAAAATAACTGGTGAAATGTGGGTGTACTTTAGCCGGTACACCTCTGTCTAACCCTTTGTGGATTAAAATAACTGGCGAAATTTGGGTGTACTTTAGCCGGTACACCTCTGTCTAACCCTTTGTGGATTAAAATAACTGGTGAAATGTGGGTGTACTTTAGCCGGTACACCTCTGTCTAACCCTTTGTGGATTAAAATAACTGGCGAAATGTGGGTGTACTTTAGCCGATACACCTCTGTCTAACCCTTTGTGGATTAAAATAACTGGCGAAATTTGGGTGTACTTTAGCCGGTACACCTCTGTCTAACCCTTTGTGGATTACAGGCATAATTAGACTTCGGAAAGTTTCAAGTTCTTAAGCACTCAAGAACTTGGAAGCAATCGATCTCAGCTGATATTGCAGAGGAATGAACTTTACATGCTATTTTGAACACTGCTCCTGATTGCAATTATACTTCCATCATTAATTAACAAGATGTTAATTATCGATATGAATAGCAAGATGAAAAGTTGAAGGTTCAAGCTATTTGTCTTAAGAGTGTGCAAGAACTCATCAGGATGTTAATCAAAATAAGCATTTTCTCACGTACTTTGGTAACAGAATAAATCTAGAATGTGACGTAATAAAACAAAAAAAAAACGTGTGGCACTCGGGGACTGCCGCGGTAAAGCTATTGCATAGCATTTGTAACCTCTATACTTCCTATTTGTCAACGCTACACTTGGGATGATGACGTGATGATATAAAACAAAAATTATGTTCCCATGACAACATCACGTTGTCATGGGAACCGTCATTACATGGTAGGCGGAGTGGGGGGTGTTAGGTTTTATTTTCGTTACGTTACGGAATTTCTTGATTCGGTCGCTGCGCTCAAAGCCCGCGATAAAAGCTATGCAATAACTTAAAAACAGTGGCATTCCGGGAGTGCCAACAGAAGTGAAAACTTGAACAAGATCACCTTGGTGGAAGAAAAATACCTACTTGCATTGAATATTGATCCGTAACGTAATATAAATAAAGAGCACAATCGCGTTTACAAAAATGAGGTGTCGGTAACGGTGTCGCGAGTTTAATTGTTTTTTCCCATCTCAAAAATGCCCAACGCGCCTAAAGAAGTTTGCACTTCAAAAAATGCTAGCTTTTCAACAGTGTTTCAATAATTTTCCAGAATTAATATGCTTGTGAAAACGGTCACCCATCCAAGGCCGGACAAGGCAAGTGCAGCTTAACCTTACAAATGTATTGATCTGCACAGTTGTTACCTAGCCACGAGCTTCTCACAGATCTCTTATTATCTCGATCTATAATAATTATTACGCAATTTGAAAATTAAATCTTCTCAACAACATCACATCACGATTTTAAGGTACGATTCCGAAAATTTTATTCGGCTCTCATTACCATTAGCCGAATCTAAATGTTACTATTTAAGATAAGACGGCGGTGTCACTTAGTGGGACCACATATTAATTGGTATTTATAGAAGAACTTTAGAGACACCCACTATTATTTGATGCAAATGAACCGTGAAGGTTAGAAGTTTAATGTGAAAATGGATGGGTTTGGGTGTATTTTATTATTCAACTAGATTCTGCTCGCGATTTCGTCTTCTTGAAATATTGGTTCCCGACCCACCACGCTACATCCCAACGGCCATCCAGCAGGCGGGAACAAAGAAGAAACAAATGAACAAATTGGCGCGTGAAAAATTATCGTTGATTTTGGAATTTACACAAGCCTTGGCCGCAACCAGGCATTACACAGGCATTAGTATATGTACCTTGACTTCACCTCAGACCACATTTTCACGATTTTCCATCAATGTTGCAGGCCGCGACAGTAATGTACTATAATAATATATCTGTAGCGGTTACACCGCCACATACGAACTACGCAACATAGACATGACGTCACACAAATCCTGCATCGCGCAGTTAGAGTTTACCGAGCGATCGACATACATACAAGATTTCAACTTCAAACTGATGGGCAGTTGCCTGCCAGACACAACACCCGTCTGGTCGGAGGATCCTCCGTTTTCTATGGTGGATGAGTGAACTTTACACCCTGTTCCTCATACCACTAAATATCCTTGTGATTCATTGTTTACAAAAAAAGGGACAATCACAGCTCAAACTTTCAAAATAATATGTAAAAAATGCTGGTTTTTTTTTTGAGTTTGTTAAATAAATAAATGTTTTTACAGGTAGCTATAAAATCTAACTTACCTCGTTAGTAAAACAAACCGGCTAATCACATATTACTTACATCTAATTACTCTAATTACTGCTACTCCGGTCGGATAATTTTAAAACGCACTCCTAACTCAAGCTAAGGATAAACAGGAGTAAATAAAGCACGTAAGAAGTCCGTCAGTCTATAATCAACTTGTAGATAATGAAGTTAGCTACCGACTTACCCAGCACAAAGAAATACCAGAGCGGAAGATGTTGGAAGAAATAAATCTTGTAGGCACTTAGTCTATATTTAACGACTAAGTGCCAAGGTTGGTGGATAACCTATTATGGTGCAGTCAAGATAATGGTAGGATAAACGGGAAGAAATTATTCGGGATAAAGGTTAGTACTTTTAATAAAATCGGTTATTTTTCATCTAAACTAATATTATAAAGGTAAAAGATTTCCTCTGTATATAGTTAGTTCTATTTACTTGGACACTAATATTAAGGTATTAATGTTTAAACAATAATATGTCACAATATTTAAAAAGAAAAGATTTGATTTTTTCTATATTTGTATTTTTGTTTGTAAAGAATAAACTCAAAAACTACTGGACCGATTTAAAAATTCTTTCACCAGTAGAATGCTATATTATCACCACGGATATCTATGATTATCACTGAGTAACATAGGCTATAATTTATAAAGATATCACGCTGGCAAAAGCTAGTATCCAATTAGTTGCCGAATGTTGGCAAAACAAGTTGAGCAATTTCGAAATATGCACAACAATTCCCGTACTCCCCGAATTAAAATTCGAAGACATGTGACATCCATCAACCCGCACTGGGCCCACGTGGCCCTCTCACAGAACGAGGAGGCCTGTGTCCCAGCAGTGGGAACATTATAGGCTGATTATGCCACTCCCCAAAATAAAGACAAAAACATATGACAGTGGAGTTCACCCACAATTTGCACAAATCTGGTCTCCAGGCTCCTACTGAGAATTTACTTAATTGCAAAATACAAAAACACTTTGCAAAACACAGGGATCGACTCCAGAACTCCACACTTACGACCATTCGACTTGTAAGGTAGTAAACACTACTCCATCAGTCTAATGTGTATAGTAAGTCTATAATGCAGTTAGTCCAGCTACCGGCTTGCGTGTACGCAGCTAATTATGATGCGAGTGTATGTGGGCCAGGGGGATGTATGATACTGGTGACGCGGTAATTTACAAAGGGTGAAGATTTTTAAATTGATATGGAAGATTTTTATGTTATGTTTCTGTACTAATACCTAATCGTGGGGTTCAATTCACGGGTCGGGCAAAGTATTATTTAGTTTTTTAATTAGAAATTTCTTATTAACAGCCCGGAATTTGCAAGCTGGTGGTGTGATGCCCCCGTGCCTCGGAAAGCACGTTGAGCCGTTCAATTCAATTCAATTCAATTCAAAATATTTTATTTCACATAAAGCTACATGGGCACTTATGAAACGTCAGAAGCTAGGTGCACGGTTCCAATTGGTCGTTTCCTATGGAGAAGAGCCGGCAAGAAACTCCACGGTTACTCTTTTAAAAATAATTGGCTTTTACAATACTTTCAAATAACAGTGTTACTAGGTATGGGAGGACAGTGTAGGTCTTTCAATAAGTACTAAGTACTTAATAAAATAGAAAATGGTCTACAGGTCTACAATCCACTAAACCTACAGCGTTCTCACGTTCACAAAATAGAAAAGAATCTATACAAAAGATGGTAATTTAGGAGTAGTTAATAGACTCTTACTTATTTATGCCGTTAATGAGGTACCAGAGAAGCCACATGTGCAAAAGGAATTATTGCCAAACTTCCTTGTCTTCAACGTAGTCTTTAATTTTATAATATCCTTTCTTGATAAAGACACGTTTGATGTGGGTTTTGAACTTCCCATCGCTAAGTTCTGTCGTTGGTCCTGCACCTGATCTCTCTCCGGTCGTGTCGGACTGCCGTCCCATCGGACTATGAGAGTGAGGGAAGAGAGAGTGCACCTGTGTCTGCGCACACGCTTGTGCACTATAATATCTCCCACGCCGAAGGCTGGTCTCCGCTCAGATTGGTTGCCATGACCGAAATTCGGTCCGGAGGAGTTTTACGACCTAATAAGAAGAAACCCTGATTGAAGAGCAGTAAATAGTTACTGTGATGCCCAGTGAACAGAATTCTTGTGTTGTAAATCAAAGGAACCTATGCACCCATTGAACTCCCTAAGTTCTTGTATCAACGTGTTTGCACAATTCAGTTTCCTTACCTGCTGTGTGTTCAATTATAATGGTACGAGCAAATCGTCTTCCTGTCACTAGTTTCTACAATACTAAACTTAAGGTTTGATAAAGTATTTTGTCTATAAATGCTTATTATCTTAAAGATCTAGGTACTCTTTTTCACTTTTTTAGGGTTCCGTAGTAAACAAGGAACCCTTATAGTTTCGTCATGTCCGTCTGTCTATCTGTCCGCGGTCTAGCTCCAAGACCCTTAGTACTAGAAAGCTGTAATTTGGCATAGGTATACATATTAATTACGCCGACAAAGTGGTAAACATTTTTTTTAGGGTACCTCTCCTACACGTAAAGTGGGGATGTTTTTTTTTTATCGCATTGTGTTGGCTATCATTGGAAAGGTCCTTTAAGAACATTGTGAGTTTGTTAAAATCATTTTTGGATTCAGGGATCCGTTTGAGAAATATTAAGCTTTTAAAGTGCTAATTTTGTTAGAGTCAAGTGTGTGTGTCCCCCCTCCTGCCGGCTAAATGGTTGATTTTGGGTATGTGAAAAAAATCACAGCAGTAGTTTATATAACGAAATTAAAAGGAAAACTATCACAGCTAAGTAGGCTCTACAAGTTAACGAGTAATAATCGACCAACTTAACTTTGCAATTGCAAAAACATGTTTTACCATACATTCCGTATGGGGGAACATATTTTTCAACTACAAAGTTAAGTTTGTTTTTGGGATAAATTCTTCCCAACTACGGAACCTTTCATTGTGCGTGGTCCGACACGCACTTGGCCGGTTTTTTACTACTCTCTATCATTAACTTGACCTTTTCATCTTCTTTTCTGGATGGAAAAGCTTGGCTTGATTTACCTCTATAGTGGAAAGTTTACTTCTCCGTTTTCCTCTGATATTCCTTATCAAGTTTCCTACATTCACGACTAAACTATTTATGTGTACCGACTCACTGTCCCCACTTGGCAAAGTCACAAACGCATTCGTTTGCCAACTTAAACTTACGGCCACAAAAACTGTCCACCCTACCATTTTATTCCTGCACCAAAATTATACAACTGCAAAACAATCTTTGTCCTGTTTGAAGTAATGTTTTGAATACAATATTAAGTTTAGTTTTATGTTAACGTTATGTGCAGGTGGTAAGGTTGAATTTGAGGTGTATGAGGGGTTATTTTAAGTTGGTAAGATGACAAACTAATGTTTCTTTATGCATTGTATGCAAGCCTGACGAGTGAAGCTTGGTCCCAATAGGTTTGTTATTTTTTTGGTTGCCCTATTATGGTGCACGAATTTGTAAGTCTGTCTGTCACATTAATGTTGGATGTTTTTTTTAAGTAGCACTAGTTTTTTTTTGTAGTAGCTCGTATGAAAGTATAATTTTTGAGGCTGTGTTGTTAGAAGTGACAAGTCAGAAACCTTTGACTGTTGAGGTATGTTTATGTTTATAGATCATGTATTGTTGGTGTTGCTACCGTAGCTTTTGTGTCATTTGGATTTACGTAGCATAAGCAAGTAGAAACTAATTAGGCACTCACTGATCACAAAAAAATTACAGACGTGAGATTAATTCATATTTATAAACCATTAAATCGTATAAAATTACATCCAAAACAGACCGTGCACTAAGACTGTATTTCTTTTCGAAATAATTCCGAATTAAAATAATAATCTCGATTAAAAACACGTATTTATGTTATTTAATCTCAGCAGGTGTAACATAATCCTCTCGCCATCAATATCAAATATCACTTAATTATTAAACAGATGAGTATCAGCGAGCCCAAGTATCACAGCAATAAATATGGCGCTATCAAAATATTTAACGTTGCTCATCAAAACTAATAAAGTACAGTTTCGTAATGCATTATCTTTAATTCTTACGATTAGTGTTTGTAGGATGGTACATTTGCGGTCAGAATTGAAGATTAATTTTAATTTTTAATTTTTGGTCTCGTAATTAATTGATTTAAAAATGTTTCTATGTATTTTCGACACCTAGTTTAAATTGAGTTTATGCTCTAAGAGGGCCTCAGGCGCTATTGTTAATTTATAATTCTGACTAATTTATTAATGCGGATCTAGATCGGAGATACCTATATTTTTACAAGCTTTATTATCAATAGCACATACTGTGGCCCCTGGCAACATACAGGCAACTGAAGGAACACGGGTGAGTTTTAGTCAGTAACGAGTCTTGAGTCTCGCCCAGAGCGGAAGAAGTTATTTGTGAAACTTTACTTATTGGTAAATTAAAAAAGTACATGAATTAAAATAATCTCTTAATTTTATTAATACAAAGAGTAAGCCATCTAAGAAAAGTGGAAACATCCAATATTTTCAAAGCTTCCTAACTGCAGCACAAACGTCCTGACAGTTTTTCTTTTAGCTTTTGTGCCTTTCGTTTTTTTTTCTTTCTTTCTTTCTTTCTTTCTTTCTTTTACGTCAAATTCAACCACTACTTTTGTCCGCCAGTGTACTCTAATCCCACGCGCCCTTACTCCACGGCACGGGGGCGTACTTATTATTTCACCAAATTATCCGTAACTTGATAATCTGTGCGCATGCGCCCACGCTATAGTTACCATAAATCATCTCAGTTTCATTAATGCCTTGCACTAGTTTCGTCTGTGAAAGTGGAGCAGAGGTCGTAGGTTAAAATAGGGCAAGCTGTATTGTTTTAGTTGGTGACTTATGGCTGAGATCAGCAGTTTATAATCATAATGTTACCAATAAGGTTTCTCTATGTGGTAACCAACAAACGAAAAATATTTAATTGATGATCATCTTTTTTACGAGGAGCTCGTCGCTAAGTAATAACAGCCGCACGGATCGATCAATCAGGTTAAGCTATGCTTGCCAGGGTTGGTCCGTGGATAGGTGACCATCTTTACATACCGAGACTCCTCCGTGCCTCGGAAAGCACGTTAAGCCGTTGGTCCCGGCTGTCATTCGTGGATCTTTGGGAGTCGTTACGGGTCGTCAAAAGCTCGAAAGTCTGACAACCAGTCTTACCAAGGGGTATCGTATTACCCAGTTACTGGGTTGTGGAAGTCAGATAGGCAGTCACTCCATGTAAAATACTGGTATTTAGCTGCATGCGGTTAGACTGGAAGCCGACCCCAACATAATTGCGTAGGTTGATCATCTTTTTACCCGACTACGGCAAAGCCAAAAGGAAGGGTTATGATTTTAGCAGTCTATGTATGTATGTTTGTATGTATGTATGTTTGTATGTATGTATGTATGTATGTTTGTTTTTACGTGTGTTCCACCGTAGCGCCTAAACTACTAAACCGATTTTGATGAATGAGGTATCAATAGACTTGTAATAATGGTCCGGGTGACATAGGCTATATAATTTTTCCCTAAATTTAATTTGGTGGACTTTACACGTAAATTTCTAACCTCGAAAAAAATTAAAATGGGATGATCATGACATGTTTGATATCAAAAGAAAGGTCTTGATGAGCACATTACAAATATGTATATAATATTATATTTTCAAAATAATCAAATATGTTTAAATCGTTAAAAACAAGCAAAAGTGAGACTGCGCTACGTAGTATCGCAAGATGTTACCAACGTGCAGTTAATCAAATCTTAATAAAAAGTAGTACCGATTTGTAATTCCACTCTTATGAAGAAAAACAAGTACAACGAAATATTTATATTTTGGATTTCTTCGAAGCTCGATATCGTTATATGGTGTTGGCGTCGAAATAAATCGCTCTATGGTTTCGTTCAAAGCACTATACACTGCTATCGGAATTTAAAATAGGTTAATTACTGAACTATTGTATTACTCTACTCTTATTTACGTTTATCAAGTGTAAAAACGGAAAAGTATAAAATAAAAAAATTAAGTTTAAAAAACTGTAACCCGACTACGGGAAAATAAAAATGATCTAAAAAGTACGAAACAAGCAAATATTTCAGACAGAAATCAAGACATAGGTACAAAAATGGTCAAGGTAAAGCCGTCGTAGCATGCCATTATAATTTTGTAGGTGTTCTTGACACCAACATGGTATACAGGCATGCGACCACGGCTTTACCTTGACCATTTTTGTACCTATGTCTTGATTTCTGTCTGAAATATTTGCTTGTTTCGTACTTTTTAGATCATTTTTATTTTCCCGTAGTCGGGTTACAGTTTTTTAAACTTTATTTTTTTATTTTATACTTTTCCGTTTTTACACTTGATAAACGTAAATTACTCAATGATCTTCTTTGAACTTTCTGGGCTTTTTAAATACTATTTGCACCATTTAAAGCAGGTATGTTGCGGATGCAAATTTTTAACATTCGTGGATCCACATCCGCGGATTTTTGGTGGCTCACATCCGCGGATGCGGATGCGGATCTCAAGTTTTTTATAACAAAAAAACGATCCGTGAGTGTATAATGCATATCGATTAGTATTTTTTGGAAATCAGAACGGAAATGATTTAGGGATCGATTAAATACATTCCCTAACTTACATTGTGAACTTATCATCCTTGCCTATGGTTCTCGTTACAAGGTGACAAATGGCTAAAATCTTTTTCTTCTCTCATGTTACCACAAACTTACTGAGATGAACTCAAACCGAGATAAAATGATTAGCCAAGCATGCTCGCAAGATACACTGCCCAGGGTGCAAATGTGCAAAAGAAACCTCACTTGCGGAGATGACTTTTCATAATCTTCTTCTTCAATCGCTCCCTCATTACTGAGGACCGTCACTGTCCCTTTAAGCGGACAATCTGCCTCCATCGACTCCGGTCCAAAGTTGCCATCATCATCTGTTGAAATTTGCTTGAGGACATAGCTTCTTTTGCTTGTTCGGACAATCGTGTTGGGACCGGCCTCGTGCTCTCTTTCCTTCGGTATTGCCAACAATGACTAGCTTTTTAAGGCTCCTGCCTTCGCATTATGTGGCCGAAATAGGTCAAAAAACGCTGTAGGCAAACTGTACAAATTCAAATTCAACATATTTTATTTCACATAAACCTACAAGGGCACTTATGAAACGTCAGAAGCTAGGTGCACGGTTTCAATTGGTCGCTTCCTATGGAGAAGAGCTGGCAAGAAACTCCACGGTTACTCTTTTCAAAATAAATGGTTTCTACAATGTTTTCAAATTACAGTGTTAATAGGTATGGGAGGACAGTGTAGACAATTAAGTCTTGATATCGAGATGGGAAAGAACAGACACATTTGTGCGTTTGGCTGTCCATGGAATTCGGAGCAGCCGCCTCCAGCACCACATTTCAAATGCGTCTATCCTCTGTTTTTCTCTTGCTTGGATTATCCACGTCTCAACTCCATAGAGGAAAATCGGAAAACCTAGCCTTTTCTATCACTAGTTCTAGCTTAAAGTGAACGAATTACTTTATGACTAAGCAAAGCAACCTGTACTATTATAACGATAGTAGAGTAAGATAAAGGTAAACGCCAAACTATTAGCATTCCTCAGTGCTCCTGCAGGCCACCTGCTAATGCTACTTATGACGCCAATGTTTAATCTGAGCACGTCAGTCTCAGACGTGGTTGGCGAGGAGACCACAGACAATGTCTTGTTATCTACTTCATTGTTTCCGTAGAATGGGATCAACATGATTGTAACTTATTGCTAACTTCAGAAAAAAAAAACAATTGGGAAAAATTGTTAACTGTCAGCAATATGTTGTTAGCAGTCAGCCCAGACGCAAATATCGACGGCCACCACGTAAAGTATCGAAACTACAAAACCTCTACTTTACAGGAGAGCGATTTTAAGTTAAAATTTAGATTTTTGTCGAACTTGAAATTCGAAAATTTTATATTACCGATGTATCTAAAGTGGAAAATTTTACCGTTTTATACTGTCTACTATAGTTTTTGATAATTATTATACTTTTTCTAATATTACACATTCAATAGTTTACTTGGTTACTTCTGGTTACTTTTTACCGAATATGCCAATTTCAATTTTGTTCAATTGAAAAACAATTGAGGGTATAAAAATTAGTACATAATTTTTATATAAAATCATACATCTTTATCTCTACTTGCTATTAGTGCAATAAAACGAAAATGGCTTTTTTGTAATTTCGATAGTATCTGTGGGGGCCGTCGATATATCTAATTATTTATCTTTTTTGGTTACGTACCTACTACACTTACTTGCCTACCTACATCATAATCATATTTTGTATTACAAGCCTTAAAAATACTATTTTCCAAAACTGCTTCGGACTGCATCATCATTGCATTGCGTCATCAGTGTTTTGACCTAACGGCAACGTTAACTTGTTGAAAATGTCAAAATGATATAATCAAGCAATCTAACTAAATAAAAATTCAAAACTCCAAAAACCACAACCACAAAAGCTTTAACAAAAACAACGCTATACTTAATCCGATTTAAATTCATATCGATATCGCTAGAGCGCGTGCGCGCTTGGCGCTGCGGTTTGACAGTCAGCGCACGCGCATCCCCAGCGGTGACCACATGTTGCGGTCGAACAGATATCCCACTAAACACCGATTTGTTCAAGATTTATTCTCGTCGTAAAGTACTGTTTGTTTACCTGTAAAGTTGGAGTGAAAAATAGCAGGGAAATTGGCAGGACTTTTTAGGTGGGGCGACTAACTTGTTCATATTGTTTAATTTAATGTGCCTGTTTTGTGGTACGTATGGTAATTTTATTGTGTGGTGCACTGCCAAGTTCTAAACCACACCCTTTAGAACTTTCACCTGACTGGTGGCGAATTAGTCTGAGACTAAATAGTTGAGCTGTTCTTAGTGGAAAAGCTTATCCGGGAAAGTACTACCAACATAATTATCCACAACAAAAAAATTGGTTATAGGGGTTCAACGTCTGGGGAAGAAATTTCAGTTTTTTTTTGTCCCTAGAATAGCAGCGCATCTGCGATACCACTGGTATTGCATAGAAAGTGGCGACCACTTGCAATTAGGTGGGAATTCGGCTTGTTTGCAAGAAAATAAACTAAAAGTAAAAGTAAGCAGTTATTAGGATGTATGTATAATAAGGTCGATGAATTAATTTCAAATAGGCACATGAGAGACACTTTTGAACGTCGTTTACAGATAAATATAATTGATTCTAGTCGCCCCTTCCAAAAGGTAGAATCGTATGGAGAAGAATGGGTAAGAAACTCCACCGATACTCTTTTAAAACACCTCGGCCAGCAAGCTACAAGCACTTAGAACTTCAAGTTTAAGAACTACAAATCTTTACTGTATAACCTATTCATTGCTAAATTGTAATTATTAAAGCTCAATAAATAACATTAATATCTACCTCGGAGCGAAACATTCGATGCGTACATCTACTCCGCTTGGGGCGGCGGTTAACACATTAGAAACTTATTAGTGTTAACTTAATGATTTATCATCTATTAATTTAATTAAGTGCAATAATATTATGTGAAAGCTTAAACAGGTATTGTATAGCTAAAAGTTATAATATCAGATCGCGACGAAGTAGGACTGATCCTACTAAAATTATAAATGTGAAAGTTTGTGTATGTTTGGATGATGGGTTGTTACTATATCACGCAAAAACAGCTGAACGGATTCTATGTTTTATGTTATAGGGTTTGGTTTCCACACTTAGTCCGTAAGGTGGACCATTGTGCGTGGGCCATGGTGGCCGTTTGGTGGTTATTCCAACCAGCCCACCTCCCTCCAGAAGCTAATTAAATCTCCTGGTCTGTTCAGAACATCTGTGTAGGATCTGAGTGACCCGAGGGTTTCTGTTCTAATCTGGGTGACGCCTGTACATTCAAAGAGCACGTGCGCTACGGTTTTCTCAGCCTCCATGCACGCCCTGCACAGAGGACTGTCCGTTATACCTACTGTGTGGAAGTGTTTGTTTAGCGAGCAGTGCCCCGTGATGGTCCCCGTCACCAGGCGCAGGCCGTTCCTGTCCAGGCGTAATAAACGCCTGGTTAGCCTGCTATCCAAGGATGGCATAGCTTCCTTGGACTGCCTGCAACCCAGTGTCAAGGTCCACCAGTTCTCTGTTTGTGTGTGGGTGAACTCCTGTAGCCACCTGCGTATTTGGTTGAAGAGGATTGGCACGATAGGCTCGGATCCACAGACTGCCGTGCTAGATCCTCTTCTAGCAAGTTCGTCAGCTGCATCGTTACCTAGCGATCCGTTGTGTCCTTTTATCCATTGCAGTGTCACCGTGTTGCGACTGAACGGATTTCGAGGTTTAGCACACAAGTAGACCATGACCTGGGTGTGATAAAAAGCATCCTACGTTCTAACGTATGATACTTTTTTATCCCGGTAGTAAGGTCCCGTGGGTTAATTTTAGACCACCGTTTACCTCCCTCTCCTTACCTAGGACCGCGCCTGTATGGTCTTTTTAAAGTTACCAATGAGCAAGTCGTAAAAACAGAGAAAAAAAGACAAAAGCTAATGTTAATATAAAGTTTGAGAAGTCTTTTGCTTTCCAGCTATAAGTTTTTGTTCTCCATTCTTCATCCCTCAGGTTTATTCTAACTGTCAGACATCTACACTTCTACACTAATAATATTATAAAGAGATTTGTACTTTTTGTTTGTAATGAATAAACTCAAAAACTGCTGGACCGATTTAAAAAAATCTTTCACTAGTAGAATGCTATATTATCACTGCGTAACATAGACTATAATTTATAAAGATATCTCGCGGGCGAAGCCGCTGGCGGAAACTAGTTAGTAACGAGTTCCAAATAATTATTTGCAAGTTGTAGCTAGCTGAACGTTGTTTTCCCCATTCTGAGTTATAGGCACAGCTAGAACAATCAAAATCCCAAAAATTACCAAAGATTTTGAAAAAAATCTAGGAAAGAACCTAGAAAACAAGGCAGGGCTAGCAAAAAAGTAAGAGAGAAAAGAATGGTTGAACCAAAGGTAACAAATTATTACGGGGAAAGAACTTCAAAATATTTAGTCCCAAAGGTATTTAATAAATTAGATCTGTTAAGACAAAACCCTAAAGTAAGTAAAGGCATGTTAAAGTCAAAATTAAGGAGTTTATTTCTTAATAAAGACAATTCTGCCTGTATCGAGAAATAAACACCTAATAGCATAATTATAATTTATTATGAGTAATCTGTGATTCACACTAAGGGTTTGGTCAGGCCGGCGCGAGCGGGTTGCGGACGCGGCTCCGGACGCGGACACCTCCAGACAGACAGGTACGTACTTAAAATCTGTCAGTGTCCGATGTCCGCGGCTTGTCCGCAATCTGTCCGTTCCGGTGTGATTGATCCTTGACTGAAATTAGTGCATAGTTAATAGTTTTAAGCCTATACCTGTAAACAAGCGCTTCTCGCCATCAAACTGGAAAGTTTGGTGAGTAACACTGTAGAAGCAATAAATGTGAGTGTGTAATGTGTGTTTGAGAATAATTAAAAAAAAAGATGTTACTGATAGATTTTACATGATTATTTTAATTTAACGTTAAACCAATATTTAAAGATCTATGAAGCCCTCTACATATCCCACCTAAAGACTGGTGTCACTACAAAATTATAGCACATTCCAAATGTGTCAGCTTACTTTATTTGAGATCACGTAGCGACGCTCCCCCGCGCTTACCTAACACGTAACTCGTATTGTTAACAGGATACTAACAGAAGCAATGATAACGGCTAGATATTATAATATTAGGTATGACGTGACTTAAATTAAGCCAGCGTATTCAAAAATTAAAAGCGAACTTTTATACTTGTGCTTATTTTAGCAACGTCGATAATAACCCTTTTCTTTAATCAACCTTACAGTTGGTATTAGATCTTTTACAACCGAAAATTTGCTAAGTACCTAAAGACTTTTATGGCGTCAGGATATTAAAACTGAATTTGTTTTTCCACAGATGATCTGAATTGGAACTTGCAGTCGGCAAGCGTCGTCATTGAAGAAAGGGCAGTAAGACATGAGGAAGAGCAAAGTTAATTATTTATTTACTCGTAGTTTTGTGGGGCCTACATTCAAAATTATAATCAGTTCTTAACTATCCTATCCTATACTATTAAACGAGCAATATTTGTAGATATATATTTGTACTCACGTTCTCGAAATCGGCTCTAACGATTTCGATGAAAGATGTAATATAGGGGTTTACGGGGGCGAAATATCGATCTAGCTGGGTTTTATAACTGGAAAAATTTGTTTTCTCCGTATTTTCACCTGAAAAGAGCTCGGTCGCCCAAAGTTTTGAACAAGATAATGAATTTATGACATAAGAATAATTACATTATAATAATGACATGGCAGCATGGAATTAGTAAGTACCTACTCAAAATTCAAAATTCAAAAGTCATTTATTCTAGGCTGAGAATCAGCACTTTTCGAACGTCAAAATTCCATAAGACAGTCCCCCAAAAACGTCCACCCTTCACCACTTCCTAGTGCCTTTAGATCGGAAGAAGAATTACTATCATGGCAGCATGGAATAAGTAGTTACTATACATGGATTAGTATGAACTTTCCTATACTATTAAATGAGCATTCTCTATTTTCACCAGAGCAGAGCTCGGTCGCCCACGTACTTATGGAAACGAGCAATCAGAAGGTTATATACGTGGAAAAGATTTTCGGAACGCAGGCATACAAGATAGTGCCCAATCTTACAAACAAGTAGTAAGTCCCTAAAATAGAAGTACCTAATAATTAATTCACACTTCTTATAACCCCGTCTACACAGAGAAAGTGAAACAAAGCATCCATCAGCTGTTGTCCACACCACAAATGTAAAGAATCAACAAGTCAAACTAGCACAATACACAGTCGTAGGTGATGTGCTAACAACCGCTACCATTTACGAATTATGGCAGTTTTGACACCCAATGCTCTGGTTTTGGACGTGTGATATATGGATTTAGAAATCTCATCGCGAATGAACAAAGGAATAGGAGCATCGGTCATTTTTTTTGGTTTTTTGGCAGAGTATGTCCATGTATTTGCATCTTATTTGGGCCAGCATTAAAAGGTAACGCTTACGGCCGATACGACATGGATAACCCTTCTAGTCACTTCCAAATCCAATATTTCTGACTTTTCATCCACATTTTGAAATTGTAAACTGAATATTAATACTTACACCGGGAAACGAAACTTTTCCATTGTCAAACATCGGTCAACTGCTGTGATTGGTTCATTGAATTATTAACAGCCAATCAGATCACTTGACATGAGTTTAAGATTCGTCACGTCGTAAATTTTTGTTCCAGAAAAGCGTACAGGTTGACATAAAAGAGTCTGACGTGGTGATATTTGGAACTAAATATTTTACTTAAGTAATGCAAACCTATGATGATGGCACTACTTTGCCGACAAGTGCTAGTAGGTTTTAACTCACCCACAAGCAGCATTTTTAACAATTTGTTTAAATTCTTTTACTTATTTCCCATTCGAAGTTACCTAAGTGCGATAGTGGCGCCCTCATTTTGTACTTTTGAATTTTCAAAGAGTTGGGCAGTTAGAAAGTTGAAGCTAGTTGCCCATTCCCTGTATGACGAAACTGTCCTCTGCCAATGCCTTCGGCAGAAACAGGCGTGATGTTATTTTAACACGTCCAAAATTTTTAAGCACAAAAACCATAACGGTCTTTAGTTAGATCAACCCGATTAACCCAAATCTCATGACAAGTTTTCGCCATAGAGTAAGATCAAGTACATCATGTTCATTTAATATTTGTTTTATCAAATAGATCGATTCGTGTCTGGTATGGGAAACGCAAATATTGCTATAGCGGGACAAAATTCAATCGATTCGGTAGTTGAATGCACTGGTTTTGATCATATTTTGATAGTAAGTAGGTACTTATAAAAATTCAAGAAGGCTTCTTTATACTAGTTAGGTAGGCTGTTTGGGATCTCTTTACGCTATCAATATCGCACCGAACCCGATACAGAGCATCCAAAAGGTAAGCACGGTACACATGGCATGGCAATACGCCGTGTTCGGGTTCGCGACAAGTCAATCGTCATCCTGAAGATGCCTCGTTGAGGGGTGAAACACGTGTCAATTTCTTACAGAGTTTATTAAGACTTTTTAGGAATAGTTTATTGGAATAGATTACTAAATACATCTACGTCTGTTGCATTTTTAATAGATTTAAAGGTCACGCCTAAATCAATTAACTAAGGACATTGGATTTATGTAAGTGCTGTTTAACAGTTTAGTACATACACAGTAATTTAAAGAACATACGCCCGTCGAGAGAATGCGTTCGTGACACCTGTCAGTTGGACAATTTCTAGTAGTAATAAGGATCAAATTCGCAAAACACATATTCTTTACTATGAAACTGACAGGTGTCAAAAACGCATTTTCTCGGCAACTGGACTATAGTAACCACCGGCTCAGCTATTTGTAGATATCAAAGGATTTGCCTATCCTTTTTTTTCGGTGGGAAATTATCAAATAACTTTTCCCGCTCTAGGCGGAGCGGGAGAGTTTGTCAGACTCTTACTGACTAAAACCCACCCGTGTTCCTTCAGTTGCCATGTTGCCGGGGGTCACGATCTCCCTTTCGGTTTTCTTTGCAACTCCGGCAGGCATTGGCCCTAGCGGACTCCGTCAGTTCTGCTGACATCTCTTTGAGACGCGCGTAGAACACAACGCGCCGTCGACCCGGGCCTGGTCCTTATCGGACGGCGAGTTACCCATTGCTCACCGTCCAGGATTTGCCTACCCTGGAGACCAGGTTGAAACGTCAGATTATATGCCCATTACTACACTGGACCTTTCAAACTTTAATGTTACAATAAAACAATTCTTTCCGATCCCGAGTCAGCCTTTATGCAAAAATTTGCAAGGATCCTTCATCTACACAGATAAAGTAACACCTGTCTTCAAAGTTTGTTTACAGCTTTCAAAAGCCCCTGAAAACTAACCCTGAAATACTTTTCTCTCACGCCCCACAGCCTCCACCAATGAGTGAGTCACACTGCTCAACCGAGGTTACTAAACTCGTGCGCCGCTGTGGGTGTCTTGTGTAAGATGACACGGTGACTCAGTTGCGATTGATGTGATCACGAGAAAGGTAGGCCTGGATTCATTAATAAGATGATAATGATGAGTTTGAGAAGTGTGGAGGGAAGACGATTTTTTAAAATGTAATGATTGAACACTTGCTTTATAGGCAAGGTATTCTGGTAACATAATAAATTTTAATGCTTTCAGATGAACTACAAGATAAGGTTCAAGTATTAAAACCATAACTTCTCTAATGCGGTATTTACATGAGCCACTAAAATTGTGCAATTCTTGGCAATTTCGATACAATTTTGGAATTGCTGTAAATTGCTTGGTTTTGCCGACATGATCTAATTGTCTAAGAATTGGGCAATTCATTGAAAGTGTAAGAAAATCTTAAGGGTGCACTAGTCGTTCATTCTTCCATACAAACGTAGTATACTGATTACTTGTCTGTTTGACGGTGTACGTTCAAAACTAAAAATTTTGTCAATTTGCCTTGTCATTATCCAGCCCTGTATGGATGCAGATTTGGGAAATTAGTATTGGTTTGGAAGTTATGAGCGTCGAAACTTCCATAATTCAACACTAATTTTAACTCATCTTTGGGCGTAAATAAATAACTTATGTAGTACGAAAATGGCAAAATAGAAACCGTACAGGGATAGATAAATTTATTGAAAAGTTCAAATAATTTTACATTTAGTAGTTTTTCTTTAATATCTATACGCCCAAAGGTCTGTCCATGAAATTTTACGTGGTCGTTTTTGTTATAAATCATCGTCCATTTCACTAAATAAATATATAAATAAAAAAAACCGGCCAAGTGCGTGTCGGACCACGCACAATGAAGGGTTCCGTAGTTGGGATGAATTAATCCCAAAAACAAACTTAACTTTGTAGTTGAAAAATATGTTCTCCCATACGGAATGTATGGGAAAACATGTTTTTGCAACTGCAAAGTTAAGTTGGTCAATTATTACTTGTTAACCTGTAGAGCCTACTTAGCTGTGATAGTTTTCCTTTTAATTTCGTTATATCAGCTACTGTTGTGATTTTTTTCACATACCCAAAACCAACCATTTAGCCGGCAGTGGGGAGGACACTTGACTCTAACAAAAATTAGCACTTTAAAGCTTAATATTTCGCAAACGAATCCCTGAATCCAAAAATGGTTTCGACAAACTCACAATATTTTTGAAGGACCTTTCCAATGATACCCCTCACCATGGGGTAAAAAAATAAACATTACCATTTTAGGTGTATGAAAGGTACCCTAAAAAAAATGTTTTTCATAATTTTGTTTTACCACTTTGTCGACGTAATTAATATGTATATCTATGCCAAATTACAACTTTCTAGTACTCGGAGCTAGACCGCGGACAGACAGACAGACAGACAGACGGACATGACGAAACTATAAGGGTTCCTTTTTTACTACGGAACCCTAAAAACTAGATAAATAAATTAATAACTTTACTATATAGCATGCATTTTAGCCACGCCACCAACGAGTTCGAGCCGTCGACGTTGACTAGGGAAACCTTAATGCGTACTTCTAGAATGACAGAGATGAAAGTTTCACTGTGTTGCTGATTCGTGGCAAACATGGAAAACACAAGTCACTTAACACTGTTTCTATGGTCAAAACATGGTGCTACATTGTAATTGTTTTGTGAAAATTATATTGCCTACTATTAATTGACACTATCTCTATTGGCTCGAACAATATCCCTAGCTAATTTATTTATTTATTAAAACTTTATGCACAAGTAAAAATAGTGTACAAAGGCGGACTTAATGCCTAAAGGCATTTTCTACCAGTCAACCTAATCGGCAGTCAGCTAATCGTACACTATTATCATTATATCCAACTACAACATTTTAGTTGCTGTTGCTTTCGAACTTATTAAAATTAATGAGTAATATTCCCCCAGAATCATTCACTTAACAATTAAGCTGCACAGTAATAGCACGTTTCGATAATTAATTTATTCATAATATATGGAAAAATGAAATAAACAGACATCTTTACATTTCATACAATCGTAATGTCACAAACTGTAAATTGGATATCGCCTCGGGCCTTTTACATTACCACGAAGAACACAAAGCTCTTAGCAGGTGTAACATTGTGATTCGATATTTGACACATAACTTTATTTACTTGCAGATAGACTACTGCAATTTCGCATTCAACTAGTATGTGTCCATCATATTCACAGATAAATGAAATACAAAATTACTGCATTGTTATGAAAGCAGACATGAACTTTTCCAATTTTGTTTCTGTTTGGTTTGGTAACACATCGTGTTGGTAGGTGGCAGTTTTTACATGAGGTAGATTTTCTACAGATTAATGTGGAGCAGAAGATCGATTCTATCAAAAAACAAATTTATTCCTGGCAGCCGGGTTTCTTGTTTGTGCACATTGTGAAATTTAGGTATGCTTATAAATAAATACTTCACCATTAGAAGTAAACCCTAGAAAAGCAATATTTTTTTGAAGTGAAAACTTCTTTAGGTGCGTTGGGCATTTTTGAGATGGGACTAAACCATTGATTTCGCGACACCATGACGAAACCTCAATTTTGTAAACGCGATTGTTCTCTTTATTTATAAATTATATTACGGATCAATGTTCTATGCAAGTATTTTACTTTAAATTTTTCGGAAGTATTTTTATTTTTTGTAAACGCGATTGTTCTCTTTATTTAGATAAGGTTACGGACCAATGTTCTATACAAGTATTTTTCTTCTACCAAGGCGATCTTGTTCAAGTTTTCACTTCTTTCGGCACTCCTGGAGTGCCACCACTTATTTTATATTTATTTTTTATTTTGCAGATAATCCGTGTTTCTACCAAAAAGGCTCAAGTCCACATACACTGCAGTCGCACAGGTCGTGGGTTCGATTCCGGAGGAGTGAACTGCCATTGTCTCACATACGTTCAAGGCTCCTCAATGAATTAGTGAACGTACACACGTTTGTACTCTGTTTGAAAAGGTTAAGATGTAACGATATTGATTTGTTTTGAAGACCTGTCGAGCAGATGACCGCAGGAGGTCTTTATGTCACAATTTTATAATTTAAGGACATATTTGTGCTCATTCCTTAGCACTTAAATACGTAAGTGCATCATTTTGATACGTGTCAGTAAAGCAATTTTCATTTAGCCTTCGTTTATTATTTGTGTCGTCATTTACTTTTGTACAGAAATTATCAAAGTGCAACTATTATTTTATCAAAATGTATTTGAGCCGATAAAACGGGGAACACTCAACTTATAACATTTCTTACTCCACTTGGTTTTGCTGGGGAGAACTTTCATTAATTTTCCAACGATTTGTCAGTTTTTTCTTCATCAATCTATCTTAAAAGTATTTTGACTATCCTCTGAGATCTGATTCACTTGCCAAAATAATCCAAATTTAAGTACTATTGTTCAGATATGCGTTTCGTCGACAGTATATGTTATTTTACCATCTATTAAATATTGAATAGGTGGTTATACAATAAATGTCATAAATCCGTGCACTTTCACTAGTGCTGACATAGTGATGTTTGCGCATGTGCTGTTGAACCCAGTCTGCACAGGAGTCGCGCTCCATTCACACTGCAAACATCCAGCGAGTCTACTCACTGATAGCTGTACGACGAGCATGTAGTTTTGATAGTTTAGTCATGCTTTCGTGTTTTATTATAAAGTGTTTTCTCGACGAAATTGATCCATTCACACTTTTGAAATCGGCCGGAAATTGTGAATAACTTTAGCTATTCCTAAACGTCTATAGTTTATGAGCACCCGGACGCCGTGAGCGTTGACGAATGAATGCTCGTCGCGCACATACCATATATATTTTAATTAATAATATCTTAGTGTTATTTATTTTAGAAGTATGTATGTTTGTATGTATGTATGTAAGATGGACCGATGACCTTGTGAAGGCCACAGGAATCCATTGGATGCGGAAAGCACAAAATCGGTCGAAGTGGAGGTGCTTGGGGGAGGCCTATGTTCAGCAGTGGACGTCTTTCGGCTGAAATGGTGATGATGATGATGATGTATGTAAGTATTTCATATTATTAATTTATTTCAGTAAGTGAATTGTTTTTGAATTTATGTATTTTACTTTCTCTTTACCTTTCTCTTTCTCTTTATTTTACTTTCTCCTTTCATATCGCAGGTATGCTGGAAGAGATTTCATTGGAAATAAGCATCACCTTTGTACATATTTTTCTGTTCCTTTTGTCTTGTCTGTGTATTATTTGTGTATATAAATGGTTAAATAAATACCTAAGGCGCGGTACAACAGTCTTGGTCAAACTATAGTAAAGCACAGAACAACCTAATATGTTTTTTGTTGCTTTGCAGACTAAGTAGTGATGATCGAGAGTATTAATGTTATAAAGTCTGCAATCTACAACATGGATGTACAAGAAAGATTGAGTAGAGAATTTCTTATGGCATTAAATCCGCCTATGTACCACTGTACTATTGTAAATGAAGTTTAAATAAATAAACTGAGGAGTTTCTTACTTTTAAGCCTTCTTTAAAATTATGTGACATGATCGTACCGTATGACGTGAACGAATCCCTTAGATTTCGGCCATAATATTAGTTACGATGTAAATCTCTCAGAGGTTTTACAATCAAACAAGTATCAAGATTCTCCTCACCCCCCATATCGCACGCAACCCAACCCGGCGCAGCGTGTAAAGTTCACGAGAGCTAAATCGCAGCGAGTAAAGTGCGCGCGCGCAGATAAGAACACTCGACTACTGTCTGTCGGTCTATTTGTACGTGCGGGTACAAACATGCGTTATTAGATGTGTTATGTCCTTTAGGCATAGCGGTTGAGCTCGGGTTTGCTTGCATTAGGACTATAAAGGTTTTTAATATTCTTATCCATTTTGAAATCGAAATCTTCGTATCTGCTACGTATAATATAGTTATTCGTTTCTAACTACTAAGTATGTTTTTATTTTATTTTTCAAATCAAGAGAAGGAGCTGCCCTGCGATCTTTTCCAGACGTTTTACTGGAAATCTGTTTTTTTTAACCGACTTCCAAAAAGGAGGAGGTTATATGTTCGTCGCGTATGTTTGTTTTTTTTTATGTATGTCCACCGGTTTCTCCGTCAATTGTGGACCGATTTTGGAAATTCTTTTTTTGTTTGAAAGGGTGTGCTCTCGAATTGTTCCCATATAAATTTTATTAACTTTGCTTGGATAGTTTTTGAGTTAGCTACAAAATACGTATTTTTTTCCCACTTAGTATGTAGATGATATGATAAGTTTCTGTCACTGGTAGCAGGTAGTGGTATTCGAGTGTGTGTGGGGTAGGTACCACAACTAAAAACTGAAAAATAAAAACTTTTTCCAAAAAAAAAAACAACCGACCTCCAAAAAAAACACTACAAAGTGAAAAATAACTTTAATTTCGGAAGTCGGTGGCAAAAAACGAAAATATAAAACCCAAGACACCGACTTCCGAAATTAAAGTTATTTTTCACTTTGTAGTGTTTTTTTTTTGGAGGTCGGTTGTTTTTTTTTGGAAAAAGTTTTTTCAGATACTTTTTTTTACATACCTATGCAAGTAGATACATACTACTTAGCTACTATAAAAGAGAGCAGAAACTACAAGAACAGTCAAACCTGGGAAAACTCTATAAATGAGAGTAATTGCCAGATCCCGTAATTTTAACCGTCTAAAACCTCTGTAACTCATCATCTGTTACGACGCCTCTTTGAGGTGGATAACAAATAAATTCTATTGTGTCTCGGTAATGACAGTTGAAAGGATCATTAAGAATCAGAAACCTCTATAAGAGAAAGTCGTTTTACACTCGGACTCTATAACTAAGAGTGCTACTTGCCTGTACCTCTATAAGCGATAGTCGAGTGTAATTTAACATTTGCTATTTATGACTCATTCTTAAAGTTCGTGGAAATAACATTGTTTTTTTTTTCCTCTCTGCCTTTCCCAACCAGCCTCAAACTCTATAAGTGAGAAATGCCACTGCTGTACCTCTATAAGCAACAGTCGAGTGTAATTTAACATCTGCGGTTTATGACTTATTCTTAAATTTCGTGGAAATAGCATTGTATTTTTTTCCTCTCTACCTTTCCCAACCAGCCTCAACCTCTATAAGTGAAAAAGGCCGCTTCTGTACCTCTATAAGTTATAAACTTTTGTTACAGAGAAACCTCCATAAGCGAAAAAAAAGATCGCGGTCCCTTGAACTCTCGCTTATCCAGGTTCGACTGTATTTTCAAATTACATTTAAAAAAAATTTTTTTTTAAAAATGAATGAATTTTAATGTTTTTATGTAATTTAATGTATTGTATGATAAATAATGATAATTGAATGAAATAACAATGAGTAATGTTTTTAAGTATCTATTAATTTCTAATTGTTAAAATTTTATTTTTATTTGTTAATGTAAATGTTTTGTTAAATTTATTACTAATTAATTTATAATCAGAATATTTGTGCGCCATTGACGGCAAGACATAGCGTTCATTTTTATTATTATTAACATCTGTACTTTTTTTACTTACCTATGTTCTACAAATAAAAAAATTTTGAATTTGAATTTGAAAAAACACTTTTGCAGGACTTAGAGCAAAACCGAGTCAACGAACAGTCTAAGTCGTGAAAGCCCCACTTTCGCATAATCATCTTCACCTTACATAATCAATAGTCCAAAGAGTAAATAATATAAATGCTGCGGATCCTCACCTATTACCGTGCCGGGTTAAAAGATCGGCAGTGTGCGTAAAGTGACAGGTGGACGGTAATAGGGGCATCGTTATATCGGCTCTGACACCTTCGTCTGGGTGTCAGGAAGTTGATGGACGAGGTGTGAAAGTCTTTCGAAAGGCTAGTGTACCTAGATATCGACAGGCTGGGAATTGAATTGGAATGGATGGGATGGATTATGGGTCTATTTGAAATTATACACCATACAAAAGTTCTTAATTAGGTACATCGGTAAGCCCGTCTTCTAACAGATTCTGTTCTTGTGGTTTTTGGTCTACATAAGTATAAATTAGTAAGTTTTATTGTCAATTTACATTTTAATCGAGAATTAAATTTGTTTTTATTTTGTTATTGTAATTACAGGAACTTAATAATCTGTACATATAAAATAAAGAAACAAAGATTTTTTTCCGTTTGTCTGTTATCTATACTCCGTTTGAAATAAGATTAGACATTTAAAAAAACCTTTTTTATAGTCCGTTCAACCGATTTTAACTTCTATACCGTAGGCATAAGGATGGCATTAAAAGCAAAAAAAGTGGTTACAAACCAACTGTTTACTGCAGCTGTCATTTGTCATGCCGCCATCGCAATAGAAGTCAAAATCGGTTGAACGGACTGTAAAAAAGGTTTAGTTAAATGTCTAATCTTATTTCAAACGGAGTATAGATGTGTATTACGGTACTGAGTAAATTAACAGACTTGATTTTAGCGGTAGAAGAACTACGTTGCGAGATTTGGATTTTTTTACATGTTATGTTTTTGGTCGGATAATAACTAAGCAAAAACGGCTGAACGGATTTGGATGAAATGTGGCACACAGATAGTATAGAACCTAACTCCCTATCTATAGGTAGTAAGTTCCCATGGAATATTTTCTGATATCCACACGGGCGACGCCGCAGGCAAATGCTAGTCTTGTTCTTTTCGTGTGGTTAGTGCCTAAACTGGTGTCAGAGTTTTAAAGCCGCCCATGGGCCTCTGAGTTGGCTTCACATGCCGTCGAGAAATATCTCTCAGGCATGCCGGTTTCCTGACGATGTTTTCCTTCGCCGTTGCAAAAGCCAGTAATTAATAAATTGAAAAATATTCCCAATACCACCCACGATCCTGGCTTTATTTTCCTTTCCATATGTCAGTTTTTGATCTAAATACTAAACAAAAAACAACATTTTTCAGGATGTCACCACATAATATTTACTAATGTCATCACCACGTATTAAAAAAATGCTAACATAAGTAAACTTCAAACAATGGTACGTATGCAGAAATGTTATTCTAATTTGCGATTGGTCCAATATTTGCGTTAACCGGGAGCCAATGCACTTTGCGTTTACAAGAACAAATATCACTTTAAATGGTGTTTTCAATGAAAATAAAAGGTAAGAAGTATTTTTATGGCTTCTTTGTGGAACTCATTTTTCGGTGTGTTAAGAATGCGTGTGTTTTTAACACACTTTACATATAACACTCTCTTCCGTCATACCTCTGAGAAAATGCAGTTTGTTGAGTTTTAGACATAACAGGTTTTAAAAATAATGATCTCCATTTGAGGTTACGACAAAAAATATGTCTTAGTCACAAACCTTTTTTTTGGGTGGGAAATTATCAAATAACTTCTCCCGCTCTGGGCGGAGCGAGAGGGCGTGTCAGACTCTTACTGACTAAAACTCATCCGTATTCCTTCAGTTGCCATGTTGCCGGGGGCCACGGTATCCCTTTCGGACTTTCCCACAACCCCGGCAAGCATCGGACCTAGCGGACCCCGTCAGTTCTGCTGACATCTCCTTGAGGCGCACGTGGAACACAACAACCCTT
This sequence comes from Agrochola lychnidis, assembly GCA_963680765.1. NCBI lineage: Eukaryota > Metazoa > Arthropoda > Insecta > Lepidoptera > Noctuidae > Agrochola > Agrochola lychnidis. Next base: position 23,383,864 of record OY796866.1, read on the forward strand.
CAATCCTAGCCTGGTCCTTATCGGACGGCGAGCTACCCATTGCTCACCGTCCGCAAGCCCACGCCTACGGTGGCCAGAAATCGGCCAGGACCCCCGATGTCCAGGGCGTCTCCTGCGGCGGTTAGGGGCGTGAGGGCGCGAAATTTGCCTCTCCCTCATGCGTTCCGCCTCCTCCTTCTCAAGTATTACTACTTCGCAGAAGGAAGTGACGGCCTCCTATCTCGCTCCGTACCATGGCCTGGACCAGGGCTGGACGCGAGAGATCACCGCCACCGATCGCCTCCAAGAGGACACGGGGATGCGCCACCCAAGCCAGGCAGACCTCCAGCGTATGCTCTACCGTGTCCTCCGGGCGATCCATACAATGGTGACACCCGGGCGTTGCCTCCCGCCTTATCCTGAACAGGAACCTCCCGAAACAACCGTGTCCGGTGACAACCTGCGTCAGGCGGAAGGTTAGGATGCCGTGGCGCCTCTCTAGCCACTCCTCAAAGAGGGGATTAGTCATAAACCTACGTACGTAGTAACAAAAAAAAACATTATGTTTGAATTTCAAATAAAAAGAAGTACCCTCCATTACACGTACAAAACCAATCACTTACAAACGCATTCAACTTTACACATAAAGCCACAAAAACTATAAATCTAAATAACTCACATTTACTTTACCTTTAGTTTCGCAAAACCCATCCTAGCGTACACATACGTGCAAACAAAAGTGTACAGCCCGGTCGCGCCCTCTGGTGAATTTGCATGTGACACATTGTGCTGTCAATCACGAATGAGCACGCGCCTTCAGATCACCGATAAATCTACATACAGATGGACGAAGCGAGGAATTGGAAAACCCTAATGTGCTGGCACTAAACTAAATGATAATATTTTATTATAAAGTTATGGTTAACGTATAAATTGTTGTAGATTGTTTAGAGACCGTAAAATCCGTGAAGTGGTCTGAGGAATGTGGAATGATTCTGTCCGTATTTGCTTTTATAATCGATATCGTTTCGCTATTTTTTTCCCATAGATCATGGGAAGGTCCGCCTATTAGAAAGAGTCATCGATAAAAAATATGTTAATTTCAAGACCATGTTGGTATTTTTAATTATTTAATCGATCCATACCAGTTTAAAAAATTGGTTTGCAAATTGTATTCTGCTGAATTAGAATCAGATTTAGAAACTAAAACCACACGCATGTTATCTTTTTCTTGGGAAAACTGGGCCGCGTAATTACATGAAAGTGTGACCCTTGCACAACTTATTTTGATATCGAGAACTTCAGTTATCGCTTACCAACCGAATATCGATGCTCCTTCACAGTTTTATAGTTTAAATTGCAAAGATTTTAAAATAGTTCGTTAATCAGTTGGAACCACGCAATTTAACAAATAATTCATTAAAATAAGTAATGAATTTCTTCCACGCGCTATGCAACAATCAATCTCTTTCTGACTGTGATCTGTTTCGTAAGTGAGCCACCAAACTCATTGAAACTCATCAGTCTAAGCCTACGCTTTAAATTATTATTAAACATTTGCTAAACGTTGGTTCTACAGTATATTAAATCGATTTGTTGTGAGGTCCAGAAAAAATGGGAACATTTTTATAGGTAACCGAGCATATTTTATATTTTTTTAGCATTATATTTGATTAAAAATAACAGGTCTATAACTAAATGGGGTAATTTTCTTCGTAAGATTGATTTAACTCTAAAATTATATGGATTGACAAAAGACAATTTATGAAAATATCAAAAGGTTACCTAATTGATGAGATAAAAATAATTAATTTAGCGGAAGAAACCCAATCGGGGTTTCTTCCGCTAAATTAATTATTTTTTTTCAACTATTATTTTAATAATATTTTATAAATAAAAATTCTCGTGTCACAATGTTAGTTACCTTACTCCTCCGAAACGGCTTTACTGATTTTTACCAAATTTTATATGCATATTCAGTAGGTCTGAGAATCGGCTACTATCTATTTTTCATACCCCTAAGTGATAAGGGTTGTCCACCCCAAACAAATAAATGGCAAAACAACGTTTGCCGGGGTCAGCTAGTATTTTATAAATACCTACAGCTGTATTCTTTTTTATTACCAACAGTGTACGATACGAGTGTTCCCATTACTAAATATGGCGGTTATCAATTTTTCACCCAAAAATCTCGAAATAGGCGCGATATTTTAATTTGGACAGATCAAACAGAAACATGCTCAATTATATTTTTTTTTTTTTGTAAACTAAATTACTCGGAACGAGTGATACGATTGCGTGAAATTCTTGAGTTATATTTTGATCTGGGGAAAAGAAATCGATGGAGTCGCTCTCGTGAATTTTATTTAAAGAATCTAAGGTCAAAAGACAAAATTGAGTAAAATAATAAATTTATTAGAAACTAAATTCTTTATTCTACGTGTTGGTGACATCAAGGGCTTGTACATAGATCCTAAATTACTCTTTTAAATAATAATAAAGTTGTTGATGTTACTCATTTAGTCATTCTTCTCTTAGGCTACAGGCACGAAACCAGCGTGCAGCAACGTGGAGTGATGGCCGAGCGGGGCGGTAGCGACGCGATGGTACAATATTGCACCGTCGCCACTGGCACCGCCCACCGGCCATCGCTCCTCACCGCTGATTTCGTGCCCGCAACCCTAAAAAATAAAAAGCGTCTCACAAGATGCAGTTTTAAATATAGCTTAAAAATTGACAATCTGCCAGCCAAATCAAGACAATCACATGATAAAGATTCAAACACGCGCTTCCATCAATCATAGCCGATTAATTCAACAACAATAACAACAGGGAATCCCTATGTTTATCACAGAGCCATAAGCAAATGAAAGTGATTGTCCTGTCGGCTCCGCAGACGCCTTTGTTCTAACCGCAGTGAGTAACGCTTCCATATCGACAGCCCACCAGCGCGAGCGCATAACAAAGCTTTTGTAAGCGTGTAGGCATTTGTACTTAGGTTACTTCAATTTAAGGCTAAAAGTATAATTTAAAGTTTATATTGCAGATTTGAACGGATAGGATGGTATAACGACAGCTGTCACAACAGTGCTGAGGCAATCGCCCCATGTAAAATATTGGTATTAAGCTGAACCCGGTTAGACTGGACGCTGACCTCAACAAAGTTGAGAGAAGGCTGGGCAGATGATGATGATGGGGGATGGTAAAAAGACAAAAGAAAGAAAGAAATATTGTTCATTATTACGATAAATGGTGACGTAATCTTTGAAATGGACCAGCGATATTTTCGGGAACTAGAAAATCAAAAGAGATATTTTATTTATTTATTAAGCTTTATACAACATAGAAGGTACAAAGGCGTACTTAATGCCTCAGGCCTTAGGATTATTACGTACTAATTTCTATCAATTTTTAGGGCAGCATTCAAAACGTTTTTCTAATTCTTAGATCTTTTATGAGCACCAAAGCATTGTGCTTACTTTGCTTGTCAGTGGAATGTGTTTCCCCAAGCTGACCCATACCCTAATTACGTAACTTATTTTCGTTAACAATTTTGCCTAATTTGTTTCATATTGACAGTTCAACAACATTCATTCCGTTATTTACGTTGTTGAGCAGATTTTTTTTCCAACTTATGAAGCAATGGATTAGCAATCTGTTTCAAATCGAAACAGATTGTGGTTATGTTGTATTACGCAATTAGGGTACCGGGCTGCAGACCTGAAATTATCACGCATTTGAAATGATTACTTAACCAATTAAAGAAGCTACGTAGCTTCTAGTAATGCCATTAAAAAAAAACCATAGAAAATGTTTTGTTTGTTCACAAATTCACGTTAGGGCTTGGGCCACATTTACTGCCACTGAGTGTATGTTCCGAAACCAGGATGACACGCTCAACATTCGCGTTTACGAAGACTAGACCTATGAAGCTGTCACAGAATAACAAGAGAATTAATTACTCTTCCCACATATTCAGCATTGAGTTTATCGGATCAAGGGTAATGCTTGTTTCACTTGCACAAAGATCTTACCTTTCACGAGAGAACCGATCGCGTATGATTCATATTGACTAACAATCGCATCATGTCACAGTACCAACATACGCCCTTCGCCTTAATATGTTAATGCGCCATTACTCATGAAAATATTGCTTATTGGAGATATTGCTTTTTAGTGTATCTTCTGTCATTTGTGTGTTTATTGTATTTTATCATTGGTTTTAGTTTAAGGCAATGTACGGTTCTAGGCCTGCCTAGGTCGAAAAGTTACACCATTTCGTTAGGTTTTGGTATATGCGTAAAAATATGTGACGCAGAACTAAAGCTTTTTTTGAAGTGAAAACTTCTATAGGCGCGTTGGGCATTTTTGAGATGGAAAAAATCAATTGAACTCGCGACACCGTTACCGACACCTCATTTATTTATTTGCATGTATATAAGTAGTATGTATAGATAGGTGGATAAATTATTTCCTCGGTTTTGTAGTTAGGCTCCTTTTTAACGATGTCCAATTTAGTTTAGTCATAATGCAAAATTGTCCAAGTTGACGGCAAATACTACTTACAAATATATCATGTAATCGCGTACTTACGTCGAGATCTATAAACGTCACTTAGCACGTGCTTTGGCTTAGACATGTTCCCGTTTCTATCTTGCACTTGTAGTTTGACAGTTGTGCGACAGTGACAGGAATAACGCTTAGCCAAAGTACGTGCTGAGTAACGTTCTAGGATCTAGGAAGTAGTGAAGGGCGAGCGTGTTCGGGGACTGCCTTATGTAATTTTGACGTTCAAAAAGTGCTGATTCTCAGCCTAATTTGAATAAATGAGTTTTGGTTTGATTTCGTTTACAGATCATAGCGTCAGAATTGTACAAAAATTCCGTCTTACTGGACCTATGTTGTTATAATGCTGGTATGGGCAGTAAAAAAGTAATTCTTAAGGGATGCGAAAATAAAACTGAATTTATTATAAACGTGTAATAATTATTTAAAAGAAAAGTAAAAAAAATACAAACCAAAGGTAAGAAAATACCTCGTTTATGAAACGCTGTGTGTTCATGAAAGACAACATAAAGATACAAATTTAATTAAAAACTAAGAAAAAGGTTACATGCCAATAGCTCAAAAAAAAAAAAGCACTACTCGGTTTTAAATCAGTCCGCAAAGGAACGACCTTCACCCATCTGTTTAATGGATGAAAAGTATTTTAAATCAAATTTAGTATGTTAGAAAATATATTTCGATTGGGTTGGTTAAAAAAATTCTGGCCGGATTATTAAAAAATTTCAAAATGACTTTTTTCAAAACTCCTTGTTTACTTAATATGGGGGGAAGCTAAGGTTAGGTTTTGTTCTTCTGAGTAGTATGCAGTGGTTGAGGTGACATCTCAACGGCTTCTCATTTAGTACACGTTGACTTAAATCCGTAGTCCAGAGCAACCGGTGTTACATCTACAAAGAAAACGTGAAAATGGCGCAATTAATATAACAATATGGAAAGGCTTCGACACTTTGATTTAAATAGGGCATTATCAGATTAACTAATGTAAAGGTCATTTACAAATCTGCACCGACGAATTTGTGCCCTATTGGTCTGAACTTCAGACCAATATGGTACAAATTCGTCGGTTCAGACTCTAAACGCATGCGGGTGTACAAATCGAGAGGATCAAACTTGATTTACATAGGATAGAAGTTTTAACCGTCGCAAGGCAATCGATTTTGAGGCCGTAACAGCTAGCCAGCCTTTAAACGTTATGAAAAAGAAAATATTTATAGGGACCCTTAAAAAAAATTTTGAACCTCAAATGAAAATGCATGTTTTAATAAAAGATCGTCTTTTAAGTTTTTGGTATTTAAATAAAAACTCCAAGCGTAGCCCTCTGCATTGCTGTCTGCATAGGTCATCACTGACAACACGCACTGGTCAAAGACTTTTGTCTTGAGACACTGTGGTATGTGAGACGAGAAGATATTGCGTTGCTTCACGAACGCTGCCCAGCCGAGTCGGATTCAACGATTGACCTCTTTCTCGAAGTTGGACCTAACTAGCTAGACAATTTGTCTTAGGTAAACATAGTCGTCCACAACTTCGAGCGTAGCGTCTCCGATCTTCATGAGAGTGGGTGTCACATGGGCATTTGACATGACCTTTGTCTTGTCCATGTTCATTTTAAAAACCACTCTTTCGGAGGCTCTACTGAGGTCATCGAGCATTGTACTACGAAAAAAAACTATCTGTATCGTCAAAATTAGTCAGCGGAAAATTTCCATCGTGATATTTTTATTACGGTGTGCTATTATTAATCTTGATCCTACCGATTTTCAATTGATATACATATGAACTACGCTTCTTTGATACTATTTTAACGCTTTATATTTAATCTGCCTTGCAATATTCATCCGTTCATCTGTTTATATAAATGTATGTCCAAACAAAATAGTAGTTTGTTTGCCAAGGGAGCAAAGAACTATTTTTAAGGCGAGAGTGTTTCTTTGAATCCAAAGCGGAGTGAAGGATTCTAAAGTAGAATCCTGAGCGCAGCAAGGGATTCAAAGTACGTCACTCGAGCTTAAAATAGTGTTGCTCTTGAGGTGAACACTCTACTTTTTATCACCCTCTATGAGAAAAAAAACGTGTGATTCGACCCCCATCAGGAACGAAGTTCCTTCTCAAGTAAGTTTTTTTTATCGCTGCCACCATCGTGGATTTACATTTCGACCTCACTATCGGCTTAAGCACCCTCAAAAACTATGAAAACGACACCCATGACGAAAAATTTGAAAATTTTCGCAGCCGTCATCTTGGATTTTCATTTTGACCTCACCATCAGTTTGAGCACACTTAAAAACCATTAAAACGACACCAATGACGAAAAATTTTAAAAATTCTAAACCGTCATCTTGTTTTTTCGAATCAACGTATTTTACGTACGATTTTCATTTTGGTCAAATTCACACTTTCTCTCTCTCTCTTGCCAGCCCGTTACTTGTTCATACAATGTTCGTGTTTAATCTCTTTGGTGATCGGAACTTTTACTAACAATATCCACATTCTAAATTCAAAGCACTTTTAATCCCTAGGGATTAAAAAGCAATTTTAGTCCCTGTTTACGAAGAATAAACTAGCTCTTTTTGAATAGATGTGATAAAAAGGATTTTTTAAACAAAATTGTTCGTTAAAAAACGAAATACCTATGCATTAATCTACGACCCACATTTATGCTAATTTCATATTCCCGATAAATCAATATAGGTTTTGATTTAACCAAATTCCACTTCACTGCTGATTTTATAAAAGGTCTGAAGTCCAATTTTTTCGGACGTACAATTAATATTACGTATAATATACAGTTGATCAAAGTGATTAAAAAAGGTTATTTGAATTTTTTGAAGATACGAAACGAGGTTCATATTAAATCATATGGACTGTTTCATTAATATTTTTAGTAAATCGAAATGGAAATTATTAGGCTTTCGATTAAAAACATGCCTTTTAAAAATATTTTGTACCTGTATTTAGGATTTCCTTCAACAATGAAATCGTTTGGAAACATTTCATCAGAAAGACTGGAACAGCGCATCTTTCATCCGTGTAACCTTCTTTACATTGACAGACAGGTTCACTCTTTTCGTTCAAATAACAATCGCCGCCATTCAAACAGTACCCCTGACATATGTCGAGTGCACACCTGTCGCCAGAGTAACCGGCATTACATCTGAAATAACGAAAATATGAGTAGGTTAGCGCAATAAATTAAACAAGGAAACCGATAAACCAACATACGAAATAGATTTTTACCGGCATATAGCTTGTCCTTCAATAACACTACAATTCCCTTGGACACAATAGTTGTGACAGACCAGGCTTTCATTTGTAGGAACATTGAGGGAGTTATCTTTGGACACTGAGTTCTTTGATATCAGTGCTTGGCAGTCCCGCACATCTTGAGTTTGATCTTCTATTTTATTGTTCGCTACTATAGAAAGATGAGGTCTTAAAAATGAATTCGTATAAATTTTATCAGATGTCGCATTGCCATTTTTCTGTATTTTCCACACTATGTTGTCCCAGTCCATCCAGTAAATGAAATCTTTAGATACGGATAATGATTTTGTCTTGACATTTTCCTGGTTTCGTTGACTATACAGTGTATCTAGGCTTTCTCTATTCAAATCTCTACTTTTAATTAAAAACACGAAAAAATCCGATGTGATATACTCATTAGGGTCTTTAAATTCATTAATAAAGTACAATTTCTGTGTCTGCTGGTCAATGGTTAAGAAAGCGAAACGACCCGGGTCAGTTACGCCCACAATTTCTCTATCAGAGCCATTTAATCGAGCCCTCTCTATTGTAGTGGAAAAGATATCCGTATTCGTCCAGTAAATATACCTGTAATTTGTAAATAACTATTAATTTACAAGAAGTCCAAATTGTATTTTGTTTAGTTATAATAATATATTACAAACGTACCCTCTACAGCTATCTACGGCAATAGCATAGTTCAATCCTGATTTGATTAAAAGATTTCCGTTTAAACTGTTTTTGAATCCAGGCTTTAATGAAAACCAAAAGATAGCTTCTGAGACCGAAAAGTAGACTAACTCTGTGAACGGGTCATAGGTAAGACTTTCGATGTAGTCGTATGTATTGTTGATTTTTATCATAAAAAAAGATTGGCGTTCAATGGTTGCTAAGTTCAAACTATGAAGAGAGATGTTCAAAGTATATTCTCCGCCTAAAAACAGCATTCTGTTTCGTACAGCATCGTATGTTAAATATTTAATACCAAACTCGAAGTCTTCCGAGTGAGTTTGGGTTTCGTTGTTATAAAATTCTAGTGTAGTGCTAGTGGTAACAGCGTAGTCTGAAAAACAAAAATATATTATTTCAAACGGATAATCTTAATTAACCTTCGGAACCCGGAAGAAATGACTACCGGATCATGATGAAAGAAAGAATGAATAATGTTTATTTGAATATTAACGATAACTTATTATTTTCTTGGTCATGATATTTTCGTCTCAAATATTTTTATTAATTAATTAATTATAATATTAGCAGGGGAACAGATAGACCGAAACAGGGGGCCTACCACCAGCTCAAAAGCAGTATTATTTTAATATTACTTCAGTGAAAAAAAAAAAACCCAGTATACCAAAATAATCACGTAGACTGGGTCAATGAAGCAACACTACAAACCTTCGAAATAGAATTGAAATTCGTACCAATTAACACTTTTACAGACGTCATTTATACGACGTGAGGGGCTTGTGGCTAAGTAATAACAGCTGCACGGGTCGATCGATCAGGTTAAGCTACGCTTGCCGCGGTTAGTCCGTGGATGGGTGACCATCTTTACATACCAAGTCCCCTCCGTGACTCGGAAAGCACGTTAAGCCGTTGGTCCCGGCTGTCATTTGTAGATCTTTGACAGTCGTTACGGGTAGTTAGAAGCCCAAAAGTCTGACAACCTGTCTTACCAAGGGGTATCGTGTTACCTAGTCACTAGGTTGTGGAGGTCAGATAGGCAGTCGCTCCATGTAAAATACAGGTACTCAGCTGCATCCGGTTAGACTGGAAGCCGACCCCAACATAGTTGGGAAAAGGCTAGGCAGATGATGACAGACGTCATTTATCGCACATAGAACTGAAACGATCCAGACACCGACAATATCCACAAATAAGAAATTCACCCATTCATATTGTCGTACCTTATTACCAAAACGCTTTCATTCAATCACCACATTTACTTCCAAGTTAAAGTAAATGTAGTGATTAAATTAATGCGTTGGAAGTTTCAACATACATAACACACGGAGGAGATGATACATGATATAGATAGTGCAATCCACGAAGACGCGCGCCACTCCGCTCCGCGCCGTACTAGTTCAGCTTACAGTACAGTAATCGCGGAGTGGGGCGCGTCTTCGTGGATTGCACTATCTACACCTAAGGACACGATTATCAGCCAAATTCTCCTTCTTCAACGTCGATCAATCGATGATTCTTTTTGTATATTTTATAATAGCTTCGAACAGAAAGCGGCCACTTCGAGAACCTTAACGATAACCTTACAAAGGTCTTCCATAGTGCAGGTGTTCTTGCACAGAGAACACGTCAAGAGGTGAGGCATCTTTTGTGGGAGATTTCCAGATCGGCCATGGCAGTTGATGGCCCGCTGGGATCTTTTCTGCAGGCACAACATAGTCAGTTGGAGGGGATTTTTGAGAAGACACAGTTTAAAAATATCAACCAAATTGCCTACAAACTCTACTATATAAAATCCTAACAGTCTGTATAATAATATGAACATATGGGTTTGTTAGGTTTCAATTTATTATACTGGCAGCACCGAAAGATGCGATGTGTCAAAAGTGGCGCGAGAACGGCTTTCTGGGTCTGGCGCTCGTGACGGTAAGAGGTGCTTAGTGGCTGTGTCGTTAAAAAGACAGATTGGCATAGTATTGGTTGGAGATTTACTGTAAATTAAGGTAACCTATTAGTTTTATGGTAAATATTAGAATACTGATCAAATAGTGATATTATGTGGGTAATAGGAGATGTGATGGTATGGTGTAGAATATTGAATTTGATGTTGGCAAAGAAATATAAATGAATGACAAAACATCTTGGTGTTTCATATTATCCCTTATCCCTGAAATATTATAAATATGTAACGATAACGTGTAAGATTCATGCAAGATTAATTTGGGGGTTAGTATGTATCTATTTTGAGGTTAAATAATTATATTCGGAATTAAATTAGTTATTTTTCAGTAAGGATAGTTTTTATTATAGGTTATTATTATGGGTCGTATTTCCCCGTACTTGCTCCTTTTGTGCTTGTGCACTTTATTTTTTTGTTCATGCATCACGTTTAGTGTGAATATAGTACATTACTGTCGCGGCCTGCAACAGGGGCATTGATGGACGATCGTGAACAACAGACCAAAGCGAATGATACGGTGATTCCCCAGAAAGTCGGGGTGGCGCTGCGTTATGATCCAGTGAGTCGGATGTGGTACAGCGCCGCCTTCAACCAACTCCTGGTCGACGCCATCAGTCAGCTGCTGGCGTCGACCAGGAGGTGGTTGAAGGGCTGTGCTTGTCGACCGGCCGAAAGCACAGTGCCAAGGTTGCTGATGAAGTTGAGAATGATAACCAGGTAAGCGCGTTCACTGCATGCTGGTGGTCAGGATAGCCGTTAAAGCTGTGGGTGCTGGCTGGTTGTGTTAATCGCAGCTCAAAAGTATGAGGAAGTGGTAGATGACGATAGATGGTGATAGATGGTGATGAGTAGTGCACGAAGGCTACGCTGACAGTATCACGTTGGGGTGACTAGTATAGAGGAATGAGGAACAGGATTTAAAGTTAATCCTCTATAGAAAATTGAAGATCCTTCGACCAGACGGGTGTCGTGTCTGGTGGGCAACTGCTTGACTTCGGGTTTCAGTATTCAAAAAATTAAATCAAAATACTGTTGAACTTGGATAAGCGAGAGTTCAAGGGACCGCGTCTCTTTTTCGCTTATGGAGGTTTCTCAGGAACTCGAGTTTCTAGCTTATAGAGGTACAGGAGCAGCCTTTCTCACTTATAGAGGTTGAGGTTGGTTGGGAAAGGTACAGAAGAAAAAAACAATGTTATTTCCACGAAATTTAAGAATGAGTCATAAATAGCAGATTTTAAGTTACACTAGACTGTCACTTATAGAGGTATAGGTGTGGCCTTTCTCACTTATAGAGGTTGAGGCTGCATAGGAAATGTAGAGAGGAAAAAAAAAGTATTATTTACACGAAATTTAAGAATGAGTCATAAATAGCAGATGTTAAATTACACTCGACTATCGCTTATAGAGGTACATGCAAGTAGCAATCTCAATTATAGAGGTCCACGAGTGTAAAACGACTTTCTCTTATAGAAAGTTTTAGACGGTTAAAATGACGGGACCTGGCAATCACTCTCATTTATAGAGTTTTCTCGCTTACCCAGTTCTCACTTACCCAGGTTTGACCTAGAATATGTAAGTGGCACTACAAATTGGCATCCAAATGTACGTTTTCTGGTAAATTTGTTTACATTTTGATCGGATACTTTTAGCACAGATCATATCATCATTTGTTTACATTTTGATCGGATACTTTTAGCACAGATCATATCATCATTCTTGTAATTCACGAGCGCGCGTGTAATTCAAATAAATAAAACAATATTCTTCAGTTATCAAGTTGTTTTTTGAACGTTATCTGCTTTCCTGTTATGAACTAACTTAAAATTAATATTATACCGAGTTCACAAATTACTAACATTATTATTTCTTGTTAATTATTCAATGATGATAAGCAAATGGAAATAACAAACCGAAAACAATTAAAATGAATTATTTTAGCTGTTCTGAATTGAATGATAGCGAGTTGATTACGCCATCCTATCCATCTACTGATACTGATACTACTTAAGGAAAGCCATTTTAATGAAAAAACAAGTTTATTACAACAACACCACACACGCAATAGTAGATTGTTATACGAGGGGCTAAAATAACCCATTGTAACGAGGTAGTTTTACTCCCGAGCTATAACAAGGGAGTAAATAGAAACCGAGTTATAATGGGTTTTAGCGCCGTGTGTTACACTCTACTTTTCACTACGATTGCGAGAAAATAAAATAATCCAATACAATATTAAATTGTTTATTTTATTTAAATGTACAATTTGTACAATTCTGGATATTTAACGAGATGTTTTTTTTCCGGCAACTTAATTTCAGTCCTTTGTGAAGATGTTCTCACTAAATGACGACATTTTCACTGTTGTAAATTATATGACGGTCACCAATTCAATTCGTAATTTGAAAAAAATTCTAAAGATTTCGCGCCAATGCCTTTTTTTATTTCTTCTGTAGGCGCAACGCAATGCACGCATTCTATCGAAGAGATATCCGCATTTAATTCTATTTTCAAAAATAAAATGTTCTTCTTTTTTTTTGTGAACCAGTAATAAGTCGAGTCCATAATCATGATTATTTTCTTTCTTTCTTTTTTCTAATTGTGGACCGATTTTGAAAATTATTTTTTGTTTGAAAGGGTATGCTCTCGAGGTGGTCCCATATAAATTTTATTAACTTTGCTTTGATAGTTTTTGAGTTAGCTTCAATAATACGTACTTTTTCCCACTTAGTATGTGGATGATATGATAAGTTCCTGTCACTGTTATTTACATAGCAGCTAGTGGTTTTAGAATTTGTGTGGGGTAGGTACCACAACTAAAACGTGAAAGAAAAACCTTTTTCCAAAAAAAAACATCCGACTTCCAAAAAACACTACAAAGTGAAAAATAATTTCGGAAGTCTTACTTGCTACCGAATAAAACATTAGTATCGTTGAAACCAAGAAACTTGTACTCACCCCAGGAAAAGGAGTGCGCCAACCCCACGTACAGCGCTACCAACGCCAGCAAATACTGCGTTCTACACATTTTGTACCCCTTAATGACAAAATTGTTGAAATAAACTAGAAGTAGATAGTGCGTCCACCTCTGGTGGTCACTGGTGGAATATTAAAGCAAATACTGCATTTCCTTAAACATTAAACGAAAAATTGTACAATATATTATTATATTTAATTAATTACAAAAACATGCGCAACTCCATGATAAGAGCAGCTCTTATCACATGTAACAACCTGATAACTAAGCGGACGCGGTCACGAAAATAGGAGGACACGGTAACCATTTTTCCCTGTAACCGATCTTACACATATACAGTCTGAGTCTTTGTAATGTGCACATATCGAAATGAGGGAATCTATGCCAACTTTATCGACGGAAAAAAAAAAACTAAAAGTAAATTTTTGGTTTTTCTTTTTGTACAATTTGTTTTTTTTTTTTTAGTTCCGTTTTGCGTCTTATTAAGAAATTTTACAATTATTGTAAAAATTCATGAAAAAACGAGATTTTTGCTAAAACAACATGTTTATTTTCAATTGAGGGTAGTTTTTTTTCCACAATTTTAATTTTATAAGAATACCTAATTACTTCCAATCATTATGGAGTTTGTTTCATCGCGATAGATCATTTAGTTTAAAAGTTACACCGTTTTATTACAATTTTTTTTAAATTCCGTTGAAACATTACGTTTTTCTTAAATTAGATTTTTTTAAATATTTTTCCGTCGATAAAATTAAGCATAGATTCCTTCATTTTGGTACGTGCGCATAAAAACTCACACTGTATGTAGTACCTACCTTCTTACATAAATATTAATGTACGAATTAATAGATTAATATGAAATATAAAGTTGCACATAGATATAAAAGTTAAATGACTATACCTACTTCCTAACTTATTTTTATTTGTTAGTATTATTTGCCCGCGGCTTCGCTCGCCGTTGAGGTCGGAAATTATCCCAAGGGAACATACTACTTACTGGAATTAAATGTGCCATGTTATGTTCTATAATCAATTACGATAATGGAAAAGTTAAAAATGTATTGGATAGACATAAGCTACTGAAAAGTTTATGGCAATTCTGTTGAAAGTTCCAGTAGAAATACGAAATGCTTTGGAAGCGATGTCTAGCCCTTTTGTTGTGTTCTGTATTCTGAGTATAGAATGAATACACGTAAACTAGCCCCAACTGTCAAATTTTATAACAGCATCAACTAAGTATTCTATCACCGACTAAAACAAAAACAGTTGTTTGAGCCACTTGACAGAGATATGTTAAAAAATAGTGGACAAAAATTATATTTTAAGTACTTATTCACTAAGAAATAATCCCGACAGTTTACAAGCATTTGCAATTTAATTGATATCATTTTTTTTTGGGTGGGAAATTATCAAATAGCTTCTCCCGCTCTAGGTGGAGCAGGAGGACGTGTCAGATTCTTACTGACTAAAACCCACCCGTGTTCCTTCAGTTGCCATGTTGCCGGGGCCACGATTTCCTTTTCGGCCTTATTCGCAACCAGGCATCCAGGCATCGGCCCTAGCGGACCCCGTCAATTCTGCTGACATCTCTTTGAGGTGAGCGTAGAACACAATGCGCCGTCGACCCGGGTCTGGTCCTTATCGGGCGGCGAGCTACCCAATGCTCACCGTCCGCAAGCCCGCGCCTACGGTAGCCGGAAATCGGCTCGCGATTCCTGACGCCCAGGACGTCTCATCCTGCGGCGGTTAGGGGCATGAGGGCGCGAATTTTGCCTGTCCCTCAAGCGTTCCGCCTCCTCCTTCGCGAGCATTACTGCTTTGCAGAAAGAGGTGACGGCCTCCCATTTCCTCTCGCTCCGTACCATGACTCGAATCAGGGCCGGACGCGAGAGTTCACCGTCGCCGATAGCCTCCACAATTACACGGCGATGCCCCGCCCAAGCCGGACAGACCTCCATCGTTTGCTCCACCATGTCCTCCGGGTGATCCACACAGTGGTAACACCCGAGCGTTTCCTCCCGCCTTATCCTGAACAGAAAGCTCCCGAAACAGCCGTGTCCGGTGAGGACCTGCGTCAGGCGGAAGGTGAGGAAGCCGTGTCGCCTCTCTAGCCACTCCTCAAAGAGGGGTCTTATCGCCGCAATTGTGGCGTGCCCAGCGCTGAGTTGCAACAATCGCACTCTCCATGTCACCATGAGATCCCGCCGGAGCTCTGTCCGCTGTGCTGCGATTTCTTGCGGCAGTGGAATTGAGCCAGAGTTTCACCTAATCGCGCCACTCCCTAATGTGCGCGATGACCCTTGCCTCCAGATCCCATGGCGGTTATCCGGTAAGGAGGCTCACCGCCTCGCAGGATACCGTGCGGTATCCTCAGACCAGCCAGATGGCCATGACCATCTGGGACGCGTACAACCGGCGAGCTGGCCGCAGCTTCCATGAACGCGCCCACACCGGCGCCCCGTAAAGGGCCATGGACCGCACGACCCGCGCGTAGAGCCTCCGTCAGGATGCGTTTGGACCCCCTTTATTGGGAGCTCCAGTCTGGGAGCCAAATGTCGGAAATGCTCCACGAAGTTCCACCGGCTGTCGAGGACGAGTCCAAGTATCTGGTATCTGGTTTTTCGTCTACTCGACGCCGATGTGAACCCCTCCCGCCATCGCCTGGGAACCCGACGGTGGTGCACTCCGAGGACCATAAAAACCCGTGGCCTCGGACTAGTGCAGGGCCACCGTAGTTAAAGTGAAGCGATCGTGTTTTGTTTTAATTTTATTCCGTAAAAAATGTACCCACTTTGCATCACGCTAAGTAGTCAAAAGTTGATGTGCTTAGATACAAATTCCAATGTAAAATAACTATTGGAATCAGGTCTACAAATATTCCTTGTGGGAATTAAAAACATTACCCGTACCCAGTACAGAATGTGGTTTCGGTGTGCTTTTTTTAGAATTTTGTACCTATAGGGTGCCAACGGGACTCTACTACTAAGCCTCCGCTGTCCGTGCGTCCGTCCGTCTGTCCGTCTGTCTGTCAGCGGGCTGTATGTCCGCTTTTTGTAGGGACGTTGGTTTTTATCCCGAGAAAAATCGTAACTAGCATCAAACTACACCTAAATAAAAGCGACCTAAATATGGAACTAGAAACCACTGGAATAATATTTTTAGACCCCTCCATATATGAGAAAAATTATAAACTATGTAATGTTAGTAAACACAGCGTCAGTATGTGCTATCCCCTCAAGTTTTAAAATGTTACACTGCTACAACATTGAATTCGTTACGAATAATCCAAAGAATACTTAAAAAAGAGTTCTTTGTTTCGGCTTGGATTCAAACCATCGCATCACCAAACGTCGCCATACTCATACATAGTTTGACGAAATAGCCAGCGACGCCATGTGAATTGCGATGAAATTGTTATATACAATCGTCCGAGTCACTTTATCTTTAGGTCTCTGTCTAATCGGTAGATGTTATAATTCAAGGGTATCCATTAACGTTTTCTTTGTAAAATTAATCCATACCCTCAAGTTATAACTACAACGTTTGATATACCTATACTTTCACTTAAAACTATTATTTATTTCTAGCGCTTCCTTTTTTATCTTTTGCGTTAATAGGATGTCACTTGTCTATGGACCCGTTGTGTCAGTTGGCAAAATATTTGTATTATGATTGTAAATTATCAAATCAAAATGTAAAATGTAAATCTTTGTAGTAAAATAAGATCAATGTTTTGTTAAATAATAGCAATAATAAATATTTGTAAATGATTATTAATCGATTCTTTTTCTTATAAGGGTCAAAAAACTCTTGCGGACCAAATGAGGTTTGAGTACTAGAAAAGTCAGGAATTGCAGAAGAGACATAATATATACCTTTGTATGATGAAATAACTTTATTATGATGTACGTACTATTATTTAAATGAACACAATATACCTACCACTATACAACAGTCGAATTGTTACAATACTTAATTATTATACTTAATTATTATATACTATACTTAATTATTAATATAAATAAAGAGCTCAATCACGTTTACAAAAATGAGGTGTCGGTAACGGTGTCGCAAGTTCAATTATTTTTTCCCATCTCAAAAATGCCCAACGTGCCTTAATAAGTTTTCACTTCCAAAGTTAGAAAAAGGTAGATGCGTAAAATATGTGATGCAGAACTAAGGCTTTATTTATTTACGATTTATGGGCTGTCCTCAGCTTCGTCCGCGTGGCTTTTTCTAAATTAAAAGTAACAACTCTTAAGTTACTCCTAATAACATAAGCTATCTGCCAGTGAAAGTCCTGTTAAAATCGGTCCAGTCATTTCGGAGATTAGCCGGAACAAACAGAAAAACATAAAAAAATTATAAGTACCGTATATACTTTCATATGCATTTAGTAAAAAGCCATTATTTTGACATTACAACAGACAGTTCAATTTAATTTATTTGTATGTATGTATATGTTGGAGACGGGTATCTGACTCTCGTTATTTTCAGGCATATTTTAACTACTGTGGGCGTAGTGTCGGTAGTCTTGCGTGCACCATGATACGCTTTTGCGTATACTACGCCTTTACGGTGTGGATAACGAAGCTCTCAACGTCATAAATTCTTATTTACATAATAGGTTCCAATGTGTAGATGTGAATGGTGTAAAATCTTCCGGGCTACCAATTCAGTTAGGTGTACCTCAAGGCTCAAAACTGGGTCCATTCTTGTTCTTAGTGTATATTAATGACTTACCATTCTATTTAAAGAGTATCTGTGAAGTTGTACTGTTTACAGATAATACCTCTCTTATTTTTAAAGTAGACCGGAACAGACAAGATTTTGACGATATAAGCAGTGCACTCTCAATGGTTACGGATTGGTTTATGACAAATAACCTTGTTCTCAATGCCAAGAAAATGAAATGTGTAAAGTTCACCCTACCAAATGTTAGAAATCTAGGACCCAAAATCGTCTTAGATAACGAGGTGCTTGCAACTGTGAATTCGGCAATTTTCTGGGCATAACAGTAGATGCCAAACTTCAGTGGGGCCCACATATATCGAGCCTAGCGGGAAGGCTCAGTTCGGCTGCCTACGCTGTCAGGAAAGTAAGACAATACACTGACGTTGATACAGCTCGATTAGTCTATTTTAGTTATTTTCATAGCGTTATGTCCTACGGTATTCTGCTGTGGGGCAAAGCTGCTGATATTCAAAGTATATTTGTCCTTCAAAAACGAGCTGTTCGAGCAATTTACCAGCTAGGTGCCAAAGTTTCACGAAGAGATTTTTTCAAAAATATTGGTATCCTTACAGTGACATCGCAATTCATCTTCGCCAACATTTTATATATTAGGCAAAATATACACTTATACACTAAAAACAGTGATATACACACACTAGAAATAAGGACAAACTACGAGCTCCCTTTCACCGGCTTCATAAGGTTCATACTCATTTGTTGGGCTTGGCATAGACTTTTATAACAAGCTACCCTCTTCTTTGCTAGATTTGCCTTTTAATGCACTTAAAACTAAAGTAAAATCCAACCTTTGTTCAAAGGCATACTATTGTATCAACGACTACATAAATGATAAGAATCGTTGGTCGCTGTGATTAACTCAAAACAATACTTATGTTCTTTCTCCAGAATGACCTACTGACAGTTTTTTGGGAGTCAATTTATTTTTATTTTATTGTTGACATAATCTAGTCATTACAATGTTTTGTTATGAGTTGTATTGCAATTTGTGGTTAACTAGCGACCTCGACAATTGATCATATTATTATTTTTTTTGCCTGAGCAACCGGTAGCAAGTTCGTCATGCTCCCTTAGATGTCGAAAAGCACTAGAAAGTGGTAAAGGGTGGGCGTTTTGGGGGACTGTCTCATGTAATTTTGACGTTAAAAAAGTGCTGATTCTCAGCCCAGTTTGAATAAATGACTTTTGAATTTAGTTTTTTTTTTTGTCACTGCTTGCGGTAGCGTCGGGGGTCGGGTTACCTCCTTACATCAAATGTGGTGAGGGGGGTAGTGGCTGATCTTTGCGTTATGCTCGTGAACGAGTGCTGCTTGTGGTGACTGGTCGTCTTGCTGATCACGGTTTTGTTATTGTAACTAGTAATTAACTGTTTATTTATTTTTACCTCGATGGTCCTAGTTTATCATTTATAACTTCCAATTACAGCTTTAAATAGCTTTATGTAAGCAGACACGCCCTTTATGCCTGGAGGCTTTTATTTAGATATTTAGTTCTGTTTACGTTTAGTTTTTATTTTTTTATTTCTGCTTGAGTATTATAGTAGTCGATGTTTTTGGTTGGTATATTGGCGTGTGCTAGCTGACATATGGCCAAAAATTTATCATTTAAATTATGTTTTGTGTTGCGTAATGTAAATTATTTTGCATACTATTGAATAGAATAAATTTTTTTCTAACTTGAACAGACAGCTGTGCTGCTGGGGAATTTGTTGCGCCACTTCTTCTTCCCAGCGAAAGGCACTAGGAAGTGGTGAAGAGTGGACATTTTGGGAGACTGTCTTATGTAATTTTGACGTTCGAAAAGTGCTGATTCTCAGCCTAGTTTGAATTAATGACTTTTGAATTTGAATTTGTTGGTTAATGCGTACTAGAAAAACAGTTTGCAGTTCAGATCAAATTATAATTTACTATCAAATTAATCACACTAGCTAAATTATACACACACTGAGTGCGCCGGCGTTTATTAAAATCACCAAATAACACAATGATCACAAATTACAACTAACACAATAACTGAGCACCACAAATCGAGAACAGTTTCGCGACGTCTTAACTCCGATGCGACCAGAGGCTGAATGCCCTCCTCGCCGTGGCCTTAAAACATCACGACTCTGCAGAAGCACGCTTTCTGGTGTGGGTAGATCACTTAATGTCGCCAGTGGCACGCTTGCGATTCGTTTGGTGTCCGTACTAACGAACGGATTCGACATATATATTATGTATAGATAGGCGGATAAATGATTTCCTCGGTTTTGCAGTTAAGCTCATCTTAACAGTGTCTAATTAAGTTTAGTCATCATGCAAAATTGTTCATCTTGACGGAGAATATTACTTACAAAAATTTAATGTACTCGCGTACTTACGCCGAGATCTATAAACGTCACTAAGTACGCTTTGGCTTAGACATGTTCCCGTTTCTATCTTGCACTTGTAATCTGACAATTGTGCGACTGACAGGAATAACGCTTAGCTAAAGTACGTGCTGAGTAACGTTCTAGGATCCAGCAATTGGTGAAAAGCGCGCGTGTTAGGGGACTGCCTTATGTAATTTTGACGTTCAGAACGTACTGATTCTCAGCCTAATTTGAATAAAATAATTTTGATTTAATTTTGTTTCCAGATCTTAGCATCAGAATTCATACAAAGATTCTGTCTTACTGGGCCCATGTAGTTATAACACTGGTGTGAGCTGTTAAAAAAGGAATTCTTAAGGTATGCGGAAATAAAACTGAATTTATTATAAAGGTATGATATTTATTTAAAATAGAAGAAAAGTAGAAAAATACAAAGCAAAAGGCAAGAAAATACCTCACTAGAAAACACTAGAACACTAGAAATGTTATGTTATTTTTATCTCACACTGGCTGACCCAACTGAAATTGTCCTGTCGAAATTTCAATAAGTCGTACAAAAATCTATTAAAAATATGAATAGTTTTCCAGAACATTCTCAAATTCGTAAAAACTGAACGTAAAAGAACGTTCAGTTTGTACGAATTTGAGAATGTTCTGGAAAACTATTCATATTTTTCCTTCCTTTAAAATTTTATTCGGATTATTACTTTAAAACAAAAAATATCCGAATCGGCCCAGCCGATAAAGATAAAGATAAATTCACCTTGTTCACGAAACGCTGTGTTCATAAAAGACAACATCAAGATTCAAATTAAATAAAAAATTAAGAAAATGGTTACATGCTTAATAAAAGCACAAAAAAATTAAGAAACACTACTCGATTTTAAATGATTTACGGTTTGTTTTCCAAAAAGATTGATTGATGGGTTCTAAGTTGTCAGTTTTGTTCAAAACTATGATATGACTTAGAAGGACGTGGATTCCGAGATGACAGAAGTACAGATCGACCCGAAACATAATAGAATAGAAGTAAAAGGACGATGATGAATTATTACAGATTTAGTTGTGGCAGGTTTTCACCATCATGACACTAAATCACTTACCCCATAATGATAAACGCGGAGTAAAAAGTAAAATTTATGGAAAATCAAATAATAAGGTTATTCTGGTTGTCCGTGTCATTACACCTTGTTTACTAATATGGTGGAAGCTAGGGTTACGTTTTGTCCTTCTGAGTAGTACGCAGTGGTTGAGGTGACATCTCAACGGCTTCTGGTTCTGGTTGACACGTTGATTTCAGTCCGTAGTCCAGAGCAACCGG
Organism: Agrochola lychnidis; assembly: GCA_963680765.1. NCBI lineage: Eukaryota > Metazoa > Arthropoda > Insecta > Lepidoptera > Noctuidae > Agrochola > Agrochola lychnidis. The sequence continues at coordinate 23,405,702 of OY796866.1, forward strand.
TGTTACATCTACAAAGAAAACGTGAAAAGGGCGCAATTAATAAAACAAGGTCACTATTAGATTAACTAATATAAAGGTCATATTTAAATCTCAACCGACGAATTTGTACCATATTGGTTTGAAGTTCAGACCAATAGGGCACTAATTTCTTCGGTTCAGACTCTGAACGGATGTGTGTGCACAAATCAAGAAACGATCAAACTAGATTTACACAGGATAGAAGTTCTAACCGTTGCAGGGCAATCGATTTTGAGGCCGTAACAGCTAGCTAGCCTATAGACGTTTTGAAAAGGAAAATATTTAATGGAGCCTCAAAAAAATATCGAACCACAAATGAAGGCCGCCTGTTTTAATAAAAGATCGTCTTTAAAAAATTTTTGGTATTAAAAAAAATATCTGTACGGTCAAAGTTGGTCAGCGGAAAATTCTATCAAAATTGAAATGTTTGTTACGATGTACTTAATTATTGTTGTTTGTTGTATTAAACTTGATCCTACCGATTTCCAATAAAATTGATATAATATCATATGAACTACTGATACTTGACTGACTTTGATACTGTTTTAACGCTTTATATCTAATCTGCCATTTGTATAAAGAAACCAAACCCACTCTTGTTAATAAGTGTACAGACTGGGAGAGCTTCAAGACCAGATTGAATGATAAAATAGACCTTAGAATACCATTAAAAACACCCGAACATCTAAACATCGAAGTAGAAAAGTTCATAATGCATATCCAGCAAGCAGCGTGGAAAAATACACCACACTTCAACAAGAGGACGAAGGGAAATACATGCCCGCTCAAAATCAAGCAGCTCATTATGGAGAAAAGAAAGCAGAGAAAAACGTGGCATCAATCAAGGTGCCCTGATGACAAACGAAAACTAAATAATCTGACAAAAAAAGTAAAAAGACTAATCCAACACTTTAAAGACGACTCAACCGAAACCTATCTTCAGAGCCTAAGAAGCGACCAAAGGACAGATTACTCCCTTTGGAAGGCTACTAAGCACCTGAAAAGGCCGATTACCCAAATCCCACCTATCAAATGTTGAAATGGGAAATGGGCAGTTACTAACGAACAAAAAGCAAAGAGGTTTGCAGAGCACCTAGAAAATATCTTTCAACCAAACGACGGGGAAATCATTGAAGATCACACTTTGGCTAATATGGTAACATCAGAAAATGAAGTTACCATAAAACTAGTAACACCGAAAGAAGTCGCACTAGAAATAAAACGTAATATAAGTACACAAAAATCACCAGGTTACGATTTAATTTCAGGAGAAGTACTTCATAACCTCCCAAGAAAGGGTCTGGTTAAGTTAACGACCCTTGTCAATAATAAACGAGTTACCTAACCTGACAGAGAAATTCACAAACGACATAAAAATGGAATTTGGTATAGACAAATGCAAAATAAACTCAGTTAGAGCAGGCCAGAACTACCAACACCAATACACCTTAGAAACAGGCGAACAGATAGAACCACTGGATGAGCAAGATACTTACAAATACTTAGGATACATACAATCAAGTCAGATACATTATAAAGAGACCAAACAGAAACTAAAACAACAATTCCAACATAGATTAAATACTATTCTTAAAACACAACTCTACTCTCGAAACACAATAAAAGCAATTAACACCTTTGCTATCCCTGTCCTCACCTATTCGTTCGGTATAATCAACTGGACCAAAACAGACCTGAAAAACCTGCAGCGCAAAATTAATACAACTATGACTAAATTCCGTAAACACCATCCTAGATCATGCCTGCAAAGGTTAACACTACCGCGGAAGGAGGGAGGCAGGGGACTTATTGATATTTTAAATTTACACAACCGACAGATCACAACCCTCAGAAAGTACTTCTTCGATAAAACCGCATCTTCCACACTTCACAAACTAATAGCACAAAACGATAAACACTTAACACCTCTTAATCTTAAAGACACAACTGAACAGCAAAACGAAAGAGTGATTGATGACAAAACCAAATGTCTAGAGTGGACCCAGAAGTCTCTACACGGAAGACATCGCCAAGATTTATGCCAATTAAATGTCGACAAAAATGCGTCGAACGCGTGGTTAAATCGAGGTGAACTCTTTCCGGAGACTGAAGGATTTATGCTTGCAATACAAGACCAAGTAATTGAGACCAAAAACTACAGAAAATACATTATAAAAAATTTAACAACCGACACATGTAGAAAATGCAATAGTTCACCAGAAACAATTCAACATATCACCAGCGCCTGCAAATCAATAGCCCAGACAGACTACAAACATCGACACGATCAAGTAGCCAACGTAATACACCAAAAACTAGCTCATAAAAACAAATTTATAGACACTATAGTACCATATTATAAATACAACCCCGAAACAGTATTAGAGAACTCAACTACAAAATTGTACTTCGACCGAGCCATACTCACCGACCGTACAATTCACTTTAATAGACCAGATATCACATTAATTAACAAAGTAGATAAAACTGGGTTCCTAATAGACATTGCCGTACCAAATACACATAACTTACAGACTACAATAGCCGAAAAACTATCCAAATACACCGAACTGAAAGACGAAATGACCCGAATTTGGCATCTTCAAAAAGTCACAATCGTCCCCATAGTACTATCTGCAACAGGAGTGATACCCAAACAGCTTCATCAGTCCCTTAGTTCCCTCAACCTGCCACCTAACACCTACCATCTGCTGCAGAAGGCAGTGATTCTCAATACATGTAGGCTAGTACGAAAATTCCTCCAATGTGAGTCGGACAGCTTACACCATTATTCCCACTCGAATTTAACTTCGGCTAACATACAGCCTACTGCAGATAACCACGTGGTATCAAACATTACTCCGCCACCAATTAACCCCACTGATGAACACTTGGCTTAGGCCCGTGCCATCAGCTCTACCCGGCTAGGCCGAGGAAAACAAATCTAAAAACAAAAATAATAATAATAATACCATTTATTTCAGGCGACACAGGCCCATAGAAAAAAACCTTAACCTAAACATACATATTTTAATATAACGAGAACTTGAAAAACTTGTGTTATTAAATAGCTTAAAACTATGTTAGTAGCACTTCACTTCACTAGCTTGTCCTTGTGCTGTCCTGTGGTATTTGTCCGCGGAAGCGACGGAACACCACGTCCTGCGGCCAAAAGTCCTCTTCCATGACGACGGGCAGAAAACAATTCGGTACTCGCACCACAAACGCCTTGAAGTTGACGTTGCGATGCGATTCCAACAACTGCACCCTCGGCGTGTACCTGGTCTTCTGGCGCACGTACTCCACGATGTCCTCCGCCTTAGCCGCACTAAGGCTTAAATATGTACCAGACTTATGGAAGGTGGCCGAAGTAATAATGACAGTTAAGCCAGGGAAACCGGCTCACGAAACATCATCTTATAGGCCTATTTCCTTGCTACCAATGATGTCCAAGCTATTTGAAAAGCTGTTACTCAAACAGCTTAAACCAATAATAAGTAGCAAAAACATAATACCAGAGCATCAATTTGGTTTTCGAGAAAAACACTCTACCATCGATCAAGTGCATAGGATCACAAACGTAATAGAAAACGCCCTTGAAGACAAGAAAGTATGTTCTACTGTATTCCTAGACGTAGCGCAAGCATTTGATAAAATATGGCATGAAGGCCTTATACATAAACTGAAGAGCCTCTTACCAAAGCAGTTTGCAGATATATTAGAATCCCACATTCTGAACAGTCTTCAGAATAAGACAAGAAGATGTCTACTCAGAACTGAAAGAAATTAAAGCTGGCGTACCGCAAGGAAGTGTGTTAAGTCCAGTCCTGTACCTACTATACACTTGCGATATTCCTGAATTAGAGCAAAACACGATTGGGACCTTTGCTGATGATACCGCCATAATGGCTGTAGGAAACAGCCACGAAGAAGCAGTAGAAAAGGTTCAAATGGCTGTAAATCAAGTTTATGACTGGACCAAAAAATGGAAGATTAAACTTAATGAATCCAAATCTGTTCACATAGATTTTACCAACAAATAACAACAGTATTTCACAGTTTACATAAATAACAAACAAGTCCCATACGAGAATACAGCCAAGTATCTAGGTATGACCCTTGACGCCAAGCTACGCTGGAAAGCCCACGTCAAGAAGAAAAAGGATGAATTCAAAAGAATGTATTGGCTGCTTGGAAGAAACTCCATGCTATCCGTGCAAAACAAATTGTTGCTATACAGACAAGTCCTGATGCCAGTTTGGACTTATGGTATTCAACTATGGGGCTGCACCAAACAGACGAATATATTAATAATACAACGATTCCAGAACAAAGTGCTTAGGGAAATTGTAATTGCACCTTGGTACATACGAAATGATGACCTCCACCGGGACCTAAAAATTGAGTTCGTCAAAAGAGTAATCCAGAAATTTGCAGAAGCTCACGAAAAGAGACTTCATCAGCATGTGAACGTCGAGGCAATCCAGCTTCTCGACCACACAAACATAGAAGACTAAAAAGAACAAAACCGTTCGAGCTAGTGTTTAGTGTTAGTAAATAGTGTAAAGTACAAAAGTGCCAAACAAACACAAAAACGAAGTGTATTCGCCTTAATAGAGACAATAAGAAAAGTGCTATTGGACACATTCTTAGTAAAGACAATTTAATAGTTTAGGTTATAATTAAATTACTTATTAGTCTTTTTATAAGGCTAGATTGTAATAAGATTAGGGTCCATCCTATTGTTGAACCCACAACCCACAAGGGAAAAAAAAAATCTAATCTGCCTTGTAATATTCATCTGTTTATATAATTATATGCCCAAAACAAAGAATTTTTAAACAAAATAGTTCGTAAAAATAGGGTCATAGATTAATGCATATTTCGTATTCCCAATGAATCAATATAGATTCTGATTTAACCAAATACCACTTCACTGCTGATTTTATAAAAGGTCCAATTTTTTCAGATGCACAAGTCCGTAGTAGCAGTATTACATTTATAATATACAGCTGATCAAAAATATTTAAAAAGGGGATTTTGAATTTTTTGAAGATTACAAAACGAGGTTCATATTAAATTATATTGGCTGGTTCATTAACATTTTGAGTAAATCAAAATGGGAAATTTAGGCTTTCGATTAAAGACATGCCTTTTAAGAACATTTTGTACCTGTATTTAGGATTTCCTTCAACAATGAAGCCGTTTGGAGGGATTTCATCAGAAAGACTGAAACAGCGCATCTTTCACCCGTGTAACCTCCTTTACATTGACAGACAGGTTCACTCTTTTCGTTCAAATAACAATCGCCGCCATTCAAACAGTACCCCTGACATATGTCGAGTGCACACCTGTCGCCAGAGTAACCGGCATTACATCTGAAATAACGAAAATATGAGTAGGTTAGCTCAATTAATTAAACAAGGAAACCGATAAACCAACATACGAAATAGATTTTTTACCGGCATATAGCTTGTCCTTCAATGACGATACAATTCCCTTGGACACAATAGTTGTGACAGACCAGGCTTTCATTTGTAGAAACATTGAGGGAGTTATCGTTGGACACTGACTGTTTTGATATCAGTGCTTGGCAGCCCCGCACACCTTGAGTTTGATCTTCTATTTTATAGTTCGCTACTATAGAATTATGAGGGCTTGTAAAATAATTCGTAATAATTACATCGGACCACGAAGTACTGTTTTTCTGTAATTTCCACACTGTGCTTTCCCAGTCCATCCAGTAGACAAAATCTTTAGATACGGTCAATGCTTTTGTAGCCTTTTTTTGTAAACCTTCGTAGTTGCCACTAACATACAGTGAACGAGAACGAGTCTTTTGTTTTTCATTAAAATCTCTAAATTGAATATAATATTCAAACTCATAAGGCTTTTCATAAATTTCAATAATAAAATACAATTTCTGTGTCTGCTGGTCAGTGACTAAGTAATCGTAAACACTGCTTCCTTGCAGGAATAAAAATTTTTCATCAGAGCCATTTAATCGAGCACAGTTCATTTTAGTGATTGAGTCTCCCTTTTGAATACTTGTCCAGTAAATATACCTGTAATTTGTAAATAACTATAAATTTACAAGAAGTCCAAATTGTATTTTGTTTAGTTATAATAATATATTACTAACGTACCCTCTACAGCTATCTACGGCAATAGATACAATCGTGTAGTGCGTTGATGTTTTAATTAAAAGGTTCCCGTTAAAATTATTTTTGAATCCAGGCTTTAATGAAAACCAAAAGATACCTTTTTGGTCAGAAAAGTAGACCAACTCTGTGAACGGGTCGTAAGCAAGACTACTGATGTAGTCGTAGTCATTTTTTAATTTTATCATAAAATAAAATTGGCGTTCCATGGTTGCTAAGTTCAAACTATGTAGAAAGATGTACCGAGTATTTTCTCTATCTAAAAACAGCAATCTGTTTTGTACAGCATCGTATGTTAAATATTGAATACCAAACTCGAAGTCTTCCGAGTGAGTTAGGGTTTCGTCGTTATAAAATTTTAATGTAGTGTTAGTGGTCACAACGTAATCTGAAAAACAAAAAATATAATTATTTCAACCGGATAATCTTAAGAAACCTTCGGAACCTGGAAGAAATGACTACCGGATAATGTTGTACGATATCTTATTATTTTCATGGTCATGATATTTTCGTTAAAAGTATTTTTATAAATGAATTCATTATAATCTTAGCAGAGAGGGGAACAGATAGCCGGAAGCTTAGTTGCTTCAGAAATAATATAAAAGTCACCAGTAAGCAGACCTACATAGTCAGAAACCTTCACTCGAAACATAACGAGAATTTTAGATAAACACATGAGAAAACTCAGTATACCAAAATAATAACGCAGACTGGGTCAATGTAGCAACAACACAGACAGTGTTCACAACTACTAGTATAAGAAATACACCCAAACATACTGCGGTTAATCACCTAAATGCTTTAAATAAATATGGTGATAAATGAATCCCTGATACCTTTCTACACATAAATAGCAGCCAAATTCTTATTTTTCTACGTCGTATAGATGATTCCTTTTGTACATTTTTAAATTAGCTTCGAACAGAAATCGGCCACTTCGACAGCATTAGCGTTAGCCTCGCAAAGGCAATAAACATCGTTTGTGATGTGGCTCCAGAGTCACACTGTGGCTCATCGGAGAAAGGAAGAAGAAAGAAAAAAATATTATCCACTCTAAACGTGACCCATGAGGAAAAAACTAAGCACACAAGCATAAAAGGAGCAAGTTGCGAGAAATATGACCCATAAAAAAATAACATATTAATCTATATTTTTTATTAAATGTTCATACACAGGCTGTTAGGATTTATATATAGGTAGAGTTTGTAAGCAAGTTGGCTGATATTATAAAACTGAGCCTCTCCATCCCCCTCCAGCTGACTGTGTTGAGCCGGTAGAAAACCTCCTAGTGGGCCACCAAGTGCCATGGCCCATCTGGAAATCTCTTAACCGACTAAGAAGCCAAGTGGGCCGCTGCAGGTACAACTTAGTCAGGTGGGATGAGAGGCACGTGTATTTTTACGAATCAGATATGAGTTTCTTATCAAAAATTGTTAGTATGACGTGTAGAATCACCCCCTTGGCGGACTCAGGTGACTAAATCACCAACCTGTATAGTGTTGAGTCAGTAAAGCAGATCTATCGTGTACTAAGCAGACAAAAATAGCCCTCACCTTCAAGGTGACGATCGTATTTTGGCTATGAGTTTACATGGAGGATTTATGCAATGCAGTGCGGCCCGTTCAAATCTGCATTGCACTTTAGAAGGCATAAAAAATTGGGGTTATTCTTTTAAGGCGCAGATATTTGATTTTAGTGACATTTGAATCTGTTATTACGTTTTCAAATAATACAAATAAGTTAAGCAAAAAAAAAATTAAACTAGAACGCGTACACATGAATTCTATATGTGAATATTTAAGTATTGTAGTAAAATGCTTTGTGGAATAAATTCAGGAATTAATGTCTACCCAAAACATAAAAGCGATATTACTTTCTAACTACTTAAGATATTTTCGTTTTTTTTTTTTGTATGAACAAACTATTTTAGTATCTGTAATTTTTGTTTAATTTTCATATTTTTGTTACTAAAAATAAATATTCCCTTTGACACCGAACGGCGGCGCGGCGTAATCGTGACGCGCATTTGTATGGCCAAGGTCACCAGCATTTATTCGACCCTGAAACGTTCAAAATTTAGACGGGGTTGATTGGGACGAAGGATTCTGCCCTTGCAATTTCGACCCTTCGAGGATGAATGTTGTAGGTATAGTCTCTTCCAAAAGTATCTCAAGAAACTTTAAGCAAAACCTGTTCAGGTTAAATTCCTACGCAATCACTCACGAAAGCGAGTCAGTAACACATTCATCTGTATTAGAAGGTTCCAACTTCAAATCTCATCACTTTTTCAAACAATTATTGTTTGAAAAGTCTATCTTTGAGTGGATTTAAAATTAGAATTAGAGTTTTAAAATTCAGTATTCAAATAACCAAATCAAAGCACACAAATATTTAAATTGCACTACAAATTGGCTTCCACAGGTCCGTTTTCTAATCAATTTGTTTACATTTTGTTCAGATACTTTTGGCACAGACTATATGTGACTTGCAGTTCACGAGCGCGCGTGATGTTCAAATAAATTAAACAATCTTCTACAGTTATCAAGTTGTTTTTATGCGTTATCTATTTTCCTGTTATGAACTAATTTAAAATTACGCCTAGGTCACCAATTACTGACATTATTATTTCCTGTTAAATTTTTAATTAAGATAAGCCAACGCAAATAACAAATTGAAAACCATTAAAATTAATTATTTAAAATATTCTGAATGGAATGATAACGAATTGATTAGAGCAGTGGTGGCCCAGTGGTAAGCAGTGGCTGTGACTTTCGAGTTGTAAGTCGTAGGTTCGAACCCTGACAGGCGCTTTACTTTGTGTAAATTATTTTATCACCATTGTTCTCAAACGGTAAAGGAAAAAATAATGAGGAAACCGGCATGTCCTAAAACCAACATATTCGAAAACATGTGATATCTACCAACCCGCACTGGGCCCGCGTGGTAGATTGCGAACCACTCCCTCTCACAGAGAGGAGGCCTGTGCCCCAGCAGTGGGAACATTATAGGCTGATTATGCATGAGTTGGTTGATGAGAGCTATACCATCAGTAAATGCTTACTATGCAAAACCATTTTGATGGACAAACAAGTTTATTACAACAAAAAGGTAAATTGAAAAATCTTGATTCAGAAATAAAAAAACATCTGTACGTATAATAAAACAAAGTCGTTTTTCGCGTTTGTCTGTATGACCACATTGTTCTTCTAAACCACGCAACTGATTTCGATGAAGTTTTCACCTTCGTTTAGAGAATTTATTCCGGAAGGTTTATAAGTATAAAACGTTACTATTTAAGTTACGTTTACCTAGGATATCTCGATGTTTTATCAAGTCGTAAAAACCGTGCGAAGCAGTAGTCTATACAGTGTGAGTCTTCATAATGTGCTCATATCGAAATGAGGGAATCTATGCTTAATTTTATCGACGGAAAAAATGTTCAAATGGTCACACTGTATATGTATATATAAAATGAATCCCTATTTTCCTTGGTCACGGCATCACGCGTGAACGGCGGGACCGATTTCGCAAAATCTTTTTTTTTGTTTGTTATTGTTAGGCGAAGGTTCATATGAAATGAAAAATTAAGAAATTTGCGCAGAAAGTAGATTGCACCCATGCGAAGCATGGCGGGCGCTAGTATTATATAAATATATGCTCGAGAGGTTATTGCACCACCTCTTTTTCCCAACTAAAACACTAGGAAGTGGTGAAGGGTGGGCATTTGGGGGACTGTCTTATATGTCATTTTGACGTTCAAATTATGTCATTTTAATGTTCAAAAAGTGCTGATTCTCAGCTTAGTTTGAACTTGTGATTTGATTTGATCTAAATTTAAACTCAAAGTATTAGAAATGTGAAGTTAGTTGCCCATTTCAAAACGTAGTAGGTTCCTATGGAGAAGAACGGGCAGGAAACTCGACAGACACTCTTTTAAATCTAAAATATTGTACAACCCCGATCTGTGGCTCAATTTGACCGAGATCGATAGTTCCGCGGTGCGCAGAGACAAATTTAAATCAATAGTTCATACAGGCAGAATAAGAACAATAGTGATATCTTTTACCATCTTCCACCGGCGAGTGCTCTTATCAGCCAATTAAATATGTATCAATGCGAGTATAGTGTACCGTGTTATGCGTGTGAATGTGTACAACGGGCAAACGAGCCTCCAAGACACGGCAACAGCTCCCAGCATGTCGCACTTTGATCACATCCCTCAGCAATTATCCACTCAAGGTCACGGCAAGGCTTTGATTAAGCCGTCACAAAACGCCACCAAACGACTTTTACAACACACACCGCGTGGTGAAAAACAAGGTAACCTCAAACACGTTTTCACTTCAAATCGACAAATAGCCCGTGTATCAAAACTCAATTGGGGCTTCGACAAAAGTTAGGATTGGATAACTCAAAATTATGTTAACAAAACAAGGATTGAATTAGATTAACTCCAAACAATAGCTCATCACATTATAAAATGTGATCAAAAAGAGGCGGAGACCATTAATCTACTCAACTAATCAATGTCAAAATCAAAAGTGACAGCTGCTGTCCACAGACTTCAACTGACAAATAAGGCCGCGTTCAGGAACGCGGGCTTGGGACGGAACAAATATAGTTACAAAATATTGCATGGTTACATCATTCATGATGATATTATACATCTGAGAACGATGTAAAAAGACGTGCACGTTAAAAGCGTCCGTAATAAAAAGATTTAAAAAAAACAATACAAAAATTAAAATAAATTAAAACAATCCGTGGCAGCTAAGCCCTATTGACAGAGCCCATTCACAAACATTACGCATGGATCAGGACCATTCAGCGAGACATTTGAGTGAGCATGACATACTCTCAGCAGCCAGGGCACATGCAGTCAATGAAAGACGTACCCAGTAAATGATAGCTTTATAGAAAGTAAGTACATAGTACTCACACATGTGCAATTCAGTTATACAATACTAAGAGGTTGAATATATACAGGTTGGCAGGGACAATTTCCCTGCCACCCTGTACAATGCAAAAAAAGTATCTTTACATTGTACATTTTCATCATCATACATTTTCAATCTCCAACGATATTTTCAAATGCAATGCAAGTTTATGCACCCTTGTGAGCAGGACTAGCATTGTGCAATGTGCATGGCGGCGACGTCCTTAAGGTGATATATTGAAAAAAATGGGCTTTTTCTTTATCGTGTAACTTTCAAAGTATTTGGAATAGGGATTTTAAATTTTGGTGTATGATTTTTGACTATATGATCTAGTATCCGGAAAAAGGAATACACGATACAATGAAATTTTCTCGATACAAAAAATTTGCAAAGGTCTATCTATTTTTATCTTTTTTTGAGTATCATGGCGCAACGCTTATGAGTTATTCAATGGAATTTACTTTAAAACATAGAGAGTAAGCGTTTCGAGTTTTAAGAAAAGCAGTTTTTTTTTAAATAATACTTTTCATTTACAAAAGACGGCATTTCGTTTTGGCACATACGTTGTTTTATTCCGAGCGGACACACATTATCGTCATCTCTTCTTTCGCCCATCAAAAGTATTGTCATCACTCTCGTTCATTCATAGATCAGTCGCCCGATGGGGCTCATCGACGAAGAATCTATGTCACTTTTTTGCAAATCGGTGCGATCAAATTTACGTGATTTAAAGAATTTTGTTTACAGAAAAAGTTAGTACTTCAGCAAGTTGAAGTAATTATTGAATGCAATTAGTGTTGAATAGGTATTCAGACTGTGTGTGTGTATTCTTGTGAGTCCTGCGAACAATATAACATATTTTTCTATTATGATTTCGTGGTGACATTTAAATTATTTATAAATATAGAAAGAAATATAAAATCAAAACTGAACAGTACCTGCAACGTTTGGAGTGCACAGGGCTATCAATGAACTCATTTTACAGGAATTCAATAGCAATAAGATGATGATAATAGTGAGTCGAATTCTCCACCTTCACTAAAGCACAACCAACACAATCTATTCCCGCTTTTTAATGTATTATTGTGTAAGCATTTTATTTTCTAAGAACATCTATTTTTATACCTACAACTTTGAATAATCTTTTATCTAAAGAAATAGGCTAAATAAAATTCGTTTTTAGGTTTTGAAATACGTCAACAGTACATCAATATGTCAAGTACTGTCACTACGAATCATAGATCACAAAAAAGAAATGGAGTCGCATTTGAATTGTAAAAAAGGAGAGTTTTTACCCGACTACGGCAAAATCAAAGGAGGGTTATGATTTTAACATGTATGTATGTATGTATGTAACAGGCTATCAAATGCAAAATAAAATTCAAGTCAGACTAGTCTGACTTGAATTTTATTTTGCATTTGATAGCCAGATTATGACTTAACCAGGTCATGGTCTACCCTTTGCCAAATTTCAAATATTATTCTCTCAGAACTCTAAAAAAATCAAGCTTCTAAGTCAACGCAATAAAAAAATACGGCCCTTTATGTGGCATATTTTGATAATCGCAAGTAAATCAAAAACTCCAGGGTACTTCCAGTTGACCTAGAATTATGAAATTTTGGCAGGAAGCAAGGTCTCACAGCACAGGTAAAGGAAAAAGTCCGAACATTGATAATAATTTGTAGATTTATCACATAAAAAATATTTTTTTGCGATTACAAACTTCCATTTGAAATTGGAGAATTGACCGTGACGTACACTATCGATGTATGGGAGAACATGTTTCTCAACTACTAAGTTAAGTTTTTTTTGGGATAAATTCATCCCAACTACGGAACCCTTCATTGTGCGTGGTCTGACACGCACGTGGCCAGTTTTTTTTGTATGTTTGTTTGTTACGCTTTCATGCAAAAACGGCTGAGCGGATTTGGATAAAATTTCGCACATGGGTAGACCATGACCTGGGTATGTCCTACATAAGATACTTTTTATCCCGATATTCCCAATGGATCGAGACTTACGCGGGTGAAATCGCGGCATACAGCAAGTATTATACAGGATGTCTCAAACGTAGTGGTCCAAAGGCAAATGGGGTAAAGTAGAGGTGGCCACCCATCACTTAAAAAAATTAAAGTTTCGATATTCTCAATAGTTCAGAAGATTTCACTAATTTAACCATTTTCAAGAAACTTTACATTTTCATTTGGATTTTTCGGCCCTGTGAACAACATTTTCGACGTAGCGAGTTTAAATCGTAAGTACGAAAACATAGTGGGAAAATTGTTTATTTATTTATTTATTATTATTATTAATTACAACGGTTATACACCGGTTTAAAATGTTATATTTAAGATATTGTGACTATTTTTTATTGTGCTACTGTTTGTTTTTCCTTAAATAAATAAATCTGGCTTACAGATGCCTTGATAGTGTAGGCTGGAAGATTACGTTCCTATTTACGTTTAGTGTGGCTCTGCAGCGCTTCAGATTTTATTTTTACTTATCTTTTCTAATTTTTCATTAAACTTTATCGAAACTTTCTAAGCCCAGATTTAAAAAAGTGCACATAGCACATAGCTTTAAAAGTACCTTAATTATTAATAGTTAGACTGGGAAATTTTTACAAAGATAGCTTAATGAAAACCTTTAAAAAAAATGGGTTTCATAACATGGTCGAACTACCCGCAAAACGAGATGTTTCGGTAAAATTAGAGCATAAAGCTCTAATTTTACCGAAACATCTCAGAAAAGCGTTTAGTATTAAAATTTAACATATTTAAACGTGTTCGTGTTTCTTCGGTACATGTGTTTAATTATTAATTGTTTTTTTTTACTTTCGCTGTTCTGACCTTCGTAGGCCTTCACAACTTGTGTTGTCATTATCAAAAGCCATCATAGCCCATAATCTGCCTATAGGCATTGGGCACGGGCTTGTATCTACACTATCAAGACATCTTCCAGCCATTGAACTCGCTACGTCAACAATTTTGTTCACAGGGTCGAAAAATCCAAATGAAAGTAAAAACTTTCTTGAAAATGGTTAATTTTCTGAACTGTTGAGAATATCCTAACTTTTAAATTTTTGGCCACCTCCACTTAACCCCATTTGCCTTTGGATCATTACGTTTGAGACAACCTGTATACAGATTGGATTTTTGAGATGGGGCAATAAGGGCAACTACTATAACCGTTGTTGCTACAGGAAAACAGTCTTAGAAGACTGTCCTTAACTTTTTAAGACATTTTGATCTGCATTCACAGATTTCGAAAAAACTATTAGTCAGCAAGAAAATGGGCAGTTTTCAAAAAACTTTTTTTGATGCCAATCGAACCTGTTTCTTTTATGGAACAAAAAACTTAAGTGGCCAACTCAGAACCAAGTCAGAAATCGCAAAAAACTTTTCCCATACGTTTTGTGTGTGGGAATGTCACTCTGTAAACAATAAATATTTTTGCTGATAATTAAATATTTTGTATTATTTGTCTACTCCATAGTTCGCAAAATTTCATAGACCGAGATAAATTATTGTTACTTAGCACGCGCTTTTTTCTAAGATATGTTTCTGTCTTTATCATGCACTTTTAGTATGACAGTTGTGCGACAGTGACAAGAATAATGCTTAGCCAAAGCCCATGCTAAGTTAACGTAACGTTTTCAAATTCCGGTCAGTTATTTCGTTAGTTCCACTTTTTGCTACTGGTTCAGATACGTTTATGACAGCGCGACGATGTGGCGGCCAACCATCGAATATAGAACCGCCACTCCCCGCGTGCGGGGGCAATAAGCCACGCCCACCAAACTACTATTTATTTTCAATATAGGCCCTTAACTTTTTGAGACATTTTGACCTGCATTCACAGATTTTGATTAAAAAATACAGTCAGCAAGAAAATGGGCAGTTTTCACAAAAAGTTTTTTTGATGCCAATTGATCCTGTTTTTTCTAAGGATCAAAAAACACTATCAAACCAACTGAGGTTTGAGTACTAGAAAAGTCAGAAATCATATAAAACTTATCCCATACATTTCGGAGGAAATGAGACTCCAACCTACAACAGACTGGTCGAACATAAACAAAAAAAAATTAAACTTCAAAATTCGAACAAATACGCTTCATAATTTTATTATCTTTGAGAAAATAATTTAGATAGTTTTTTAATTATTTCAGTTAGTTCTAAATTATTTCAGGTAATTTTTTTCTCAGTCGGAAATCACAAGCAACAAACTATCTAGTGCTTAAAACAAATAAAATTATAACGCAAATTCGTTCGAAGTAATGTCTGTCCATCAAAAATCTTTTTCCAGACCTTTTAGGTCTGGAAAAAGATTTTTGCAATTTCTGACTTTTTTAGTGCTCAAACTTACTTGATTGATCCTTCTCTGTTTATGTAGGTGAGGAGCATTCTGCCCTTAAAACCATCTCAGCTGGTGTGCCTCAGAGTTCGCTAGTGGGGCCACACCTCTTTATACTTTTTTTTTTTTTTAACCTTGCCCCACTAGAAATTTCTCCTGTATTGTGGGTGCGTTTACAAACATTCAAACTCACATATACAAACAGCCAGACCCGGAACAACTACTTGTAGGTCATACAAATATTTGTTCCGTGCGGGAATCGAACCCGCGACACGCAGCGCAGCAGTCAATCGATTAACCATTGCGCCAACCGTGCCGTCTATCTATGCGGATGGCACAGCAATGCTCACGACAGAGAAAGATGTTGACATAATCACTGGATGGCTATAATTTTCATTGGAGCTACTCAGTATTTTTTTAGGGTTCCGTACCTCAAATAGGATCACTTCGTTCTCCGTCCGTCAGTTTGTCAAGACCCTCTTTCTCAGGAACGCGTGGAGGTATCAAGTTGAAATGAATATAATTTATGTGGTTCTTTGGAATACTGAACTAACTATAAGAAAAGGTGCAAAAGCCCTCAATTAATTAAAACCTACTTTAAATCGAAAATCCGTACTGAGTCCTTCAATAAAATTGCTCACATATTTTACTTTAGTTAGACCATACTTAACTTACGCAGCACCTGTCTGTTCCAGTCTGGCAGAAATCAAATATAATAAACTCCAAACGATCAGAGATAAAGCATTAAAATTATTATATACCACACCATTTCGCACAAACCTTAAAACATTACACATGTGTATAAAATATCAATTTTTAAAAGATTTTATATAAAAATCTTTCACGAAAATTTTACTTGCATAAAAACCCATCAAACCGTAATACTCTAATATCTGCAATTGGTAAAAGCAGACTCAGTACATTGTCTTACGAACGCACGTACAATCGATACCGACTGCCCCATCACCACGTTCTCCGTGACGTATCATGACGATAGCTCGCTTGCTAGCCGACGCCGGCGCCGCTTGACCGGCCATAGAAGTCAGATTTTTGCGCGAACAACCCGCTACTTAACTTATTTTATTATAACATATTATAAGAAAGCGTACAATTTGTAAGTCAAACATTAATTAATCATATGTGGGTCCACACTAAGACTTGCACATATCTAGTAGTAAATCGATGTAAATTATAAGTTAATTCATGACTACTATGTTATTAAAAACATGTTTTAATGTTTGTAAAGACGAAATATAGCCAATGTAACAAAATGAATCACGATTTGCGGACAAATAGAATAAGATCATTTGTAAACATCATTGTAACAACCTTTTTAATTAATACAGACATTATGAGGAACAGGATCGATTGGCATAAAAAAAAGACAGTGGCACTCCGGGAGTGCCGACAGAAGTGAAAACTTGAACGATTTTATTGTGTAGAAAATACTTTTAATGAGGTGTCGGTAACGGTAACAGTGTCACGAGCACCTAAAGAAATTTTCACTTCATACAGTTTTTGAGAAAACTGCCCATTTTCTTGATAACTGTGATTTTTTTTTCAAAATCTGTGTATGCAGATCAAAATGTCTCAAAAAGTTAAGGAAAGTCTCCTAAGACCATTTTCTTGTAGCTACAACGGTTAAGGTACCTACCCTTACTGCCCCGTCTCAAAAATCCACTCTATACAAAAAATAGGAAAGGACCCAATATCGAGCCTTGTGGAACACCAATTTTTACTTTTGAAACGAGTGAATTTACACCACTTATTTGAAAATGCTGTTGTCTATAGCTTTGCTTGCTACCGAATGAAACATCCGTATCGTTGAAAATAAGAAACTTGTACTCACCCCAGGACAAGGAGTGCGCCAGCCCCACAAACAACGCTACCAACGCAACCACATACTGCGGTCTACACATATTGTACTCCTTGAAGACAAACTAGAAGTAGATGGTACGGCCACTCCTGGTGATCGCTCGTGGAATATTAAGGCAAATGCGGAATTTCCTTAAACATGAAACAAAAAATTGGTAAATTATATTATTATATTTAGTTAATTAAAGAGTATACCTATCAATAACAAGAACTCCTAATAACAAGGGCTCCCTGATAAGAACAGCTCTTATCAACGACTTTATTTCCCTGAAAATATGTGTGCATGGTAACCATTTTTTCCTGTAACCGACCTTACACGTGTGTAGTCCCTTCTTACATAAATATGAATGTAGAAATAGATTAATATTCGAATATACTATACTATTAAACTAGCAATATTTGTATATATGTTTTACATTTTAGCAAACATGATGCTAAGATCTCAGTGAAAAGATGGTTATAACAATTAGACTACCTAAATACCGAATATCTTTTGTTTTCACAAACATAAACATATCTAGACACGCGGCAGCGTGTCGAGCCAAGTACTAGGCAAGACACGGCTGCAGTGTGTTATATTACACGAACCATTTGGAGCCACTTTTGACCCCTTAATAACTCAAAATCTATGTAACATAGACTCATGAAATTTGGTTTATATATAAAAACCCCTTAGATTAACTAGAATTCCAAATTTCATAAATAAAACTCAAACGGTTATTGAGATATTAACGTATAAAAATCGGCATTTTTATCAACGACCCGTCACTAGACATCAAAAACATTTAACCCATTTCCGGGTGACCTAGAAAGTTGAAAAGAGATTTCCCGAAAGCAGGCCCATGGTATGATACTGTGTCAAAGCTTATTTATCAAAAATTATGTCGTATTTTTTTCAAGTCGTTTTATGAAAATTTATTTCTTCTAGCATTAGAGAACCTAATAAATATTTATTTTGTTGATACTTAAAGAACTACATCCGCCATTCAATCCTAACCTGAATGTTGCCAGATGACAGACTAATCCAATAAAATAATTTGTAATCGATTGAAAATATCGATACTAACCCACATGGAGTAGGTGGAGTATCCACTACACGAGTATGTTTTAAATGCTATTTATTATACTCAAATACTGTAAAATTATGATTTTACAATAAATAAAATATTATATGGTCTGAATATACTCAACAACTTAAAAGTGTTTCGAAGCAGTAATGTTATTTTATAAACTACCAGTGATCAGAGTAAGTAGATTGATTTGAGGTCAATGAACTGGCACGTATATTAGTATGGATACGCCTCCGGGATTCCGGGATTTTGAAATTATTAAGATTTTTTAAGGAATTTCAAATGTTGTAATGTGTAGAATAAAGAATAAATCAATATAAATAAGAAATGTTCAACCCTTTTGCTGTCTGTTTAATAGTATATAGGTGATCGGACTCCAAGAAAAGGATAGATATACTATAAAACAATATAATATATTTTAAATATTTATCTATCGCATTCTATAAATTTCTAATGTAGTAGTTTAAAAATCCTTACTTTAACAATATTTGATTCAATCCCGTAAGTACCAAAATGAAATCCCGGAAAAAAGGCTTATCCATGTTATGATTTCTATGACTATTCATGATGCGAGTACGTAAAATCAATCTACCTACTCCGATCACTGATAATCACCCAATCGATTTCGTCAATCGATTACCAAAATAATTAAACCTGGTAACACTGACACCATGCATAATGTCAAACTGTCAAAAAAAATCTGTCAGATCAATGGCATTGTTGGCTGTTTGTTTTACGTTGATTTGAATTTATTTTTCCGTATTTACTTTATACTTATATTACGTTACGATTTAATGCTGTCAATTTAAATTGAAGCCAGAGGAACTATTGCTTATCTTTCTATGGCCCTGGGTAAGTTTATTATGTTCTCTAAATATTTATAAACACCGTCGTATTGTATAACCTCATTGATTTTAGCAGCCTATTAGTAGAAGGCCTATGTTCAGTCAGGGGTACGTCGCGCGTCGTCAGCTGTAAATGTCTATAGTATGATGTAATTATATAGCATAAGTAAATACACTGAATTTTTTTACCTTTTTCAGGTATGACGATGACATGTGTTATTGCAAGACTTGACATTATTGATTATATTATCTACAACTCTATCCCAAGTATTACTTGCTCAGCAAAATCTAAGCATATTATGTTATGTATGTGGCATGTCAACTGCAAGTCACAGAAGTCATCAGGTTAGTGTTTTTAAAATGGCAGAATTACTATGAGTGATATAATTATGATACAAAAGTAAATAAACAACAATAAGAGTATTTTCTTACTTTCTAGGTTAGGTATACATTTGGATAAAGTTTGTCATGCTTACTGAGAGAGGCTGCTACCAGAGATGTTTATAGGCAAGCAAGTGATGATAAAAACAGAGCCACCCTAGAGTGTAAAAGATTTACCCATAATAGATCAAAACAATAATCTGGCTACGCTGCTTTCATACCATGACTACGTTATGAGAATGAAGCTGAAGCCGTTTTAAATTCTATGAGAAATAAAATGTTTTTAGTATTTAGGTATTGTTGTGTTATTTGTTAAAGTAAACCTTCCTATAGAAGCACTGAAAATGCTGCTGCCAATGAGATTATTCATCTTTTATTAAGAGAGTTGGCTAAAATAATGTTTATGCCATTAAATCTTTCATATTTAGCGCGCAAGATTATTAATTTACCTTTATAAAATTCAAGTCTGTAAATGCGATAATCGCCATTTTGATGACAGTCGAGGTCGAGGCTAAAAAACATAAAAATTGGGGATTGCGAACATCCAAACTCCACCATAAGGACAGCGACTATTACAACATTTAATTATTTGACGAATTCATCCATTTTTCAAGTTAAATAAGTAGTAGTAATGAAGTTTTTGATATCAAAAGTCGAAGATTCGCGCCAATCGTGCGTGTTTACATTTTAACTTTTCACAATTAACACACATACACATATCTGATACGACTTTAAATGTGACAAATGTGATTAAAAATATTATAAGTAACTAGAAAATGCCCAGATCTTTACTTATTATACGAACACATGTTCAATAACACGTAATATTCATTACTACTACTCAATTTGTGTTAAAAATCGTCGATCATTGTTTTTTTTTTTTATTGTAATGATGTGCGAAAACGATTATGCCAAACGTTTTTTTTTTTTTCAATTTTGATTGTCTCGATTAATTTATAATTATGTTGAATGTCTGAAATCTATACTTGAAAATTAAAATAAAATTGTTTTAAGCATTAAATACAATAAACATTGTTTAAAATAATTATTTATACTTTTCTAGTGTTTAATCGTTTTTAGGACATTCAATATAAAACGAGTCAACACATAGAACGAGGATAGATACTTACCTCATTTATTGAATTTCGCGCCGAATTGTTTCTATTTATTTGAATTTAAATTCGGAACGTTGTTCAAAATTATTTTTAATTTATTGGACAATTATTTACTGTGGATTTTATTTTTGATACTTTCTGATATAGAATGCCTAGTATACATTTTTTAGGTAGGCTTAAGAAAATTTTGTTTGGGAATGATGTTAAATTAATTATATAAATTAGGTAGGTATTCCGCAAACACTTTTAAATGACGTCTATATTTTTAAATTGAAACTTTTATTACATCGTCTCAAACTTTTTCGTCTGTGTGTTGCATGTCACTTGTCGGTCGGCCGCGGAGTAGGGATAAAGTGAAAGGCGATCGTCAGAGCAGCCAAGGCCAATATGGCGGCGCCTATAGTTCGCAGCAGCTGACCGTGTAAAGTTTCACTTTTACCGTGGTTTCATAAAACCAACAATCATTTTTTTTTAGTTGTATGAGTTTGATAGTATTTGTTTTTAATAGGATAATCTTACTCGAGTAATAGAAATTGTTTATTTTTGAGGTAGTTTCAAAACGAAATTTAAAAAAAACTGCCCAAGTGTATGTCGGACTACGCACAGTGAAGGGTTCCGTAATTGGGATGAATATTTACGCATAAACATTGCATAGTATCAATTTTATCGACTGCAAAAATAAGTTTGTATTTCTCGAAAAAACTATAACAAACAAAGTTAATTCTGCGGTTGTAACCGAAAATAAACTGTATCTCAAAAATTATTGACTTCAAAAGCAAAGTCACTTAGAAACATCTTAACATTTTAATTATGAGATCCAACAATACACGCTTTATATGCATAGATTTTTTTCATCTCTCGGTTATATGTAAGTATGGAGAATGCCACCCCCACTATTATGTTTATCGTAATTTCACTACACCATTGTTTAACGGTGCAAAAAATACACCTTTTTCAAAATTTTCATCGATAGAGTGTAAATAGTCTCCATGTTAAATGACTGTATGACATCCGGACGCACGGACAGACGAACTTGACGAAATTAAGAGTTCCGTTTTTTTACGGATTTTGATTATCAAGTTTTGGCATGTATTGGCATGAAATTGATGTCTATAACAATTGATCTACAATATTATTATTATTTGGAATAGCCGCCATCTTAAAATCCAGAATGTCCATCTAATTCGATATCAGCACTATCTCCCGAAAACCATGAAAATGACAGTCATGACGACAAATTTTCAAATGGGGTTAAAAACTGCCACTTGCTCACTTCAGATGGCGCTGATCTTCAGCGTCTTATAATTTGACAGCTAACTATACATTTTTGATTCGAATGCCAAAAGTTGATGTAAATTCCTGAATTTCATGACTGAATTCAAAACACCCCGTCGAGTCAACTGATGTGTCACGTGTCAAAATCTTGGTCCCTAATGTTAGGCGGCAGTGAATTCATTTCATTCATTCTCTGATCTCGAAAAACGTTGTTACAAACGTCAGGTTGGTATGTTCAAGGTAGTTGGTAGGTTGGTACTATGCTTGAGACGTTTTTGAATTGATAGATCGTATGACTATTGTTTTAGGGACTATTGTCGTTTAATTTTTTATATAAACTTACGAATAGTTAAGTCCATAGTGAGGTCAAAATGTAAATCCAAGGGGCGGCTGCAACGGCGGCGGTGATCTCTCGCGTCCGGCCCTGGTTCAGGCCATGGTACGGAGCGAGAGGAAATGGCAGGCCGTCACCTCCTTCTGCGAAGCGGTAATGCTCGCGAAGGAGGAGGCGGAACGCGTGAGGTAGAGGCAAAGTTCGCGCCCTCACGCCCCTAACCGCTGCAGGAGGAGACGCCCGGGGCGGGAATCGCGAGCCGATTTCCGGCCACCGTAGGCGCGGGCTTGCGAACGGTGAGCAATGGGTAGCTCGCCGTCCGATAAGGACCAAGCCCGGGTCGACGGCGCGTTGTGTTCCACGCGCGCCTCAAAGAGATGTCAGCAGAAATGACGGGATCCGCTAGGGCCAATGCCTGTCGGGGGTTCGCAGAAAACCGATAGGGACATCGTGGCCCCCGGCAACAGGGCAACCGAAGGAACACGGGTGGGTTTTAGTCAGTAAGAGTCTGATACGCCCTCCCGCTCCGCCCAGAGCGGGAGAAGATACTTAAAAAAAAAAGGGGCGGCTGTAAAAATTAAATAATTAAATCATACGTGAGAAGGAACTTTGTTCCTGACGGGGTCAAAGTCAAAGTCAAATCATTAATTTCAAATAGGCCCATGTATGGCACTTTTGAACGTCAAAAATTACAAAATAATAAAATTGATTCTATTCGCCCCTTCCAAAAGGTAGTTTTCGTTTGGAGAAGAATGGGCAAGAAACTCCACCGTTACTCTTTTAAAATGTTTTACAATTGTTTGTATATGTACGTACATTTGTTAAATAATAATTATATGTGAAGACGGTGCACCTAGAATAAAATTACTATACCACAATAGGTAAAAAGAATTAAAAATGAAACAACGACAGATAATTTAATATGTGATAGATACATGGTGCTCACATATTTACAACATCGATTTACATCAATGATTTACAAACGTTGTAAAAGTAGACGATTTTCCTAAAATTTTAAAATTAATAAGTCAGTGTGTGAGGAAGTAATCACAGAATGTAAAATCAATGTCATAAAACACAAAGTAATAAATTTTACAATTAAATTAGCAAACAGTTTGATTTTGTCTTGATTCTAAATTGTCCTATGGAGCAGGACCAGCATGTTTCCAAGCACTCTTATCTTGGATATAATCCTCTAATTTGTAATATGCTTGTTTACAAAGTGTATTTTTAATATGAGTTTTAAATTTTCTTTCATTTAATTGCAAAATGTCACAAGGTATTTTGTTGTAACATTTAACTTGATAAAAGATGTATGTACTTAAGATAATCTAAAAAATGGTTGATCTAGTTTATCTTTATTTCTAGTATTAAAATTATGTCTATCACTTACATACATACATAAACTCACGCCTTCTTCCCATGGGGGTAGGCAGAAACTACAGAACGCCACCTGCTACGATCCTTACATAGTCCTTTTGCCTCGTTTACCTTCATACATCTGGTCATACACGCACGCCGGTTGCGAGTACTACGCACCTGGCCTTTCTGAAGAACATCACCAATAAGGTCAGTATATGTCCTCCTAGGGCGTCCCCGCCCGGCCTTTCCCTTTACATCAGCCTTGTAAATACATTTTGTTAGTCGCCTTTCATTCATTCTCTCAACATGCCCAAACCATCTCAGCATACCCTTTTCAATTTTTGTCACTACATCTTCTTTTAAATCACACCGCTGTCTTATCACATCATTCCTCAGCCTATCATTCATAGTCAGGCCACACATGCTTCGCAAGGAACGCATTTCCACAGCATTTATTCTACTTTCATGTTGTTTTTGCCACACCCAACATTCACTACCATACATAAGCGTGGGTACCAGCACACCATTGTGAAACACCATTGTCTATCACTTATTTTATTAAAGAGATGTGGATTTTTCCTTACATACATAATATTTTCATAAATGAATTGGCAAGGTACCGTCATAATATTAATCCTTTTAAAAAGTTTCCTGAGAGATTCGCGGCGACGTAGATTATAAATGGCTCTGATAGCTCTCTTTTGCAAAATAAAGATGGATTCAATGTCAGCAGCCCGACCCCACAGTAAAATACCATACGACATAAGGCTCCCCAACTGTACACGTTTTTTTTAATAATAATACTTGCCGCGCCGGCTCAGCGATCTGACATCATTGCGGAAAATTGTAACAATTGTTACGAAAGAAATATCTACATTCTTACACAATATTGCTACGCATATTTACAAAAAGAATTTAATAGATCACGTTTGATTGACGAATAATAATAATTTCTTTACAAAAAGTAATGATATCCCATCAAAAACATAAATGTGAAAATGGGAGCCAAATTCCATAAATATGGTTGTCGACTTCGCCGACAAAAGAATTGAAATCTAAATGGGTGCCAAGTTCTGTAGATAATCCTGAAATTTATTTATAAGAACATGCAACTTTCTAAAATAAAATTAAAACACAAATTCTTGTTTTTTCTGCTATAACAATGTTTGCTATTTAAAAATATAACTTCTTAAATTTGAACAGTCGAATTATTTACACAAAGCACTTAGGATAAATTGAAGCTCAAGATTTGACTTGGCTAGTTTTTACCAGCAAGCTGAAATTTTAGAGAAAGAAGATATTTTGACCTTACAGTTACAATAAGAAACAGTAACTTGCGCATAACATAAAGAACAAAGATATGAATATTTTACTTTATTTATTTGGCTCACCAACAATTAAGTACACCGATACAAAGATATGAGATACATGCAATAAACTTATAGACTAGTGTACAAATTTCTTACAGGTAAGCACATCATGAATTACTTATTTGATGTTGAGTGCCTACTTAAAATTAAATAATAATAATTAAATATAGGTAGACAGTCAAAGCTGTAAACTCGATAAAAAAATAGCGTCCAACTGTTAGCCGCTTAATGCACGCACACTAAAAAAGTAAAATTACAGCACAATGACGTGGCGCGAGTGTAAGACGTAGCTGTAATGCACACCAGCATAAAAAAGTTACCCTGTTTGTTTTAGTTCTTTTGCACCGCGACACTGTAGACAAATATAAAGATGATAAATTGATTAGCCAAATATAAGATAACTTGTATGTAAAAACTAGCCAAGTCAAATCTTGAGCTTCAATTTATCCTAAGTGCTTTGTGTAAATAATTCGACTGTTCAAATTTAAGAAGTTATATTTTTAAATAGCAAACATTGTTATAGCAGAAAAAACAAGAATTTGTGTTTTAATTTTACTTTAGAAAGTTGCATGTTCTTATAAATAAATTTCAGGATTATCTACAGAACTTGGCACCCATTTAGATTTCAATTCTTTTGTCGGCGAAGTCGACAACCATATTTATGGAATTTGGCTCCCATTTTCACATTTATGTTTTTGATGGGATTAATTAAACACGCACACCCCCACTCACACACACATTTTTATTCAATACTTATATTTTTTATTGATAAATTTTAAACAGTAGCACACAATGTTTCTGACTGTTGTAACCTCTCTTTACCACTACCAATGTTGCTGGATTATTATTACATAATGTGCATGATACTAGTATACTTACCTAGTATTAAGTACTTTTACTATGTAATCATTGTTGCTATGCTGGTGAAAAATAGATGACAAGATGGACCGATGACCTTGTGAAGGCCGCAGGAATCCGCTGGATGCGGAAAGCACAGAATCGGTTGAAGTGGCGGTGCTTGGGGGAGGCCTATGTCCAGCAGTGGACGTCTTTCGGCTGAAATGATGATGATGATGATGCTGGTGAAAAATAAACTTTATTTTTATTTTTATAAATATATATTTACTCACGTTCTGAATATCGGCTTTAACGATTTCGATGAAAGTAGCAATTTAGAGGCAAAAAATCCTGCTGGGGTTGCGAAGAAGTCCGAAGGGGAGATCGTGCCCCCCGACAACATGGTAACTGAAGGAACACGGGTAGGTTTTAGTCAGTAAGAGTCTGACACGCCCTCCCGCTCCGCCCAGAGCGGGAGAAGTTATTTGATAATTTCGCAACCAAAAAGGAAATGTAGACTTCGGCCGCCCAAAGTTTAGAACAATATTAATGACATAGCAGCATGGATTTAGTAAGCACCTACTATCAAGGCAGTATGGAATTAGTAAGTACTATCCTACGCTATTTAAATGAGCATTCTCTATTTTCACTAAAGCAGAGCTCGGTCGCCCAGGCACTGAAATATAAAGTTGCTCATAGATATAAAAGTTAAACGACTATACCTACTTCCTAACTTATTTTTATTTGTTAGTATCATTTGCTCGCGGCTTCGCTCGCCGTTGAGGTCGGAAATTATCCCAAGGGAACATACTACTTACTGGAATTAAATGTGCAATGTTATGTTCTATGATCAATTATGATAATGGAAAAGTTAAAAATGTATTGGATCGACGTAAGCTACTGAAAAGTTTATGGCAATTCTGTTGAAAGTTCCAGTAGAAATACGAAATGCTTTGGAAGCGATGTCTAGCCCTTTTGTTGTGTTCTGTATTCTGAGTATAGAATACACGTAAACTAGCCCCAACTGTCATATTTTATTACAGCATCAACTAATAAGTATTCTATCACCGACTAAAGAAAAACAGTTGTTTGAGCCACTTGAGTCACTGCACCACTTCTATGCACAGAGCGATATGTTAGAAAATAGTGGACAGAAATTATATTTTAAGTACTTATTCACTAAGAAATAATCCCGACATTTTACAAGCATTTGCAATTTAATTGTTATCCTGCGGTTAAAGTGGAGCGATCGTGTTTTGTTTTAATTTTATTCCATGAAAAAAGTACCTACTTTGCATCACGCTAGGTACTAAAAAAAATATTTTAAATTCCATATAAAATAACTATTAGAATCAGGACCACAAATATTCCTTGTGGGAATTAAAAACATTACCCGTACCTAGTACAGAATGTGGTTTTGGTTTGCTTTTTTTTGGATTTTGTTCCCAAAGGATGCCAACGGACTCTACTACTAAGCCTCCGCTGTCCGTGCGTCCGTCCGTCTGTCCGTCTGTCTGTCAGCGGGCTGTATGTCCGCTTTTTGTAGGGACGTTGGTTTTTATCCCGAGAAAAATCGTAACTAGCATCAAACTACACCTAAATAAAAGCGACCTAAATATGGGACTAGAAACCACTGGAATAATATTTTTAGACACATCCATATATGAGAAAAATTATAAATTATTTAATGTTAGTAAACACAGCGTCAGTATGTGCTATCCCCTCAAGTTTTAAAATGTTACACTGCTACAACATTGAATTCGTTACGAATAATCCAAAGAATACTCAAAAAGAGTTCTTTGTTTCGGCTTGGATTCAAACCATCGCATCACCAAACATCGCCATACTCATACATAGTTTGACGAAATAGCCAGCGACGCCATGTGAATTGCGATTAAATTGTTATATACTACAATTCTTTACGCACACAAACTTGCTTTTAATTTTATTTTTTTGTTTCTTTTATAAATTAAAAAATCCAGATATGAGTTCCAGGATAAAGCCGTTTGTATAGCTTTTGTATCTGTGTTACTAGCTAGTCTTTAAATACTTCTTGTAATCTGTGGAAAACGTAGTGAGTTGCATAATTGTTCAAAATGTTATATTTAATATATTGTGACTGTTTTTTATTGTGCTACTGTTTGTTTTTCCTTAAATAAATAAATAAATACTATCGTCCGAGTCACTTTATCTTTAGGTCTCTGTCTAATCGGTAGATGTTATAATTTAAGGGTATCCATTAACGTTTTCTTTATAAAATTAATCCATACCTTCAAGTTATAACTACAACGTTTGATGTACCTATACGTTCACTTAAAACTATTATTTATTTCTAGCGCTTCCTTTTTTATCTTTTGCGTTAATAGGATGTCACTTGTCTATGGACCCGTTGTGTCAGTTGGCAAAATATATAAATTATGATAACTGCATAGACGTATAAAAAAGGTATAACTATAAATGATCAAATCAAATTGTAAAATGTAAACATTTGTAGTAAAATAAGACAGTAACATGTGTCCATTTTGACAACTTTACTAGTTTTTGGGGTGTATTCACTTTTATCACCTAATTAGAAAGGTTTGTTCGTTTTAGGACTAAATTCACACTAAAAAAATAATCGATTTTTCTCAAAATTGGAGCTCTTTAAAAATGTATGATATAGATAAGATAGAACCACTAGTTTTTGGGATATCTATCCCAATATATTTAACTTATCCTGGTTAGAATTATTGAATAATAAAAAACGATTTTTGGACATAGCCCTTTCACAGATTGTGTATTTTTGTTACCGCTTATAAAAATTAAATAAAGTTAATTATAAAAGGGTTATTCCACTAATCCCCACTGACAATCCCCATCGGTTTATTAATAAAATACAAACAACGAATTAAATAAGAATCACGAAGTCTTTATTTCTTACGGAGGTAAGGAGCCATTGATTATTTTTATAATCAAACAAATTAAAGTAATGGCTAAACTAATAGGCTTACAGACAATGGCAGAAGCGAACTTTAACTTTTAAAGCTGTCATTAAATACTAATCTTCCCTTAATTTGTTTTAACTTGGTGCAGAAAATTGGAGATATTGCTTTTTAGTATGCCTTCTGTCATTTGTGTGTTTATTGTATTTCATCATTGGTTTTAGTCTGAAGCAATGTACGGTTCTAGGCCTGCCTAGGTCGAAAAACAGTGACACTCCGGGAGTGCCGACAGAAGTGAAAACTTGAACAAGATCGCCTTGGTGCAAGAAAAATACTTGTATAGAACATTGGTCCGTAACCTTATCTAAACAAAGAGCATAATCGCGTTTACAGAAATAAATACTTCCAAAACCTTTAAAGTAAAAATGCTTGCATAAAACATTGATCCGTAACGTAATATAAATAAAGAGCACAATGGTGTTAACAAAAATGAGGTGTCGGTAACGGTGTGGCAAGTTCGATAGTTTTTCCCCATCTCAAAAATGCCCAACGCGCCTAAATTAATTTTCACTTCAAAAGTTGCAACATTTCACTCCGTTTTGGTAGATGCGTAAAAATATGTGATGCAGAACTAAGGCTTTATTTATTTTCGATTTAAATGCTGTCCGCAGTTTCGCCCGCGTGGCTTTTTCCAAATCAAAAGTAACTCCTAATTTACTCCTTATAACATAAGCTATCTGCCAGTGAAAGTCCCGTCAAAATCGGTCCAGCCGTTTCGGAGACAGACAAAAAAACATTTAAATAAAATTATAAACGCCATATATACTTTCATATGCATTTAGTAAAAGCTATTATTTTGAAATTACAACAAACTGTTCAATTTTATTTATATGTATGTATGTATATATTATGTATAGATAGGCGGATAAATGACTTCCTCGGTTTGGCAGTTAAGCTTATCTTAACAGTGGTGCCGATTCCTTTGTTCACAAACTAAACTAAATTTAAGTTCAGCGCATCTTTTTCTTTCTATTTCATTATGAAAAGGACAGAAGATAAATTTTAGTTTAGTCCTGTCAAATTAATCAGCGTTTGACGTAAATTGACATAATTTTAGTCGGCAAGTTTTTAATCACGTCTAAACTTGTATGGAGAGTGACAGGCGCTGATTAATTTGACAGGACTAAACTAAAATTTGTCTTCTGTCCTTTTCTTAATGAAATAGAAAGAAAAAGATGCACTTAACTTAAATTTAGTTTAGTTTGTGAACAAGGGAATTGGCACCAGTATCTAATTAAGTTTAGTCATCACGCAAAATTGTTCATCTTGACGGAGAATATTACTTTCAAATATTTAATGTACTCGCGTACTTACGCCAAGATTTATAAACGTCACTAAGCACGCTTTGGCTTAGACATGTTCCCGTTTCTATCTAGCACTTGTAGTTTGACAGTCGTGCGACTGTGACAAGAATAATGCTTAGCCAAAGTACGTGCTGATTGAGTAACGTTCTAGGATCTAGGAATTGGTGAAGAGCGCACGTGTTGGGGACCACTTTATGTAATTTTGACGTTCAGAACGTACTGATTCTCAGCCTAATTTGAATAAAAGAATGTTGATTTGATTTTGTTTACAGATCTCAGCATCAGAATTCATACAAAGATTCTGTCTTACTACCCATGTAATTATATTATAATAATAGTGTGGGCTGCTAAAAACAGAGGTATGCGGAAATAAAACTGAATTTATTATAAAAGTATGATATTTATTTAAAATAGAAAAATACAAAGCAAAGGGCAAAAAAATACCTCGTTCACGAAACGTTATGTGTTCATGAAAGACAACATCAAAATTCAAATTAAATAAAAAACGAAGAAAATGGTTACATGCCTAATAAAAGCTCAAAAAAAAATTAAGAAACACAATTTTGTTCAAAACTATGATATGACTTAGAAGTTCTATTGTCAGTTTTGTTCAAAACTATGATATGACTTAGAAGTTCTAAGTTGTCAGTTTTTATCAAAACAATGATAACGACTTAGAAGGACGTGGATTTCGAGATGTCAGAAGTACAGACCGACACGAAACATAATAGAATAGAAGCAAAAGGACGATGATGAATTATTACAGATTTAGTTGCGGCAGATTTTCACCATCATGACACTAAATCACTTACCCCCATAATGATAAACGCGGAGTAAAAAGTAAATTTTATGGAAAATCAAATAATAAGGTTGTTCTGGTCGTTAGTGTCATTACACCTTGTTTACTAACATGGGGGGAAGCTAGGGTTACGTTTTGTTATTCTGAGTAGTACGCAGTGGTTGAGGTGACATCTCAACGGCTTCTCATTTAGTACACGTTGACTTCAATCCTTAGTCCAGAGCAACCGGTGTTACATCTACAAAGAAAACGTGAAAAGGGTGCAATTAATATAACAAGGTCACAATTAGATTAACTAATATAAAGGTTATATTTAAATCTGAACCGACAAATTTGTACTATATTGGTCTGAAAGTCAGACCAATCGGGCACAAATTCGTCGGTTCAGACTGAACGGATGCTTGTGCACAAATCAAGAAACGATCAAACTAGATTTACACAGGATAGAAGTTCTAACCGTCGCAGGGCAATCGATTTTGAGGCCGTAACAGCTAGCCAGCCTATAGACGTTTTGAAAAGGAAAATATTTAATGGAGCCTCAAAAAAATATCGAACCACAAATGAAGGCCACCTGTTTTAATAAGAGATCGTCTTTATAAATTTTTGGTATAAAAAAAATATCTGTACGGTCAAAGTTGGTCAGCGGAAAATTCCATTAAAATTTAAATTTTTGTTACGATGTACTTAATTATTGTTAATTGTTGTTGTTTGTTGTATTAAACTTGATCCTACCGATTTCCAATAAAATTGATATCATATCATATGAACTACTCATACTTGACTGACTTCGATACTGTTTTAACACTTTATTTAATCTGCCTTCTTCTTCTGCTTTTATCTTTTTATATAGCTATATGTCCAAAACCAAGATTTTTTTAAACAAAATAGTTCGTTAAAAAAGGGTCATAGATTAATGCATATTTCATATTCCCAATGAATCAATATATGTTTTGATGTAACCAAATTCCACTTCGCTGCTGATTTTATAAAAGGTCAAATTTTTTCGGACGCACAAGTCCGCAGTAGCAGTATATATTACACATATACAGTTGGAAAACGAGGTTCATATTAAATTAAATTGGCTGGTTCATTAACATTTTGAGAAAATCAAAATGGGAAATTTAGGCTTTCGATTAATGACATGCCTTTTAAAAACATTTTGTACCTGTATTTAGGGTTTCCTTCAACAATGAAACCGTTTGGAAAAATTTCATCAGAAAGACTGAAACAGCGCATCTTTCACCCGTATAATTTCTTTTACATTGACAGACAGGTTCACTCTTTACGTTCAAATAACAATCGCCGCCATTCAAACAGTACCCCTGACATATGTTGAGTGCACACCTGTCGCCAGAGTAACCGGCATTACATCTGAAATAACGAAAATATGAGTAGGTTAGCTCAATTAATTAAACAAGGAAACCGATAAACCAACATACGAAATAGATTTTTTACCGGCATATAGCTTGTCCTTCAATGACGATACAATTCCCTTGGATACAATAGTTGTGACAGACCAGGCTTTCATTTGTAGGAACATTGAGGGAGTTATCGTTGGACACTGAGTGTTTTGATATCAGCGCTCCGCAGCCCCGCACGCCTTGAGTTTGATCTTCTATTTTATAGTTCGCTACTATAGAATTATGAGGGCTTGTAAAAGAATTCGTAAAAATTGCATCATTGCAATCGGACCACAATTTGCTGGTTTTCTGTAATTTCCACACTGTGCTTTCCGAGTCCATCCAGTAGACGAAATCTTTAGATACGGTCAATGCTTTTGTACGGTTTTTGTGTAAACCTATATAGGTATCACATGAAAACAGTGTTTCAAAATCTGACTGGTCATTCAAATCTCTAAATTGAATTGAAAATATCAAGTTACTCCTGCTATAAAGATCATAAGTATCAGTAATAAAGTACACATTTTGTGTCTGTTGGTCAGTGACTAAGTAATCGAAAACACTCCATTTTTCACGGTATATAATTTCTGGACCAGTGCCACTTAATCGAGCCCAATGCATTACAGTGACCAAGCTTCCCCTTTCAATACTTGTCCAGTAAATATACCTGTAATTTGTAAATAACTATAAATTCACAAGAAGTCCAAATTGTATTTTTTTTAGTTATAATAATATATTACTAACGTACCCTCTATAGCTATCTACGGCAATAGAATATAAAACCGTGTCGTCCGTTGATGTTTTAATTAAAAGGTTCCCGTTAAAATTATTTTTGAATCCAGGCTTTAATGAAAACCAAAAGATATCTTTTGGGTCAGAAAAGTAGACCAACTCTGTGAACGGGTCGTAGGCAAGACTACTGATGTAGTCGTAGTCATTTTTTAATTTTATCATAAAATAAAATTGGCGTTCCATGGTTGCTAAGTTCAAACTATGTAGAAAGATGTACCGAGTATTTTCTCTATCTAAAAACAGCAATCTGTTTCGTACAGCATCGTATGTTAAATATTGAATACCAAACTCGAAGCCTTCCGAGTGAGTTAGCGTTTCGTTGTTATAAAATTCTAGTGTAGTGTTAGTGGTCACAACGTAATCTGAAAAACAAAAAATATAATTATTTCAACCGGATAATCTTAAGAAACCTTCGGAACCCGGAAGAAATGACTACCGGATAATGTTGTACGATATCTTATTATTTTCATGGCCATGATATTTTCGTTAAAAGTATTTTTATAAATGAATTCATTATAATCTTAGCAGAGAGGGGAACAGATAGCCGGAAGCTCAGTTGCTTCAGAAATAATATAAAAGTCACCAGTAAGCAGACCTACATAGTCAGAAACCTTCACCCGAAACATAACGAGAATTTTAGATAAACACATGAGAAAACTCAGTATACCAAAATAATAACGCAGACTGGGTCAATGTAGCAACAACACAGACAGTGTTCACAACTACTAGTATAAGAAATACACCCAAACATACTGCGGTTAATCACCTAAATGCTTTAAATAAATATGGTGATAAATGAATCCTTGATACCTTTATACACATAAATAGCAGCCAAATTCTTATTTTTCTACGTCGTATAGATGATTCCTTTTGTACATTTTTAAATTAGCTTCGAACAGAAATCGGCCACTTCGACAGCATTAGCGTTAGCCTCGCAAAGGCAATAAACATCGTTTGTGATGTGGCTCCAGAGTCACACTGTGGCTCATCGGAGAAAGGAAGAAGAAAGAAAAAAATATTATCCACTCTAAACGTGACCCATGAGGAAAAAACAAAGCACACAAGCATAAAAGGAGCAAGTTGCGAGAAATATGACCCATAAAAAAATAACATATTAATCTATATTTTTTATTAAATGTTCATACACAGGCTGTTAGGATTTATATATAGGTAGAGTTTGTAAGCAAGTTGGCTGATATTATAAAACTGAGCCTCTCCATCCCCCTCCAGCTGACTGTGTTGAGCCTCTAGAAAACCTCCTAGTGGACCACCAAGTGCCATGGCCCATCTGGAAATCTCTTAACCGACTAAGAAGCCAAGTGGGCCGCTGCAGGTACAACTTAGTCAGGTGGGATGAGAGGCACGTGTATTTTTACGAATCAGATATTAGTTTTTTATCGAAAATTGTTAGTATGACGTGTAGAATCACCCCCTTGGCGGACTCAGGTGACTAAAGTGAAGTAATTTTAATAGGTAACATTTGACGTCTGTCAGTTTTATCTTCATAGTGAGGTGACCTGCTTAAAACAACGATTAAAGTGAATGAATCGAGACGGACTTGAAACATATGTGAATTTAAAAAATCATCAAGCGAATCCCTGTCCCATTATTATTTTTTCTTTCGTAAATTTAAGGAGCAAAATAAGACAAGTACACAGTTTAACAAAAAAATTGCGTTTATTTAGTTGAACTATCAGAACTGTTATTAGTATTGTCATCTTCATCACTGCTGTCAGCACTCAGAGATATTATTCATTCATTTTCAATAATATTGTCTATTCTCACATCTCGTTCAAAATCTTGTAAAATTATTTTCTTTGTTTTCTCTACGACTTTTCTCCAGTCTTCTGTAGTGACACCTAAATTGTACCTAACATCAATGATTTTTCTATTTAGTTATTTTTTGTATTTTTATAGTTAAAAGAATAATAAATATAATTATGTTTTATTATAATCACAACGTGGTTATTAATTTATGGTGATATTTCTTCACAAGTAATCATTGCATTCGATTCTACTTATCAGCTTTCGATTTTTAGAGTAACATCCCTAATGTTTAAAAAGAAAAAGGGTTAACTGACGCAACATTGTAACGACGTTCAGTTCTTTAGATCAGAAATTGTTTATATGTTTAGAATGGTTTATTAGTGAAAGCAAATCATAAAATTACTCGTATCGGTCATTATTACAATAAATATGTAATCGTAATTGAAAAAAGTTAAGCAATTGTGCAGTTCTAACAAAGCGAAAAAATATATTATTTTATGCCCGCCGTTACAAGGTTACGTTGTTGAATTTTGATGAATTGTCAAATGTTACCAATTAAAAAACTTTTTACAAAAAAAAAAACAACCGACCTCCAAAAAAAACACTACAAAGTGAAAAATAACTTTAATTTCGGAAGTCGGTGTCTTGGATTTTGTATTTTCGTTTTTTGCCACGTTAAAAGTTTTATTTTTCAATTTTTAGTTGTGGTACCTACCCCACACACATTCGAATACCACTACCTGCTACCAGTGACAGAAACTTATCATATCATCTACATATTAAGTGGGGAAAAAATACGTATTTTGTAGCTAACTCAAAAACTATCCAAGCAAAGTTAATAAAATTCATGAGACCAATTCGAAAGCACACCCTTTCAAACAAAAAAAGAATTTTCAAAATCGGTCCACAATTGACGGAGAAATCGGTGGACATACATAAAAAAGAAAAAAAAAAAACCTCCTCCTTTTGGAAGTCGGTTAAAAATGACTCCACTTTAAATCACCAACCTGTATAGTGTTGAGTCAGTAAAGCAGATCTATCGTGTACTAAGCAGAAAGTAGTAGTATAAATAAATACAACATGATTATAAATGAAAATAAAACCTATTTTCCATTTTTTTTTATTTTTGGTAATTATACTATCGCTGCAATGTTTGTCAGTGTTAGCGCTTTAGTTTGTCGACCGAAAATTGTGTCGCGGTATCGTTCGTCGATCAAAAGTTTCGGCGACCCATCGTTTGTCGTTAAAACAATCTGTCGCACTAATGTTCGTCGAGCTGATGTGCTGTCGCGCCACTGATGGTCGACCTATCGTACTGTCGCCCTAACATTTGTCGTGCATTTTTTTGTCGCAACAATACGGAGTCGTTACGTTTACCTAAAAAATCTCGATGTTTTGTCTAGTCGTAAAAAACCGTGCGAAGCAGGTGCGGGTCGCTAGTCTATATCTTAATATATATAAATTACGTGTCACGTTGTTTGTTCGCGATGGACTCCTAAACTACTCAACCGATTTTAATCAAATTTGCACACCGTATGCAGTTTGATCCAACTTAAAAGATAGGATAGGTAGGGTAGGTGGGGTAGGTGGGGTAGGTGGGGTAGGTGGGGTAGGTGGGGTAGGTGGGGTAGGTGGGGTAGGTGGGGTAGGTGGGGTAGGTGGGGTAGGTGGGGTAGGTGGGGTAGGTGGGGTAGGTGGGGTAGGTGGGGTAGGTGGGGTAGGTGGGGTAGGTGGGGTAGGTGGGGTAGGTGGGGTAGGTGGGGTAGGTAGGGTAGTCAGTGATAAAGATGGTCCACCCCAAACATTTATATGGCAAAACAACGTTTGCAGGGTCAGCTAGTGTATAATATGAATCCCTATTTCCCTTGGTCACGGCATCACGCGTGAACGGCTGGACCGATTTCGCAAATTCTTTTTTTTTTTTTGTTTTTATTTTCAGGAGAAGGTTTATAGTAAAGAAAAAATTAAGAAAGTTGTGCGGAAAGAAGATTGCACCCATGTGAAGCATGGCGGGCGCTAGTTTTATATAAATATATGCTCGAGAGGTTATTGCGCCGTTGTGCGGAAAGTAGATTGCACCCATGTGAAGCATGGCGGGCGCTAGTTTTATATAAATATATGCTCGAGAGGTTATTGCGCCGTTGTGCGGAAAGTAGATTGCACCCATGTGAAGCATGGCGGGCGCTAGTTTTATATAAATATATGCTCGAGAGATTATTGCGCCACTTCTTTTTCCCAGCTAAAACACTAGGAAGTGGTGAAAGGTGGGCATTTGGGGGACTACCTTTTATGTCATTGACGTTCAAATTATGTCATTCTGATGTTCAAAAAGTGCTGATTCTCATCCTAGTTGGAACAAACGACTTGTGATTTGATCAAACTAAAACGTAGTAGGTTCCTATGGAGAAGAACCGGCAGGAAACTCCACAGACACTCTTTTAAATCTTTCTCTAACTTCGCACAAACCTTAAAACATTACACATGAGTATAAAATATCAATTTCTAAAAGATTTTATATAAAAATCCTTCACAAAAATTTTACTTGCATAAAAACCCATCAAACCGTAATAACCGCAATTGGTAAAAGCAGACTGAGTACATTGTCTTACGCTCGCACGTACAATCGATACCAACTGCCCCATCACCACGTCCTCCGTGACGTATCATGACGATAGCTCGCTTGCTAGCCGACGCCGGCGCCGCTTGACCGGCCATAGAAGTCAGATTTTTGCGCGGACAACCCGCTACTTATCTTATTTTACTATAACAAATTATAAGAAAGCGTACAATTTGTAAGTCAAACATTAATTAATCATATGTGGGGCCACACTAAGACTTTCACATATCTAATAGTAATTCATGACTACCATGTTATTAAAAAAATGTTTTAATGTTTGGAAAGACGAAATATAGCCCATGTAACAAAATGAATCACGATTTGTGGACGAATAGAATAAGATAATTTGTAAACATCATTGTAATAATCTTTTTAATTAATAAAGATATTATAAGAAACAGGATCGATTGGCATAAAAAAAAACAGTGGCACTCCGGGAGTGCCGACAGAAGTGAAAACTTGAACGATTTTATTGTGTAGGAAATACTTTTAATGAGGTATCGGTAACGGTAACAGTGTCGCGAGCACCTAAAGAAGTTTTCACTTCATAAAGTTTTTGAGAAAACTGCCCATTTTCTTGAACACTGATTTTTTTTTTTTTTTCAAAATCTGTGTATGTAGATCAAAATGGCTCAAAAAGTTAAGGACAGTCTCATAAGACCATTTTCTTGTAGCTACAATGGTTAAGGTACCTACCCTTACTGCCCCGTCTCAAAAATCCACTCTATACAAAACATGGGAAAGGACCCAATATCGAGCCTTGTGGAACACCAATTTTTACTTTTAAAACGAGTGAATTTACACCACTTATTTGAAATTGCTGTTGTCTATAGCTTTTCTTACTACCGAATGAAACATCCGTATCGTTGAAACTAAAAAACTTGTACTCACCCCAGGACAAGGAGTGCGCCAGCCCCACAAACAGCGCTACCAACGCAACCACATACTGCGGTCTACACATATTGTACTCCTTGAAGACGAAGTAGATGTTACGTCCACTCCTGGTGATCGCTCGTAGACTATTAAAGCAAATGCGGAATTTCCTTAAACATGAAACAAAAATTTGGTAAATTATATTATTATATTTAGTTAATTAAAGAGTATACCTATCAATAACAAGAACTCCTAATAACAAGGGCTCCCTGATAAGAACAGCTCTTATCAACGACTTGTTATTTAAGCGGACGCGTCCCTGAAAATATGTGTGCATGGTAACCATTTTTCCCTGTAACCTACCTCACTCATGTATGTAGTCCCTTCTTACATAACTATTAATGTAGGTATGGATTAATATATTAATATGAAATATAAAGTTGCACATAGATATAAAAGTTAAAAAACCTAAAACCGATTAATAAAAAACTATAAATACCTACTTCCTAACTTCTTTTTATTAAGCTATTGCATAGCTTTTATCGCGAGCTTTGAGCGCGGCGACCGAATCAAGAATTTCCGTAACGTAACGAAAATAAAACCTAACACCCCCCACTCCCCTTACCATGTAATGACGGTTCCCATGACAACGTGATGTTGTCATGGGAACGTAATTTTTGTTTCATGTCATCACGTCATCATCCCAAGTGTAGCGTTGGCAAATAGGAAGTATGGAGGTTACAAATGCTATGCAATAGTTTTACCGCGGCAGTCCCCGAGTGCCACACGTTTTTTGTTACTATCATTTGCCCGCGGCTTCCCACTCGTCTAACCCTTTTGTTCCTGCTCCTACTTCCCTAGTGTTAACCCGATTAGTGTAGACATATTATTACAGTATCAACTAATCAGTATTATATCACTGATTGAGTCACTGCACCAGTTGTATGAGCCACTTCAGTCACTGCACCAGTTGTGTGAGCCAATTGAGTCACTACACCAGGGCCTCAAGTCTGCTATTACAATAGTGTCAGAATGGTCTATCATTGATCTCATAATTGTTGATTTTGACAAGTTTGGTAATCTACTAATATAATGGCGTCATTATGACTTTCCAATGGTCAGCCACTGACATTTCATTGAAAGAAATGGCACTTATTGGTAATCTCGTACATAATGACAAACGAATGACTTAATCGGTATCATTGGTCGTATTGTACGACAGTGCCATTATAACACAATTCTATTACGAGACCATTGACCGACCAATGATCAACCATTATGAATTTAGCAGATTACGAACTTTTAGCAAAATGACAATGGGATCGTGTTGGAATGATGAATTTATAAAAATAGCAGACTTGGGCCCCAGTTGTATGAGCCACTTGAGTCACTGCACTAGTTTTACGCACAAAGCGATATGTTAGAAAATACTGGACAAAATCTAGATTCTACTTATTCACTACGACTTTTTACAAGCATTTGTAATTTAATTATAGTATCCTGCGGTTAAAGTGGAGCGATCGTGTTTTGTTTTAATTTCATTCCATGAAAAAGTACCATCGAAGAAACGCATATAATCTACTAGCGACGCGCCCCGGCTTCGCACGGGTATAAACCGGGTTATTATACATATAAACCTTCCTCTTCAATCACTCTATCTATTTAAAAAAACCGCATCAAAATCCGTTGCGTAGTTTTAAAGATTTAAGCATACATAGGGACAGAGAAAGCGACTTTGTTTTATACTATGTAGTGATACAATTGTTGAATGTATATGCTGTTGGTGTTTTTTATTAAATAAATAAATACACCGTAAGGACTATTTCTGCTTGCAGCGCTCGGCTGATATTGTAACGCTTACCTACGAAAAAAAGGGTTGCGTGCACGGGATTTTGTTTTCAAACTGCTTACATATTATGCGTTTCTTCGATAGTACCTGTAAAAGTAACACCGTTGTTTTTGTTTTTTGCTCGATCTTAATACGACCGGCTTTTAAGGTTTCGTACGGGACCCTATTACAAAGGGTCCGCTGTCCATCTATCCATCTATCACAGGGCTCTTTTGAACTATAATAGGAGACACTTTCGAAAATTTTCGCAGAGTGTGTACTACTATGGCCGCTGTTCGAAATGAAATGCGTTAATTATAAAGATAAAATCTTTTTATTTTCATAATTTAACAGGGCACAACGTGCACCACGACCAAGAAAATTTTTCTTAAAGTACGGAAGTCTCAAAAAGTAACAAAAAGAATATTGGTTGTGGTTATTAAATTGACTAGGTATAAAACTATAAAACTTTTTGACAAATAAAAACAACCGACTTCTAAAAAACACTACAAAGTGAAAAATAACTTATATTTCGGAAGTTGGTGTCTGGTTTTGTATACTCGTTATTTGCCACCGACTTCCGAAATATAAGTTATTTTTAACCGACTTCCAAAAGGAGGAGGTTCTCAATTCGACTGTATGTTGTTTTTTTTTTTTGTATGTTTGTTACGCGATTACTCCGTCAATTATGAATTGATTTTGATGGTTCTTTTTTTGTTTGGTAGATCATACTTCAGAGGTGGTCCCATATAAATTTTATTAACTTTGCTTGGGTAGTTTTTGAGTTAGCTTCAATAATACGTATTTTTTCCTCACTTAGTATGTGGATGATATTATGATAACTTCCTGTCACTATTATTTACATAGCAGGTAGTGGTATTCGAATTTGTGTGGGGTAGGTATCACAACTAAAAAGTGAAAAATAAAAACTTTTTACAAAAAAAAAAGCAACCGACTTCAAAAAAAACACTACAAAGTGAAAAATAACTTTAATTTCGGAAGTCGGTGACAAAGAACGAAAATTAAAAACCAAAGACATCGACTTCCGAAATTAAAGTTATTTTTCACTTTGTAGTGTTTTTTTCACTTTGTAGTGTTTTTAGAAGTCGTTTGTTTTTATTTCTCGCTTTTTAGTGAGTCAGTACCCTTGAAGTACATCCTTTCCAATAAAAAAAGAATCATCGAAATCGGTTGGCGTGATATTGAGTTATTCGTCCATTTGTCGCGCACATACTTTATGCAAATTTGAGACTTATATGGTTTTCTCATGAATGCCATTGTCAGAACTAGAACAAATTGAAATGGGACCACACGGGAAGCACCAGCTTTCAAATAAAAAAAGAATCATCAAAATCGGTTAACCCAGTCGAAAGTTCTGAGGTAAGAAACATAAAAAAAGTCGAATTGAGAAACTCCTTTTTTTGAAGTCGGTTAATAAAAAACACTACAAAGTGTTTTTTATTATATTTCTATTATATTTTTATTATATTATATTATAAATAAATAACTTATATTTCGGAAGTCGGTGTCTTTGGTTTTGTATATTCTAATCCACATACGAATACTTAACCCAACATTAGATTTACCCCACACGACAATTACTCGCGATCATCAGTCACCCGCTAACGTGTCGTGTCGCGAATGTTCAGCGTAAGGGCGACATTTGTTACGCGCGGTGATGCATTGCGCGTGCGCCGCTTCTGACCGACGGCATTTATCGTGGACTGTACGCGACTCACCTTTACACTTTGGAAGGGTGGAATATGGGAGTGAAGCAGGAAGGATATTGAGTGGTACTTTGAAAAGTGAAGCATAGTAACATCGGGCCGTTGGTGTTTTCGATTCTGTCTGTAAGTCTAGTAAACCAATTCAAATAGCAAATTAGGTAGACAAGGTGGACAAGGACGCACAATGGTCCACCTTACGGACTAAGTGCAGAAACCAAACCCTATAACATAGGTGGACAAGGACAAATGATATATTTGTCATTATTCATGATCATTTTTAACCGACTTCCAAAAAGGAGGAGGTTATATGTTCGTCGCGTATGTTTGTTTTTTTTTTTATATATGTCCACCGATTTCTCCGTCATTTGTGGACCGATTTTGAAAATTATTTTTTTGCTTAAAAGGGTAGGTATGTTCTCGAGGTGGTCCCAAATAAATTTTATTAACTTTGCTTTGATATTTTTTGAGTTAGCTTCAATAATACGTACTTTTTCTCACTTAGTATATGACTGATATGATAAGTTCCTGACACTGTTATTTACATAGCAGGTAGTAGTTTTCGAATTTGTGTGGGGTAGGTACCACAACTAAAACGAGAAAAATAAAAAATTAATTTCGGAAGTCGGTGACAAAAAACGAAAATTCAAAACCAAAGACACCGACTTCCGAAATTAAAATTATTTTTCACTTTGTTGTGTTTTTTTGAAGTCAGTTGTTTTTTTTTTAACATATTAACAGGGAGCTCTATTTCTAAATCAACAGATATAGCCGAGTTTTTTCACCCTTCCTGCTTCACTTCGGTCCAACTTTTGACGTGTAAAAGTGTTTGCACAAACCTATTTACAAAAATAAAATCACTGATCATTTATTTAACTATATATTATTTAAATATATATCTATTTTTTTTTATACAAAGTGAAATATAAAAAATAATTGTGGTCGACTTTGTTACACTTATTTATTTGCAGATTTAAAAAATTGCAGGGAAATGTTACAATCATAAAAATTTCACGTAAAGATGATTTTAAGCCAGTTAATTCTCCCACTGTGTACCATATAAGGCACATAATTAGCATATTGTGTAAGTATAGAGTGCTTATACTTACACAATATGAGTATAATATCGCTATATATAAATCTTTGGTTCTCCCTCACATAACCTACTCGACCGCACGCACGCTGCGCCCGCGCAGGTGTCACCGCTATCGACCGAACATTTTTACGCACACCCACCTTTGACACCGCTGTCCGCGCCTGGGAATCGGACCCACATACTTTACGGATGAAACGGGAAAGTTATCTATCTTCAGTACGTAGCATTCGGTTACCCTGAGATGGGTAATTTGCACATGTGTATTTGATGCTGCATTATTTGCATTATTCTTAATGTGAAAGACAGAGTAATAGTAGTTTTGCAACGGAATAACTATATTAAAAAAGAGAAAAAAATCAAATCAATCTGCCTAGCCTTTTCCCAACTATATTGGGGTCGGCTTCCAGTCTAACCGAATGCTGCTGAATACCAGTATTTTACATGGAGCGACTGCCTATCTGACTTCCACAACCCAGTTACTGGGTAATACGATACTCCTTGGTAAGACTGGTTGTCAGACTTTCGGGCTACTGACGACCCGTAACGACTATCATAGATCCACGAATGACAGCCGGGACCAACGGCTTAACGTGCTTTCCGAGGCACGGAGGAGTCTCGGTATGTAAAGATGGTCACCCATCCACGGACCAACCCCGGCAAGCGTAGCTTAACCTAGTGGATCGCCCCCGTGCGGCTGTTATTACTTAGCCACGAGCTCCTCTGCAGTAAAGAAGAGAAAAGATAATTTAAGTTATATTAGGTTTTCCTTTAAATATGAGATTTAGTTTACAGTGTGAGTGTGTATGTAGGCAACTTTTTAATACCTACATTATAACTAAAGGCTCTTGCAGACCAGCGCGATATCGCTTATCGCGCCTGCGATATTGCGCTGGTCTGCAAGAGCCTTGAGGTTCATACTTACTGAATTTGAACAATTTCTATGTTTTAATTAATATTTATTGATTTTATTCTTTTTTAATCTTTATATATATAATTCTTCTGTGAGTGTGTATGTCACTGAACTTCTCTCAAACGACTGGACCGATTTTGATGAAATTTT
This sequence comes from Agrochola lychnidis, assembly GCA_963680765.1. Classification (NCBI taxonomy): domain Eukaryota; kingdom Metazoa; phylum Arthropoda; class Insecta; order Lepidoptera; family Noctuidae; genus Agrochola; species Agrochola lychnidis. The sequence continues at coordinate 23,449,877 of OY796866.1, forward strand.
TTGTGTGTGTTCAAGGGGATCTGGGAATGGTTTAGATTCACAATTTTGTCCGCTGGACAATGTTTTGACAGGACAACGTCTGTCGGGTCCGCTAGTTTAATATATAACCTAAGTCTGCCATCTGCTGTCTTTCGGCAAGCAAGCGTGCAATTTTTTTATTAAGTTTACGGAACTATATATATTCCGGATTATTTAAGGAACTCTTCTAGTCCCAGCGGTATAAGCCGTGCGTTGCCTGTAAATTTCAGATTCTTATTGGGAAAAATACCATTTTGTAGATAATCTATGCACCTATATAATAAATAAAAAATGAAAAGCTGCATGTTCGTTGGTAAACGTATCACTTTTTTTTGGGTGGGAAATTATCAAATAACTTCTCCCGCTCTGGGTGGAGCGGGAGGGCGTGTCAGACTCTTACTGGCTAAAACCCACCCGTGTTCCTTCAGTTGCCGTGTTGCCGGGGGCCACGATTTCCCTATCAATTTTCTTCGAACCCCCGGCAGGCAAGCGTATCAGTTGAGAACGGCTGAACCGATTTGGCAAATTTTTGTTTTAAAATATTTTGTAATTGTTGGAATTATTTTTGTATGGAAAGAAAAGTTGGCCGAAAAATTGGAAAATTCAGGAAAAGCTTCCATGGTTTTTTTTATGAACTATTGGAAGTACAACGTATGTTGGGGCAGCTAGTAAACCAATAAAATAAGTATCAATTAGATATACTAAACACCTTTTCCGTAATGTATCGTTTTATCGAAATTGCAGTTCCAAAGTTACATTAAAAACTATAAGTACCTGCTGGCTACATTAACATTGTCTTTAAATGACCCTTATCATTCTGTAATGTAATAAACACACTTAAATGCCTCATTAGTCCTCTTAGAATAATCAACAGGCCATAGAAAATTCCAGAGAAAGCGTAAACATTGTGATTTTTATGGTTTTAACCTCTGACCTTTGACCTTAAGCAAACATATCAAATTAAATTAAAAACTATTAAAAAAAAATGAAATTATCTTTGGTAATCCCTACAAATCTTTAAAAACAATTCGCATTACGGTCAGTGCAGACAGAGCAGCAAAATGCTCGAGCATACCTACTTGAGCATGCTCAAACACACCACTTGCGCATCTATTTTGAACTCCATTTTAGTTTCGATAAGTCATTGTCAATTTCAATGAAAAACTGCTTGATTAATTTGCTGGTGTCTGAGCTAACCCTTAGTAACCTCCAAAAAGGCATTTAACCTGTAAACGCAAATGGCGAACAATTAACACTTATAGATAGTTTACAGTTAAGTAATGATTAATAATTTTATTGGGGCTATCATGTTTGCAATAACTAAATATGGCGTACATTCAATAATTATCGTTTTTATCGTCCATGTTATGTTCAACTTAACCGTCTCCGAAGGGTTATTTCCAATTGATCTCTAATATATTTCCAAATAAACTGTGGATTTGATTGTGAATATAAAACCTGGTAAAATTTTCATTTTAAATGTGATGAACAGCTGAGAGCTGAGCTGTCTAAGGTGGTACTATTTTTAAGAACACTACTTCTTAGACTTTTTGGACCACATTGGGAACTCAGGTGCCGACTTCACAAGATTAAATTAAATTATGCGTTGCTCCTCAATCGTAAGCGAACAAAGCATAAAAAGATCCTTGCTGATGATTTTAAGGTACCTACGTATATCCGGAGGGATACCTTAAAATCTTGTGAAGTCGACACCTGAGTTCCCAATGTGGTCCAAAAAGTCAAAAAAGTCGTGTTCTTAAAAATAGTTTACAAACTTAAATCCTATTTAGGATTAACTGGAAACTAACCGCACCGGGTGGGCAGAGGTATAAAGGCTCTAGGATGGATCATAAAGTCAATTCCATTTTAAATGATGTTACTCGAAAAGGTATTTGATACGTTACTATATTTCGAAAATTATTGTTTCCTAGGGAAGACAATACGATGCTTTAGTAATGGCTACGTCTTAAAGCTAACGGGTTCCCGTATTAGACAATAATAACGTCTGTTTTGTGGAATCTGAAAGTGTGGGGTCGATTTTCCCTGACTTTTAAAGGACTTTTGAAATTAGAAACATTAAATGTACCGTGAAATAAATCCAAAATGGCGATGTGATCGTATCGAACGGGATTGGTTCTATGGTTTTGTATGGGAACGATAAGGTGAATCAAGATGCTTTAAAACCTTAAAAGCTTTACATTGTTGTTGGAAATACATGGTGTGGACACATTCTATAGACACAATGTCACGTAATAGTTGCTTCATACTTGGCAACGCGTAAGATTTTATATGTTTTATTGTCATAATATGCCTGAACGGGTAAACCCTTCTTTGGCAAATATGAAGAAAATCATTTGGGTCTATATTTATATGTTTTGATTGCTATGTTGTACGTATTGTGGTGAAGGGTGGGCGTTTTTGGGGGACTGTCTTATGTAATTTTGACGTTCGAAAAGTGCTGATTCTCAGCCTAGTTTGAATAAATGACTTTTGAATTTTGAAGTTTACTTAATAATTCAGTTTGATGACAAAGAAAGAAAAGAAAGAGAATTATGCGATATTAAGAACTTTGACCTCGACAAAATTGTAGCTATCGCAGAACAGTGCACGTTTAACATGACAACCACAGAACTACTAAAAAGAGTGTCGAATTTTAGATACTCCCTTAAACACATAGTAAACGAGGACTTGAATGATGACAGTCACATAGAAAGGGAGCGAAGAGCGTTGTCGATCCGATGTAATATGCTGGCCCGTAGGTTTGCGCGATGTACTAGAAAAATGAAACTCACTCTGTTCAAGGCGTTTTGCCAGTCTTTCTACACGCGCAGCCTGTGGGTTAGACATACGCAGAGGGCCTACAACGTTCTTCGTGTACAGTACAATAACGCTTTTAGGGTGCTGTTGGGGCTCCCGCGGTTCTGTAGCGCATCGGGCATATTTGCTGAAGCAAATACAGCTAGCTTTCAGGCTATTATGCAAAAAAGGATTCGGGGAAGCACCAATAGAATTTTAAAGGTGACTGTTAATAAGCCGGATTGCCCGTTCCTGGGGCAATTGACCCGTATGCACAACTGCAGGTCTGGTGCAGCGGGAAGCGGACATAGTATAGGTTCTTGAATTAGTTTTTTTTTATTTATTTTAGAAATGTTACTAACATAGTTTTATAAGTGTTACTAACAACAATATGAATCATTTGTGTTCGATTTAAATAAATAATAATAATAGAAACAGGTTTTCTACGGGTTTTGTCGACGGAAGAATAGACAAAATTACAGATTGTGATTGTTTATCTGTCATATTGTCTATTCTTCTGTCGACAAAATCTGTTTCTATTGTGGTCACGCTAAGCGTGCTAGATAGGACGAGAATCAGAGGGGATTGGCATAAAAGAAAGAAAATTCGTTTATTTGCGGTAAACTTAACGCAAAGTTTTTTTTTTTAAAGCACGTAAATAACAAATTGGGGGAAAATATGCGTCACATCCACGCAAAACGGCCATCGCTCATCATAATGCTGCGACCCCATGCGAGACATAGCCCCAGCGCTGGTTTTCAGCGATAGCCGGCCCAAAAGAGTGATACGACCCAGCTTACATTAACTAAAATATAGGTGGATGATAATATTTTTAACAATAAACAGCTCACGGATCCTTTATAGACCAGCATGGAATCATAAAACAAAAAGTAATATCGGATAATAACACAAATCATCTAATAACAAAAGACAAAGCCAAAAACCAATCGATAAAAAAGTTCCCGTTCCGAGCCACACGTCACTAAAGATCGGTACACCAAGATATCGATTATTTTAGATCGTGTTAACACGAATATCAATAATAATAACACGACAACGCTCGGGAATCGATTACAATCGAGAGAATCCATTCGAACGGATGTAACATTATATTCGTCGCGATAAACGATTGTTTCAATTTATCCGATTTTATAATCGATGGTGCTGCTCGATTCGGGTGTCCGCCCGTTTCGTGGAACCTTTCGTTTTTGACGTTTTAGGGTTAATTAAATTTATTTTCATATTACTATCTTGACCTTTATATCTTGAGAAAAATGTAATCTTGCATTCCATTTTATTGGTTGAGACATTTTTCATAATAAAGTGTACCTTCGTTTGTCTTTTTTTTTGTTCTAAACTAGGGATTGGTTTCAAGGTCAGAGTAGACATGGTTTGAAAATCACACCTGTCCTTAAACAATGACATGTTGATCGGAACAATCGAAATAATCGGAACGGATGTACTGAATTCTGTTATTGGTAATTTTTTTATGCAAGCCTGAGCTTAAGATGTGTCTTTATTATTTAGATCTAGTAAGCCATGGTTACGAAAGTGAAATTAAAGATTTCATCATCTGCCTAGCCTTTTCCCAACCATGTTGGGGTCGGCTTCCAGTCTAACCGGACGCAGCTGAATATCAGTATTTTACATGGAGCGACTGCCTATCTGACCTCCACAACCTAGTAATTAGGTAACACGATACCCCTTGGTAAGACTGGTTGTCAGACTTTTTGGGCTTCTAACTACCCATAACGACTGTCAAAGATCTACAAATGACAGCCGGGACCAACGGCTTAACGTGCTTTCCGAGGCACGGAGGGTCTTGGTATGTAAAGATGGTCACCCATCCACAGACCAACCGCGGCAAGCGTAGCTTAACCTGATCGATCGACCCGTGCAGCTGTTGTAACTTAGCCACAAGCCCCTCAAATTAAAGATTTGTTTGGAAGAAAACGTATTTAGGTAAAATTCTTGACTGAGCTAGAGAAGGTTTCCCTAATTTTATTGCCATAATGAAATTATTCCACAGAACACGTTACTCAAAGCGACGACACTATGACGAAAATCCTATAAAACTCAATGGAAAAACCTCCTTACAAAAATAAAAGGAAAACTTCCCAGGCACAAAAATCCGTTTCAACTTTGTCACTAGCAATAAAATCAAGAACTACGCAAATTAATTAACTAAAGGGTACAAGAAACAAATAAATGATAAAAAGCCGAGTTAACACCATTTTCTCATATGACGTTTCATATAAATACAAGCGACATTCGAGCTCCGTGCTACATCGTGATACCAAACTGACCATAAGTATGAAAAATTAATAAATAATATTATTTCATAACCGGAGCTAGGGCTTCCGCGACTTGTCTTTGCAGATAATTGCGAATAAGTCCGATACTACTAGTAGCAGTGGGTTTACTTTCAATTATTTTATGTTATCAATTGTATGTAATTACATATTTATTTATAAGTTGAATGTCTTAAATTTTTTGCTTGCCTCCGTGGTAAAATATGGCTGAACTCTTATATTTTTTGTTATTATTTGCTATTACCCATATTTGCATACTAAAATTATCTTTATTATTTTCGTCAGCATGAAACTGTACTATTTATAATTAACACTATTTAAAAATTGTAAACCGGGATCAAAATGATGAAAACTTTAATTTGTTTTCCTCTAAGCACACAATAGTAATTTTGGAATATCTAAAGAATATCTTTCAAACCAGTTTTTGGAGGAAAAAGTTAAATCACCATTACCACAACTAGTAAAAATCCTTGAACCAAATATCGGTCAGCTATACCACTGACCCAATAAAACACAAACCGAAAAAATTAATCCCACAAACAATATTAATATATCGATGTCTTGTAATTTAATACGATGCAATAATTATCAAAAAATATGCATTAGTTGGGCAGTCGCCCAAGAGGCTGGGCTGCCCATAAATTAGTTTATTTAATTATGAATTTCTTTAAGTACGATTAAAGATATATTTGTACAACCTGACTCGGTCTGCCCAGGTCATATGTAACACGTAACGATTTTATTTCTTTTATAGTTTGCACAGAGTAGTGTTGCGTGAATGATGAATGGGGTTTGTACTAAATGATTTAAGTACGTATAGTTCATTGGGATCTATGATCGATGTTTGTATTCTATCAGCAATAATTTGGAGTTCTTTGCCAACTTTTATCAGTAGTTAAATTACCTTGCATCAAAAAAAAATACCCAGAATTAAATAAGCTTTGGATTTAAAGTTCGAAAGACCAGCTTGTCAAAATTGATTAAAAATATGGTATTCATCCTACGGTATGGTATACCTATAAATTTACGGTTTACGTTGAGAATAATATAACATCACCCACATAGACTAAGTGGGAAAAACACGTATTATTGAACCTATCTCAAAAATCACCTAAATGAAGTTAATAAAATTTAAATGGGATCACTTATTAAATATGACCTACCAAATAAAAAAAGAATCATGAAAATCAATTCACAATTGGCGGAGTAATCGCGTAACAAACATACGAAAAAAAAGTACATTCGAATTGAGAACGTACTCCTTTTTGAAGTCAATTAAAAATTAAAATTCTCAACCACTTTAAGTACATGAAATTAAGTAAATTTTACTTATGAACTAAATAATCAGAAGAATGTGTATGTTGCCAACATAATAAATGCTAACGAGTGACTTATTTAATACTAAAGCCAAGTACATCCCATAACCGCAGTCCCTGCATCCACACACTACTCTGTACCGAGCCCGACGATCGACCGAAGTCGGGCGTCTCCGCGATCGTAGCTCGAGATAACTCCGTATAAACATTATAAATTATATTTATTGCATTATATTTGGGCACGGCCGATATTTGTTCGCTTCTATCAAAGCGCGCCCTCGGCGAAAGTTATCGATTTTCATTCGATATCGGATAAGCGATGTATTGATTTCATTTGTCTCGATTTGAGCATAATGATTTGTTGAATAGAGTCACGCTTATGATTTCTAGACGTGTTTGGTGACGATAGTATTTGGAACTACATATTATTCTATCGTCTATCACGAAGGGATCCCATTTTCATTGTTAACCATTTTATTTCTTATTGGTGTGGAATAAAGCAATATCTGGCTTGCTACATCATTTTGGAATCAGTTCCATCCAAGTTATGTAGAAGAAGAAAAACCGGCCAATTACGAGTCGAACTCGCACACGAAGGATTCCGTACCACCGTACAATATTTGGAAAATAAATGAATATACTAAATGAATACTACTGAATTATTTTTCATCTTAAATTTTTAAAATCGCAAAGATAAATTTGTATTTCATAATGATACTATTAATTACAAAGGGGCTTGTGGCTAAGTAATAACAGCTGCACAGGTCGATCGATCAGGTTAAGCTACGCTTGCCGCGGTTGGTCCGTGGATGGGTGACCATCTTTACATACCAAGTCCCCTCCGTGCCTCGGAAAGCACGTTAAGCCGTTGGTCCCGGTTGTCATTTGTAAGTAAGTAAGTAAGTATTTATTTGCATAAAACATGGTGACAGTCGTTACGGGTAGTCAGAAGCCCAAAAAGTCTGACAACCAGTCTTACCAAGGGGTATCGTGTTACCTAGTCACTAGGTTGTGGAGGTCAGATAGGCAGTCGCTCCATGTAAAATACTGGTATTCAGCTGCATCCGGATAGACTGGAAGCCGAGCCCAACATAGTTGGGAAAAGGCTAGGCAGATGATGACTATTAATTACAAAGTAATTTTTTGCAGTTGCAGAAAATCACCCATATTTAAATAAAATACCTTATGAATTGGCGTTTTTAGTATTTGTTAATTATATACGGTAAGTATAGTACATAATGTAAAGAAGTTTCAAATTCCTAATTTGTTTAGTTGTTGAAACAGAGCTCGTACAAAAATAGTCTAAAACTGACAATTTTTACGGCCCCCTATATCTTCAATGTTGAAGAAAAAAAAAGTTGTTCTCTACTCGATGAGTTCCAGACAATGATACCCCACAGATTAGATTAGATTTTTCTTTGAGGTTAAAATTTTTTTTCTTCAAAATCAAAAGTTTATTGTAAGGAGACCCTTTAATTTTAACCGACTTCAAAAAAAAGAGGAGGTTCTCAATTTGACTGTATTTTTTTATGTTTGTTACCTCAGAACTTTCGACTGGGTGAACCGATTTTAATGATTCTTTTTTTATTTGAAAGCTGGTGCTTCCCGTGTGGTCCCATTTCAATTTAGTCCAGTTCTGATAATGGCATCTATGAGAAAACCATATAAGTCTTAAATTTGCATTTAGTATGTGCGCGACAAATGGACGAATAACTCAATGTCACGCCAACCGATTTCGATGATTCTTTTTTTTATTGGAAAGGATGCACTTTAAGAGTAGTTTGATGAGAGTTTAGTTAGGTTCTGATTATGGGATCCATGACAAATAACGGAACTCTTCAATTCTTAGGAGCAAATTAACGATACTCGGCCGAATCTTTTATGGGCTATCCTGAAATTTTTTACTTATTAGATAGTGGTATTCGAATTTATACCACAACTAAAAAGTAAAAGTTTTTCACAAAAAAAACAACCGACTTCCAAAAAAAACATAAAAAAGTAAAAAATAACTTTAATTTCGGAAGTCGGTGGCAAAAAACGAAAATATTGAACCAATAGACACTGACTTCCGAAATTAAAGTTATTTTTCACTTTTTGTTTTTTTTTTTTAAATCGGTTGTTTTTTTTTGTTAAATATGTTTTACTTGATTTAATTGTTATTATTTGTTGTTATAGCGGGATTAGAAATACATGTGAAATTTTCAACCTATTACGGTTCATGAGATACAGTTCACTGAGAGACAGATGGACAGACACACAGACGGACAGCGGAGACTTAGTAATAGGGCTCCATTTGGCACGCTTCGGATACGGAACCTTAAAAAAGTGATAACACTGATAACAGAATTGTAAATCTAAAACTTAGGTACCAAAATAAACATAAAACATACACAAAGGTATCCATCATCATCTTCCAATCAAGGAAATATGACTATAAAATCAAATTACTAATACCTCATTATATCTCAACATTATACTCAGCATTAAAAAGTACATAAAGATCTGCCAACTTAACTCTCGTCCACAAAGCCAATAGCATCAAAAAACAAATCCGTTTTGTTAAGGTAGCGCACATTAAGAGCAGTAGCTCAGTATAAACATCTACTATTGACACAGCATTAAGTATCACGGTAGTGTATTTACTCTGCCTGCTCAAAAACCCATCTTTAAAACGAACTCTTTAAGCTTATTTCAACTTTGACGTCATCGAAGTAGAGTTGGTATTACAACGGCGGGTCATTAAAAGGGTTTCGTGTTAGTGAAAATTAATTGCAATGTATTGAGTTCCCATTATGCCATTAAGATTGTAATGAAATGGTTTGTTGTGTGGCGCCTGTCTCAATGGGCGTCTATTGATGAGATGTTAGAACGAGCTGGTCATGTGAATGACCTTTTATTACTATTGACTTTTCCAATGAAAACAATTATTAGGATAGTAAATAAAATAGCTCACCTTTTCTCAGCAAGTTATTTTTTACCTGGTACAGATTCAGTTTTTGCGCAGCATCAAGTCGATAGTATAAATGCTAATTTGCATGTACGTCTCTTCTTTCTTCATTGCTTCCTTATCTCTCTTCATTATTTTACCTAATATTCTAATCCCACTTCAGTGATAAATTCCCAGACTCAGAGAGTCATGTATTCTACAGTCCGTGTAATGTGCAGCCGACGGTACTCACCATGTTATTCGTAGTACATACCTCTGTTCTGTCACCGTAACCCTCTAGTGTTATGTCTATACCACCACCTTAATCTCATCACCAACAGACTGACCTGATAACACCGCACGTACGATCCATCAAAGATTTTCCCACAACGTCAACAGGGCGACAGTTCCGACATAGAAATTTGTACCGGCCGTTGGTCAAACATTTGTCCAACATGTTTGTGGAGCGTGTTTGGCTCAACTAAAAGGCGTGACGGTTCGCCCAACGCCCCGCTTTAGTTGGCCGCGAGAACTCATCATTAATGACACTTGTGGTTCGATGACCTGGCTTTGGTTTTGTTTAGTGGTATAACATGATGTATGCCGATGGTACCCATAGTCTTTGAAGAGATGAAACAATGATTTGCAGTCTAATCATTCAAACTGTTGATCTAAAAAGTGCACCTTCAGTATCTCTAATTTACGTTACTGTTTTGGCAACTTGTTTTGGTGAGCACTGAAAATCCTCTCAAGTCTTCCAAAAATGTTGTTTAGTGTTGTTGTAATGTTGTCGTTTGCAAAGGATGTTTAGTAAGAATAATATTATAATTATCACTTGTCAAGAGTATAAAGTATCAAAATTAGATATATCATAAAAAGAGTATTTTCTGTAGACCGCCAGGATTGAGGAGCCACATAAAATGTGTTGTATTAGCGAAATTATTTAGTTTTTCCATTTTATTTTTATACTACAAATTAGAACGTATTTACTACTAAATTATACTGAAAATATGTTGTAATTGGTTAATTACTTTCTGAGAAGCAGCACGGTGAAATTTATGGATTTTTATGAAAAATCAAAACATTGTAGCTATTTCAAATTCAACCGTACAAAACCCATTTTTTTTGTAGAGATTACGCATAAGTACTACTAAATCCTACCAAATTTTCAAAAATATCTGTCGGCTAGTTTTAGAGTTGTAAGGTGGCACCTCAATTCAGACGTCTGAATTGAGGAGCCACCTTAAAAGTCGTGAATCTTTTAAAGTGTTTTACTACAAATTCCAGGATCGAACCTACAAAATTGCCTAATTTACTACTAAATATTGGTAGTATCCGCGTTTAAATATGAGACATGGCTCCTCAATCCATACGGACACATTAATTAGCAGCCAAGCCTAAAAGTAATTGTTGCTGTAAAACTAAAACATGAGAGACGTATATTTAAGGAACTGGTGAAGGTCAAAAAAATATACGGCTAAAATGACGTACAACGATAAAACCCTAATGAATCCGATAAAACTCAAGCAAGACAAAAAGTAATCTTTCAAAACTGCAAAACATTGCTTATTATTATCCTATTATTCACATATACCAAAGCTATTCTGTACCTACCTTCTTCGGTTAAGAAAGCATTAAACACAACTTAGTTTCTTTTACTCAGGACCAACAATAACTCCGGATTACCTTTAACTTTAAGTCTCGCAGAGGTATTTAAAACATTAACAACTGAAGTGAAATATGTGCTACAAGCTGTGCAGGAGATTTTCATCTATTTCCTGAACTATAATTAAATTCATTACTACAGGAACATAAGCTGGTCTCGTGAGGCATACAGAGTAAAACAATTCGTTATGAAAGACTGTTGGGCTTTGAGAAAGGCGATAAAGTTCGTGTATTTTGATATAAAACGAAATTGTTTTGAAATTACGCAAAAATAAGGACTTGTTGCACATGACACGTTAGTTACAGTTAACGATAAAAGGGGTTTTATTCCTTTGAACCATCTTCAAGGTGTAAAGAGGGCATTTTTTAAGACTGGAAATTTTTTCACGAGTAAAATATGTTATTGGTGATGTTTTTACATTTGATTCACATAATCCGGAAACTTGTACAGTCTAGGTTAAATAGGCTAATACAATCATAAAATTCTAAGTCCTCAACGATATATATGTTGCTGAGATCCATAAACTAAATGCTATTCTAACAATATAATTTTAGGACAACATTTTTGTGACATTTCGCTCACTCACAATCTTTCCAATATCCTCGATGCCCCTTATTAAAAATAATCGGGAAAGACACCTAACCGCTGATTCTCTAGCTCCTACCCATCAAACCCGGAATGCAATCATTCAATACACACGACAATAACAAGATCTAATATTTCCTGGACTTTATAGTCACCATTGTTTGTCTCACTCCGCACAAAGGACTCCTCAGCCAAGAACAGTTTTTGCCACCATCCTGCACTTCAAATTACTTTGACCGGGGCTCCACTAGACTCGTCCGAGCTGAGATATTTAGAATAGTGTTTCCAATTATTCAGATGTGGCATATCATTGATCATTTCTAAATAGTTGTCACTAATATTTTGTTATTTTTCAGAAGTAAAGTTTTCCAAGAATTAACCACTCATTTAACAGTCCCAACAATTGAAAGTGACGACTTGTTGAAAAGTAATCTAAAAAAAAAAAAAATAACCGACCTCCAAAAAAACAACACTACAAAGTGAAAAATAACTTTAATTTCGGAAGTCGGTGTCTTGGGTTTTTGTATTTTCGTTTTTTGCCACCGACTTCCGAAATTAAAGTTATTTTTCACTTTGTAGTGTTGTTTTTTTGGAGGTCGGTTATTTTTTTTTTTGTAAAAAGTTTTTATTTTTCACTTTTTAGTTGTGGTACCTACCCCACACACATTCGAATACCACTACCTGCTACCAGTGACAGAAACTTATCATATCATCTACATACTAAGTGGGAAAAAAATACGTATTTTGTAGCTAACTCAAAAACTATCCAACCAAAGTTGATAAAATTTATATGGGACCAATTCCAGAGCACACCCTTTCAAACAAAAAAAGAATTTTCAAAATCGGTCCACAACTGACGGAGAAATCGGTGGACATACATAAAAAAAAAAAAAACAAACATACGCGACGAACATATAACCTCCTCCTTTTTGGAAGTCGGTTAAAAAGAAGAATAAGAGTCACATACAGGATGTAAAAAAGACTTATCACGAAGCCATCATCTACGCATTCTGGACATCAAACTCAGTAACTTTGTGCAAAAATAAATTGCTGGGAAATTACTTTTTTTGTGCGATAATTTACTGTTTACGGTACCTAGTAAAATGTAACGCGCGAAAAACATTGTGCATATGGATGCATGCAACGGTATAGTCCGCGCAATCCACGAAGACGCGCCCCACTCCACTCCGCGCCGTACTAGAGTTCAGCTTACAGTACAGTAATCGCGGAGTGGGGCGCGTCTTCGTGGATTGCACGGACTGTACAGGGATCGTGGATCATCAAAATTATCACTGTATCGGAATGAATAAATGACTCTCGGTTTCATCAAGGGTTCTTTTACATCCGCTAAACTTTAGCTTAATATTCTACCTGACAATTCGCACGTCACATCACCTCTACGAACCTCACCTAATCTATGTCTTGCGCACACGCATACCCTCCATACGGTGCGCAGTAAAACGTGATTTTACATAGTCGTAATATTCCTAGCGGTCGTAAACTGGACGGAGGGAAGACACACCGACATACACTGGCATTATTTTTTAATATATTATGAAAGTTCACATGGGATCGCAGACATAGCATGGGATGTAGAGCAGTGGTAGCTCAGTGGTAACAGCTGCGACTTACGAGTAATAGTCGTGGGTTCGAACCCAAGCAGGGACTTTACATTGTGTAAATTATTTTATCACCACTGCTCTCAAAACGGTGAACAAAAACATCGTGAGGAAACAGGCATGTCCCAGGTCCAAAATTTCGAAGACATGTGACATCTACAAACCCTTACTGGGCCCGCGTATTGATTTACGGCCCACTCCCTCTCACAGAGAGGAGGCCTGTGTTCCAGCAGTGGGAACATTATAGGCTGATTATGTACTTAGGATCGACCAAAACGGGAAAGTCTTTAAGATCAGTGTCGGTTACTTAGTGACAAGATATAATAATATAATACATATGAGATCTAGCTAGATCGATTTTTCGCCCCCGTAAACAGAAGTTTTTAATATAGAGATATTGCAACTTTCATCGAAATCGTTAGAGTCGATTTCGAAAAAGTGAGTACAAATCTATGTACAAAAAATATATAAATACAAATATTGCTCGTTTAATAGTATAAGATAGAATACTCCAAATGACCTTTTCCCTCAAACAAGAAGTAAATAGAAGATGTCCTCTGCAAAATATGGACCACCTTCACAAAGATCAATGATCACAGTTGGACAAGATCTGGATAAAGATATGTACTTTGTACTGCTACCCATTCGTTTGATACAATCCTTTCGCTCGCAAAACGCCCACACCTGATTTGAAATCTGTAAAGGCAGTCGGAAATGAACAGGAGTAGTGGTTTTACTAAGGTACCTGTATTGTTTTCCTAAGATTACTAACTATATGGGTCACACGATAGGTACTAGAAGTCTGGTTCTGGTCCGCAAAGTTGTGACTGTTTTTACTCCGGGGCGTGGTTAGTAAAAGTGGTCTGTTCAACAGGTAAACTTAGAAATAGTGATAATTTGTTTCTTTCGTGTATAAACTGAAAGGTTCTTTACCCTCAATTTTTCTGCGACTAAATCTGCACAACAATTTTGACATTAAAAAACAGTGGCACTTCGGGAGTGCCGACAGAAGTGAAAATTTGAATAATTTAACTGTGCAGAAAATACTTTTAATGAGGTGTCGGTAACGGTAACAGTGTCGCAAGTTCAGTTGTTTTTTCCCATCTCAAAAATGTCCAACGCGCCTAAAGAAGTTTTCATAACATAACATAACATCACGCCTTGTTTCCCCGAAGGGCTGGGCAGAGGTGTACCTCTAGTAGACACACCCACATTTCGCCAGTTATGTTTAAGTCCCATGTAATAGGGGGCGAGCATATTGCCATCAACCAGGCACAAGATTTCACTTAAAAAAAATTGCCAATGCTGACTACCAAACTTTTTCCAAGCTAAAAAGATTGTCTAATCAGTAGTGATCGGATAATCGGATGCATATTTACCTAAAGTGTAGGTGTTGGCTATTATAGAATGCCCTTTTGTATCGAAAAAATCCCGGGAATTCGGAATCGACAAATTTAGTTTTTTTTTTAACATAGAATCAAATCGGGTGTAGGAATATTTACTTAGTTTAACAGTGTTGGCTATATTATGGAATGCACTTTTGTACCGAAAAAATCCCGGGATTTCGGAATCAACTGCTCTTTTTATTATAGAGTCAAATCGTGTGTAGGTACCTACTACCTACTATTTCTCTTACACTCAACATGTCATAAATTGATGGGGAGCTTAAAATTTACTTCAAGTATGTATATTATTATGTAATCCCCTTTTTTTTTAAATAAGTGCCACGTGCTAAAGACGACGTTTCCTCACCATGTTACAGACTAGTTTATTAGTCCCGAATTTTCTGGAATCCCGGGATTTATATTTAAAAATATATGTTTTAAGAAGCCGCTTCCATAATTTCTTAACCAAAAATGAACTTTAGGTAAATATGCATCCGATTATCCGATCACTGCTAATCAGCAATGATGGTAACAGAGCTGACTAAATTAATTATTGTCAGTCGATTAATCTCAGCATCATTATTAGTGAAGTACTCTTTTGTGCCATTATGGAAAAAATATAGGCATTACAGTACTTGTACTACCTGTACGACGTACATAGGTACTCTGGGTAAACATTGTTATTTCGACTTTATAGCTCCGTAACACATAATAAAACGTATATAAATGACTATTTAACATTACAACAACGGTACAGGCACTAAAACAACACTAGGCTGGGTTTTATTTGGTACCTAAATAGTGTTGTTTCAATTCCTGTAAATGTAGATGGCGCCAGTTGTGAAAGTAGTTTAATAGTAATGGCGACATAGACGGGCGGTTTAGTGTCTCGTTCGAACGTTATTTTACTGTAATTGTTGATTGTGATACCTAGCGTGTGGTCCCGGGGTATATGGACCGCCCTGGTGTTTCCGTAGAAACTGGCTTAAGTGGTATCAGTGCACCTTGTACGGTATCTGTTATAGTACATTTATAAGATTAATTACACCAGTTAATTACTATTGCGTATTTAAGGTGCCAGAGTGATACATTCAGTGATCAATGTTTATTACTTTACAATTCATGTGCTCGAAAAGAGCGTTTTCCAATCAGCCAAACTGGGCGGTAAGTGTCACTTTTTTTGACTAGTGCTTTTTACTTTTCTATTTTTTTTTTTTTATCTCCATCGTCAACCCGACGCAAAGAGTTTTTATTATTTAAGAAAAGTTTTACAAATTAGATGATGATGATGATGACGATGGGGTCAGTGGCTATATCGAAATCGAAGTCGAAGTACTAGTCGGAGTCGAAGTCAAAGTCATGACGATGGCAATGATGATGATGAAGAATATAATTTAATTTATTTATGCACGTCAGCCAAGATGTCAGATGTTACACATTATATGCGACTACTGTAAGGTTCAATCGTTTTAAGCTATAGCATAGCTTTTATCGCGGGCTTTGAGCGCGGCGACCGAATCAAGAAATTCCGTAACGTAACGAAAATAAAAACCTAACACCGCCTACCATGTAATGACGGTCCGTGAAACGTGAAACGTGATGTTGTCATGGGAACGTAATTTCTGTTTTATGTCATCACGTCATCATTCCAAGTGTAGCGTTGACAAATAGGAAGTATGGAGGTTACAAATGCTATGCAATAGCTTTACCGCGGCAGTCCCCGAGTGCCACACGTTTTTCTTTTTTTTTTCCTCTCACAATACATAGTAAAACGTTGTATGATACACGTGCTTAAAATGATTTCCAACTCGTGTCGACTTATACACTCGTCGGAAATCAAAAGAGTTTCAGTTTCAGATTTTCGAGACTTGCAAGTCCTGGAAATCGACTCTTTTTTTGGCCTAAAAAGTCTCAGATATTTACAACAATTTTGACAATAACCAGCACGTCACCCGCTCGTCTGCCCATTTGATCAGCCGGAAACCCCGACTATTATCGTAAAAGTGTCATCGCTCTATGTGGGATGACCCCATAAACTGAGTGATGGCAAGTGGGCGGGTATTGTCGCGATATTTATACTTTCTAGGGCTTGATACTCTCTTTAGAAATTCAATGTAAGGCTATGTTTGAGCTATACTTTCAATCGGCTTTTTGACGTGAAAACTACTTTAGGCGCGTTGGGCATTTTTAAGATGGGAAAAAACAATTGAACCGGCGACAGTCGACACCAGTGGTTGTTAATAAAACGTATGGGGCCAAAACATAACACGTTATGTGTACAAAGCATCTAGCGTTTGCTAGATCGACTATGACTTCGCGCTAGAAATATATTAATTCAACAGACTAAACGTCTAAAAGTCTAAACGTGCACAGCGGAGCCAGAACGGGATAGCAATATAGTTTTATAGTCTGGCACAGCGCGTCAGCTGAACTCGGGTGGCAGTCGGCCCGCGTCGCAACGCGGGCCGACTGCCACCCATGATCACCGAGTTATTAGTATTACGAGTTGTTTCAGTTGTTTGTAAACTTGACGGGCACTCGCGAATAGCGAATCTTGTTTAGTCTTTTGTAATTTTAACTTTTAAATACGCCTATAAAAAAATAAGAATAAATTACCTACATAAATAAATACAAGGGTTTTATAAAGGGGGTCGAAATTTTCATTATTTTTGCAATAGGACACACCATTTTCGAGATACAAGCAAAAGAAAAAAAAGAAACAGTACTATTTTTGCACCCGAAGTCCGAGGTGTTGGTGTGAATTTAAAGTTCAGGACAACCAATTTTATTCTACACTTTTTTAATCACGATTAAAAATAGTCAGATTTAGTTAGACAATCAAAATTTTAAGTCAAAACCGTTAAATTCCAAGACGTTTTCCACCTAAAATTTTAGCACTGGTCACGTAAAAGTTCATTGATTTCTAACGCTTCATGAAAAAAATATTATATTCTTTCGTGTGCTGCGTGTTGCGAGATAACATTCACCGCGCAACATTAAGTCCATCTAGCGTGTTGGCAAAAAAAATGATAACGTCTCCGCGTTGAGACTGCGGCCGAGTATTGTAACAACGTGTTATAATGATAGCGTCTAAAATAACGCGCTAGAAAAAAATATTTTATAGTCTATAACATGTCTATAGTTTCTATCGGATTTGAACATCACTAGTCGACACTGTTACCGACACCAGCTTTTGACTATTAAAAAGACATCAACGCGCAATACATTTTCTTTGGGATTAATAACATTCCAGACATTGAACATGACAACGACATGATTGACATTTTCCCTTTTTTTTTAACCGACTTTAAAACAAAAAAGTATTTCCTGCACAATATAATTGTTGAAGTTTTCACTTCTGTCGGCACTCCTGGAGCGCCACTGTTTTTTTTTTTTCGGGATAAATCAAAATGCGATGAGGTAACAAGTAGCAAACGTTCAGATGAATAACGGAAAATTGGGCAAAGTGATGGGTTTCCAATGAAACATTTGGGGTATAGGTATTGGGCATTTACTTTGCAACAGCGTATGGATGTCGCAAACTGTGTACCACCACTTATCCTACCCTCTAGGCCAAAATGCAGCCAAAGTGACCTCTGCGCTGTCATCGACGACGCTGTGGAAGTGTGTATGTAAGAACAAAAAATTCACTGTCGTGCCATCGACACGATACGAGATGAGATTAACTCTAGAGAATGCATCCCTAATTTGCACATCATAGCTCATCTCTACCGTGACATATGCCTTAATGTGGACAGGGCTTCGCCGCCAGCGCATCCATCGATTGCTGAGCTTGCAGAGCGCCCCGCCGGCGCGCCCCGCAGCCCCGTGCTCGTCACCGCGGCTTCTCTGTGTATCGCCGCCCGAGCCCCTCGCCCTATCCCGCTGCCAGTGTCTGCAGCCCTGGCGAAACCCCTACAAAGGGATTTCGCTAGCGTCACCGCGAGTGCCCCTGGCATTCCTAGTATCAAGCCCTTGCCTGAGAAGGCACCGAATTTAGCTGATAATGATGACGGTTTCGTGACGGTGCAAAGGAGGAAGCGCCGATCGCGAACAAACAAGAACCGCTGCGGCAAAGCTTCTACGGGCCCCGAAGTGAGCCTGCGTGCCGCAAAGCCGAACACACCGGTGTACATCTCCCGCCTGCACTACACCACTAAGACGGAAGACATCGTGGAGTACGTGCGCCAAAAGACGAGGTACGCGCCGAGGGTACAGTTATTAGAGTCGCACCGGAACGTCAATTTCAAGGCGTTCGTCGTGCGTGTACCGAACTTTTATCTACCCCTCGTCATGCAAGAAGACTTTTGGCCACAGGACGTGGTGTTCCGTCGCTTCCGCGGACAAGTTTCACAAGACGGCACTAAGTCAAGCTAGTGCATAGTGAAGTGCTACTAACATAGTCTAAGCCTTATTTATTAACACAAGTTTTGTTTATATTAGAATATATATGTTTAGGTTAAGGTATTTTTCTATGGGCCTGTGTCGCCTGCAATAAATGGTATTATTATTATATTAAGTTAGCTGTTAAAACCGGACCTTTTTATAAGGACTTGAAATCGATTGTTTTAAAGATATCTTTGGGCATTGTCCTACTAAACTTTGTTTTCCATCTATGAGTCATATAACGCTTACATTAATGTGGATTCTTCTATTGTCACGCCCTTTTGTCCTTATGAGTTAAATTGTAAACAACACTATAGCAGAGTTTATTTATGGTGAACTTATTTAAACTGTGCAGTTAAAAGGACAATAAATGAAATGTAATTCTAAAGACAACGATAAAATTGTCGGTTATAACAAGATGGCCACGCCCTATGTCCTTCTTAGGTTTGCAGAACAAAACTGTTTTTTAATAACATAAGGTAGGAAAGTCCATTGACCCACAATTCGCGAAGATTTGTGTGTGAATAAAGGCTTGTGCAGACCAGCGCGATATCGCGGGCGCGACACTGGTAGCGCTGCCTGTCGCGCCCGCGATATCGCGCTGGTCTGCACAAGCCTTAATATTGTTAAACAACAAGGCAGAACACGACAAAAGGATTTGAAAACATCGTTAAAAATACCTAATTTTCCGCCCTAAATGTATGAATCTGCGTTCTTCGTACCTTGTATATATTTGATTATTTAAAAGTATGTCATAATGTCACTCTATTTCCATACATATGTTTTTCTTTTTTGTATATTGACATCTTGTTTTTATACATATTCATGTAATTTGTTATAATTTAATAGTGTTTATGTGTGTCTTTTGTGTGCACTGAATAAATGTTTTATCTATCTATCTACACAAGTTTCGTTTCTCGTACTTTTATACCTACCTACCCTAGGATTTTTTGTGAAAGTAATTAATTCTCGTAAAAAAAATATTCACGAGACGCTCATTTGAACAATGAGAGATTTTCCATACAACCTATTTAGCTACTAGACACCACAGAAAAAGGAAATAATAGTACAATACTTTAGTACCTATTGTATAGTGTAAATATTTAAATATTTCATCGCACATCTGGCCACAAAATCTCCCGATCATTTCCCAACCAACCTATATATAACATCGAAAAATAAAACAAAAGCGGATACACGTAAACCGTGACTTTGGCACCCGTATTTTTGTCGCGCGACAAAAAAAACGCAGCGACATTTTGTCTCAGGCTCGTGTTATGTTTTTGAGATAATATAAAACAGGATGCGAGAGACGCGATTCCGTACGGATTTTTTTTTTCTCTAAATGAACACGTCCTGTGTTTTGCATACAATGCGCCTTGGTGCAATATGCGGTCGATAATGTTTTTGCCTTTAAGAGATATATTTAAGTATTTGATGGGCTCTGCTTAGCCTTTAAGGTAGCGTGATGTTGGATAAAACAGAATTTCTAAAGTTTATAATTTATTTTTACTGAATATATCTGTCATTTAAAAAAAACGTGTTGCACTCGGGGACTGCCGCGGTAAAGCTATTGCATAGCATTTGTAACCTCCATGACAACATCACGTTGTCATGGGAACCGTCATTACATGGTAGGCGGAGTGGGGGGTGTTAGGTTTTATTTTCGTTACGTTACGAAATTTCTTGTTTCGGTCGCCGCGCTCAAAGCCCGCGATAAAAGCTATGCAATAGTTTAAAAAACATAAATCATCCATTGTCCCAGAATATCGTCCATTGCCCCTATTTTTACAATTAAGGAGCTGTCCAACCTGGATAAGCGAGAGTTCAAGGGACCGTGGTCTCTTTTTCGCTTATACAAGTTTCTCTCAAACTCGAGTTTCTAGCTAATAGAAGTACAGGAGTGGTCTTTCTCACTTATAGAAGTTGAGACTGCTTGGGAAAGGTTTGGAGGAACAAAAACAATGTTAGTTCCATGAAATTTAAGAATGAGTTATAAATAGCAGATGTTAAATTACGCTAGATTGACGCTTATAGAAGTACAGGCAAGTAGGAGGCTCAGTTGTAGAGGTCCACGAGTGAAAACCTACTTTCTCTTATAGAGGTTTCTGTATCTCACTTACAGAGGTTTCAGAGTTGTTGTGTTATCAAAATCAAAATATTTGATTTCACATAAACCTACAAGGGCACTTATGAAACATCAGAAGCTAGGTGCACGGTTCCAATTGGTCGCTTCCTATGGAGAAGAGCCGGCAAGAAACTCCACGGTTACTCTTTTCAAAATAAATTGTTTCTACAATGTTTTCAAATTACAGTGTTAATAGGTATGGGAGGACAGTGTAGGCCTATCAACAAGTACCAGGTACTTAGTAAAATAGAAAATGGTCCACAAGTCTACAGGCTACAACGTTCTCACATTCACAAAATCTAAAAGAAAAGAATCTATATAAAAGATAAACAAAATAATAAAAATAAGGACCTATTTAAACCAAATGACATGATTGCCACAACAGCTGTAACAAATCTAATTTGATTTAAAAAAAAATAGAAAATTGTAGGTATATTATGTCAATGGTTCATCTGGGTTCACCGCTACAATTGCTGAAACAAGGTCTTATCTCAAGAACATTTACATGCTAGACTACTGTTCAACCGTGAACAAGCAACAACAGCATCGCACCGTCAGCGCTAAGAAGTGACCTACTGAGATCTTCGCCTCATCGGCTCGATACATACAAACACACATCTAAATAAGTATCGATGTGTATGGACCATAAAATTAGTATATAATTAAGTTAATTGCTGTAATAAACTAGTCATCAAGCTGGAGTCGAGTGTGATTTATCTCCTATACTTCCTCTTACTGTGACCAAGACACCTTTAGCCATCATCGATCCTATGAGTCTGTGGGATCGGCAGTAAGAAAACCATTTCCTGTGTACATTGCACGACGTACACAAAACCCGTATTCCTTCCCAAATTACGTCTGTTACCGTAGGTCTCCTCGTAACTGACTTCCCGCACGTATAACCAACGTAACTCACGTTTGGTATGGTTTGTATGGTAAGGGTAAGGGTGTTAGGATAACTAGGGTGCTAGGTCAATTTAAACGGCTAGGTTTTTAGTCATTAGGGTCGTAGGTAGCTATTCGGTACCAGGCTCGATTGCCTTAAACATAGCCACACTGTACGCATTTGGGATAAGGCCGTACTAAGTTAAGTCCTGGTGCGTACAACTACCATCAATGCGACTTTCAATGAAATCATTTTAAACATTTAAAACTCAATAATTTAAACTCTATTAGAAAAAGAAAACCTTATAGGTACACTTTTATCTCAAGTTTGGGTAAACATATTGTACTGATACCCAGAGTGACAGGTCACCAACCTAATGCCTTTTACCGACATGAATTAGTAAGCCCGTTGCCTCGATATTCCTCCATTTACATGAAACTATCGGCTAAAACTCTCCAAATTTTCCTTTTAACAAATAAAAAACAAAACTTATGCACTGATATCGAAACAACGATATTCTGTGAGCTTCTCGACAAAAATGCCGACATTATTTATGTGGATAAATGTATGTTAAATAGATAAAATGTAACCGATTGAACAATACCCATCGATATTGTGACTTTTCCCATCATTAACACCAACATAACTTTGATACCTCAGAACTTAACCACCAAACTTTAGCCACAAGAAAATAGAGCTCAATTTGCAGTAACATTTTGTTTCTTTGACGCAGAATTAAATATGTAACATCAAAGTCACCTAAAAGCGGTGACCCTTGACCACGAGTCTTGCTACACAAATAATGTCAAGAAAAGATTTTCT
The DNA here is from genome assembly GCA_963680765.1 of Agrochola lychnidis. Lineage (NCBI taxonomy): Eukaryota > Metazoa > Arthropoda > Insecta > Lepidoptera > Noctuidae > Agrochola > Agrochola lychnidis. The sequence continues at coordinate 23,472,722 of OY796866.1, forward strand.
CTTAGACAGTTAAATGAACATAAACTGATTTACATCCCGTTTGCATGTTAACGGAGTTTCAAACGTCAATAGGTCACGACACAGCTCGCTGGTGTTATGAACGGCACAAAAAGTATTTGTAAGAAATCGGAAACGAAAACAATGTTGAACAGTTATCTAAGTTTGTAGTTTAGGTGTGTTTAGAAACATTCGCATAACATATATTTCGTTATTTAAAATTTGATCATCGAGTAAATACAAAACAAAAAAATACTCTCATGGGATACACAATTTGAACAGATTAACTTTGATACATCTTTCACAAAGTTTGTTGCAATTAGTAGGGACTGCATATTCATTTTTAATTATTTTTACCTATTTTGGTATAGTAATTTTATTCCAGATGCATCGTTTTCACATACCTATAATTATATAATTAATGTATACAAAATATTGTAAAACATTTTAAAAGAGTAACGGTAGAGTTTCTTGCCCATTCTTCTCCATACGAAAACTACCTTTTGGAAGAGGCGACTAGAATCAATTCTATTGACGTTCAAAAGTGCTTTTATGTGCCTAATTGAAATAAATTATTTGACTTTGACTTTGAATGTACTGACTAGGTACCAGCTTCTTTCGGAATGTCATCTGCATTATCATTTGCACATACACGATAACCTACATCGCTCTTACATAATAATATTATATAATTTATAACTTTTTATTACTAAATAACGAAAAGACAAGCGTAGACCAAAACAATATAAGCTGGAGCAAATCTATACTAACCAGAATGAAAGCAAAAGTTTATTTTAAAATGTATTTTAAGATGTATGTATGTCTACGAATCGTGTCAAAACCCCCATACATAAAGCACTCAAACTCATAATCCTCGTTCACCATAATCGGTTACAAACGTACACACGTCGGCCCACACAATCTCTTCACCCCGAACTACACAAAAGCCAGTTTGCTTTGGGCAAACGGACCATATTGAATATTCATAAACGTCGCACGCAATGGCATTCGACAAATTGACATAAAATTTCACACAAACGTAAAGGAAAAGACGGTTTTTATATACATAGTGGTTGTTGGCGCCGCCACGAATTGATTTGGTTACATTTGAATAATATTAACTTATGAGATGGATGGAGGAGTTGATTATTTATTTTTGGATTATAGAAATATATGGACGCTTGGATTGGCATCTTTTTCTTACTGTTTCGGTATATGAGTCTAAAAAAAAGTTTAAGTATTTCAAACACCACGGCATTCCTACTTACATCCTTATCCTGAGGATCTAGACAAATGACAGTAAATCAGTGATAACAATAAGCATGATAGCTAAGTGGTGTGGCCGTCAAACTGCCAAGTCATAGGTCTCGAGTTCGGACCCCTGACTTTTCGGATTCATGTGCGTATTGTATAATTATCACATGCTTCAAAAACGGTGAAGGAAAACATCGAGAGAAAACCGGTGAAATGTCTGAGAGATATTTCTCGAAGACATTGGAAGCCAAGTCAGAGGCCCATGGGCGGCTTTAAAACTCTGACACCAGGTTAGTCACTAACCACACAAAAAGAAAGAAGAAGAAGTGATAACAATGATGGTAATGTCAAAAATGTATTGGATTGCCAAACCTACCGAAAAACTTATTATGATTGCTCTCTAGACCATTTCGCTGCAGCAGTAATCCGTAGCCCGAACTCTTGCTCTATGCAACATGACTATTTTATGTCTTTCTCAGACACAGAAAGCCCTCCCAAATCTAATCAGTAAGATAACTCTTACATATCCCGACTTTTATCATTAGACCATAAAATATTATCTATTTATATCTATAATATCAACATTTGATTAAGATAATTCACCTCGTAAAAGGTAAATAGAAATCACAACATCTTTCACTTAAGTTTTTGTTAAATTATTGAGAGTTTTTTAAATTTAATTAACTATGACAAATCTTAAACATAATAAACAATATAACACTAAAATATATATATGGAAGAGATCATTGGGCATCAAAAAATTCGTCCACATCGCTGTCAGTGGGAAAAGTGCCCAAAAGGCTGGCAACGTTGCCACGTTGGATCATCATCATCATCATTTCAGCCAAAAGACGTCCACTGCTGAACATAGGCCTCCCCCAAGCACCTCCACTTCGACCGATTCTGTGCTTTCCGCATTCAGCGGATTCCTGCGGCCTTCACAAGGTCATCGGTCCATCTTGTGGGAGGCCTTCCAACGCTACGTCTTCCGGTACGCGGTCGCCACTCCAGAACCTTTCGGCCCCATCGGGCATCCGTTCTGCGAGCAATCTGCCCTGCCCATTGCCACTTAAGTTTGGCAATTCTTCGGGCTATATCAGTTACCTTGGTTCTCCTGCGGATCTCCTCATTTCTGATTCGATCACGTAGGGAAACTCCAAGCATAGCCCTCTCCATTGCCTTTTGGGTGACTTTTAGCCTTCTGATAAGGCCCATTATGAGCGACCACGTTTCAGTACCATAGGTCATCACTGGCAACACGCACTGGTCAAAGACTTTCGTCTTGAGACACTGTGGTATGTGGGACGAAAAGATATTGCGTAGCTTCCCAAACGCTGCCCACGTTGGATGGCTATGCTTATTTTTGTATCTAAAAATTGGCCAGCTCTCTGGTCACGTGAAGAGACGACAAACCGCTTGGCGATGTTCGGAAATACTCGATGAGCACTCGGCCCTAGTGTTTCACTTAAGTTATACATGTAATTACACTTTAAGTAGTCCTATAGACAGAAAAAAAATATTTTTGAAAATTTAAGAAAATAGCACCTTTGGCTTTAATCATCGAAACTGAATGATTTTAATAATTCAACAGTCATAAAGCAGACACAAGTAAACGCAAATTATAACAGTGTCGGCTTCAAAGTTTATTAAAATCGTTAACACATTGTTTGTATTACTGTTGCACTCCGTTTCTTTCTAATACTTGCAAAGAATTTTAAACAGTATGACTCAGTTATTGCACTTGGTAATAAGCTTTGACATTGTATCCATGGACATGTGATAATGAAAGATGGATAAATAGAATAGGGGTTCAGAAAAGGGCGCTGAAAAGTTAATAACCTGGAAGCCATACTAGAAGCAGTACTTGGGCGACCGAGCTCTGCTCTAGTGAAAATAGAGAATGTTCATTTAATAGTTTAGGATAGTTCATACTAATCCATGTATAGTACATACTAATTCCATGCTGCCGAGATAGTAGGTACTTACTTATTCCTGGCTGCCATGTCATTATTCATTATCTAGTTCGGGGTTCTAAACTTTGGGCGACCGAGCTCTGCTCGAGTAAAAATACGGAGAACACAAATTTTCCCAGATATGAGTCCTAGCTAGATTGATTTTCGCCCCCGTAAACCCGTATGGGTTAGGATATAATAAGTAGCATTATGAGACTGGCTGAAAAACTGACAAAATGGAGAGCAAGTGATTGCAGGACGAAAGAGGAGAGAGAGAAAGGAGATGCAATGATATGGCAAAGTGAATTTATACTCAGCGGAAACATACGTAAGTGATAGGTGATATAGTCTTATTAAGAACCCTTTCAAATAAAAATAATTTGATAACGTACACAGGGCTACACATCAAGCTATACATTTCCAGTTTATGCTGATCTCGCATTGTAAAGAATTTCCGTACAATGCGAGGTCAACTTATACTGGAAATTTATAGCTTGATGTGTAGTCGTGGGTACACATTTTATCACCAATCGATTAATTGCAGTAGAGTATAATTTGTTGTCCTCTAAAATATCAGTCATACCTAACCCACTAGTATAATAATATTTTTAAGCTATTGCATAGCTTTTATCGCAGGCTTTGAGCACGGCGACCGAATCAAGAAATTCCGTAACGAAAATAAAACCTAACACCCCCCACTCCGCCTACCATGTAATGACGGTTCCCATGACAACGTGATGTTGTCATGGGAACGTAATTTTTGTTTTATGTCATCACGTCATCATCCCAAGTGTAGCGTTGACAAATAGGAAGTATGGAGGTTACAAATGCTATGCAATAGCTTTACCGCGGCAGTCCCCGAGTGCCACACGTTTTTTTTTATATCACCAGTGTCGCCCATCAAATTATCTTCCCATAAACTTCCATACAATTTATAACAACACCCATATCTATCATAGTTATGTCAGCAGTATTCGTTTTAATAATTTTGAATTCTAAATTGAACCTTAGTTCTTTTTAACAAGGTGTCTGAATAGATAATGTAAACGGTAGCACCGATCCATCAAACGATTTTGTATAACGATAATTTGTTAAAATCAGTGTAATGCTGATCGATTAGTATTGGGATTTTTTGTTGATAAAATGTGTAGTTGCAAAAAGCGTGAATTTGGATCTGGTTATCATATAACTCATTGTTCAGCTAATCACAATCGTAACAAGGCTCTAATGCTGTTACAATATTTGATGCCTTTATTATTTGACGCTCGAAATTGTTTCCAGTGAGTAGTTCTTGCAAAAAACATCACCAGGTTGGAATTAAACCCGATGCCAACTGTTGAACGATCTAGTACAGTGGTTCCCAAACTATGGCTCGCGTGATTGGTCATGAGCGAGTATTGGGTGTGCCTTGAAAAAAATATTTTTAACTATGATTAATAAAACTAAATACCGAAATAAATTGGACGTGTCAAACTCATAGGGATTAAAAGTAACAAAAATTTAATTTGATGGTAAAGGCTTATACTTAATGACAAAAAATAGGAAACAATACATCCTTCTCACTGAAATAGCACTCCTTGTATTTAATTAAGTATTCAAATTTTCGATTGTAACTGAATGTTTTTTTCTTATTTGAACAGTCCTTCATTCATATAGTTAAATATGCTCCTTTTTTAGGGTTCCGTAGTAAACAAGGAACCCTTATAGTTTCGTCATGTCCGTCTGTCTGTCTGTCTGTCTGTCCGCGGTCTAGCTTCGAGACCCTTGGTACTAGAAAGCTGTAATTTGGCATAGGTATACATAATATTAATTACGCAGACAAAGTGGTAAAACAAAACTATGAAAAAAAAAATTTTTAGGGTACCTCTCATACACGTAAAGTGGTGATGTTTTTGATTCAGGGATCCGTTTGCGAAATATTAAGCTTTAAAGTGCTAATTTTTGTTAGAGCCCCCCCCCCCCTACTGGCTTAATGGTTGGTTTTGGGTGTGTGAAAAAAATCACAAAAGTAGTTTATATAACGAAATTAAAAGGAAAACTATCACAGCTAAGTAGGCTCTACAAGTTAACGAGTAATAATCGACCAACTTAACTTTGCAGTTGCAAAAACATGTTTTACCATACATTCCGTATGGGAGAACATATTTTTCAACTACAAAGTTAAGTTTGTTTTTGGAATAAATTCATCCCAACTACGAAACCCTTCATTGTGCGTGGTCCGACACGCACTTGGCCGGTTTTCACTATAGCCATGAGATGAGTCCTGAATTTTGAAGTTTTTGTTATGTGGGTCGCGGTTAAGTTAACTTTGGGAACCACTGATCTAGTAAAAATTTCTCACTGCGGGCACGTTTTAAAATACCTATCTATTAAAAAGCCTGAATACAATAATATCATAATTTTTATTACAAAATATGATTGAAAACTGAACCGTAGTGCCTGATTCTGAGGTTAAGGACTTGTCATCAGCACTGATCTAAAAATTCGCCCATAAGGACTAAATACGGACCAAATCTGTAAGTAAGACTGAGCGCTACAGGTTAGCGTTGGTTGGTCGCCACTTCAACCATATCAGCTGTAAACTTTACAACGACATAAATATAAAATGTAATGTTTACCCTATGACTAAAAGTCTATTGAAGAGAAAAGTGACTGACTGGCTTAAATCTTTGTCTTATGAAGAAACTGAGCAACTTGTGGCATCATAATCACGGTAAACACACACACACACATACACACTTCACCCCACCTCCACTCTACATACTTATACTACATATTAACTTCCACATAGAGTATTTAATTATATAATTCTCTTTTTATTCAATTCTTTTTTTTTTATTTATTTTTTGTAATTATTTAATTAAGTTTCTTTGAGAAGTCTGGAACAATGTCTTTGTGTATATAATTTTAAGAGTTGGGCGTTGATGGCTGAGCCACAGTATTTTACTTTTGTGGCTATCTTCGTTTTCCTATGTAAATTGTAAACTTAAGTTGTTCCAAATAAAACTTTTATTCTTTTTATTAATCTAAACCACAAACCAGTATTGGTTTTAAGAGTACTCCAACATAAATCATTTCTTATCTTCGACATCCTCTAATCGGGTTCTATTTTATTATCATTATGGGAGCCAGTAATTATAACCAGTAAATCCAAATGGGGCCACACACAGTTTAAGTCGCGGCATAACGTTCAGATTCGTTGCCATGAATCAAGGGGACAATACTAGACAATTTATTGATTGAACTGCGAGCTTCAGATCGTCATGACACCATGTTGAGGAGCTGTTTAGGACTCTCTTTGGTCCCGTTAGGTGGTTTCTTTCAGGTACAAAAGTAGTATTTAAGTAGAGCTTTGTTCAGCGGATAGCTGTGAAATGGGATTCGTTCTAACGTTCACTATTATTTGCTGAAACGATATCTTCGCAGTTCAGGTAAAAAAATTGATTGCTTGCAACAGAATACTAAGACCTCTCCGTATGCAGATGTCATTTCAGCTTTTCAAATTGAATAGCTACCTAGCAGAGTATATTCTGAACAATGCGAAGATCTGTTTATTTCTATTGATAATTTTTTTATAAGACGACATTGTGGTCACCATACACTTGTCACTTTATACAACACTTCTACGATTTTACGACCCGAATTCCGTTCGGAACTTAATTCGTTTTTTTTTTAACTTTACGTCGCAGTAATAGTTCAAAATAGGTCCGTATTAAAAGTGTCCAGTTTATTTATGATTTGGATACGAATGAATCAAGTTTTATTGTTCGAACAGCGATTTAGAGTGACTTCCAGACATTGATGAGCGGGTATTTTATTTACGATAGCCTCTTGAACCCATTTTTTAGTTCGTTACACGTTTTATTTGTTTAGTCGTAAAACTTTTGGGGACGGCGCCACTGGACAATGAGCGTAATTTTTAAATCAATTGTAGCAAGGATTCGTTTGAGGAAGCTATAAATCTTATCAAAAGTTTATAGCTTGTATTTTACTTAATTTTGCTCTCAATGACCTCGTAGTAGTTAAAATAGTTTAATGGTTTCACGGTCTATTTCACTAATGATTTAAAAAAGGATTGTCAATACTCATTATAGCAGCTTTTACTTTCATTTATTCTTTTTCTGAGTCATAGTTGACGGCAATTCAATCGTTTCTTTGAACAAATACCGCGGAAATAAGCTTTTCAGTATATAATATGACCTGCAGGACAGGCTCTGCCAGTGTAGGAGGTTTTCGGAAAGCCAGAACAGGATCTGTTCTTGTAATTTTAGTACTTATTTTTACTTTTTGTTAGCTCATTTATTAAAACTATAATTTTGATGAAAATAAATAAATGATTATTAAATTATTATTTATTTCTTTGGTTCATATCTTAAACGGCAGTAAGTATTTTTGGAATAAAAACTAAAAATTAGCAACAACCTGAACAAAACACTACAATTTTTCCAACCCCACAATTCCCACAGAGCCAAGCTGAACATTTATGCGTCGCAGGTTATCTAAGAGGAGCGCGTGCGCCGGGGCGATGCGCTCGTAAATCGGGCGGTTAACGCGCGTGTCGCGACCCGGGTGGTCCGGCCCGCTCCGTTTTATTTAGCGTGATGATATGCTGCTGCAATGTGCCAAGTAAAATATAGGTATTGCTTTTTGTGACGACGTTTATGTAGGTGTGGGAACTGTTTGTGCGGGATTTATGGTATTTTCTTGTTTTTTTTTTTTTAATGCTGAATGTAACTAGACTACAAAACTACTATGTTGCAGGTGCGGAAGCAACAAAAAATTATAGAAGATTTTATCTATTTCATCATCAGCCTATAAATGTTCCCACTGCTGGGACACAGGCCTCCTCTCTGTGAGACGGAGTGGGCCGTAATCCACCACGCGGGCCCAAAGCGGTTTGGTAGATGTCACATGTCTTCGAATTTTCGGTTCTAGGACATGCCGGTTTCCTCACGATGTTTTCCTTCACCGTTTTGAGAGCAGTGGTGACGAAATAATTTACACAAAGTAAAGCGCCTGTCTGGGTTCGAACCTACGACCTACAACTCGTAAGTCGCGGCCGTTACCACTGGGCCACCACTGCTCCTCTTTCTCTATTTATTTAATCAAATATAGTTTCACTGTGACTAGGACTCAACTATCTTTGCTTTCTAATTCGTCACAAATACCGTTTCTATTCTATTCTTTTCAGATAATTCATCTATAACAGCTGATGCTTCCAAGAACCAATGAACTACACAAAATATTGAATAGGATATTCAATTACCTTTATAAGATTATTATAGTAATTTAGAATTTCGTAACATTTTATAGGTGATTTGCAAATCGGGAAGCTTTATAAAGGATTGGACTACAGCATCAAGAAGCAATCAAGAATTGAAAGAGGCATTTGGCCAACTGTGGGACAGTATGGACAGATATAATTATAATGCATGACAGTGTGATTCATAATGGTGCCGATTTCCTTGTTCACAAACTAAACTAAATTTAAGTTCAGTGCATCTTTTTCTTTCTATTTCATTAAGAAAAGGACAGAAGATAAATTTTAGTTTAGTCCTGTCAAATTAATCAGCGCCTGTCACTACTCCATACAAGTTTAGACGTGATTAAAAACTTGCCTACTAAAATTACGTCAATTTACGTCAAGCGCTGATTAATTTGACAAGACTAAACTAAAATTTATCTTCTGTCCTTTTCTTAATGAAATGGAAAGAAAAAGATGCACTGAACTTCAATTTAGTTTAGTTTGTGAACAAGGGAATCGGCACCAATGGCTAATAAAATTAATCAAACTATTCCAACTCTGCCCCATTTCTGCATACGACCATCCTCCCTGATGTGTCGTCGCTAACCACAGCGGTGCTATAATTCTGCGATATCGCATTGTTTAATGCCCCGGCGTCGTCCGAGTGCCATCCCGTTAATCAACACAGGTGCATGGAAAAACATACAGTTTTTGCATATATTTATAATGCTAGTACTTTATGGTAATGACTGAATAACAATTGTGACTGCGGCGAAATTAGTGTGGTATTAATATTAATGTTTATATTATTTATTTAGGGTATTTTTGGTAGGGGCTTGTGGCTAAGTAATAACAGCTGCACGGGTCGATCGATCAGGTTAAGCTACGCTTGCCGCGGTTGGTCCGTGGATGGGTGACCATCTTTACATACCAAGTCCCCTCCGTGCCTCGGAAAGCACGTTAAGCCGTTGGTCCCGGCTGTCATTTGTAGATCTTTGACAGTCGTTACGGGTAGTTAGAAGCCCAAAAAGTCTGACAACCAGTCTTAGCAAGGGGTATCGTGTTACCTAGTCACTAGGTTGTGGAGGTCAGATAGGCAGTCGCTCCATGTAAAATACTGGTATTCAGCTGCATCCGGTTAGACTGGAAGCCGACCCCAACTTAGTTGGGAAAAAGGCTAGGCAGATAATGATTATTTATTTTGTACTTTAGGTTTAATTTTAATGTTTATATTATTTATTTAGTACTTATTTACAAAATTGCTATATTTTCATAATATTATATTAAAATTGCTGTGCCTGCAACCCAGCAAAAAAAAAAGCAATCTGCCTAGCCCTTTCCCAACTATATTGGGGTCGGCTTCCAGTCTAACCGGATGCAGATGAATACCAGTATTCATCTATAGTATATTAGTAGTATAGTATGTATTAGTAGTATTAATAGTGGTGCCTTTGTCCCAGCAGTGGGAATATTATAGGCTGATTAGTGATTATATTAAAATTATGCACAAACATAATTGGTAAATATTAGTTAGGATAATATTAGAATAATCGTTGAACTTTGACTAACATTAAACCTTGCATATAATTTAATTTATAATCACCAACCCACATAATAATTCTAATATTATCCTAGCTTTAGAAACATAGGTTGGGCTTATTTAGTACATTTACCTAGTGAAGCAACTATACTCCGTTTGAAATAAGATTAGACATTTAAACAAACCTTTTTTACAGTCCGTTCAACCGATTTAGACTTCTATTGCGTTGGTAGCATGACAAATGGCAACTGCAGTAAACAGTTGGTTTGTAACCACTTTTTTTGCTTTTAATACCATCCTTATGCCTACGCAATAGAAGTCAAAATTGGTTGAACGGACTGTGAAAAAGGTTTGTTTAAACGTCTAATCTTATTTCAAACGGAGTATAGTTATATCAAGTGTGTGGGAAGTACACGTGTTCTGTGTATATCACTGCTGTATAAATTCCGGCTTCCTTATGAATTGCGGAGGTCAGATGGTAGTCAACCTGTTCGTATCACACGGTATAGAAACTAGATAGGCTGTAAAACTTGAATAATTAATTAGTTTCCGAAAACTAAGCGGATCATCGTGACACTGTGTCTAAATAAAAGTAGAACTAAATATGACCTCTTTCGTAAATACCTATCTATCCGCACTCTCACCCTCTAAAGACCAAAGCAATTATCAAAAGGACCAATAAACAAACTCCTATAATATTATCAGTATATCCAATCGCAATTACCAACTCAACAACACTTTTACCATAAATAAAAACGTGCACATTCATAACATTTAAACTGCCTACAAATCACCAACAGCGGGTGTCGCGTCACTACTCATTAAAAAATAAACACATAAAATTAATTCCCGATCGTCAACAAATTATCGAAGTCCCGTGATGGTTATCGCGGGATCTCGCCGGGGCACGGTAGCGCGGGATTGCGTATCGGCCGGCTGACATCACTAAATATAAATTTAGTGCTGCACCCGACCTAGGGTTAACAACGTAAGTTGTACCGCACTATTTCTCGCCGATTCGCCGATACCGTTTATGTAACAGCCTGTTAATGGTTTGGGAATAAAGGAATTTGTATTTGTTGGACAATTATTGAATCTGTGTAAATTCATAATTACAGCATGTTCCAAACAAACATTCATCAAACGTACAGAAATATATTTTGTGCAATCCTTTTTCAGTACCAGCTGAAAACGACATGTTTCACATCACATTTGTTATAAAAACCCGTCCGCAGACATGTCGTGCTGTAATTTAATTTTCACTCCTCTTGCTCAAAAAGGCCGTCATTGTATGTAGAGTAACAGAGCAGGGAAAAAAAAGCATTTCTTGCTCTAGGGGAAAAGGTAATTTCTTTTTAATTTTTGTCTGTTCCAACGAGCCTTGAAAAACATAAAAGTCTTTATTATTATGTAGAATAATCATGGTTATGGACTCAACTTATTACTGGTTCACAAAAAAAAAGATGAACATTTTATTTTTGAAAATGGAACTAAATGCGGCTATCTCTTCAGTAGAATACGTGCATTGCGTTGCGGCTACAGAAGGAATAAAAAAGGCATTGGCGCGAAATCTTTAGAATTTTTCTCTAATTACTAATAATTGAATTGGTGACCGTAATATAATTTACAACAATGAAAATGTCATCTTCTAGTGAAAACATCTTCACAGAGGACTGAAATTAAGTTGCCGGAAAAAAACATCTCGTTAAATATCTAGAATTGTACATTTAAATAAAATAAACTATTTAATGTTATATTGGATTAGGTATTTTATTTTGTCGCAATCGTAGTGAAAAGTACACACGGCGCTAAAACCCATTATAACTCGGTTTCTATTTACTCGAGTAAAACTACCTCGTTACAATGGGTTATTTTAGCCCCTAGTATAACAATCTACTATTTATGATTCAGTACACGTCGACTAAAATAAATCTATTGAAATCTTTCGTTAGTTAGTCTTTTGGCCCCCATTGAATTTTTGGTCCTTCCATCCTAGAAAACACAACAAGTTCAGTTAAAAAATTCTAATCACAGCAACCACTGTCCTAACCTTAAAACTGAACCCATAATTTAAACAGCAACCGCTAAATACCTTGAGTTCTATACTGACATTCTAAATCATCACGAACGCCGCTTTTTATTGCTAATTCTTCTTTTACACCACAAAAATGTCAAAGATTTACGATATCGGCGCGCGCGGTATTTGTCCTCCTATATATTTATATATACCGCTCGAATGCTCGATACCGTGGTCGTAACTCGGATTTTTCGAGCTGATCTCTCGATATGTTGACTCGATGTAATTTATATTTTTGATTTTCTCGATATTAATCGATATTTGAGACGTTTCTAAGATACGTCTGCGCGTTCGAGTCTGATAAGGGAAGTTTGCGTCTGCGTGTTACTCGTATTGTGGTGAACTATGGTTTTGTTTGGTTCATTTATTTTCACGCTTTTTCATATAAACGTAGTGAGTAAAAGGAGCACAAAACCGGCCGAAGTGGCAATGCTTGGGGAGGCCTATATCCAGCAGTGGACGTCTTTCGGCTGAAATGATGATTATGATGATGAAAGTGAATAAATCTTTATGGAATTGGGCATTGTTACTTGCATGGTCAGGTCACCTATCTAAGGATATTTAATGGCAACAGTTTCCATCGTTATTTGTGTTATTTCCAGTCGTCTCTGTATCCTCTACATTATTCACGATCACAATAATCAATAGATAGAATATGCTTTATTGTACACATAAATTAAAAAAAAAACATTTACTAATTCATTCATATTCAGGGTACATCAGTCAAACATGAATTCATGAACCCAAAATATTACAAACATCCCGCAATTTCTTTTAACTCTCTTCCCGCTCAAATACTGCTCTCAAATACAGTCTCATTTTAATTCTCTGAACCCCGGAGCAAGAACTTATCTATAAACTTAAACTAGGCATCAAAACGACACCGAGACCTGAGCATGTTGGTTTTTTTCTCCAACTTAGTATGCGTAGATAAAATCAATTAGGAATCTTAGTGGTGATTTGCTTAGTGGCGAGATTTGTACGAGTGGACACGTCCCGTGCGATGTCGTCCCGTTATCGTCCCGGGATCGCGTGCAAGCGCATCACTAAATTATGGTGGACTTTTTGTCTTAAATGAAATATAGTTTGCAGTTTTCTAGATAAAATTGTAACTTTTTTTTAAAGCATGGAGAGTACGATAGTTTTTTTGAGCATGTGTTATTTTTAGATTTAAAGACTATGGAAAAATAAATAAGGTTTACTCATGACGAAAAAGAACGCCGCTTTACATTTTTGTTTTCTAAAATCAAGTTTATATAGAAAAAAATCTGTATGGAAAAAAAATCTGTTCGTGTGGGTTATTGACAAGTAACCCACACGAACTTCATACGAAACCAGATTGATCCAATAAAGCAATAAAAGCGATTGTTTACAACAAATGACCAAGGAAACCGTTCTGTAGACTTCCTATCAATAACAATTTGATAAAACGAATATGGACATCGATAGAACGTCTCAATGAGAAACAATTATTTAGATACACACGATTAAATATAAGAGTTATCTTTCTAAGTTTCGCACTTGGTTATAATACCGTAGCCTAAAAACGCAAATTTTGCAAAAACTTCCCGATTTGCAAGTATTTACGGCTTCACTTATCACAATCTATCTCCTTAATTATATCCTTGATGTTATGAATACATGTCCATATTTATTACTAACTTGGAGAATTTCAACTCATTAAAGCATACTTTTAAGCAGTTTTATCTATGTTAAATCCCATTTAAATTATATGGAACCAAATCGTGAAAACGTAAATATTCCAGTCTTTGATGCGTCGCGACGTTTAAAAGCAACGTTTATAAAACCCAGTGCGTAACCGCTCCCAATGTTACGAATTCACAAACAATCGTGAACCTATAAAAATGTCTACTAACATCATTTGAAGATCTATACCAAATTTAAAACGATTTTAACTGGAGTTTGTCTACTATTCAAAAGTTATGTTCTCGAGAAAGAACAATTGGACCGTTCTACATTTCTCGATTAGAAACAGATATATCAATACAAATCAATATCGCTTTCCTATAAAATCGTTTTGATATCGATCATCATCAAAAATATTGGTATTAGAAACGATTGATCGTTCGAACACGTCTGGAATCAAATTTAATTGTTTATGACTATTGTAATGATCTATATTTACATATTTTTATTGTGTACTTCCTGCTTTATAATCTAAGATGTTTTATACAAATAGCCGAAATTAGTTTAAGTTGTTATTGTGTGAATAGGAATAAATAAACTCATTTATTTCAATGTGGTTTCCCATGAGATACATGTTTTATTTTTCTTTATCTTATAGAGTTCGCAGGCTATTGGAAAACTACGTTTAAGTAATACTTTTCTTTTCATAAATAGTCGTAGTACCTATAAGTTGTAAAAGATCGTGGATAAGAGGATTGATCACTACGGGAAATGTATGGGAAAATGTTTTTGTGTTTTGTAGGTTTACTTACCTCAGTTTGTCCTAATGAGTCTTTTAATCCTTACACAAAACTGTATTAAATGGCATCAGAAAAAGAGTAACTACCTGTCACACTTTTCCAAAGTCGGTGACTGCAGTTAGCAATTACTTAAAAAGTTAAGGACAGTCTCCTAAAAACGTTTTCCTGTATCTACTGCCCCGTTTCAAAAATCCACCCTGTAGGTATGAACTTTAAAAACACTGCTTTCCACTGCTCAAATAAACTGAAAAGTAATTTTCTACATTGTTTCATGTCATTAGTAAGTCCACATGCTTATCACATGTGTGAGCACTGTGACCATGTTGTACATTCCATAAAGCTACCATTTACTGGGTACGTCTTTCATTGACTTGAATGTGCCCTGGCGGCTGAGAGTATGTCATGCTCACTCAAATGTCTCGCTGATGGTGGCGTGTGTGTTGGATCATTAAGTTCCCTTCAAAATGGTTGAGCTAAATGGTGCTGATCCATGCGTCATGTTCGTGAACGGGCGCCGTCAGTAGGGACTGGTCATCTCTTATATGTCTGGTTTATTTTAATTCATTAAAATTTTTGAATTGTTATTATATTTTTACTATGGACGCTTTTAACGTGCACGTCTTTCTACATTGTTCTCACATGTATAAGTTCAACACGAATGATGTAACCAATATTTTGTAACAATATTTTAATTTAAAAGAGTGTCCTTGGAATTTCTTGCCCGTTCTTCTCCATAGGTACCTACTACGCTTTGGAATGGGCAACTAGCTTCATTTTTCTGACTGACCGACCCCTTGACAATTCAAAAGTACCTGTAATTGGTTTATTTGAAATAAATGCTTTGAGTTTGAGTTTGAGTTTATGGCCCACACCTGTTGCAATTACCACTTTCAACACAGACAGCTGTCTGTGCAAAAATTGTACTCATGTATAGAAGGTACTTGATGTGTCCGTTTACAAAGAACTTCTACTAGCAGGTACTCCTTACTAGTTTATTCAATGAAAAACCCAATAATTTAATAAACAAAACAGCGCACCGCATGCCCGTGCGCACTGTAATCGTATGCGCAGCCCGTGATTTAGAGGCGAGCGGCGGCGATGCGCGATAGCGTTTTACTTATTGTTACACTGCATTGATCGGCTAACGACGTATGCAGATACGAACATCGCGTATTTATGCGCTGTCATCGACTTTTATTGCGATTAATGCCATTTTTGAGCACCTGTTTTTTGGTCTGGGTTCTTCTTAGGTTATCGCAGTGCAGTGTTGGGTATAGACCATTCTTGAGATATGCTGGTCCTTTTATACAAAACTGGTTCTTTCACCCTTGCTGCTTTCTTCAGTATTTTGGTTCCTTGAGACTTTTCTCTTTACCTATGTGCTTTCATAAAATCCTCGATTGTTTCCAAATCTAAAGAGAACAGACTAGTATATTTGACTGCCTATCATGATAATATTCCTTTGCAATTATCAATAATCTAAAATACTGAAACTTTTATGACAAAACAATGCACGAATCGTTCTGTTCCTCTTAAATCTTCGCAAATCCCTGAACTATCATTAAGCATATCATCCAACACGATCGAATCCTTTTTCAATTACCCACCCGGCCAATTAAACCGCAATAAAACAATACACAGAAGCCTATTCTATTTTTTTAAATCGGAAACACCGTCGTTTCAAGGCAAAGGCATAGGCCTTGTGGTAACAAAGATGCATTGTGAGTGCATCGTTCTTTGGAACAAATCCAATATTGTTGACTGTCTACTGTTAAGACAATCGCGACCTCCAAATTCCACATTTGAATTTCTGAAACATGACTTAAGACCTAAGGACCAATCTTTCTAGCACTCAAATTCAAACTCCATTGTGTCGATTTTAGGGTTCATTATCCATTGGAAGGTAGGTGGATTAAGTGCATCAAATATGCCAATTAGTTTTAAGCATTAAAAGGCCAGGATGGGCAGATCGACGCCATTGTTTTCCCGACCTCGACAAAGAAAGACTCGATGACAAATCCCATGGTCTGGTCTGTCAAGGTTACTCTTCGTTGTTTACGGCCATGTTTGGTTCCTTGTAGTAAATTATGTTTGATTGGTGTCTGCTGGCGTACGTGTTTAGTCGGTTGGTGAGGCTACCGTGTGTGCTAAGTGGGATCAAATTTTTTGGATGACCATTTTCGTACCGCTCATTATCTTCACGCATTGTTTTATTTATAAACGCTATTATTTCAATAATAAAAGGAACTGCGCTGAAATAAGATTATGTAGATGGTATAATCCATCAGATTTTCCCATCAACCAAGGAAAACCAAGTTTTGCCGGTTAACCACAATAGATCACCTATTTCACAAAGATTCCTATGACTCACTACATTGTCTGTCAATATTCATTTGACTGCGTTCAGTGAGGTTCCAAGTCGATGCAGTTCAGCGCACATAGTTGAGCATATTTTAAGGTACGTGAAGATTAAAAACTGAACTAGGGCATTATTTTATGTCAGCAGTAAAGATTATCACCATGCATGTTATTTGCAGACGACCTTAAGTTGTCTGCAGTTATAAAAGACTCTGCGGATCGTGACGTGCTGCAGCACGACTTGGATAGGATTACTGAATGGAGTCACTGCAATAAGCTATACTTTAATGTATCAAAATGCTCGGTACTTTCATTTGCACGCACAAGAATCCCACAACACCACCAGTACAGCATGGACGGGGAGCTCTTGCAGCGTGTCACGGAGGTTAAGGATTTAGGCATTAATTTCACCAGTGATCTCCGGTTTCGCAAACACGTGGTACACGTTTATAAGAAGGCCTTCAGGAATCTAGGATTTGTGCTGCGTCAGGCAAATGACTTCACAAACATCAGTGCATTGAGGGCTTTGTATGAGGCTCTTGTGAGGAGTCATCTGGACTACAATGCGGCCGTCTGGAGCCCGAGTGAAATAAAATACAAAATTATGCTCGAACGGATACAGAACAAATTCGTCAGATTTATTTATTTAAAGCTGTATGGGAGATACCCGGGATACCCGTTACTGTATCCTACCTTATTCTGTCTCGGTATGGTAGGCTACTACAAATTGGAAATTAGGCGTGAAGTGACACTGGCAACGTATCTTTTCAAATTTTTAAGGGGTAGTATACAAAACTCAGGTATACTATCAGAAATAGGGTTTAATTTACCGGATAGGTACGTGGCGCGGCGGCGCAAGCCACAGCTGCTGGTGGTGCCGAGTGCGCGCACTAACCTGCTGGGGCGCGCACCGCTGACTCGTGCGCTGCGCACTCTCAACGCGGTGGCGGATGTCATAGACATATTCACCTGTACACTGAGTGAGTTCACAAGGGTCACGTACTGTGTAGCATGTTAGGTATAGATAAGTATATTTTAAGTTACTTTGTCGCATTAGATTTATTATTATCTGTAATGGCAAAGGAAACATGGCATGTAATTAAATAAATAAATAAAAATTATTTCACGATAATCAACATGCCGAAAATGAAATTAATTTTTTTCAATATATCTGATAGGTACTTCGACCAAGAAAACTAAAGATTTCATCAACGCCACCAACAAGATTTCTTGAACAAATTATTGCTGCATTTGTTAAATAACTACCATCTTATCTCTAACTTGGATCAAAGGCGAAAATCTAGAACAAAACCGGAGCCCATAAATAAAGACACTTTAGAAGGCTAGCTTTTAATCTGGTGGGTGGACGACCTACAGAAGATCACGGAGAAGTACCTGATGAGACATGTACAGACCAAGAAAGCATGGCATAAAAAGGAGGAAGGCTAAACCAGTGGGTGGAATAAGGCTGCCAATGATGATGAAAAACTAGACCTACTTCCAATGCTAGAACAATTCAAGTTCAAGGCTAAGGTCAGGTCCACACTATACTTAGTCAAACCACAGTGATATATTAGATTACGGGTGTCGTTTGTATGACACGGCATTACATTGTACGCGCCGTGCAATCACCCGGCCGTAACAAAGGAGTTTACGATGAAATCGAAAGTATACGAGCTGAATTTTAACACCTACCTACTACCATTCTGTGTGCTACAAGTAGTTAGCTACTTTGTGGATTAGTCAGGGATTTCGAGGAATTTATTAAAGTGAATCTGAATTTTTCTTTGTTGTGATTTTTGCCGAGTTTGAATCATGATATGAGTTGTAGTCTTCTGATAGGTGGTATTCAAATCTTGTCATTCTTTAAAAAAGATTTTTAATAGAAGTATTTTTACTTGTGCACAAATCACAATATACGAGTACCTAAGCTCTATATTCAAAGTATTTTTTTACCATTTTAATAAAATACAATGTCTTTTTTTGACTACCTGAAGAGGATCTCTGGGAGGTGAATTAGCTCTACATCTATAACTTCATCTTGTAGCATTTTCCGTCCTAATGACATGCCTAATTTTTTTTATTTTATAATGAAGGCGGGACGAACTTGACGCTTATAGGAGGGATTGGTCTATATTGGCTCAGGATCGGGTTGGGTGGAAAAAGGAAAGGGAGGCCTTTGCCCTGCAGTGGGACAATACGGGCTAATTATTATTATTATATTATAATAAATTTTAATAAAATTGTATTTTACCTTTACTGGATGAAATTGAAAACATGCGACAAATTGAAATGGGAGATTCAGTAACTGTTACCTAATCATTATAAATTGTTATTTCGGAAATATAAATTGTGGAAAAAAATCGCGCGCGACGAGCGGTGCCTTTGTGTCGCGTCGCGTGTTGCGCTGGTCTGAACGAACCTTAAATTGAGACTTGAATTTTTTTGTTTGTTTTAAATTTATTTAATTTTACTGGAACGCCATAAAATCGTGTCTACGTGAAGACAATAATTTAGTAATTACACGATTTTTTTTTCACAATTTATATTTCGGAAATAATAATTTATAATGATTAGGTAACAGTTACTGAATCTCCCATTTCAATTTGTCGCATGTTTTCAATTTCATCCTGTATATGTTATGCTCACTATAACAACGACTGTATTATAAAATCAGAATCTTCTACCTTAATATTGATTTTTTAACAATAAAAATACATCCTCCCCCACAAAATGCACTCCACATTTCCAGCCATACCTGCACAAAGCCGATTAAGCACAAAAGTACAGTAGCAGCAGCCAGCAAATAGATCACAGCAGTGCTCATTACCAAAAGGCGCTACTAGTTGCGCGCGCGCAGATAAGATCGCGCCGGCGCGCGCGCGCGTAAATCACGATACCTATCGCTGTGTCCCTACATGAGGACCAGACCTAATTGTAGACGAATTTATAGAGCTTTTGGATTTAAGTTGGGAAAATATTAGCTTTTATTTACATTTGGTAGAATAAAAATATGAGCAGTATATTTTCTTTACTTTTAATAACCAGCATTGTAACCACAAGTGATTTTAATATAAAAAATAAAAATTCAGTATGTTAAATAACAGAGGGCATTCCCTTAAACACGTTAATCTTTATTTAAGTCAATTATGTACGCTAAAATGCAATACATCATTAATGAAAAAGAGCTTCTTTGGTGTTGCTCCCATAATTTATAATAAAATACCCGATGTTATAAGAAGTATGCCATTAAAAAAATTCAAAAAGTGTTTTCATAAATTATTAGTTGAGAAATGTTACTATGCCCTAGATGATTACCTAAATGATAGAACACTGTAACTACTTACCTATTAATGATCATTGGATCAATGAATTGCATGCATGTATTTTATTTTGTTTCTAAATTTTTAGTTTGTTGTCTATGGTAAATTTTGTTTTTTCTTTATTTTGTGTAATCACATTAATATTTGTATGTCATCAATAACAAAACATAGCGCAATATATAGTTATTATATAAGACCTTGACTTTTTACCTATGTTTAACAAATAAATAATTCTATTCTATTCTTTATCATTAATAGATTTAAATTAAATTATCAGCATAGAAAAATAAGTATAAGAAAATCCGTTTTTTTTATTTTATCAAATAACAATAAATTCGAAACGTCCTGTTTAAAATCAATTGCTGAATAGTACCCAGCGTATTGGCGTTACCCAAACCTTCCGGGTAAGGGTAGGGTGTAAGGGGGCACACTTACCATCTCAGTGCCCCAAGTCAACCTCACCTGCTCGTGGTGCACCCTGCTGTATAACTAACGAGGCTCTGACAACCGACAAATGGCGGTATAACCATTCTAAATAAAATTTCGCAGCTAAATGGCGCAGACTAGTGACGGGCAGCAGCGTCACTAGTGCGAGAAGCTGCGATCTGCGATCGCCAACCCGCATGCCCAGCGTGGCGATTATGGGCAAACCCTCCAAATGGCAAGTCAAATTCAACCACGGCCTCCAGTTCCCGGCCGCCTTGCTATTCCTGATTTTGGCGGCAATCACGGTAACGGTAAGGTAGGGGGTGCGAAGAATCCCCGGGTTACGAATGGCCGCCAAACCCAACTGACCTTGGCAACGTACAACGGACGCACGTTACGGCTCGACGAACACCTAGTGCAGCTAGAAGAAGAGCTCGGAAAAATAAAGTGGCATATTCTTGGCTTAAGTGAAGTCCGAAGAGAGGGAGAGGACACAATAACCCTTGAATCGGGCCACCTTTTGTATTTTCGAGAGGGAAACCAACTATCCCAAGGCGGAGTCGGGTTCCTGGTAAACAAATCCCTTTGTGACAACGTTGTAGAAGTCTCCAGTGTCTCGAACAGGGTAGCGTACCTTGTAGTGAAGTTAACCAAGAGGTATAGCCTCAAGGTTATTCAGGTTTACGCACCGACCTCGGCACACTCGGATGACGAAGTGGAGGAAATGTTTGAGGATATCTCCAAGGCCTTGCATTCCACCACTAAGGCCCACTACAATGTTCTCATGGGGGATTTTAATGCTAAAGTGGGAGTACAGAATTGCAGCGAATCGGTAGTAGGATCTTATGGGTTTGGCAGCAGACATCATAGGGGGCAAATGCTTGTCAACTTCCTTGAGAAGGAGGGGCTTTTCATGATGAACTCCTTCTTTAAGAAACAGCTCCAAAGGAAGTGGACGTGGCGAAGCCCCGATACTATGAAGAAAAATGAGATAGACTTCATCATAGCGGACAAGAAGCATATATTCAGGGACGTCTCGGTGATCAACAGGTTCAACACCGGCAGTGATCACAGACTTGTCCGAGGCTCTCTGAATATCAACTTTAAGCTCGAGCGAACTCGTTTGATGAGGTCTAGGCTCCGTCCAAACATGCTCCAAACCATGCTGGGATCTGAAGCGTTCCAATCAAACCTGGAGAACCGATTTGCTGCCGTGGAAACCACAAATGACGTTGACCAGGCACTCGACCAAGTGGCGGATATCCTCAGGGAGGAAGGCACGCGTTTTTGTAAAATGCGGCGTAAGGGCAAGAAGTCCAAACTTTCGAAAGAGACTCTGGAGCTCATGACGGAACGACGTGAAAACCCACCTATCACTTCGTCAGAACAACGGGCACTCAATAAAAATATAAGAACACTGGTACGACGCGACCTCCGACGCTCCAATACGCGCTCTATAGAGAAAGCGATTGAGCAAAATCGGGGGTCGAAGGTGTTCGTCCAGTCACTCGGGAGGAGCCACCTGACGAAGTTGACCAAACCCAGTGGGGATATCGTCGTTTCGAAGCCGGAGATCCTTTTGGAAGTAGAAAACTTCTACGGCCAGTTGTACGCATCGCACGCATCTCGACCTGATCCCGAAAATGAGGATTCCAGAGCCACCTTAACACGCCATTACACGGAAGACCTGCCAGAAGTCAGCCAAGATGAAATCGAGGCGGCTCTTAAACAACTTAAAAATGGAAAAGCCCCTGGTGAGGACGGGATAACGACCGAGCTCCTGAAAGCTGGAGGAAGACCTGTACTGAAAGAGCTTCGGGAGCTCTTCAACTCTGTCCTGTTCTCTGGGAGAACTCCAGAAGCGTGGCGAGAGAGTGTGGTCGTTCTCTTCTTTAAGAAGGGTGATAAGACTCTTTTAAAGAATTACAGACCCATTTCGCTCCTTAGCCACGTATATAAGTTGTTTTCAAGAGTCGTTACGAATCGTCTAGCGAGAAGACTCGACGAGTTTCAGCCACCGGAGCAAGCTGGGTTTCGAGGAGGATACAGCACCATAGACCACATTCACACAGTGCGGCAAATTATACAGAAGTCCGATGAGTATAATCGGCCACTGTGTCTTGCGTTTGTGGACTATGAGAAGGCTTTTGACTCTGTCGAAACCTGGTCTGTTTTGGAGTCCCTGCAGCGATGCCAAGTCGACTGGCGATACATCCAAGTGCTGAGATGTCTTTATGAAAACGCGACAATGACCGTCCAAATTCAGGATCAGCGTACTGAACATATCCCCTTGCGTCGAGGGGTGAGACAAGGGGATGTCATTTCCCCGAAATTGTTCTCTAACGCATTGGAGGATGTGTTTAAGACGCTGAACTGGGAAGGGCGTGGCATTAACATCAACGGCGAATACATCTCCCACTTGAGATTTGCAGATGACATCGTCATATTGGCCGAATCGCTGCATGACTTGCAGCAGATGCTGGACGGCCTAGTTAATTCTTCTGTACGCATTGGTCTCCGGATGAACTTGGACAAAACCCAGGTTATGTTCAACGAACACGTCACTCCGGGGCCGATTGCTGTCAATGGCGGTACTCTCGAGGTTGTTCGAGAATACGTTTACCTCGGGCAAACTCTGCAGTTTGGTAAGAACAACTTTGAGAGGGAGGCTAACAGAAGAATTCAGCTGGGCTGGGCAGCATTTGGAAAACTTCGTCGAGTCTTCTCGTCGCGTATTCCACAGAGCCTAAAGACGAAGGTCTTCAATCAGTGCGTCCTGCCTGTTATGACCTACGGAGCCGAAACGTGGACACTCACTGTACGGCTGGTTCATAAATTTAAGGTTGCTCAGCGAGCCATGGAGCGGGCTATGCTTGGAGTCTCTCTGAGGGATCGAATCCGGAACGAAGTGATCCGGCAGAGAACCAAAGTTATCGACATAGCTCACAGAATTAGCAAGCTGAAGTGGCAGTGGGCCGGCCATATCAGCCGTAGAACCGATGATCGTTGGGGTACACGTGTTCTTGAGTGGAGACCGCGAATTGGCAAACGTAAGGTAGGACGCCCTCAGGCTAGGTGGAGTGACGATCTTCGAAGGGTGGCTGGTAGCAGCTGGATGAGAGTTGCCGAGAATCGAGCTGAATGGCGTGCAATTGGAGAGGCCTATGTCCAGCAGTGGACTGCTATAGGCTGATGATGAAACCTTCCGTACTTCCACGTTGAAAGAAAAGTGCGCGTGTACAGTGTTTCTGTTACGTATGAATTTTATATTTTTTGTGAACATTTAATTATTAAAAAATTAAACATTTTTTTTTCTAGTTATTTTTTTTGCATGTATGGACGCTGTACTATTGCGTGTTAACGGCATTTCGTTAATAATTAACATACTGTATTTAGACTTAGACCTTCGAAGTATAAATATTTTTAATATGCACCTGTCTTATTGGCAAAAGACAATACTAAAATTCTCGGAAATCATACCTATGGCCAAATATTTAGGTCAAACAATTAATTCCAGTTGAATGTCTTGTTTAGATTATTGTCACGATTCGGCTGGTAATAAATTGATAGTTGTCATGATAGGCTTTTTCTTAAACAACATGTTATTAACCAAAGTACAAAATTAATTGTATTTACCAACCTTCAATTTCTAATCCGACCCAGCGTGACCACGAACACACCATTATTAATAAATCGACACTATTATATTAAAACAACGACGTTTCCAAATATCTAATTTCTAAAAACACTTGTTTCTTACTATCGGTCCGCGATATCCTCTTTGATATATCAATTTAATGTCTCAACATTTGTCAAAGGGACAGTCGATTTTTAAAACAAAATATCAATACTAGACATAGGACCAACTTTCTACAATCAATTTGATTCACACCATATCACAATATATTCTTTATCTAATCACAAGAACAATATATCCGAAAACTATAGATTGATATTTGATTTCAATGGTCAATAAAACATATGGTATAGGCATAAAGAAATGTCATAAATTGATTAACAAATCAATATATAATGTTCATTCATGCTGTGAAAAGAATAAATTCAAGGGATTTTCAACCTTATTTACTAAATAATAAAGGTTTCAGAAATGTGGGTGTATCCATGTCAGATTTATGAAATAATAAATAAAATATAGGTGTGAATAAAGAAAGCATTATGGCATATCGCATATTAGGCTCTAATATAGTGACAAAACTGCGTTTGGCACTTACAATTCAAAAATGGAGGGCAAGGTACTAAAATCCAACTTTCTCTACGTTTTTGGCATTATTTGTGATTTATGGTTGATACTTTTTATTTTTAAAAGGAAGGTACGTTGAGATTTATGGCCTCATACTGCGCGGGTCATGTGAAGGTGTGCAGGTTCGCAACTTGACTCGTATCCTTTCATTATCTACTTGTGAAGTTACTGCGAAAGTTGTGCTGTACATACCTGAAGGTCAATTCCCGTAATTGAAAACGTTCAAAATCTAGTCGTAATCTTATCTCAGCGACAGTCAATGTCAAAGAGGTATTTGAGAGGCATTTTTGATAGACTGGAACTGAAATTAGAATGCTGAATTTCCTCAGATTTTATCTAACCACTTC
Source organism: Agrochola lychnidis (assembly GCA_963680765.1). Taxonomy (NCBI): domain Eukaryota; kingdom Metazoa; phylum Arthropoda; class Insecta; order Lepidoptera; family Noctuidae; genus Agrochola; species Agrochola lychnidis. The sequence goes on from OY796866.1 coordinate 23,497,949, forward strand.
AGTATTCAGCTGTGCAGGTTTAATGGCTTAGATCCGGTGTATTCCTGATATATTATTACTATACCGTTTAAAATCACGGACTCACGCCGAACAGATTCATCAGTTCTACGCTATAATTTACTATTAAAAAATTACAATAGTACCACTTATTAACCTGACTCCTATTAAGGATCTCCTTCACGACAAAATATAAATTTTTCGACAGCACACTAAAAGTCATCGCACGGAAATCAACAACTACCTACATATTTATTTTATTACCTTTTATTAATAAGATCACGCTTACAGTATCGAATGATCGAATCGATATGATACCAACTATTTTTACTTGCTTCTTAACACAATAGGGATAAGTACAGAAGGACCAAAAAGATAGATGCAATAAAAGGTAATAAATCAACAAATTGAAATCAACTAGTTACAAAATTAACCCATACATATCCTTAATTTATAAATGCGAAAGTAAGTTTGTTTGTTACGCCTTCACGCTAAAACGGTTGAACGGATTTGGATGAAATTTGGCACATATATAGATGATGCCCTGGAAAAGAACATAGGATACTTTTTTTTTCCCACGGGATCGAGACTTGTGCGGGTGAAACCGCGGGGCGCAGCTAGTTATAAATATAAGTATGTCGTATTGTGATGTGCTGTGAAGTCACTTGTGGTCGGCGCAACATGTTTTCTTCTTCCATTCTCCCCGTCAACCGTCATACTTTCATTGACTACATTTCATTCATATCATTCCTTAAGAATCCATCCGTCTTTTCTTTGGCCTTCTCCCCATCAACATACCAAACCTAATGATTCCCTTTAAATTTTTCTTCCGAAACGACGCCAATGTCACAATATTTTTGTTTCGTTTAGCGGTTCTCAGAGCGTGATACGTTCATCTGGATTGACCCTGTTGTCGTATATTGTACCGAGTGGTTCTTCGATATGCCTTGTCCAATGCATTTTTATGTTAAACGCCTCTTCCATGTACCAGAGGCCAAGTCGGACATATTTCATAAAACGAATTGTGATACCCATTGTAATTTGAGAGCTATTTCAGCTAGTGTACCCTTAAACTTCGATTTGTATTCGATAGAATCGGAATTATATCGATACTCTTGATTTCTATCGATTCAATTTTAAGTTCAGTTTAAAGCGCTCGATATGAATTTTTTGGTGATATTTTAGAATCAACTTCGTTAGTGATTGCTACTGAATTAATTTTGTAGTTCAATGAATAAGTAATTTATGTCACGGTGGTATTTGATACATATTTGGTTGGGATTGAGGTTACATGCATAATCTTAATTCCATTGACGCGATCCAACCACAAATCGATTTTTTACATCTTACGCATTCTTTAGCGAATCAAGTCAATGCGAGATCTACCTCAATTCGAAAGCTATCGACACCAAACTCGATATCAAAATCGATATTCCCATCGATATTATAAGAGCCACTAATTTACTCGTATGTTAGTATGATGGTTTTAATATCAATAGTTTATGTTGTTTCTACCAGCGCTATTGGCACCTGTGTGGTCGTTCCTTCTTTGTTTTCAACCATTATAACAATATCTTCTTGTTGTTTATACGATATTTAGATAAAAATGACACTTGATTGTTGTTTAAGATATTTTTAAACTAAATTGTTGTTTTTGTTTTGGTGTGTTATGTTAAAGTGTTGTTGGAAGTTATAATAAATTGTGTAGGTTATTGTTATTAAGTGTGTTTGACCCCCTAATGGGTAATGAGTAATTTTTATGTGCTTAAACGGTGACTTTATGTTAGTTTAAGTGTGTAGTATAGCTTTCCTAATATTATCATTTGAATAGCAGAGATAGCCTAGTGGTGTGACCGTCCAACTGCCAAGTCATAGATCTCGAGTTCCAACCCAAGTCACGCACCTCTGACTTTTCGGGTTCATGTGTATATTATATAATTATTATTTGTTTTAAAAACGGTAAAGGAAAACATCGTGAGGAAACCGGCATGCCTGAGAGATATTTCTCGACGGCATGTGAATCCAAGTCAGAGGCCCATGGGCGGCATAAAAATTCTCGACACTAGGTTAATTAATAAGCATACGAATAAGAATAAGATCAGCATTCCACTACAGGGCAGATACCTTTTATTATAAATAGAACTAACGAGCAATGATCACCATGTCTACATAAAGTGTAGCAGAACTAAAAATTCCGAACCCTAAAAAATCAGGGCTTTTTATGACTCTTTAGGAATAGTTAATCGGAATAGGTTACTAAATATATCCACGTCTATTGTATTTTGTAATGGATTTCCGCAAGGTCACGCCTGAATCAATTAACTATTCCGAACCCTGTTTTCTGGTTTTTCAAGATTTTCTTCTTAAAATTTCAAATCTGTTCATATAATTTAGGTTTACAATTACATCTCACTGATATCACGTTTAAAGTAATCGCTTTAGTTTTTTCACACCCCGATCAAATTCAACCCACACGTCTCTTTTGAACCAAATTGCTCACGGAAATCGGCCCACAAATCAAATACACCTAAACCAGATATCGAAAACAATCCAAAAGCGATTCGAGACCAATTTTCTGTATATAATTTGTCTGCCTTCCCGTCCTGGTGTTCGTCGATTAATCCGAGCTGATTACGTAAACACATCACCATAAAAACTTTACACCCAAAATTGTTGCTACTGGCTCTTATAGTGTGAGTGCTATGGGTGTTTTTGTAGTTTCTGGGTAGTAAAATAAGTTGGTTAATTCCTATGGGTGTTGTCAACAGAATATTTTTCAAATGTACGTATATATTTCGGTTTTATAACATCCATGTTTCGACACGATTGCTAATGGTTGTAATCAATTCGATGGTCTCACACTTGACATTGGGCTTCGAATTGTTTTGATAACATTCGACTTGGGATATGGATAATGGGAGTATGAGATATGTGTGAAATTATTCGATTTATTGACTAGACGTGGGAATCGTGAGATTTACTCAACAGTCGAAATATGTCTGTCTACATAATATATAAATGAAACCTGACATGAATTACTAGTTTAGTTTCGCTCAGCGAATTTATCAAATTGTAAAACAGAAACGATAAATACGTTTGAGAGTTTTGCAGTTCATAGCTCACAGGACAAATATAGCAAAATCAAGCATTGTTTGAAAGCTTTCCACACTACACCATACGTCTTATTCGTCAGCAGACCAGTGTGAAATATGCTTTCTCTTAATCATCCTTTCATTACCTCAATCATATCCAAAAAAACTTTTTACAAAAAGAAAACAAGCGACTTCAAAAAAAACACTACAAAGTGAAAAATAACTTTAATTTCGGAAGTCGGTGTCTTTGGTTTTGTATTTTCGTTTTTTGCCACCGACTTCCGAAATTAAAATTATTTCTCACTTGGTAGTGTTTTTTTTTTTGAAGTAGGTTGTTTTTTTTTTGTAAAAAGTTTTTATTTTTCACTTTTTAGTTGTGGTACCTACCCCACACACATTCGAATACCACTACCTGCTATCAGTGACAGGAATTTATCAAGTTATCATATCATCTACATACTAAGTGGAAAAAAAATACGTATTATTGCAGCTAACTCAAAAACTGTGCAAGCAAAGTTAATAAAATGTATATGGAACCAACTTGAAAGCATACCCTTTCAAACAAAAAAAGAATTTTCAAAATTGCTTTACAAATGACGGAGATATCGGTGGACATACATAAAAAAAAAACAAACATACGCTACGAACATATAACCTCCTCCTTTTTGGAAGTCGGTTAAAAATGGAAACTATGAATTCGTATATCTTCAGCACCAACAGCATCCTGGCTGTGATTGCAGATAGGCTGGACACGCGTTACGTCCAGCACTGAGAAATAATACCCACATTAGGAAATAAGTTTTTAAAATGTTTCTTTTTACCCGACTACGGCAAAGCCAAAAGGAAGGGTTATGATTTTAGCAGTCTATGTATGTATGTTTGTATGTATGTATGTATGTATGTTTGTTTTTACGTGTGTTCCACCGTAGCGCCTAAACTGCTGAACCGATTTTGATGAATGAGGTATCAATAGATTCGTAATAATGGTCCGGGTGACATAGGCTATATAATTTTTCCCTAAATTTAATTTGGTGGACTTTACACGTAAATTTCTAACCTCGAAAAAAAATAAAATGGGATGATCATGACATGTTTGGTATCAAAAGAAAGGTCTTGATGAGCACATTACAAATATGTATATAATATTATATTTTCAAAGTAAATAAATACGTTTTAATCGTTAAAAACAAGCAAAAGTGAGACTGCGCTACGTAGTAGATATCGCAAGATGTTACCAACGTGCAGTTAATCAAATCTTAATAAATAGTAACGATTTGTAATTCCACTCTTATGAAGAAAAACAAGTACAACGAAATATTTATATTTTGGATTTCTTCGAAGCTCGATATCGATATATGGTGTTGGCGTTGAAATAAATCGCTCTATGGTTTCGTCCAAAGCACTATGCACTGCTATTGGAAATTAAAATAGGTTAATTACTGAACTATTGTATTACTCTTATTTACGTTTATCAAGTGTAAATACGGAAAAGTATAAAATAAAAAAATAAAGTTTAATAAAAAACTGTAACCCGACTACGGGAAAATAAAAATGATCTAAAAAGTACGAAACAAGCAAATATTTCAGACAGAAATCAAGACATAAGTAGAAAAATGGTCAAGGTAAAGCCGTCGTCGCATGCCATTATAATTTTATAGGTGTTCCTGGCACCAACATGGTATACAGGTATGCGACCACGGCTTTACCTGGACCATTTTTGTACCTATGTCTTGATTTCTGTCTGAAATATTTGCTTGTTTCGTACTTTTTAGATCATTTTTATTTTCCCGTAGTCGGGTTACAGTTTTTTATTAAACTTTATTTTTTTATTAATTACTAACACTAGTTTCATAAGTTTTACTATGGATTTTTTCTATGGATTTCAAAGTCTGAATTAAAAAGTTTTTTTTAATTTTATTTTTTATTAACTAACCTATGTCCTTTATTGGCAAACATTGGTACACTTAGGTGTACCAATGTTAGAGTTTGGAACAACTAGATATCAATCATTTGACAATAACAGCCTAATTAGATAAGACCACAGTTCCAACCTTCATAGACCAAGGCTTATCCAAAGCCAACCAACAAAACGAGACAAACAAATAATAATTATAATAAAAAAGGCTCGCAGCGGGGGTCCGTCCTAAGGCAGGGCGCACACGAGAGTGTATCGACACCGGCGCTAATTGAACCGCTCAATTGAGCGCATTAGGCGCAGGGCGAGATTAACGCGGATGGAAGGACCGTGTCCAGGGTTGGACGATACGGGAGCTGGGAATGGACATGAATTTTTAGTTGTCGATTTAGGAGCATGAGGAACAGGGTGTAAAGTTCACTCATCCACCATAGAAAAGGGAGGATCCTCCGACCAGACGGGTGTTGTATCTGGCGGGCAACTGCCCATCAGTTTGAAGTTGAAATCTTGTATGTATGTCTATCGCTCGGTAAACTCTAACTGCGCGATGCAGGATTTGTGTGACGTCATGTCTTTGATGCGTAGTTCGTATGTGGCGGTGTAACCGCTACATCACTCCCCTCCGGAGACCGGAGGTCGATAGTGGGCTGAATCTTGCGATGCTTCACGGTGCCAGCTGTGGTTCCAGTGAGTCGGAACCGGATGCCACATAGTTCGCGGTGAGTCGGAACTGTCTGTGGTGATTGCGGTGATTCCCCAGTGAGTCGGGGTGATTGCGGTGATTCCCCAGTGAGTCGGGGTGATTGAGGTTGATTGCGTTGATTCCCCAGTGAGTCGGGGTGATGAGGCTGATTGCGTTGATTCCCCAGTGAGTCGGGGTGATGAGGCTGAGGGTGATAACCAGGAATGCGCGTACGCTGCATGCTGGTGGTCAAGATACCCGTTGAAGCCGTGGGTGCTGGCCGGCTGTGTGAGTCGCCTCACGAAAACTTGCGGGAGTGATGATGATGATGACGTCACGCCGAAGTAATTGCTCGAAGGCTGCGCTGACGTTCATCACGTCGGGGTCACCAATTTAGGAGCATGAGGAACAGGGTGTAAAGTTCACTCATCCACCATAGAAAAGGGAGGATCCTCCGACCAGACGGGTGTTGTATCTGGCGGGCAACTGCACATCAGTTTGAAGTTGAAATCTTGTATGTATGTCGATCGCTCGGTAAACTCTAACTGCGCGATGCAGGATTTGTGTGACGTCATGTCTTTGATGCGTAGTTCGTAACTTCGTATGTGGCGGTGTAACCGCTACATCGATACCGAATCTTACCTTCATGAGACCTACTTATGAGCCACATTTTGTCTGCTATGCTTTCTAAATGGTTCAATGTTTTCCGCACTGATCTTCCCACCAAGGCTTATAAAGTCAAATGTTACTGTTGATTTACTAACAGATCAGGATTCATACCTTGTTTTACTGAACATATCAGCCATATTACCAGCCCATTTTTTTGGCAAAACAAACATGTTCATAGCTGGTTCTTCGATCAGTCATGAGCACAGAATAGAAATAGTCGGTAGCTGCACGTCACCATCGTGACTTACCGAGAAGACCACCACTCAGGATGAGGCTGTACACCACACAGTACAGATTTTTGAGATCTAAGGCCTGTTCAGATATAAGCGATATAGCTTATATCGGAATAGGCCTTTAGTGATTTGTGCAAACGGGCCTTAATAGAATAGAATAATCTTTATTCAAGTATCGTATGACTCACAAATGATTAATAACACTTACAACTATACAACAAGCGATTCTTCAGCGCGTCGTATTTCTTTGCAGCTGGCGGCTCCATCAAATATCCGTTACTTGTTCGACTACATCCTTGCTCAACTTTGAGACAACTAAGTCAAATCTTGCGTCATCTGACAGTTTTTGTGGAGCCAATGTTGCTTCGGCTCTAATGAACCAGATTCTCGGTTGGTCTGTCCAAAAATCCGGTATTTTTGAGGTAAGAGAGATTGCGGCCAACTCAGCTACTGGAACTGGTGTAGTTGCCATATTTATTGTCTTTGATGGTGTTTCACTCGCGCGGAAAGTTCAGTTTTTCTTGTCGGGGTCACCACTTTAGGTGTAGTGATTTAATAAAACAATAGATTACCGAAAACCACGTGTATTCACTATATTATTGACACGTCTACACACTAGAATGATCGCGTACGAGTGGGGGCATCTCTTGTGCGCCTTACATTATAAAGTATCATCTTACATATTAGATAGGTACTTACGTACATACTGTCACTATGGCGTCCCTACATTAGTAAAAACTGATATAAATAGTAGTGTATCACCGCTGTGACAACCCATGTGAGATGGCACAACAGCGACCCACGAAAACATAGTCTAGGCGACTTGAAATCATGCTTAGGATACTGTTGGGAGCTGCTCCACACCCTGCGCACCATGGAAGCGCATATTTTGCGCATGGTTGTGTAGAAACAATCTACATGCGCATCCGCGAACATCCCCGACGCACTACGGAAGCGGGGGGGCTGCCCCGCTTCCGTAGTGCGTCGCCACCAGCATCCTAAACGCGTTATTGTACTGAACGCGGAGAGCGTTGTACCATCTTTGCGTACATCTAGCCCACAGGCTGCTCGTGTAAAAAGATGTAAGTACAGTAGGCTCGAAAGAATCAGTAATCTTAACAGGAGGTGAGCATCGTGCAAACCTGCGAGCCAGCATATTCGCTCTAACCGACAACGCTCTCCCTTTGATTTGACCTTTTCCCCCTAACAGAAAGACTTCGAGAAGGTAACAGCGGCCCTACGCGCATCGACTTTTTTCTTCGCGATCATTTCATTTACAGATGTTGAAATCATGTTTTTGTGCTTACAATGGAAACCCACCACAACAATCACGCCCACGAGTTGGTTTTTTGTATTAATATCGTATAATTGTGGTCCGTCGCGTTACCGGTTACATTAATTGCTGCTTATGTGAGAATGTTATACATTGTTAATATGATATATTTTATGCATTACCTCGATTATTGACATGTTTATCTTCTAAACTATGGAAAACCATGATAGGTTCGTTAAAAATGTGAAGAAATATAATTGTTGTAGGTATAATTTATTTGAAAATCTCTCTAACAAGTTTTATATTAGTCATTAATAAACACCACTATTTTTAAATAATTTATTGTATTTGATCCAAAAAGCATTAACTCTAGGTCTGTCAGGCGGAGTTACTGCCCCAGAAGTATCTGAGCCGAATTGATAACCAAAAGTTTTTCGAATTTATTAGCCGCCGACGCGACGGCAGCTGCCTCCGACGTGTCGCCACTCGTGTATATGAGCACTTAAGGTTGAACTAGTCGCGGGCTCGAACTCATTGGTGGGCTTGGTCAAAAAGCACGCTATCTCACCTGGCATCGTGTCCGACAGAGAGAGTATCAGTGATGAGCAGTTAGACGCTGGTCTACATGCAGAAACTCTAGTTCGCACGCACACAAACACCGTTCAGAACGATTTTAGTAAAACGAGCGCGTAAAAAATTACGAAAAGTCCTTTGGAAGGTGGAGTTTTATGAAAAAACTACTGCATAAATCAATTACAAATAAAGTTTATTATAATCTTCGACAATTGAGCTTTGTCGGAACGAGCTTTGTTTTGGAGATTTTATACTTCTTTTATTACTTATTTACTCCCAAAGTTGCGTTAAAATTAGCAGGAAAAACGAATCTTTGTTGGCTCATAACTTTTTAATTGCTTTTTTTTACTATTCTGCTTCTGTACAGACAAAATTAATAATAAGACAAAACGATTTCATGTTTTACTTTAGATTTACAATGTGTAACAGTGGAGTAAAACCCCCCGAAATTTGTATGGAAAAATTATCGGCTAGTTGCGCCTTAATCGTTATTACAGACAACAGGTTTAGAACCTTCCAATCCACCTAAAAAACCTAATCCTTTGTTGTCTTCCAAACAAACCAAGCCAACCAAAACACAACCTTAACCAACATCTCATCAAAAATTCAAATCAGAATCCGTTACAGTGACATTACTCTGAACAATACGATTTCGAAAGATGACATTCACACATGACCTCGTAGGAGCCTTGCACTAAATTGTAATCATGCCTTAATTATTACATTATGAACATTATGTCACACAGAATAATCTTCTCACGACGAGGCTTTGTTAACAGACCTTCAGATAGCTGATATAGTTAAAAGAACAATGGCAGTGATAAGCGTTTGGGATAGCTGACATTTGATTTGATTAAATTTTTTGATTATTTATTTGCATATTAACTGCAGTGACACCGAAAACTTTATAGCACTGGAGCAGTTTTTCAGTCCATGGTCATAACTGTAAATTTAAAGGACTTTGTGTGGAATGATTCCCTTCATTTTGATGTTACTCAGTGTTCTACAATCCAACAGGACGAAGGATATGCATAAATCTTCATAAGAAGGGGGCTTAAGCTGTAAACAGTTCGTCCCAACACTTTGGTTGGGGACGAAAGATCTATACTAGCACTTTGGAGGCTACTGCTTTATTTTCACTGTAGGCACTTCTTTCTCTTGGTCTTGAAAACCTCTTTCATCGTCTCCTCTTCAGATCCTTTTACTCTTCATTCTGTGCATCCACTATTTTCTCCAGTGAATATTTCTTCATTGTTCAAGTAGGTGTTAGGTGTCTTGGCATCCCTATGTATTTTACGGCATAACCCCGATAAACTGCATTCAGTCTTAGATATGTTTTGCATCTACGCCGTATTAAGTCTTTTGTCATATTTTCAGTTGATATAAGGTAAATCCTATTGTTTTGTACCCACCTTGAAAAATGCCTGAAAATACTCTAGCATCCGAAGTATTTAGGTTACAATACAATCCACATTGTAAACAGATAGTGCTTAGTTCGCACATAAATATGAGGTCTGTGGTCTAGACATTATAGTTGATTAAGCGAGTAATTAAAATACTTCTGATGTTCATAATTCATTTAAGTATCATAAATAATTAGGTCCGTGTTACGCACTGTGATTTAGATGTGGCCATTCAAAATTGGGTTTAAATATTTTTATTTTAATAATTTTCATTGGTCGTGATTTTGATATCCGCAGAATATTTCGGAGGTTACATAACAATACATAAGGACAACACTACGTTTCACTATTTTAATAGCCAATGATGTTCAGGTAGTTGTTGTCCTAAAAGTTTATATACAAAATTAAATGCTATTCGTTGGTAAGCGCATAATATCACTTCAGAACGGCTCGACCGATTTAGCAAAATTTCCGAATCAGGTTTTTACGAAAAGAAAAATTTGAAAACTTGCCGGGAAATTTGGAAAATCTGGGAAAACTAAAAGTGCATTTTCTATGGGAATTTCACATGAATTATCAACGTCAGTCAGGTCAGCTCAATATTTAATCAATGTTTTTCAAATGTTATCTGCAACAACGTTGCATTTCCCGAACATTTCAACCAACCTAGACATTTGCGATTTTTTCCGCTGCACTACACACCAGTCTAAAAAACCGACCCACCTTAATAAACTCATCAACACACTATTAATAGACTCACGTCTCCTAGACTGTTCGAGGCTCGAAACCGTGACGGTTACATTACATAAGAAAACACAAGTACACGTAGTTAACAGCCCGCATCGGCTCCCACGTACATTATAATAATAACGCGAACAAAAACCATGCTTAGCGATCAAACAGATATCTTTATGACCTACATTAGTTTGCCAGGACCTTGGAACAACTCTTATTAAAGCCTAACTTATAATTAATTATGTTTTTAAAAACAATTGATTACCCAAATTAACCTAGTGATTAACTGGGTTTTTGTTTTAGGGCTCCGTGGTACATAAAACACAAATGTTTTGTGAATCATCTTATTGGTAATTTTCATTTGGACCTTAGGACCATCTCCTGACTGGTCCTCATGGAGAGAAAATACAGTGAGGCTATTTAAAAAAAATATATACAGGGTGTCAGGGACATCGACGCGAAAGCTGTTACCATGGATTCAGTACATGATTCTGAACCCCGAAGCGTTGAAATTTTTCGTCGGTCATTTTTAAAAAAATCTGCTGTTTCATAGAAAAGTGCAATACCTACGCGGTCAAAATGTATGGAACAGCAGATTTTTTTTAAAATAACCGACGAAAAAATTTTCGTCGGTTTCAGAATCATGTACTGAATCCATGGTAATAGTTTTCGCGTCGATGTCCCTGCCACCCTGTATATATTTAGGGTTTTTTTACCTAAAGATCAATGGATCATGAACTTGATGCCCAATGAACTTATAAAATTGCAATATTACAGACGTATGAATACACATTTACAGATAATTTTCTTTATTTTTAGAAAAAGTATCAGTTTCAGTGCACATTTTAAATAGGCAATTTTTATTCTAATAATTAATACCTTACAAGAACTTCGATAGTACGGACCACTAAAATTATACAACTGACTTACACTTGCCCAATTTTTTCAGTTTTCCGACCAAAAATACCCTGCAGAGCAACGTTTGGGAAAAATCATTCGACCTTGCTAGACGTTATTTACGCGGGCGATCTGAACCTGCGATAATTAATGATTATGAACATTCTGTGCAGTTTCTGTATAATTAACTAATGATAACAATACACTGTGTGTCCGGAATCGAATACGAATGGTTTTTTTATAGATATGTAGAAGCAATGGCGGAAGATTCTTCTAATAATTAGCTAGGAAACTGAGTGCTGTAGATCAGCAACATTGTAATAATCTTAGCCCAACTTTGACTGCCCCGTTGGTCTCGTGGTCGCAAGTGCTACTGCTCGATTCGATTCTCGGGTCGGGCAAAGTATTATTGGGTTTCTTAGTAACAGCCCGAAGTTTGGAAGTTGGCGGTGTGATGCCCCCGTGCCTCGAAAAGCACGCTAAGTCGTTGGTCCTGCGCCTGATCTCTCTCCGGTCGTGTCGGATTGCCGTCCCATCAGACTATGAGAGTGAGGAAAGAGAGAGTGCACCTGTGTCTGCGCACACGCTTGTGTACTATAATATCTCCCGCGCCGAAGGCTGGTTTCCGTTGAGATTTACCGCCATGGCTGATATACGGTCTGGAGGAATATATTATAATAAACTTAGATTTGTGATCACAGTGAGTACATAATATAAGAAGAATACTGCCTATCTGCCTCAAACCCTTCGTAAACTTTTATGAAACCAACAAGAATTTTTCTTGCGGTCTTCAGTGTTGTATGCATCGCTACGGAAGCTAGTTGAAAGACACGTCTTTTCTAAGGCGCGATTTATCCGCCATCCCGTAAAGAAATCGTGCCGTGTATGAAGGTCCTAAGGGGATAGCTCGTGGATTAATTGTCACAACTTGAAGATGTGTATTTATGAGGAATATTAGTCAAAGCTCTTGCCGTTTTTGAAAATATGGGGCACATTCTAGACACAAAACAATTTTGCAAATGTCGAAACTAATGTCAATAGAACCAAAAAACTTGGAAAGAAATTGGATAGCGTATCAGAAGGGGTTAAACTTTATATGCAAACAAAGTCACGGACCAAACCTAGTACCTCATATTCACGAAACTAATTGACACTGAAGATAACCTATGACTCATTCCACACGAACATTAATAAAAACAGAACAATAGCACGGCTATGAATTTAAATAGTACACTATGTGGAGTAAATTAGCACACGTGTACCTACATTATGTGTTAATATACTTATACATAAACTATTGTGTGTGTGTGTGCATCAGGAACAATTTCGCACAAAATAAATTATATTACATATCTTTTATGCTTTTTACGGCACGTGTAACTTTTGGTACAGTTAAATAATAGTAGTTTCTGAAACTGTTGCATTATGAGGGGTATTAAAACATGAGTATAATAGTATCACACGAATGTTTTAATACCTAGTTATGTGCAGTTTCATACACTACTTTATCTACTCTCAAACATTGGGATTGAAACAGATACTAAATAAAAGATCAAAGTTAAAGATCAAGAATAAATTTAAAAATCCCACGAAATTCAGTAAGTACTACGAAACAAATGAATGTCGCCTGCACCAGCACATCACCGCACATGCGCTACAGCGGGTGCTGCTGTCCCCTGCCAAAAATTGATGGAAACTCTTTGGTGATATTAACTTCTTGGATTAGCGCTGTATCGTAATAGAAAAAAAAATGTTTTACTCAAAAATGCATGTAATGTGGTCATTATTTTGACAACCTTGTTTGAGCAAAGTCGACCTTGCCGTTCTGTTTCAAGGAGCGGCCAGCAAAGTTTTGCTGGTCGCTCTAACAGGCCGGCAAAACATTGCCGGCCGCTATTTTGACCTTTCAACGATTTAAAAAATCAAATGCAAAAAGATTTTATTTAAAACACAGCTGTTTGTATTTATAGAGATAGGTACAAAAAGATTTTATTCCATATTTGGCTGTATAGTTCCAACTACCATTGTTAAAAAAAAAACTAAGAAGTAACAAAAGCGCGGTTCAGCGAAAATTTTATTTTTATTTAGTGACTTTTTTGCTAAAAATGAGCTCTCAAAGCGAAAATTCTTCCGATTCAATGTGTTTAACACCGCCAGAAATTAAAGATGAAGCTAAATTGGTGGTTGAAAATTTAATACCGCAAAACTCAAAAGAAAAATATAAGCTTGCATATGAAAAATTTGTGCAGTGGAAAATCAGTAGGAAATCTAAATTTTTACTTGCTTGTTTTATTTAGATTAGGTACTTGCATTTTTGAGTAAAGCACTATACAAGCCTTGGCCCACTATGACTGCTTCGCTGGTCACGCTATGATTGCCTCGAGCTAGCCTAGCTACGCTCTAGGCCTTCCAGCTTGGCCATCATTGCAGCCCTTGCTGTCCTCGCTGTAAAGGCCTCGACCTACGGCCTCGGCCTTTATCTCAGCTCGTCCATCAAGTGCTGCACGCTGACTGCGCTGTGTCGGCCTGGAGCTGCGCTACGCTGCGCTGTCGGCCATCATCAGCGCGACCAGTAAAGTAGTCATTATAGACCGCGGCAGTAATGTACTATTATAGTATTATCTTGTTAGAGAAAACTAGTTATAATATGATTCTATTTTTAAATTTCGGTATTCTGTTTATAAAGTATCTCAATATAAACTCGTTTTGAAGTTCATAATTCGAATATTACGCTATGAGAGTAGATAAAATATTTGTTACAATTTAAACATTACAGCATTTAGGGCACTGTCTGATAAGCCTTTCTATTAATTGTATTCTTTTTTAAATAGTATTAGGTAAATCGTACCAATCCCCTACAACCAAATACGCAGGTAGCTACAGGAGTACACCCACACACAAGCGGAGTACTGGTGGACCTCGACACCGGGCTGCAGGCAATCCAAGAAAGCTATGCCATCTTTGAATAACAGGCTAACCAGGCGTTTACGTCTGGACAGGAACGGCCTGCGCCTGGTGTCGGGGACCATCACGGGACACTGAACAATCTAGCTAAACAAACACTTCCACACAATAGGCATAACAGACAGTTCTCTGTGCAGGGCGTGGATGGAGGCTGAGGAAATCGTTGCGCACGTGCTCTTTGAATGCACAGGCGTCACCCAGATTAGAACAGAAACCCTCGGGTCACCCAGATCTTTCACAGACACTCAGAACAGACCAGGAGTTTTAATTTTCTTCTGGAGGGAGGTGGGCTGGTTGGAATAACCACCAAACGGCTGCCATGGCCCACGTACAATGGTCCACCTGACGGACTAAGTGCGGAAACCAAAACCCTATAACATATAACATTCTATATACGAGTATGAAGTCACAAGTACGCGGCGGACTCGACTGTCCTCCCATACCTATTAACACTGTAATTTGAAAACATTGTAGAAACAATTTATTTTGAAAAGAGTAACCGTGGAGTTTCTTGCCGGCTCTTCTCCATAGGAAGCGACCAATTGGAACCGTGCACCTAGCTTCTGACGTTTCATAAGTGCCCTTGTAGGTTTATGTGAAATAAAATATTTTGATTTTTTGATTTTTGACTTGTTCGGCCAATTCAGTGAGTGTAACGTAGTCAGAAGATATAAGAGTTACGAGATAGAAAGAGAGGCAACTTCTAGGTGAATATAACTGTAGGTAATTAGCGCTGCCGTAACAAGAGTCGCTTTTTATTACATGATTTTGCAGAGAGAACAATATTAATCTGTGCTAACGTATACAACCTGAGAGAAAAAAGCTTTAGTAACTACGGTACGTTACGTTCTGCATCGTAATAACTGAACATACAAAGCAAACCAGTTCACGATTGACTGAAGACAAACAAAACTCTCTTGTAAAAGATTTTTCGGGAATCAGAGAGCGCAAGAGAGAGAGGTTTGTATATTATAAATTCCATTTCCTTAATCATCATCTGCCTAACCTTTTCCTAATTATGTTGGGGTCGGCTTCCAATCTAACTGGATGCAGCTGAATACCAGTATTTTACAAAGAGCGACTGCCGATCTGACCTACACAACCCCGTTACTGGGTAACACGATACCCCTTGGTAAGACTGGTTGTCAAACTTTCGGGCTTCTGACTACCCGTAACGACTGCCAAATATCTACAAATGACAGCCGGGACCAACGGCTTAACGTGCTTTCCGAGACACGGAGGGGTCTTGGTATGTAATAGATGGCGTTATTTTTTTTCTATTTACATCAATTTATTATAATAGTTCGTCATGTTAGAACAAATAAATACTAACCATTTAAAGGAGATGTTTCATTTTCGGCCATAAAGTGTACGTTAATGTAAAAAACGGAAAAAAATCCACGAATTGAGGAAAAATATTATTTCCTGTTTATTCCCCTGATTACTTCGGCACAAAAAATAATAGTTTAACAAATTGTTGCCATATTCTATTCATCATGGCGTCGTTTTACTTGCATACTGCTTTTGTCCAGAAACCATGTTACATTTTAACATAATAATATCACGTAGACGTCATTTAAATAAATATGAAAGGCATGTATTTCTGTAATATATTCAGATAGCTATTTTATACAACTTGTTTGATTAATTAGAAAGTGTGATTCATCATAAAAATAAAAAACTGCTTTTGAGGATTGTAGATTTGTTGGTACTTCTGGACGAAAATGGCTAGCTGTCGATGGTTTTATTTCTCCTGACAAACGTCAAACATTTTCGGTTTTTATTTTGTGCCCAAAAAGTATTAGATATTATGGAAAAAAACAGTCTTTATTGTATTTAGGGGTTCGTTTCCTAGGTTTTCTAAAGTGTACATGTTATGGCCGGAGTCCCATACAAAAATGAAACTTCTCCTTTGAACATTTATGTTCAGTACAAAGTAGTACTACTTTAAAAAAAAAAATTTCTTCATGTTATCTCAATTTTATTATTATACGTTTAGTACAAAGTTTAGTACCTCCCTATTACCATTAAAAAAAATCCTTTTGTTACCTAAAATTTTATTATGTTCTAATGTTAAGCATAACTAATTTATACTTAAGCGTTCAGAGATGTTTCATATTATTTTCACATACAAAGTTAAGATGTTATAATGTCCTTCATTTTATACTTTACCTAATCTTGTCGTGGCATTCTATACAATACCGAGATATTACATACATTGAATAGGCAGGGTATACAACGTGTAACGTTAAATGCGCAAAACCTGAAAAATAGTTTGATCAGAATAACGAGCAGAATCAATTGAACCACTTTTTGATACAGGTCACATTTTTAAAAAAAAACATTAAAAACGTTACCGTGTCTATTTATTAATAGGTCAAGCCATCACAACCGCAAACCCGCCTTAATAGGTAAACAAACACAGATTGTTGTCGACCAATTTAAATTTTCTCATACGCGGGATAATAATAGCTTTTATTTCAATGCAAATACGAACTAAAACAGCACATAAAACCTTTACAATTTTTTTTATGATTTTTTTCTATCTGAAATAGGTCAATTGAATTAAAAATCACCCAGCTGATTTTTAATTCAATTGACCTATTTCAGAGAGAAAAAAATCATTATATGTCTGAGGTTTTGCGCATTTAACGTTACACGTTGTATAATGATAAACGATAGATAAAATATTCTAAACAATGTCTAGACAAGCTCAGCATTGTTTAGAATCACTAGGTATTCTTTACAATGCCTGAATTACATGCTTTTCCGGTAACAGACATTATAAATTCTAATTCCATTTTCCCGAAATCCATCTAATCGATGTCGCAGACAAAAGCTAGTTTACATGTTTCCATACAAGAAAATTATTTGAGTGAACTAACCTATTACACAAATTACTGTAGCTGACTGTACAATTCCACGAGCGTAACAAAATGGAAAACGCACCAATTCATATTTAAATACAATCGTATCATTATAATGAATCTCAAACATCCTGTTTATCATTAAGACACATTTGACACAAAGCTCTCATAATAACAATGTAATTTTAATTTTGTTATAATTAATAAAACAATTATAACAAAACCATTAAATTAAAATAATTAAATACCTACGAGACGCGTAAGAATCAGATTTTTATATTTCTTGGTAATAATTAAAATATTATATAATGACATTGCGCAATGATAAGCCAGACAACAAGGTTACGATGGGAGTTTCCCTCATGGCGGCTTTTGAATTCGTGACCATCTTATTTATTTATTTAAAACTAGCGACTTGCATTGTACGATTTTTACGACCTGACAAAACATCGAGATTTCTTTATCATATATAATATAATTATGTAACATTAATAACAAGGTATTATGCACATAAACCTTCTGGAACAAAATAATCCTCTAAATCAGCGGTCGGCAACACGCGGCCCGCGGACGTCTAACTTGCGGCCCGTGAATGTTTTGTAAATAAGTTATAAATAACGAACTTTTTCAATTGTAAATTATAGAAAAAATAAATATGCTTTTCGTCTCACAGATGAGCATTTGAAAGGCATTCTACGAATTGCCACTACAAATTTGACAGCCAACATACAAGAAATAGCCTCCCGAATGCAACCTCAGACATCACACTGAAATTTGTATAAAATCGGTTACCTATTTAGGTACTTTGTAGTTTTAATTTTTGAATGATTTACGGTAGTTATTTTTCTAGCTATATAGCCCAAACATATAAACATAAGTATAACGTGTACGAATTAAATTCCGTATGGTTTAACAATTATTAATAGAATTTTTATTTTTCTGTGATATGACCAATTATACGTAGGTACATTGGGCTTCTAGGGTTAATATCACAAGTGCGGCCCGCCTTTAGTTTATTTTGCATCCTTGTGGCCCTTGCCTGCCAAAAGGTTGCAGACCGCTGCTCTAAATGATTGTGAAAACCGCATTTAAATCAATTGCGTAGTTTATAAGAACAATGCAGACATAAAATGCGACTTTAATCTACACGAATTATCCTAAAGCGAAAAGATTTTGTATTTTTGATTGTAATGAATAAACTCAAAAACTACTGGACCGATTTTAATAATTCTTTCACCAGTAGAATGCTTTATTATAACTGAGTAACATAGGCTATAATTTATAAAGATATCCCGCGGGCGAAGCCGCTGGCGGAAGCTAGTTTATAATATGTAATAAACACAGCCACAACACATACTAATGCATACATTAGTATGTGTTACTAATGTACACTAATACACATAGCATAATGTACACTTATGCTAGAAATAATATTAATAACTAAAGGACTAATACAGATGACAATTAAGGCATACATTAGCATTCACCAAAATACAAGTTTTTGGAAGCTCGGCAAAGCTTTAAAGAAGTGATAATTGACTCTATTTACAGCAACCGCAATCTCTTTTTTATTTTTATAACCCAGTTTCTTTTTTTCATGTGTTTTTAAAATTTTATAAGATTTTTGCGACCTCAAAAGTGTTTCTTTTTCAATGACACTTTTCCTTAGAACTTGGTTTTTTAGATTAGGTACACATCAGTCAAACCACAAAAATAAAAAAAGGACATACCAACTTTAATTGGGGCACTGCTGGCAATTAACTGTCAGGAATTGGGTTAACAAAAAATTGCTGTTAAAAATAAAAAACCTACTTCGTCTAAGACTTATAACCCCCTTAAAGCTTTATACCCAGTTTCCAAACACTCTGAATATTGCTGCCTTGATCTCCTGCTGTACATGCATAATATCAATACTTCCATACTACATATATTTAATTAGAAGAAAATAACTCTATCTGTCTATCTGTTAACTTTTCACGCCTAAACCACTGAACCGATCGTAATGAAATATGACAGAAAGGTAGCCTGAGACCTAGAAAAGGATATAATAGGCTTTTCAATCCCGGATATTTAAGATGAATTACAAAATACATTATAAGCTTCCAATACATTCATCACAAAACTTGACATAGGAATTGGTGAATGTATTTTGTTTTAGTGAAATGAAATTAAATTAAATGAAATTGTTAATTCTGTAAATAGGATATCGGAATCACTTTTACACGTCATATGAAAAAAAAATTAAAATGAGTTCGGCGTTTCCTATCTGACAACTCTGCGACGAAAGGCCGAAACAAACTCAGAGGTCGCAGTCTCTTTTAAAGTCCAGACATAATCTTGGTCAGGCCATATGAGGACCATGTAGTAGGATGCTACTGCCCAATTTTCTGAGGTTGTACTTGTTGTTTTCCACTTCAAAGACTCAGAATTACATTGTTATCGGAATCGCAGTAAATACCACCAATCTGTCCGCATTTGGTGACGCCTTTTGAGATATTTACAGATGTAAGTACTACAAATTACCATGAATTCCATAGATATTTTTCACAATTTACCGTTTTAAATCTAGCTCAAACAAGACAATATATCACAGGCGGAGTGCACTCAAGCGAGACTTCCACATGGCCTGCAATAAAGCTCGGTACACACGTTACGTGTAGTCGTGTGTCATCCAGGAAGCGGCGACTGCGGCCGACAATGTGTCTTTCTATTCACCTCTGGAACGGTTTATAGTTTTTCCTGCAAGTTCGCTTACAGATGATGTGGACTTGGCTTTGGGATTGATCATTTTGATACTTGTGGTCCAGATGGTCTAGCTCCATAGGACAATTTAGAGTCTAGACAAAATCAAACTGGTTGCTAATTTAATTGTGTAATTAATTATTATAACATTTAATTTACATTCTGTGATTACTTGAACTCACACACTGACTTATTAGTATCACTTGTAATTTTTTTTTTAGGAATATTGTACAGGTGCCTACTTTTACAATGCTTGTAAATATATGAACACCATGTATCCATTACATAATTATTTTTTCTGTCATTGCTTCATTTTTAATTATTTTTACCTATTGTGGTATAGTGATTTTATTCCAGGTGCATCGTCTTCAAATATAATTATATAATTAATGTATACAAATATTGTAAAACATTTTAAAAGTGTAACGGTGGAGTTTCTTGCCCATTCTTCTCCATACGAAAACTACCTTTTGGAAGGGGCGACTAGAATGAATTCTATTTTTTGTAAATTTTGACGTTCAAAAGTGCCTTTTTGTGCCTAATTGAAATAAATTATTTGACTTTGACTTTGATGACCGGTCAGGTTAGATAACTATTAAAACTTTCTACATAACCAAGGTATGCATACATAGTTTTAGGCCTAAGTTTAGTGCCTTCCTAAGCAAGTCACTGCCAGAAATAGACTAGGTTTCGCTGAGATACGGTATCAATGTAAGTAGTGAGCGATCAAATGAAACACGTGAAATTAATGTTGTATCTGTTGGTCGTACAGGCATAAAGTTAAGGAATTAACGCATGACTAAACAAGTTATAATAAAGGTTTTTTTTTTCACACCGCCTTTATTACTCCAACTCCTTACTTCTTTCACCGCTACATACACCTCAAAGACACCTCATAGTAAAATTTTCATCGCCTCTTGCGTAAAACTAAACACCACCGTCATTTAGCTTAATTTGACCGCTACCATCCCGGACGAGCCCCCAAAAATTGTGAGGAAGGTAGGGCAAATGAAACCATTTCTCGATAGAAGGTATATTATTTAAAATCTAATCTAACTAGCCTGTATTGTCCCACTGCAGGGCAAAGGCCTCCCTCTCCCTTTTCCACACAATTCTGTCTATTGCTAGTGTCGGCCAGTCCTTTCGGTAGGAGTCGAGCTCGTCCCGCCGTCTTCGTCTCGACCTGCCGCGATGTCGTCGTGCGTTTAGTGGGACCCAATCAGTAGTTCTTTTTATTTAAAATTCTTCTATTTCAAAATATGTAAAGGTAAAAAGATTTAAGCATAAACACCACTGTCTTGGCATTTGTCTCAACTGCCAAAAAAAAACAAATTACTCCTTCTCCAAAATCAAATATGAGGTAAAAAGCAAATTAGTCGAGAATCCTACACAAAGAATCTACTCATTCCCCACATACTTTTGTCCAATAATTGAATGAGAGTTTTACCTGGACGAAAAATATTTTTTAAAGTAAAATAAGAGCAGATATCTTTTTACCCCAAGTCCACACACATCGCACAAAGGTTCACGTAAACTCGCAAACTCGTAACGTTTGCAATAAACCATTTAGTGAGCACACGTTAAGTCTCCCTTACAACCGAACCTAGCTGTGATACCTGCAAGTACCCGCAAGTAAGGCCGCGTGTCCACTACACGACCAATATGGGCGACAATAAGTAATGTAATAACTTCCTTACGCGCGCTTCTTTGTGTGAAAAATGTCGGTATTGCAATCTGAGACGAATAGCATCAAAATCTTCCGTAAATGTATAGGTAGGCTGAACATGGACTTCCTAATAATCGTTATAATAAATGGTCTTAGATGAAATTGCTATTTCTAATCATCATAACTTTTAAAGGAGTGGCGATTGCAGTTAGTAGTATATTTTTTTTCTCTATTTCCCCCACACTAAGAATTACTACTGTATATTAGATGGGTTTATAAACAAAAATCTCATATACATAAAAAGTTAGTTATAACCAAACACAGCATCGTTCATTATTATTTACAGCATCCGCCTAGGATGCTGTTTTCCATCCCCTTAATGTAATTTATCTCAGATAGTTAATTGATTCAGGCGTGACCTTGCGGAAATCCATTATAAAATACAATAGACGTGGATATATTTAGTAACCTGTTCCGCTAAGCTATTTCTAAAGAGCCATAAAAAACTTCTGAAAGAAATCGACACGTGCTTCACTTCTCAACGAGGCGTCCTCAGGATGACGATGGACTTATTGCGAACTCGAACACGGCGTGTTGCCACACCAAGCGCTGAGTGCAGACTACTAAATAAATCCACATCTATTGTATTTTGTAATTTATCTCTTTAAGTCCTTCCTACAGACCGAGAATATAATGAAAAATCTTTGCTCTGAAGTCGGTTTCTGCTAAAATAAAAATAATAATTGGTCGGCTAGTGAGTATGCACCTTAAAAGTAACACTCTAGAGTATGCATTTAGTTCGGTACTATTGTATAGGATGTTAGACTTTGCAACTAAATTGTGTGGAATTTTCTGGCTCAGAAAGCTGCGCTAAGTTTTAATTTGTAACTTTAAAATTACCTTGAACTCTTCCGCGAGAGTTTTTATTTCAGTTAACTATTTTTCATTTCTCATACTCGGAAAGTAGTATTTGTTTGATCCAAGTAGCGGGTGGAAGACGCTGATCCTCATCCTTGGGCGGGAAAGACTCATAGTAATTGCTTCCCTCTCTAGGGCGGGAATGAATTTTAAAAGTAGAACTAGGTATATTGGTTAGGTAGTCGGCTACGAAAATTTTTACTAAGGGGGTATTCAACTGTTGAGTCTGTAGTCATGGATCTGTGATCAAAGATGTAATGGAATTGTAAAATAGACATTTGTTGTGGGTATATCCCCCTTGGGGATATTACACTATCATGTTATATCATATACCTATCTACGAAGCTCACAAATTACCCATGTTATGTCTATTTTACAATTTAGTTAAGTCTTTGATCATGGATCTGTGATCGTAGATATGATGGTGTATAACCCCCTTAAAGAAAAATACTGATTTAAAAAAAATGCTGCAGTCTTGTCATTGTATTAAAAAAATACCTAATGGCGCATCCACACATGTCGGCGGCACGGCCGGCGGCCAACCCGGCGGCACGCGCAACTTTTTTTTCTATTCAGCGACAAGGCAGCCTGAAAGCCGGCGGCAAACCCGGCAGCATAAGCCGGCGGCATGTGTAGAAGCGCCATAAGGGGGACGACGCGCGGCGGTGACGCGGTGTGTTCCATATTCAAAATTAAAAAAGACTAATAGGTACTAGAATACCCATGTTATTATTATCAATTAATATTTTAGAAAAACTACAACTTTTAACTTTCCTTATATTCGAAATGAAACGTAGAGTGTTTAACACGGGTGAAAGTCATCAATTCCTACTAGGACTATAGGGCGGGGATCAGCGTCTTCCACCCGCTACTTGGATCAAACAAACACTGCTTTCCGAGTATGAGAAATGAAAAATAGTTAGACGAATTACTTTTTACTACAAAAAAAAAAGTAAAAAGTCATTCTTCAAATTATTTTTTGGTGATTTTAAGTTTATGTTATAATTATAATATAACATATACTTAAAAAATTGGTTGCCTGTAAAGTCGGTATACGGGCGAAAGTTTTACGTGACAACGACTTTGAGTGGTAAAATAATTTTAATGTGACCGGAACTGGTGTGTATGCCTATCTCTCTCACTCTCTCTCTCTCGCTCTGTCTCTCTCGCTCTTAGGCGGGCTAACTGTGCTCGAGTGGAAGGGACGCGTGCCTTTCACTTTTTATGTCTGTCTCTCTCGCTCTTAGGCGGGCTAACCATGCCCGAGTGGAAGGGACGCGTGCCTCTCACTCGCTCTCATTGTGAGCGCATAACGTGAGCGGAGCGTAACGCAGTTTCTTGAAGTGTCACCCGGCAAACCAATTTATAAGACGTTGTCACGTCAAAAATCTACTACTAAAACTACTTATAAAATCACCAAAAACATTGCGCTGTTACGCCAATTTTTCAGTTGACTGCCGAATTTTTTTACCACAGTTCAACACCCGATTTAAACCATACGAACCACTACAAAAACTGGTATGAATTCCTTACGTTTCCCATATATCGTTCTCACGTTAATCAAATTTATAATTCGCAATACCAAATGTATACAAAATTGGTAAACAAACATGTCGGCGTGACCAATTAACGGTTTTATACAGAAGTTTAACTTTGTGTAACGCACGCATGTCTATGGTCGTTATATTATGAGCTTTTATAGACGAGTAATGTTTCGGTTACGGCTTCGGCAAGTTACTGAACTTTTGACTACATACAAAACAATAGTATTAGATACTTTCATACTATTGGGTTTTCAGATAGAACTAAACGTTTAGTCGGTTCCGAACGTAGCTGAGGACTACCAGGTGCCAACGAAGTGAGGGAATTACGGCTATGACGAGAGGTGAATCTGCGACTGGGCTGTGATTGCTTGAGTGATATGTATCCTGTCTCATCCTGGCCAAAATCAGATGATCATTACCTAATACACACACACTAAAATCCTTTACACCTACAAATTTCAGTTTCAGGTCATTCTTTATACAGTTACTTTTCTCACAAAAATGAGTAGGATTATTACCGCGGATTAAGATGATTTTAAACTGTCCTATTTCTCAGTAATGTCTGTACCATGGCCATATTAGTCGGGGGCGAGTTTTGGCGACGCTAGCGCATTCACCGTTTGTAACAATATCTTGATTTAAAAGAGTGTCCGTGGAGTTTCTTGCTCTTTCTTCTCCATAGGAACCTACTACGCTTTGGAATGGGCAACTAGCTTCATC
The DNA here is from genome assembly GCA_963680765.1 of Agrochola lychnidis. NCBI lineage: Eukaryota > Metazoa > Arthropoda > Insecta > Lepidoptera > Noctuidae > Agrochola > Agrochola lychnidis. Next base: position 23,522,839 of record OY796866.1, read on the forward strand.
TTTCTGACTGACCGACCCATTAACCATTCAAAATATAAATGATATTATAAATGTGAAAATTTGTATGTTTGTGTGTTTGATACTCAACCACACAATAACGGCTGAACGGATTTGGATGAAATTTGGCACACAGATAGTTTACCTGGATTAACACATAGGATACATTCAATTAGTTCGTTCCTGTAGAATAATTTCCGATCTCCACGCGGGCAAAGCCGCGAGTGAAAGCTATCTTGAAATAAATGCTTTGAGTTTGAGATCAGAGAACCAGCGGTATCAGTGTTCTTATTAACATATAACACAGTTCATTACAAACTTAAGATTTATTTCACCAAAGCTGATTACCTCCATTTCAATAACAGTAACAAACTTAATTTTTGTGCTTCTGCTACACAGTAAATATTATTTAATCCCTCCACACTTTACAAGATCGTCGTGATCGATGCGCGGACGCAGCCCGACGCGAAACTAAACGGATTTGAGCGATTTTTTGCGATCAACCCCGGTGATGTTGACTTGTGAAATTGACATGTTATAATCTGCAGCTAGTTATGGTTATTAGTGAAATCGTAATAGGATTTGGTAACCCGGTTTTGTTGGATTTTAGTCCCTACAGCGTTTGTAATGGAACTTTGATGAATGATTTGTTTTGCTGACGAATCTCATCTGCCTAGCCTTTTCCCAACTATGTTGGGGTCGGCTTCCAGTCTAACCGGATGCAGCTGAATACCAGTACTTTACATGGAGCGACTGCTTATCTGACCTCCACAACCTAGTAACTAGGTAACACGAAACCCCTTGGTAAGAGTGGTTGTCAAATTGTTGGGCTTCTAACTACCCGTAACCACTGTCAAAGATCTAGAGGCACGGAAGAGGTCTTGATATGCAAAGATGGGCACCCTTTCCACAGACCAACCGCGGCAAGCGTAGCTTAACCTGATCGATCGACCTGTGCGACTGTTATTACTTAGTCATAGTCCAACGTTTTGCTGACGAATCTGATAGGTTTTAAATTGGTAAAATTTTAATTATGTAAGTTTTAACTTCTGAAGTTGATGGAAATTAAACTGTTCAAACCACTGTAGCCGCTGCTACGTGGGCAAGATCTACACCGACTTTACACAACATAACATATCACCTAAACATAAAAAATTATAACGTAAAAAAAAATCGTGTGGCACTCGGGGACTGCCGCGGTAAAGCTATTGCATAGCATTTGTAACCTCCATACTTCCTATTTGTCAACGCTACACTTGGGATAATGACGTGATGACATAAACAAAAATTACGTTCCCATGACAACATCACGTTGTCATGGGAACCGTCATTACATGGTAGGCGGAGTGGGGGGTGTTAGGTTTTATTTTCGTTACGTTACGGAATTTCTTGATTCGGTCGCCGCGCTCAAAGCCCGCGATAAAAGCTATGCAATAGCTTAACTGGCTTCTTTAATATATATTTTTAAAGGATTCCGTATCTCAATAGGAAAAAACAGAACCCTTATAGGATCACTTGGTGTGTCTGGGTGTCTGTCTGTCCATCTGTCACAGCCAATTTGCTCCGAATCTACTGGACTTATTTAGTTGAAATTTCGTACACATACCTATGAATTTCTGTGACTCAAACGCGGACGTATAACGTAAATAAATGAATTTTGCACTTTCCGGGGGCAAATTGGAAAGATAAAATAAAGTTTTGCTAACTGTACACACGGCTACACATCAAGGTATAATTTTCCAGTATAAGCTGACCTCGCATTGTAAGAAAAACTTTAACTGGATTTGTATTGCTTGATGTGTAGCCGTGTGTACGTGTGTTTCGCCAGTCTCAGTGAATCTCCCAATATTGTGCGTACAAACTTACATTTTCAGTTGGAATGTATGGACGAACGTGATTTTCAACTACAATATTAAATTTGTCCTTGGGATAAGTTCATCTCAACTACCCTTCATTGTGCGTGGTCCGACACGCTCTTGGCCGGTTTTTTTTTTTATAAAAACAATTTCTTCTTCTTTTCAACAACAGGTTCTTTATGTATTATTCAATAGATTTTAGTAACTATGCAGCTTTACAAAAGTTTTTTTTTCGTTCACCTGTCTATAGGATCGTCTTAATACTACACTCCAGGTCCAGTTGAAAACCAGCGTCAGGCACTAGTTGTCTAACATTTGTACTGAACTGTGCCTATTTGGCGCAGCCATGAGGCACACTTTCCTGTTAAATTATTGTTTCCTTTTTTATTTTTTTACTTGTGTTATAATTATGTTTGCCTTTTTGTCGGTGCTAAATAAATGTATTTTCTTTCTTTTTCTTTTACATAATTGGTGACGTGAATTACAAATACATGCATGATTTACTCGCGCCTCATATCTATTAAAATTAATTCGTACTTAAACTCAATTGAAGATTACGTCAACAAAACTGATCACACATTAAAAACTAATAAAATAAATAAGGTACCAACAAAACAGCCTCAGTGATTGATTCAATAAATTTTAATTGATTGATTATAGTTTTGTGTGCGTACCAATCATTATATTGCAATATAACAAACAATCACAAAAAGAGATTGATCGATAACCGTATTTGTTATGAAGTAACGAGCAAACTGAAATTTTACTGATGATGGAAACATACGGGAATGTGGATTGTGTACCGCACAGCTTAAAGTTGATGTTTCTATTTTAAGACACTGCGCTTCTTTGGACTCACCGTCTTTGACTTCTGTTCAACCTTAACAAAGGCCCAGAGTTTTTACCTATTGGCCTTAAGAGGCTTGCGAACACGGCTCGCAACTACAAATCGAGATGTTTGCAAAATTCAATTCCAATCACGTTGCGCTAGTGTGAGTGCCTGTCGGAGCGATATACACCTACAGTGAGCAATACTACCACGTACATATTGACAACTATTGCTTGACGCGATAGCACTACTAGCTTTCAAAAATTTATGATAAAGGATGTGTTCCGTAATACCAAAAATGATGAATGAAAATTTAATATTTTTCCAATATTTTTTTTTTTTTCAATAATTTGTAACTTGATAATATAAGCTATGCTTCTGCAGCAACAATGTTATGAATATTTTTGTTTATAACACAGCAAAGACAATATGAAGACATGTCATTTACGCTGTAAAAATGTGCGTAAACTTCATTTTAGAAAAGTTTTTTGGAAAAAAAATGTGTAGGAGCCTAGAAAAACACTGTCTAAATCCGAATAACAACATAATATGTTGGAAATATGTCCAAATTGCAAATGATTTAGGTATTACGTTTGTATGGACAATTCATGCGTCGCCGCGTTCTTAACTGTGATACCTGCAGATTTGTACTAAAATAAATTGAAGTCTCTTAATTAACTCTTCTATTTTCGCAACCCTTGTCTTGATTTTGTGGTGTTTTAGGGTTTCTCAATTGGATGCTTTTCCTTGCGCGTTGGGTTGATGATATCGTCAAAGTCTCTAAATGCCCTGAGACGCACAGAACCGGGGAGTATGACAGAAGAAAGGAGACGTCTATACCCAACAGTGGATGAGTCCGGGCTGAAATGATGTTGATGACGCTGATGCTTTTCCTTCGATAGTTTTAACAACAGCCTTTCTGTTTAAGTTTACTTAATTTATCAAAAAAACTCCACATTCAACAACCGAAACCTATCAAGCTACGTCCCAATTAAACGAATTTACGAGAAATATACGCCCTGCCATAAAATTTAAAGAGCAAAAAGAGCTTATGTTACTTTCCATTACAAAATCAATTACCCCTAAATGATATCGTCACGAAACCTCCCCGTTTTTTCACACATCCCTAACTTAACTGGAACCCATCGGGCACGCCCATTATGTCCCGTCGTATGTTCCAACTAATCGCGTTACGTTTCCACGATCGTCACAAAAAGGTCATCTCACACAAGGTTCGCGCGTAAGCATCACTAATTGGTCCAAATCAAATACGAATTATCTCACTACACATCTCACTAATCACCAACGTAACTTGACCCCTGGGCAACTGAAAAATTCAAACAATTTCAACGATGGAACAAAAAATCAGGTGTCAGATTATACTGGTTAAATAGTTCGTTATACAAATTGGATTTTATTTTTTTTTTATTTATAGTCTATTGTGTTGTAGCCGGGTTCCGTCAAAATTGAACCGTCATAGAGAAATATTGAGCGGTTTGAATAAACACGCGTTGAATGGCGGCGCGTTGAAAGCTTATAATCTCGTTCGTTATGTTCTGATGCGCGTACGCATGTGGTTCGCTTTGGTTACATGTATGGTGTGAAAAAATCTAAATTGACAAAAGATATCCGAGTTAAGACGAATGGTACCTTGTGTTGGTTTATACAAGCCAAAATTACATGATTGTCAAAACATTTAAATACATTTCAAGGTAGAAAGAGGCATCTAGGGTTCCTCAATTTACAGAACAGAAGATCAGCACCGCCTATTTCACATTCAGATAAAAAGAAAATTGTTTTCCTGTGAAACCGATGTTCTGACGCAGTACAACTGGTCGCCACTGGCAATCATACTATAACCGAGTTCAAGTCCTATAAACGTTTTGTAGAGTTGTTACACAAACCTTTCGCTATATACAGGGTTATTGGTTATACGTCGGCAATCCGTTATGGGGATGTAGGAGAGGTCATTTGCAACCAAATTACCCTTGATGACCCCTATACCAATGTCAACCATTTTCGAGTAATTTCAAATTTTATATTTTAAAATGTATGAAATAAAAATATAAAATAACCGTGATATACAGGGTTAATGGTTATACGTCAGCAATCTATTAAGGGGATGTAGGAGAGGTCATTTACAACCAAATGACACCTTTTGACTCGTATGCAAATGTCAACAATTTTTGAGTCTTTTGACATTTTATATTTTTACTTCATACATTTTAAAATATAAAATGTCAAATTACTCGCAAATCATTGACATTGGCATAGGGGTCCTCAGGGGTAATTTATTTGCAAATGACCTCTCCTACATGCCCTTAACGGATTGCCGACGTAAAACCAATAACCCTGTATACTCAAGTTTACCTCACTTGAAAGAAACAACAGTGGTGGAAAGAGCAGTGGTGGCCCAGTGGTAACGGCCGCGACTTACAAGTTGTAGGTCGTAGGTTCGAACCCAGACAAACGCTTTACTTTGTGTAAATTATTTTATCACCACTGCTCTCAAAACTGTGAAGGAAAACATCGTGAGGAAACCGGCATGTCCTAGAACCGAAAATTCGAAGACATGTGATATCTACCAACCCGCACTGGGCCCGCGTGGTGGATTACGGCCCACTCCCTCTCACAGAGAGGAGGCCTGTGTCCCAGCAGTGGAAACATTTATAGGCTGATGATGATGATGATGAAGGAAACACTTGGGGATATAGGGAAGGGTTTTTTCTCCAAGAGAAATGTTTCTGACCACTTTTTTACATTTTACAGGCACGCGTTGACGGAGCAATGTTCGGTGATGGAGCTCGCTTGTATAGAAGTAACGGTACTTCAAGTTGAGCATTCATCCATGTGTGTACGCGTAGTAATTCAATTCAGTAGCAGAGCGTGGCGTGGTGGCTAATTTGTTAGAGTACTCGTAGCGCCGTAATTACTTGTGTGCGATCAGCCGTGAGCCGCTCAGTGCGTGTGCTTACACTGTATGGAGAAGAAGGTGATATAGTTAAATAAGAGTTCAATGAAACAGCAAAAATGATTATAATACTTTGATAAAAAGTTTTTTTTGAAGTGAAAACTTCTTTAGGCGTGTTGGGCATTTTTGAGATGCGAAAAAACCCAACAACATTAATTTTAGCTTTTGACCATTAAAAAGACATCAACGCGCGATACATTTTCCTTGGGATTAATGACATTCCAAACATTGAAACATGACAACGACATGATTGACATTTCCCTTTTTTACCGACTTAAAAAAAAAGTATTTCCTGCACAACAACATTGTTCAAGTTTTCACTTCTGTCGGCAATCCCCGGAGAGCCACTGTTTTTTTTTTACCACAACGGGGAAGCTCCTGGCCTTCATCTCACCTGATGGTAAATGATGATCAGGCCAAAGGTGGAAGCGAGCTTTACCCGAAATCCTCAACTACAGAGGAACTGGTTATCTTACCACTAATTGCAGAAACACAACAATGCTGTTAACGTTGTTGTTATGGCGACAGACTTAGATAAGATGGTGGTAGCTAGCCAGGCGAACTTAGAACACGCCCTACCACCAACCAAACCGAGCAGATAATTTTGTCTTCGCTGGGAATCCCGAATGTGGGTAAAATGGGTTGAGTAATTATGACTTGTTGATACCATTTTCTATGATATGCTAGGAAAACATAAGCCACTTAACCAAGTTGATGACAAAAATATGATGTTTTCGATGTTTTTGGTTGGTATATTGGCGTGTGCTAGCTGACATATGGCGAATAATTTATTTATTTATGTTTTGTGTTGCATAATGAACTTACATTACGCATTTTGCATACTATTGTATAGAATCATTTTTTCTAACTTGAACAGACAGCTGTGCTGCTGGGGAGTTTGTTGCGCCACTTCTTCTTCCCAGCTAAAGGCACTAGGAAGTGGTGAAGGGTGGGCGTTTTTGGGGGACTGTCTTATGTAATTTTGACGTTCGAAAAGTGCTGATTCTCAGCCTAGTTTGAATAAATGACTTTTGAATTTTGAATTTGAATATGATCACTCGTAAAAATGTTCTAATGCATTTCTGAAGTCTAAATCGATGATAAGTATTCGATATAGATCCTTTTTCCTTCATTTCAAGTGTCTGCATCGGTAACTTTAGGTACTTTTCATTCTAGTCCTTTCCAGTATTTTTGATTACCTTTCTACAAGCATTAGAGATACGTCAGCATATTTCTCTTCAAAAAACGATATCGATACAACAAAACAAAAAGACATGCAACTGTTTCACCCCCATTAAAACTGTCGTCTTCAGTTTATCTTAAATCACTGTCTGAAATAATAGGAGACCGTTACACTCGTGCCCCGGTGTATAGCACGGAATCGAACCCGCATCCGATCATATCTGCGTTCGTGGTGACGCATAAATATTACACTGAGATATGTCACAAAAAGTGTCATGACATGTGTTCTGTAGGATCCTATCTTGGGGTCACGCGAGATGGGATATCGAATGCGATAACTTTTGTTTGTCAACTGTTTGGCGATTTTTTCTCAACTTCTACGTCATTGACTTAGAATTTGCGAATTATTCTACGAATTAACTGCTTTCCTAATAATTTCATAGTCCGCTGCTAAATATAGCTATTATTAACCAAATTCAATAGTTGTATTGCTTGAATTCTAAGGCCTTACAGACTTTTCGGAAACAGACTATTTCTTTATCGCAACCTTAGATACCATTTCTAATTGCTTCTAATCTAAATTATCACTAATTCGTCGCACCCATAATCCTTTTAGCAACACCAAAACTGACACTCGCTACAAAAAAACTAAAAATAATCCTCCAAATAGACCCCTATCAAGGTGCAAAACATCAAAAACAGACAGACAGTTACAGATTATGCGCAACCCTCTTATTATATCCATATTAAGATATTATCACTGTACAAAAAACGTCCTTTTCAAACATTTATAATCCTTTCATTCTGTGCTTTGAGAATTGACACCTTCGTCACGCGAAATACATCACTATTACAACGGAGTAAGAACGTTATATGATCTGAATTGAGATGTTAAAGGGTTGCTTCCTGTACAGAGAAAATCAAAGTCTATTCCGTAGAACCTAAGGTAGAATTTCCTTTGCCGTGTTCAAAAGGATTTATAAGTCAAAATCGCCTATTTAAGAAATATAAAAAGGTGTTTATTTGCGCTAAGAACAATGGCGATTGGTGAAGGGAAGTGACTTGTAAAGGAATATGTGCGTAGACGCACTGAGAACACTGCGGACTTCTCTATTGTGAATGCTTAAACAAAGTTTTTGGATGACGTTATCTTTAAGAGAAGTATCATTCTTGTTTGTGATTATTTAGGTTTTCTACGGAATCGATATTTTACGTTTTATAGAAAATAAAGAACTTATAAGTAGGTAGGTCCAACTTCGAGAAAGAGGTCAATCGTCGAATCCGACTCGGCTGGGCAGCGTTCGGGAAGCTACGGAATATCTTCTCGTCCCACATACCACAGTGTCTCAAGACGAGTCTTTGACCAGTGCGTGTTGCCAGTGATGACCTATGGTACTGAAACGTGGTCGTTCACAATGGGCCTTAGTCACCGAGGGCTAAAAGTCACCCAAAGGGCAATAGAGAGGGCTATGCTTTGAGTTTCCCTACGTGATCGAATCAGAAATGAAGAGATCCGCAGGACAACCAAGGTTACCGACATAGCACGACTTAAGTGGCAATGGGCAGGGCACATTGCTCGCAGAACGGATGGCCGATGGGGCCGAAAGGTTCTGGAGTGGCGACCGCTTACTGGAAGACGTAGAGTTGAAAGATCACCCACAAGATGGACCGATGACCTTGTAAAGGCCGCAGAAATCCGCTGGATGCGGAAAGCACTGAATCGGTCGAAGTGGAGGTGCTTGGGGGAGGCCTATGTCCAGCAGTGGACGTCTTTCAGCTGAAATGATGATGATGATAATGAAAGAACTTATTGGTTGTTGGAACATTTGAGTGGTTGGTATATCTAATATAACAGATTTAACTTTTTTGTACAGCTCTATCAATCATATCCGAATTTGATTATTTTTTTAAGGGAAAACTTCTTTAGGCGCATTTGGCATTTTTGAGATGGAACTAAACCATTGATTTCGCGACACTGATACGACACCAGCTTTTGACCATTAAAAAGACATCAACGCGTTGATTACTGCGGTGGCGATTTTTTTTTTCAAGTTTTTCTGTTGGCACTCCCGGAGTGCCACTGTTTTTTTTTTTTTTTTGGAATATTTAACTGATCCTCTAAAAGCTTATTGCGCTTCTATTGATGAACATTTTTTTAAATAATTAAGCCTCTTTTTAAGATTTTTGTCTTTTCTTACAGTTGGTCGCAGTATCTAAGCTAGGGCACACCGACAGGTAAGGTAAGGTTAGAACAGTGACCAACTGCGCTACATTCAAAATGTCATTGTTAATTGACTATTTAGTATTTTTAGGTCCCCATAATAGGCATTTGAGGTTAACAAAAAGAGGCGCAATCATTATATTATTAGAGTGTTCAATAATATTTTTAGGAACGCAAAATTTTAATTATTAGAGGTTCGATCAAATACATGCCTTTACATTTGTTGCGGACTGTACCTACTTTTTTACACGTGGAACTCAAACAACGTCAATTTAATAATGCATAATTGTATATTATAATTAATTTAGTCTCAAATTATATTTAAAATAGTAACATAGCATATTATAATTTAATTTGAAAATGTAAACGTTTTTTTATATACAAAAAATATAATACACGCATTGTATTATATTTGAAAATCGGCACGTATAAACTATAATGTTTAACAAATATTTGAAGTTTTAAGGCCATGACGTGTCAATCTAAACATATGAAATGAAAATGAGAGAAAAAACACGATAATAGAAAAAATATAGATATTTTCTCTCAACACTTCGGTTCATGATCAAGTTGGGATATACACCGTGAAATTTGAATCACAGTTTTGCTAGAACAAACGTTGTTAAGACCATGGTCTACTACCATTCTACAGCATCCAATAAAAAAAAACATAATTGGTTTTTGAAAAAATACAAAATAAAAACAAAGTTTAAACTGTCAAGATACACCACGCATGGGACACAGCATTGTTTACATGGAAATGTTCCTCCATAAACGAAATTTAGTAAGCAGTAGATAATCTTGACATTGTAAACTTTGTCTTTTTGTGTTTTTTCAACAACCAATTTATGTTTTTTTTTATTGGATGCTGTAGAATGGAAGTAGACCATGGTCTGAATAATGTTTGTTCTAGCAAAACTGTGATTTAAATTTCACGGTGTATAGCTCCCTATAACATTTGTTCTAAAGGATGATTAATGAGAGCCAATGGTCTGGCGTTATGAATAAAATATCAGATAAACTAGAGAACCCAAGTGGACGGAAGAGTAGGAAGGCGGACAGTGTCAAATGCAAGAATAAAATAAGCCCAAGTAACTGAAAATTGTATTTTTCCTAAAGCCTAGATATTCTGCTCATTAACTTGAGAGTTACCTACTTAATTGTAGATAATTACCTCACGTTTTAGGGTTTAGATTTTTACCCTCTTTGCCGTCACTCCTAAATACAAGATCACCTTAATGATCCTTGGTAGCCTTGTTCCACCCACTGCTGAGTATGACTTCGTCCTTTTGAGCCATGCTTCCCTGTTCTGTGCGAGTGTCATCCTGGTCTTCCCCGCGATCTTCTGTAGGTCGTCCACCCACCTAGCTATTGGTCAGCCAACACTAGTTCTATCGTTTCTCGGCAACCAAATGTAAGTTATGTTATGCCCAATACACCCGATCATGACTAAAAGACAGACATTTCAAGGCACAATTAGTATTTGTGACTATGACGGCCAAAAGGTTAAAATTCTCATTCCACAAAAAAAAGCTTTCATGAATAGTACCCAAGTCCAAACTATAAGTATAAACAAGATCGTTATAGATAATTATTAATCCAACGCGATAATTGTTGCCATAATAATTATTATTATTTTCAACGAAACAAAGGGTCTTTAGTCGAATCAGATGTTATCTTGGAAGCAACAAACGAACTGAAACATAGTCGGCAAAAGTGCAATGAAATATAATACAATGATATCCTTACATTAAATACACTAGTGTTTAAAAGGCTTTGCAAAGCAAATTGACTAGACATTGACCACCAACTTAGGTAAACTGTACGTATTTTGAAAACACAACTGTCATTCTTCGACAGTTATGCATACAACTGTCAAAACTGACGTAAGGTGTCAATTTTTTCAAAATTAATTTCAATGACAGTAATTGTAGAAAATCTTAAATAACTTCGTAAGCTAAGAAAGGTTGATAATCTTTGGCAGTGCAGGAAAAATCGTTAGGAGTTAACAAAGGGACGATATAACAATTTGGTATTGATTCAAAGGTGAGTCAAAAAAGAGGGGAGGTTTTGAAAATAGACGAAGACTATCTACTATTTACTACGATTAGTAAGTAGTAGATGGTCTTGGTATATTTTAAAAAACACCTACCTACGACTACCAAGTTCGCAAGGTTCGTACTAAAACAATAAGCAGATGGTAATCTTTTCCTATCGTTACAAAAATAAACAAAAAAAAATTACACTGAAGATATCTCGGGTCATCACTAAAGTAAAGAAGTAGATGAATTATTTATTAAAAAAAAATCAAGAATAAATAAAATATATATAAAAAATCAAGAATAAATAAAATATAGAATAAATAAATAAACCTACAAGACAAATATAATAAAACGAATTATGTAGAAGGTCAAATGAAAATGGAAGATTCAAATAAATTTTCCTTGTGAACCAAATTACAACAATTAGAATTCATTAAATAAATCTTGAGCAAAACAATTTACAAAGAACATCCATGTCAGAAAAGATGAATTAAAAGCGATCAAATTAGACACAGACACAAAATGATTCAACTGAATTGCAGCTTTATTAATTATTAACTTGCATAATGAATGACAGAGGCAGGCTCTGGTTAAATATTATGACAGAAAGTGAATAAGTTGCCAACTGTTAATGCTCGGTTGTTATTTCAACAATGCGGTATGTAGAATTATCTAGGGTTGTAGAAACTGAGAAAAGTTAAATTTTAAGAAACAGTACCTTTTCTTTTGTTTTTCAAAGTACTTGTTATTCGTTAAAGCAATTTGGGGACGCGCTGGCGAGATAAATAAATAACTGCAGTAAGAACTGGTCAAACTAAAAACACAAACAATCTAATTAAGAGAATATAAAAGCCCAACAGGAGGACAACATACCTAATAAAAATAAGAATAATCTATAACCAGATCTATATACTGAGCTCAATCTAAGAATGCATTATGAACTACATATTTGGAAAACAGCGACTCAAACAAAATTTGTAATTTGGAAACAGCGGTATTGCAATGGTGGCTCAGTGGAAACAAGTTGTACGTCGAACCCAGGCAAGCACTTTACTTCGTGTAAATAATATTATCACCACTGCTCTCGAAACGGTGAAGGAAAACATTGTGAGGAAACCGGCATGTCCTAGAACCTAAAATGCGAAGACAGGTGACATCTACCAAACCGCACTGGGCCCGCGTGGAAGATTACTGCCCACTCCCTCTCGAAGAGAATAGACCTGTGTCCCAGCAGTGGGAACATTATAGGCTGATTATTATACTTATTTGGAAAACGTTGTGTTTGTCTCGGTCGGAGGAACAGAAAAAAAATACAATTATGACGTGCGAATTAATAGATGCAAATGTTTCGAGCGAGTTGCGAGTTAATTCTATAAAGTTAAACGGTGCATGAACAGAACAAGTTTTTAGAGTACCTACTGCCTTATGAAAATACGGTAATGCTGATTTGCTTATTTACCAAATCTTTGCAATAGGTAATACGTATACCGTACTAAGTCGTGGGTCATTTATTTTTAACAAAATTACTGGTCGAAGAATTCATAGTCTGAAAATAACAGCTGGTGATAGAGAAATTGTTAATGTATATAGAAATTCTAGTTTTTGATCTTTAGAAAATAAAAAGCTTACTAGCATACAATAATGAAAAGCTGTATAATTGAACGAAACGAGAATTAGGTTGACATGGTGCTCTCAAGTAATAAGCGTACTTATTTATAGAAACTGTATAAATTATTATTTTTGTTCACTTCCTATGAAATTGGACATGACGATACATTAATTAATGAAACTAAGGCTAAAACGATGCTGTGCTAGTTAAAATAAAATTCAAATTCAAATTGTTTATTTGCCAGAAAATACACGGTTTACAAGGGAAGATCTTACAGCCTTAAAGTCATTGTATTCTGCCTGCGAGCAAGCGTGCAAATTATGAATGTTAAAATGTCACAATTATTGTGCAGATTCTATTAATAGTACATAATTCGACGGCTGAAAGGCTAATTGATCTAAGCGACAATTTGTAAAACTTGCTCCTGCAATTTTATGATTCGTCCTCCTGGACGGATCATAGTAATTTTTTTTGAAAAAAAATTCATATTAAAACAACTATTTGATAGACTTTTATTTACTTAAATCAATCAATCATAATAAGATCTTATTATGATTAAAAAAAGCAACCAATCCATCCTCCTGCAAGTTTTACAAAATGTCGCTTAGATCAATTAGCCTTTCAACCGTCGATATACATAATAGCTTTAGACCACCGCTAAAATTTAGTACCATAGAGTTTCTGATTAGACAAAATGTAACAGAATTATTGGAAAAAAAATCTTAAGAATATAGTCTTGAAGTTAGCTCTGCCATATCTCTCGCATCCGGCCCTGATTCGGGCTTTGCTACGGAGCGAGAGGAAATGGGAGGCCGTCACCTCCTTCTGCGAAGCAGTAATGCTCGCGAAGGAGGAGACGGAGCGCGTGAGGGAGAGGCAAATTTCGCGCCCTGGCGCTCCTAACCGCCGCAGGAGGAGACGCCCTGGGCGTCGGGAATCACAGGCAGATTTCCGGCCACCGTAGGCGCGGGCTTGCGGACGGTGAGCAATGGGTAGCTCGCCGTCCGATAAGGACCAAGCCCGGGTCGACGGCGCGTTGTGTTCCACGCGCGCCTCAAAGAGATGTCAGCAGAATTGACGGGGTTCGCTAGGGCCAATGCCTGCCGGGGGTTCGAAGAAAACCGATGGGAAAATCGTGGCCCCCCTGGCAACACGGCAACTAAAGGAACACGGGTGGGTTTTAGTCAGTAAGAGTCTGACACGCCCTCCCGCTCCGCCCAGAGCGGGAGAAGTTATTCGATGATTTCCCACCCCAAAAAAAAAAAAAAGCTCTGCCATAAAACATTGGGATCTCAGGAAAACAAAAGATGCTAAATCGTATGAGAAAAAGTAATTCTGATCTAAATCATAGTTTTCCAATTAGATGCCTTTACTTTTACTACTTTAAAATCGAACTAAGGCCCTCGAGTTTTACATACCTGTATTATACTTAGTACTAGATCAATCTCTACAATTCATTGTTTAAGATGGGAACCGTTTACATTCGCGTACAGTTCACACTTGTCTTATTTCCTTTGACTGCACGATTTATTTAAAAGGTCACACACTTTTTTTGCTTCGTCCAGAATTTAATTGAAAGACCTCATGTTGTGTTCATTAACAATTCTGTGACTGTTTGCCCTTGGAGTGGGATCGCAACGTGATGCAAAAACTAAGTCAGATGTAAAATGGGTTGAAGGATTTACTTAAAATGATTTATCATTTTGTCGAACAAAAAATCTGAAGGACTTCTTATTTTGCAGGGCTCAAGAAGGTTTAGTCAAAATCTAAATTTCATTTAATAATCGGCACCATCATATAGAGCAGTGGTGGCCTAGTGGTAACAGCCCCCCGACTTACGAATTGTAGGTCGTAAGTTCAAACCCAGGCAGGCACTTTATTTCGAGTAAATATTTTCAAAACCACAAAACAGTGAAAGTAAACATCGTGAGGAAACCGGCATGTCCTAGAACCAAAAAATCGAAGACATGTGACATCTACCAACCCGCACTCGGCCCGCGTGGTGGATTACAGACCACTCCCTCTCGAAGAAAGGAGGCCTGTGTACCAGCAGTGGGAACATTATAGACTGATTATGCTTATGGTATTTATTGGCTGTCAGTGTGGTTACTCAAAAGTTTAATTTCAAAAGAAAGTGTGGTGTACCCATAATAACTAGAAGAGCATGGCGGACAAATATTTCCGTACGATAATAACATTAACGCGGAAATTGGTCATAAATCCAATATGGCCATCTTTTCTTTTCAATTGCTTTGATTATATTATTTTTTGTACGTTGTTCTCACATATAGAAGCAACAAGAATAATGTACCCAAGATTTTGTAATATCTATATTTAAAAGAGTGTCCTTGGAGTTTCTTGCCCGTTCTTCTCCATAGAGATCTACGTTTTGGAATGGGCAACTAGCTTCAACTTTCTGACTAACTGACCGACTCTTTGACAGTTCAAAAGTGCCTGTAAATGGTTTAATTGAAATAAATGCTTTGAGTTTGAGTTTATTATGACCACGGATATCGATATTGTGACCATATTCAACCTAGGGGTTGGTTGTTTCGATGTCCAACTAGCGAATAACCTGATCAAACTTCATCTTCATCCATATCCTGTTAAGCCTAGGTCAAGCTACGCATGCATTCACAGATATTAATGTATGGTCTGTAGAACATTATTCAATGACTCATACACCATAACATACATATATCTACTATAATAATAGTAGCTCATAAGTATTACTTAGCAAATCGTCTTGTTATCATCGCACGCAAATCACAACATCGAGGAATAATAATTGTGAGCTCGTGGGGAGGTCACCAACCTGCTTGAGTAGCGAGTATCAATAGGCATTAGCCTCCCTATTAATCTACTTGGAGAAAAATTATGCCTTAGATTAAATATCGAAAAAATTATAATTACATCCCTACAAAATAGTTGAGCTTGATGTGCTGATCCACGCGTCGTGTTCGTGAACGGGCACCGTCAGTTGAGACTGGTCATCTCTTATCTGCCAGGGCTTATTTTTAATTTTATATTTTGAATTGCTTTTGTTTTTTTTTTTTGTACATTGTTCTCACATATAGAAGCAACAAGAATAATGTACCCAGGATTTTGTAATATCTATATTTAAAAGAGTTTCCTTGGAGTTTCTTGCCCGTTCTTCTCCATAGAGATCTACGTTTTGGAATGGGCAACTAGCTTCAACTTCTGACTAACTGACCGATTATTTGACAATTCAAAAGTGCCTATAAATGGTTTAATTGAAATAAATGGTTTGAGTTTGAAGTCAATACGTACTGGTGTAACTTCACTCCGGACTTATTAATGATGATGTTACCATCTAGCTAATTTCGGCCACTGCGATAGTATTCTTTGATTTCTCATGGTGATAAGAGAGCTGCTGCTGCTGCTGCTACTGCTGCTGGTGTATCTGTAAACCAGTATCAATAAGGTTACAGGTGATTTGATTGATCTCATCGGTAATGTAAGTATCTAATAATTCCAAGATTAATCTACCATAGTACCTCTTAATTTTGACAACCGCACAGTAACTATGCTGGCCAGCAGCGTTTAAACTTGCTTTATGTTTGCATCCTTATATTTCTGCAGTGCATTGCTGAAATTATGAAACCACGCAGCATTAGAGAGTCATACTGACTAAACAACTAGTAGGCATATATTAAATAATTATGCATTCTTTTTGCCAAATAAAGAAATTAATCTTGTAAGCATAAAGATAAAAGGAATAACATAATTGATAGTTTAACTCTAAGTAGGCTTATTTTTTCGCGCTGTCCACCACACATGAAAAAAAATCTGTCTAAAAGCCAGTGTACAAAGTAAAACAATCGCACATACAGACAGACAATCCAAACACTCACACGTCAACGCGCAGCCTTGTGCTCCTTAGCCGAACAATGCGCAGATAAGGCGCAATTACGCTGCGCCCGGGCAACGGCGATTTGGCGTTAAATTCCTTGCGCACGCGCCGCTGCTCGAGAAATTCTGGACGTGGCAATTTTGGATCATGTACTGAGTATGTCTGTCATCAGTCTATCTTGAACATTTTAGTAATATTTCTAATATTGAAATCCAGTATAACAATTTCATTAAACGGAAGCAGTGATAGCCTAGTGGTGTAACCGTCGGACTGCCAAGTAATGGGTCTCAAGTTCGAACCCAAGGCACGCACCTCTGACTTTTCGGATTCATGTGCATATTGTAAAATAATCACTTGCTTCAAAAAGGGTGAAGGAAAACATCGTGAGGGAACCGGCATGCCTGAGAGATATTTCTCAACGACATGTGAAGCCAAATCAGAGGCCCATGGGCAGCTTTAAAACTCTGACACCAAGATAGTCACTAACCACACGAAAAGAAGAAGATTAAACGGAAAAAAATATATTATAATCAATCGTTCATTCAAAGACGATTTATTTGTTTTTTGTTGTTTCGTCAAATATAATGTCTCAATTATAAATAGCTAGCAAAGCTAATCTTTTTAATAAATAAAATAAAAAGTGTAATATGAAGGAAACCATTAACATTCTGAGTAACTATTGAAATTAATTGAGAATTGATAAACAAAAGAATATAGTAGAAAATAATCGATGTAAATAAATACTATTTAATTCTAATTAACTATTACAATTACAGTTCTAACATTATTTTAAGAAGCTTAGTAATATTATTAATGCTTTAACTCCAGGCTATAATAAATGTCTTCTTAAAATCATTTGCCACCTCCACGATTCTTCCCTCCATGGTGGACAAGGGCTAGGTGCTCAGCGATAACATCGCCGGCGGAACCCGCGGTCATCTCTGATCCACAGATTCCATTCACGCAGAATTTTAGCCCATGTTTGATTTAACACCAATTATGGACTTCCTTGTTCTAAGTTTTGGTTCTTTTGTCTAAGAAAGTCTTTCGCTTTTGAATTATCTTTTATGGTATTAGTTTTATGTGAGATAATAAAATGGAAGTGTTTGTCGTTTCTCTTCTATGGGTACTGTGTTTCAGAAAGCGAATACCTAGAAATATATTTTATTTTTACTTGAGCTTTTAACTGTTGACCACACAATGTCACAACTGTATGCATGGCCTTTTATAAGATAACCACACACTTTTTGTTGCATTATTCTTAAAATACGAAAAACGAGCGTAAACGTAAACTGAACATCGTGAGCATCAGAACAATGAACGACAAAAACACCAGTGGTCCTAACATGCAACCTTGAAGCACGCCCGTTTCCCAATTCAATAATTATAGCCAACAATAATCAATAAAGTTCATACGAACATATGTAATCGATTGTCTTGTCCTGAGCCATGCGTGGCCGTGCTATTGTCGTGTTTTTTCCACATTTCCAACAGTGAAGGGACGGTGTGAACTATGGCACTGCAAGGTCGACGCTGTCAAAGGCTTTTGATAAATCTTGAACAACATCATTTTGCTGCTCAAGCAAGTGAATGAAGCCCTATGTCAAGGAGTTAAGGTTTATATTGCAATGAAAAGGGTTTGTTAATTTGATAAATAAGTTGGCTGATTCTTTGTCAACTAAGTTCATTGTTTTGTGAAATCTTTTGTGCGTCTATGTAAAATCAATTTTCGTTTAAGTATTTGATGATCTTTTATTTTAAAGTTTTCCTTAAAATAACTTTTACACTGTTCAGGATGTTTAAAAAATTTGTTCGCACAAAAGCTGAATATCACTGAAACAGTATGGAGCACTTCGTTTTCTTTGTTAACTGTGCGACTTGAAAATATATTCATAAAATTCATATTCAAATCACTTGAGGTTACGATCCTACGAACAGCAATAACTTCTTTAAAGATCACTATTTTGCATAATTAGTTTCAGGTTATTAAGCTCATTGCCTGCTAGTACCACCGCATCGTAATTAATACCTGTAAATTGACTCTTACGACCCTACGTGGGAGGATAAGCTACTACTTTAACATATTTTTTAATTTATTCTCAGATCACCGTTGAATTAATAGAAGCATATTTAATAGACTTTCCAAAACTATCAAATTCTACAGTAACTCGTTTCACGTAATCGATATGAAATATAACCGATGCATCATAACCGTTAATTAATCATTCGATTATTGAATCGACACTGGAACTCGATAAAATTCGAAATATAAATAGAATGTAGAAATCACAGAGGGATGTGATGCGATCGTCGGAGATGGAGTGGGCGTAATGTGGTTACCGGCATCGATTGCAGTCTATTCGGTATAAATAATCGATTTAAAAGTCATCATATAGGCATCGTTGTAACCCGACACGGGGTTCGAATGTTGACTGAACTTGTTGGCATTATGAGCACACGCGAAAATGATAGGCAGGTACTGTCGATGATAACGTTATTAACCGTTAAGGGAGATTTAAAACTAAACATCCTTTTCTGAAGTTCAAATGTAATTTTGCCTTTAATTGGCTTTAAATTTTTCAATTATTTACTACATCCAACGATTGATTACTCATTATTTGTAACTACAAGGGCAAGATATAACCCTTTAACCTAAGAATTAACTAAACTAACGAACATGATAATGATACGTGATTATTTTTAAAGGGCAACCTTGAATTTTGTGTTTTATTTTCATAAAGTTTTGACCGGGTCTCATTATGCAATGACGTTGAAAACTAACACGCGATTTACGGAAACCAGCTATCATCAACTTAAGTTTGTTGAAGTAAATAATGTGAGAATTACAAAAAAGTGTCTATTTTTATTAGATACGAATTCAGAGTTTGTCTTACTTGATTTCCTTTGTGAGGTTAATAACCATAGTAGTTTTAGTAAAGTTTACTGAATAAATGTGTAAGGATGTCAATTAGTGATATGTTTTATATTTCCTTTTTTAGCAAGCTTACATTTTTTAAGACAATTTTCAAAAATAAAAAAAAACGGTAACGAAAACATCAGACTATTTTCCAGAAGGAGTTTGATTATTTTTTATTACAACTTTTGTAGTCGCCTGTACATCCTAGACCTTTATTGCAAAGTACCTACATTCGAGGAAACGAGTGCGAGACCGGTGATAATTATCAGATGTGGACAGTCGCGACGTCGAGTGTCATCGCAATGCGTCGGCGCATCATTGCGGATCGCGGGCTAATTATACTAGGGACGGGAAAACTAGCTGTGATTTTCGATGCTAGTGGATGCAAGATTTTATTCGAAAATTAATAGAGTATGTATAGGTTTATTTGTATTTTTAGATCGCAACACTAATAGCCTCCATTTGAAATAAGATCGGACATTTAAATAAACCTTTTTTACAGTCCGTGCAACCGTTCAGTCCGGTCAAGCTGCAGTAAACAGTTGGTATTGTAACCACTTTTTTTACTTTTAAAGCCATCATTATGCCTACGGTATAGAAGTCAAAATCAGTTGAACAGACTGTAAAAAACTTAAAAAACTTGTACCCCTTGACTGTCACGAGCTCTCCTGGAGATCGATAACCATTAAAATTCTATTGTGTCTTATTAATGACAGTTGAGCTCATATCTTATTTCAAATGGAGTATAACTAATATTGAAGTGTTGTGTCAAATTGCAAAATCTGATTCAATTTTCCTATCGTACAGTGGCTTTTATAAAGACAGAAAATTCTGGGTTATTTCTCGGCGTGATAACGAAGCTGATTTAAATGTTTTTTAAAGATTTACCCTGCAGCCCAATTGCGTAACACACGATCAATCATAATCTGAATCGTTTTGAAGAATATTGCTAATCCATTGCTTCATATGTTAGAAAAATTTGTCTGCTCAACAACGCGAATAAACACAATGAATGTTGTTGAACTGTCAAAATGCAACAGATAGTGATTGATCGTATATTACGCAATTAGGGAGCTGGATAAGGCTGTTTTCTTTGCAAGAAAAATTTTCTAGGACAAAAATAATGGTCTGCTACTCCACATGCGTATCCCCTCACTACTACCTCACAGTTCCCATAAACGTAGTACATTACTGTGTCCATCACGTATAAATATACAAACGAATTGGTTTGTTTGTCCGATCATGGATAACGCAACATCTAAATATAACCAGGCTAGCATCCTGACGACTGGTTGCATCAAATTAGGAATCATTTTGTTAGATTTCTTTGAATTTAGAACCTAGTAGGAAAGGTAGCAAAGAGTATAATGTCCTAGATACTGCTAAGTCTAGTATAGACACCAGTATACACTGGCGCCTCAATTTCAGTCCTGATTGAAGTCCTGATTTTGATGTTCAGGTAACTAGAAATAAAATACCACCATAACATTAGCAGAGGCATACCTATACTAGTTCACTCGCATTTTACCAGTTAAGTTTAAGTCCCATGTAATAGGAGACGAGCCTATTGCCATCAACTGAGCACAAATTCAGACTCCGAGCTACTATTGAGAAATTCCAGATAGAAAACGCAATAACTCTTTGCCCGACCTGGGAATCGAACCCAGGACCTCATGCTCAGCAGTAGCGCTTGCGCAGTTAAAAAATATTGCCAAGCTATTTGTAATACCAATCAATGCATAAAGATTTCTACTTAAAATGAGGCCTCCATCTGCTGTTTCAAATTGGGGCCGATACATCGATGTGTCATTAGGTCTATTTCGATATTAAATTAGGCACCAAGTAATAAGATTTAACCTTTTTACCTTCCTAATTATTATATGTTTATACCTATCGATATTTTACAACATTAATAACCTCTACTAAACCAATATTACACAATTTAAACCTACGTTCCTGATGGTCTGATTCAGTCGACAATTATTTCATATATGAGTTGTATGTGTATACAAATTTTCTTGCATTACAAAATAAGCCGTAGGTTACACACAATCCTGATAATCTTTCATGTAAGTTTTAATTCTATCCTAGATCTTTAAGCCTAAGATCTTCGTGTCACACAATAGACAACTGAGGCAGTAAAAAGTCTGTGTTATGTTAGCATTTTGCTTACTACAATAACTGAACAAAAACGCACTAAACACCAAACCGTCGCCTGCGCACGGCGATTGTTGGCCCATGTGAACGGGGGCGCACCTTGACCATCTACACAATGGGCCAGCCTTGAGACTGCACTAGGATATCCGTATGATGGCCGAAGTAGCTGTGACAGTTTGTAGAGTAAAAATTGACATTTCAGGGTTTTAGTCCTTTAAGTCGTTTGTTCCTTGTTGCGTCTTTATATTTAAGAAGTTTTTTGTTTGTTTTTTAAGCTATTGCATAGTTTTTATCGCGGGCTTTGAGCGCAGCGACCGAATCAAGAAATTCCGTAACGTTACGAAAATAAAACCTAATACCCCCACTCCAGCTACCATGTAATGACGGTTCAACGTGATGTTGTCATGGGAAACATGATGTTTTCATGGGAAACGTGATGTTGTGATGGAGGTTACAAATGCTATGCAATAGCTTTACCGTGGCAGTTTTTACCCTAAAATAAGTGGCAGAATTTTATAGTTATTATTAACACAAAAATATACTTTTTTTTTTCAGAAATTTTAATTGCATAGTACTCGCTATCGGCATGCATGTATGACCAGATGTATGAACGTAAACGAAGCAAAAGGAGTATGTAGGGATCGTAGCAGGTGGCGTTCTGCCTATCCCCATGGGAAGAAAGCTTGATTTTATGTTATGTTATATTTTATTTAAAAGAAAAAGGAAAGATCTACATGTTAATGCGTTTCCTCACCTTACTACTGTGGCCTTAAAATGTACTTCAGCCATTACAATCACGTCATAGCGTAAAAAAACTCCCAGTTAGATAATGCAATTGAAAATCTCCTTATTAGCCTGAAGACACCAGTTAGTCTGTGGTACATTCATGTTCACACGCACTTAACAAATAAAATAAAACGTACTATATTAAAATTTACTCTATTAAATACATTACATTAGTTAGCCATTCAAAGTAATATAACAAAATTATAAATGCACTCGTCTATCAGCTTCATAAATTATCTGCAATTAAAACTGTAACACTAATAGAATCCCAGCCTTAATTATACATAATAAAATTAAACTAAAACCCATAAAATAACATTCAACCATCTTCAATAATCGATACGAGATATTATTAATTATTAATTCAATTATTAAAACAGTAATTAGCGGCGATATCAAAGATGTAATAAAAGAAATAGTTGTTATTATTATGATTGTAAAGTAGACTATATTTAAATGGAACATGACTCTATGCGAACACTCTTAATAGAAATGACAGGTAAAACTAATAAAAAAAACAGTTTAATTTGCGTGCGAGGAAAACGGAAGTATGTATGTGCGTTTTTTTGACAAAAACAACTACAAGATTTAGGAAGTTTAAAAAAACAATTTTATATCATATCTAGTGATTTTAAACGACTTGTGGCTTTAGATTAGCATGTTATTTTTTTTAACGGACGATATAAATAAGGCCTTCACAGCAATAAAAAGTTAAAAGTAGGAAAATTAATTCAACAAGACATCGAGAATATTAAAATGCCACACTAATAATATAGTAAATTAAAACACTGGACATTGATAACTTTACATTATTTTTTTATCCTACTTTACAGTTAAAGAATTTATGATAAAGTCATTTTCATAGTATTAACAGTTTGTTAACAATTATTAACGAAGATCACTTAATACACAGCTTAAATCAAATTATTATGTAAATATCCGACAATGAGTAGAAATATGCAGAAGCAAAAATGCATTATAACAATCTTGAAAGATCATAGAATCAGAGCTTCTGTATACATATAACACAATAGCTAACAAACAAGAAGAAGATTCAAATAAACTACTGCACATGGAACTCGTAATTCGTCCAATAGAAAGGGTGTTAGACTGATTCATTGGCTCGTGTTTATTGGCAGCCACTCAGTGCATAACTTTAACACTCTTTGGCAGAGACATGCTTTAGAGAAAACTGGACCCATGTTGTCCATACAAGAAGAGTATTGATCCAACTTTGTTTATAGAACTGTTTTATATTCTGTCTTAGTGGAACCAGAACTGGAACTGTACAGATTTGCCAGGAAATAGCGTGGTTCACATGACAAAAAAAAACATCCAACTGGCGCCAACCGGTGAGCTAAGCGTGGTGACTAAAATAACAGAGTCGTTAAAAATTGTCATTCGCTTATACGATTGGTGGTACAAACTAAACCTCCCGCATATTTGTCTACTTAATACCTCTAAGTACTGAGCTACGACTTCCTAAAACCATTCATTTTTTGTCACGAATTCTTCTAAACCAAATTGCCTTATTAAACTAAACTTTACCACGCTAAACTGGATCTTATCTCTCAATCGTTCAATTAAATATTGATATCGTAATTCATTAAAGAAAATATTTTTTCAATTACCCACATATGTTATGATTCAAACGCTATCTCGTGGTACAATCACGTTCAAAACCGTTTCATAAAGGATGTGAGAACAGCGCATAGTACCGAATATCAATCGGAACCGGTTGTATGAAGATTCTATCGTGTAGTCACTGATTAATTGCAACACATTAGAATCGGACGAATTAAATAGCTAAAAAATTTATCGAAATAAAGACGTCGTGATAATCTCAAGATAAAGTAGCGTACGGGAATTATCAGAGCGATCGGAGGGCATCGCATTGAAGCGGAAGATTGATAAATTGACAACATTTATCTGTGCGCGATTGTATCAAAATATTTTAGACCATCTTAGGGATAAGTGTCAGAGTGTAATGGAGGATTAGATCGGAAGCTTTGAGGGAAATAACGTGCTTTTGCAGCTTTATTGTGACTAGTCTAATAGGTTTAAAAAGATGAATGAATTTATAGATGACTTTGGAGGAGAAGTAGAAGAATGATAAGAGGACTGAGACATATCTCGATGATATAATCTGTTTCGATGAAAACTTGACTGTATTAGAGCGGTGACTATATAATTATCAATATCCTTCAATATAATCTACTCCTTTTGCACACATTTGAGTCTATACCAAATTTTACCAGATAACACGATACTATAAAAAAATATCAGTGCAAATCTTTGAGTTAGAAATGTAATAACGATAAATGCATTACATTACATAGCCGTTATTGTCCCACTGCTGGGCAAAGGCCTCTCTACTCTCTTTCCACCTCTCTCTGTCTAGAGCTTCCAAGGACCAATCTTTCAAGGATAAATGCATAGCTGATGTTAATTAAGCTTATTTATATGTAAAAAAGTCATAAAACATTTTACTACATTTTAATCGCTGTTAGAATTAAAACGATGTCGAATTAAGTCATTAAACCAATTCCATTAAATATAATATTGATACCTAAAAATAATACGATAATCGTATATCATAATTATGCAGTTATCAAAAAACCATTCGGTATTTGGCTAAGTACCTTGAAAGGCTAAAGACCTCAAGTATTTAACATAACATCACGCCTTTAATTCCCGAAGGGCTAGGCAGAGGTGTACACTCACATTTCGCCTTAAGTCCCATGTCATAGAGAGCGAGCATATTGCCATCAACCGGGCACAAATCCAGAATCCGGGCTGCTACTGAGTAATTCCCAATAACACTTTTCCCGACCCGGGAATCGAACTCAGGACCTCATGTTCAGCTGTAGTGCTTGCGACCACTAAACCAACAAGACAATCAAGTATTTTATAAAATTAAGTACGTTTTGATATCTAGAGGAAGATAGCTACGTAAAGGGTCTACACTAATAAATCTCGATTATGTAAATAAAGAGGAGGCTCATGCCCAGAAGTGGACTGTGGGCGATGAATATGGGCATAATAATGATGAAGTGTCACAAAATTATAATGTATTAGATCATGCCCATAACTCCTAAAGTGTTAATGAGATATGATTTGTAGATCCATAGTTTGTAGATAGAGTTAAAAGGTTGTATGTGATAGAAGGCAAGACAAGATATCTATGAATATATAGCTTATTAATAAGAGTACCTGAGCGACCAAGCTCTGCTCTTGTAAAATTAGAAAACACTTAATAGGATAATTCAAACTAATTCCGTGCTGTCACGATAGTACATACTAATTCCATGCTGCCATGTCATTATTCTAAGGTAGCCATCTTGTTCTAAACTTTGGGCGACCGAGCTCTGCTCGGGTGAAAATACGGAGAAAACGAATTTTCCCAGATATGAGACCTAGCTAGATCGATTTTTCGCCCCCGTAAACCCCTATATTGCATTTTTCATCGAAATCGTTAAAGCCAATTAATAGTATGTATAGGGTATTTGCACCTATTTCAAAGTGCAGTGAAGTAAAAGAAACAACGGTACAAAAAACTGAATCCTCTCTGAACCCACTATACTACAGACCACATAAACCGACCACTCCATGGGAATTCAATAAAACTAACTGTACCCATTATCGAAATGAATAATTTAGCCTCGCAAGATTTGCGCGCTTACTCATAACCCAGCTATAACTCCGCGGATATAAGTAGTCGTGTGTTACACCAGGTCACAGGTTCAAGTACCGATAAAGCGTAGATTCCGTTAAATAAGGAAATTTGTTGTAGTAATAGTAAATTTCGCGTCAGTGCTATCGTGGGGCTTAATGTTGAAATATATGTGTTATGTATTGGCGAGGATGAGTCCGCTGAGTGAATCGAGATTGCGTTTGGAATTGGAATTGACAATGTTGTTAAGGTATGTGTTGAGAATGGTATGGAAATATTTCAATGGTCGGGCTAGAAAGATTGATTATGGATGAAGCATATAAAAACACATTTGAAAACAACAGAAGAACAGTTAATATTACAATCTACTATATAAATGCCTGAGCTAAATCTCTAAACGATAATAATTTTATAGGTACAGATAATGAACTCTAGAATTTTCTAATAACTGATTCTATTCCTGTATTTAAAATTTAAGATATTAACTTCCAGAAGATAAATACCAAAAACACAATACAAGTTACTGCAGATTAAGTTTTACAATCACGTTAATCTCCACCGTCAACCCTAATGTGAACCAGTAGTTAACAGCATTTAGATATCATCATTAGCAGAATCGGAAACCTTAAATAAAGACAATTTAAATCCTCATCTAACTAAATGGTATTCCGCAAACACGTTTCTTCTCACAGATTAAATTCATAGTTACAAAACGGACTTAAGAAAAACCAGTTCCATCCCCAAAGGATTACTTCAAAGAAAGGATGACAAAAGACGTCACGTTTCCAATTGTTTATTTTGATCCTGATTAAAAACATCGTTAGTAGGAAATGGTGCGGTTTCATTATGAATGGTAATCTCTTTCTTTCTGTTTTGATGTTTAAATCAAATATTTGGGTCAGGTAAAGAACACGTGCTGGGTTTTTGAATAGGGATGTGGCAGTTTTTGAAATATTGCTGTGCGTTGCCAACTTTTTTGGTTTACTTGTAACTTGTAAGTCAACTGGGAATTCGGAGTGACAATGACGTTAAGGAGTTGGACTGGGTGACCAGTTTTGGGGATTATTTTTTGCTTGTGGTGGTTAGCAATATGAACAGTTCTTACGAACGTGTACGTCAAAACTGCACATTTTTTACGTGTTTGTCATCTAGTATTAAGTTATTTGATTATTATTCTTCTAATGTTGCTTCTAAAATATAACTTTAACTATAATCAATAATTTTATTTACACCAAAAATTCAAAAATTTCAGTCAATTATATTGCTATCATTAATGGCGTATTTACTATACCTATTGTTGTTGTTATGTCACTATGACAAATAGAGCGTTTGAAACTTATCAATCATAAATAATAATAAACTATGTTCCATAAATATAATGCATGAAATTTAGCATAAGTAATCGTAATTTTAATTTCTTTGCACTGTTTTCAAAGATTGCATGAAGTAAATCTTTTTATTTTATTAATGTTGTTTCATTTCAAGTCAGCAATTTACGTCCATCTACAAAAGCTAGATTAGGTAAAAGTGTATCTTTATTTCTGCTTTCCTTGCCTTTTTTTCTTGCTCGGTTTTCATCATCCCCCTTTTCATTGGATTCAGTCTTATACATAAAATACATCACCACTGAGCTATAAATAAAATTAATCGTAATATTTTATACATAACCTACCAAAATCCCTCCAAGGCCGGTATCCCATACGCTCATACATACTCTGCTGTGCCCATTAATCACGGTGTCGTTCATAAATCGCGGCGAGCTCCCTAAAGCATCGCGTATCGGATTAACAGCCAGTAACTGTCGTTCGTATCTCTACGGAAATGTGTTAATACTAACTGGGAATGCATGGTTTGGGGATCCGTGGAAAGGGGTTTTATTTCTTACAGGTTGTGACTAGTGCATAGGGTAGGACGCACAGTTTCGAAAATAATACACAATTTAGTTTTACTTTCAAGTGAGTCATTTTGTGTGTCCGCAACTGTATGTAGTTTAGATATTACGTACTAAAAAGTTTGTGTAATCAAACAATTTTTTTTAAATAATTTGTATGTTTAATATGCGTGAAAAATATATTTTATATTTTTTATATTGATGATTTTGGAAAGCATCTCTAAAAATGAGTGCAGTGAAACATTTCTGTGCAAAGTTGTGACGTTTCTAGAATGCGGTTATTTTAAGATCAATAATATTATCTAATTGTTACAATAACCTTTGCTTTGTATCATTAATTTTGCATTCAATTTCGTTAAATGTCGCAATATTGAAACACAAAACTAGATTACTAACACATATTCTAATATAAAACATCAATAATTTTGCATAAAAGATACATCTTTTTAAATAATTTGTCAATTTATTGTCTCAATTTGGGGATAAAGTATGGCATATTGTAATTTGTTGCTACTTATTTGTCTCAAAAATTGCTTTTAAGACTACCAATATGATTTTATTGACACTTAATAATGCACACGAGTAGAAAATAACGTAATATTTTGGCGCTATCATAATTATCATATTTATGTCTCACATTTAAGTCTGAAAAGTGAACTGTCTAGCTACTTTTGATGCTAAAACACAATCTGTTTCATCACTTTAGATCAATCAATCTGCCTAGCCTTTTCCCAACTATGTTGGGGTCGGCTTCTAGTCTAACCGGATGCAGCTGAATACCAGTATTTTACATGGAGCGACTGCCTATCTGACCTCCACAACCCAGTAACTGGGTAATACGATACCCCTTGGTCAGACTCTCGGGCTTCTGACGGCCAGTAACGACTGTAAAAGATCCACGAATGACAGCCGGGACCAACGGCTTAACGTGCTTTCCGAAGCACGGAGGAGTCTCGGTATGTAAAGATGGTCACCCATCCACAGACCAACCCCGGCAAGCGTAGCTTAACCGGATGAATCGACCCGTGCAGCTGTTATTAGCCACGAGCTCCTCCTCATCACTTTAGATAAAAAACACTTTTTCTTTTTAATATAAATTTTTCCCAGCGGTAACGACCGTGACTTACGAGTCGTAGGTCATAGATTCGAACCCTGACAGGCGCTTTACTTTGTGTCAATTATTTAATCACCACTGCTCTCAAAACGGTGGGAAGAAACCAACATTTCCTAGAATCAAAAATTTGAAAACATGTAACATCTACCAACCCGCACTGGGCCCGTGTGGTGGATTACGGCCCACTCACAGAGAAGAAGTCTGTGTCCCAGCAGTGGGAACATTATAGGCTGATTATGTTATGCTAAGTAATTTTTCTACAGAAGATGTGCTTCCTTTCAAATTGTCATTGACAAAAAAGCTGCTTCGTACTCAGTGAGTGGTGTAACTTTCAAGTATTTTTTGAATATTTTAATAACTTACATAACACTTAAGAAATTGTTCGTGAAAACCCACGAAACCACAAAAAATCTTACACTTCACCGTAAAAAAATAAAAACACCAAAAAATGGATACCGTTACCCAATACCTATACAGACATTATCTGTTATAACGACATATTAGGTACACTACCACAATAAATATACCAAGTACACCGACACCAATAAATTTATTGTAAAATTGAGATGTATAAAGATCTAATCTCGACCAAAAGATTTATGTACCAAATAGATTTATTAAAAAAAATGTCGTGTAAGGATTTAGTTTAAGTCGCTGCATGAGTTACTGGTACGGGTCAACATAGAAACTGGGCTATCTCCGTTTTGTTGTTTTTTTTTCGTTGATAGTACGTTTTTAATGTTTGTTTGTATTGGGATAGATAAGTTGTTTTCGGATCCGGTGTAACTTTTAAATGGAAGTGTTTCTTTAATTATAAGTTCTCAATGTATGATTGTATTGACGCGGTGCAGCATGTGCCAATTTTATAAGAATATAAATTATTAGAAATAAGCACACTATAAAATTGCTTGAAAAACTCATGGAAAGCTTTTCTACCCATACCCATTATTAACATTTTATTAACAAAATTGTGAAACCAGACATACCTAACCAACGCTTAAATCTTACCTCCATGAAAAGCTTGAGATAAACAATACATCTAAAAGTTCTACATACTTCGGTAAAAAGCAGGAATGAGTAAGAACAATGTATCACATCAAAAACCCCATCGAGTTCACGGATGTGAGTGGTCACAATACTCACAATATTGGCGATATGCCCGGTTTGCATCCTTAATACATTAAACATGAACCGCACAAGGAAATAAAATAGAAAATATGTCGATGCGTTATATTAATTGATTCAATACTTGATCATAATTCCGTAAATGTATAAAACTGTATGCAGCAAAACTTAGTATTCTTTGTCAGTGAGTTAGAGTTGTATATATGTCACCGTATAATTATGAACTTCGTTATTTTTATAATTTATCGGTATTATTTTTCCGTTAGATAATAAGCTATCGAAAAATTGTGAACTGAAACAAACCATTAACAATTTAATGCATAATTTTTCGATAGTTTATAATTTAACGGAAATAATACCAACAAATTGTAAACTGGTATCAAACTTGCTTACGACGTAACGCACCTTGCACTAATACTAAATAGCCTGCCTAGCTGCAACTTGGAAGTAGCGCTCGCCGCGCGCCGGCCGCGCTTCACCCAGTTCACAATCTTTTAACAGTTTATAATCTTACAGGAATAATATAGATAGATTATAAACTAACGGTTCTCAAAATCTTACGGTGACTTACAGCTACTGCATTACTCACGATTTCAAAATAAGTAGGTACTTTTGGTATACACTATACACACACAAAGATTGTAAAACTGATCATTTACTAAAAAAAAACATAGTCTAAACAGAAAAACAAAACACCAGAATGCCTCTTTAATATAATTTTGTCAAAAACACATACGACAAAAAAACAAGTTGTTTCTTCCAGGTCTCCAACCCGTTTCCCTAACGTAACGGTCTCAAGAAAAAAACTGTCAAAAAAAAGGTCCTGCCTGACGTCACGGGTACAAAGTAACGGACCATCCGACACGGGACTACCCTAGACAATAAAAAATGTTCACCGTTTGTAAAACTAACTGTCCATAATAGTCTCTAATAAAACAATTAATGTTAAATGGTCTCTGTTTTTGGGCGTGTTGCGCAAAATTTCTTTTCTGCGAATCGCATGTCGGTGTTTTGCAATTTTTTTACTTACACCTTTTTATTACTCGGTGTTTGTATAAATTTTAGGGTTGCAATTTTAAAATGGATCATCTTGTTTCTTTTGTTTTTTGGAACAGAAATATTGGGTAACAGTTTTATTAGTTTGTTAGTACAGTTAAAAGATACTGCTAATAAAAATGTCCTATTTTTTGCTAATGTTCATTACTTGTTTCGTTTACCTTTTTCGTATATTTAAGAAGTGCCTTGTCATTCTAAACAAGTGTAAAATCTTAATTAAAGAGCTTCATTGATTACATAACAATATTAATCAAATTGACTTGAAGAACTATTCCGGGTTAAGCTGAGCATTTCGCGATAAGTCAATGTGGTATAAATACATACATACATACATAACATCACGCCTTGTTTCCCCGAAGGGTTGGGCAGAGGTGTCCCTGTAGCAGGTACACCCACATTTCGCCAGTTATGTTTAAGTCCCATGTAATAGGGGGCGAGCCTATTGCCATCAACCGGGCACAAATCCAGACTCCGGGCTGCTACTAAGAAATTCCAGATAGAAAAACTCAATAAAAAATAAAGAAAAAGTATAGTAGTACAGTACAGTGCAGTGTAGTGTAGTAGTAGTGTAGTATTTAAAGTAATATAAATAATATCTGCTTGCACGTGCATTATGCTAAACAGTCATATAAATACTGAACTATGACAGATAACAGGTAAATACGCAGGTATTCATGTATGCTAAATAATAAGATTATTTTCAATAGTGCAGGTTTAAAATCAACATAATGACTGTGGGAGGTTACTTCGTTTGAAAGGGTAACGTTTGTGATGGATACTTACAGATATAAGTGTAAATTCGTTTTCGTGTCAAACAGTTGCTTTAAAAGGGTTTATCCTAAAAGTTGGCAACGTCGTAAATAGCTGTCAAATATTTCGCTATTTTGAATAATTTGGCAATATTAATGTATGGAATTAAGAAATGTGGCTAACTTGGGAACTCAAATGTTAATTATAAAATGCAATAATTAATATCGTAACACCGAATATTTAGTTATAGATGTAAAAAAAGTTTTTGGAAACTTTCCAAATGCCTTTTTTACACCTAAAACGGTTACAACATCAAATTCAGTGTTATAATTGCAATTCATTATTAATATTCTAGTTCGCTAGTTAGCCATATTTCTTATTTTCATACAGTACATTACATAACATCACGCCTTGTTTCCCCGAAGGGTTGAGCAGAGGTGTACCTGTAGCAGGTACACCCACATTTCGCCAGTTATGTTTAAGTCCCATGTAATAGGGGGCGAGCCTATTGCCATCAACCGGGCACAAATCCAGACTCCGGGCTGCTACTGAGAAATTCCAGATAGAAAAACCCAATAACACTTTGCCCGACCCGGGGATCGAACCCAGGACCCCATGCTCAGCAGTAGCGCTTGCGACCACTAGACCAACGAGGCAGTTTTTCCATACAGTAATATTGCCAAATTATTCAAAACAGCGAAATATTTGACATTTATTTGCGACGTTACCCAATTTCAGAATAAACGCTTTTAATACATTTCAGACTTACAGTCAACGGCACATCAGTACTTAGTAACTATTTGATATCGACAGTGCCTCTATATCTTATAAGGGCGATTTTCGTAGTGCTAATGTTATTATAGTTAGTGGTTGACTGTACAAATACCTTTATAGAAAGTAAAAGTGTTAAGGTAAAAACTTTGGTGAGAAATACCAGTTAATGTTTATTTATCATCATTTTCAGACCTCAAACTCTACGTCAACACAACAACTGCGTCGCACTGTAATTTCGGAAGAACAACCACAGCAGTGATAGCTTATTGGTGTGACCATCGGACTGCCAAGTCATAGGTCTTGAGTTCAAACCCAAGGCACGCACTTCGAACCTTTCAGATTCATGTGCGTATTGTATAATTATCACTAGCTTCAAAAACGGTGAAGGAAAACATCGTGAGGAAACCGGCATACTGGAGAGATATTTTTCGGCATCTGAAGCCAAGTCATAGGCCCATGGGCGGCATAAAAACTCTATCACCAGGTTAGTCACTAACCACAGGAAAAATAAAAGCCATCGAAAGGAAAGATCTCTACGATAACACGCTACAGCAAGAACCCGACTCTATTCTTTACACAAACTAAGAAAAATAACAACGAAACGAGCAGACTGAATATTGGTCAATATCCATACTAATATTATAAATACGAAAGTAATTCTGTCTGTCTATCTATTACCATTTTCACCTAAACCACTGAACCGATTGTTATGTTTGACAGATTTGCAGCCTGGGACCTGAAGAAGCTGGACTCGGACATAAATGCTACTTTTCATCCTGGATATTTGTATAAAAAATCATGAAATACAAAGTACACGTAGACGAAGTCACGGGCACAAAGCTAGTATTCAATATGTATACAGTGTGATTCTTCATAATGTGCACATATCGAAATAAGGGAATCTATGCTTAATTTTAACGACAGAAAAAATATTTAAAAATCTAAATATTTTTTTTATGGAATTAAAAAATAACAATACTGTGTAACTTTAAACTAAATCATCCATCGTGATGAAACAAACTCCATAATGATTGGAAATAATTAGGCGTCCTCATAAAATGAAAATTGTGGAAAAAACTACCCTCAATTGAAAATAAACATGCTTTTTTATCAAAAATCTGTAAAAAAAATCATAAATTTTTACAATAATTGTAAAATTTATAAATAAGATGGCAAGAGAAAAAAAATATTTTTATACAAAAAATTACAAAAACAAAACAAAAAAATTTTTTTTTTAAATATTTATTTCGTCGATAAAATTAAGCATAGATACCCTCATTTTGATATGTGAACATTATAAAGAATCACACTGTAGATATTTCAACAATTAGTAAGTAGATTTGACCACAGTCACCACGATTACCACAAGAATTGCTGAATTGCATTAAGTTTAAAAAAGAGTAATCTAACAATCTACCCATCGCGCGCGCTAAGTGTCATCAACACAGAAAAACCTAAGTCACTTTTACCTATAGGTACCTGTTTACTTACTTATATTTTACCGCGAATACGCTGTCTTACCTTCGTCAGAACAAAGTCCAGTTCAACTTTAATTTGAGAGCGTTTTTTTACAGAAAGTGGGCAACGTCGCAAATAGATATCAAATATTTCACTGTTTTGATTTATTTGGCAATATAACTGTATGGAAATAAGAAATATGGCTAACTAGTGAACTAAAACATTGATTATGAAATACAATCATTAACATCGTAAAACCGAATATTTAGTTTTAGATGCCAAATGCCTTTTTTTCACCTAAAACGGTTACAACATAAAATTCAGTGTTATAATTGCAATTCATTATTAATATCCTAGTTCACTAGTTAGCCATATTTCTTATTTCCATACAGTAATATTGCCAAATTAATCAAAACAGTGAAAAATTTGACAGCTATTTGCGACGTTGCCCACTTTCTGTATAAACGCTCTGAAGAATGCTAAAACGTTAATTTGTACAAGATCATTATTTCTATCACAATGATGATTAATTACTGACGGCCTCATTGTTCTAATGGTCGTAAGCGCTATTAATAAGCATAAGGTCCTGAATTCGATTCCCGGGTCGGGCAAAGTGTTTTTGAGATTTTCCATCAGGAATTTCTCAGTAGCAGCCCAGAGTCTGGATTTGTGCCCGGTTGATGGCAATAGGCTCGCCCCCTATTATTTGGAACTTAAACATAACTGGCGAAATGTTGATGGTAGGTACACGTCTGCCTCAACAAAAAGAAAAAAAAATTCGCCATTTTTTTTTTCAATGGGGAATTTTACCTGGTTATTTGCATGGGGCGCGAGCGGCCGTCATTTAGTGGGTGTCTACAAGTCATATCATGACTTATGACTTCATTTAAAAAAAAAATGGATTTGGGGTAATTTTTAACCGACTTCCAAAAGGAGGAGGTTCTCAATTCAACTGTATGTTCTTTTTTTTTTTGTTTTTTACGCGATAACTCGCCCAATTATGAATTGATTTTAATGATTCTTTTTTTGTTTGGTAGGTAATACTTCAGAAGTGGTCCCATATAAATTTTAATAACTTTGCTTAGGTAGTTTTTCAGTTAGCTTCAATAATACGTATTTTTTCCCACTTAGTATGTGGATGATATGTTATGTTAAGTTCCTCTCACTGTTATTTACATAGCAGGTAGTGGTATTCGAATTTGGGTGGGGTAAATACCACAGCTAAAAAGTGAAAATAACTTTTATTTTAAATATACTTTTTGAAAATGTTATTGCAGTACTTATGTGTCCATTTCGGATCAGATAGGGTTTTTTTACATATTGTGTATAGACAGTTGTCTTTTATAAACATTCGGGATAAAAAAAAAATATTACATCATGATCTTACTGCAAAATCGATTACCTCATAACAAGGAAAACGATGAGCAAAACAAACGAATAACTAACCCGATTAAGAATCGCTACGAGAATCGATGATTACAAACGGTTACATCTACAAAGAAACATCCTAAGACTCTTATCTTATAATCAGAAAGATGTTAGTTTACCAGTACTTTGGCAACGCAAGGAAACAACCTAGGGACACATGTAAGATGGATTAAAATGAATGCCAAATTATTATAATTATCATAATCAACATCCAACATGTATCGTTGATTGTTTAACCAACCCAAAACATGTAATGAGCCTATTTGTGTCTACACTTTTTAATACACATATAAAAAGCTAACGCGGAAAAGTGAAAAGTATACCAACTTAAAATCGTAAACTTTTAGTCAACATAACTTTTGAAAAATGATAAAATAGCGCGGGAGTTGAATCTAAAATAAACGGTCGGAATTCGAATGCCGGAATCGCGTCGGTAAGCAAAACGGGAATAAGTAACGAAAAGTTTTTTTTGTTAACTTTTTAATTACAATTTGCAGCCTACGTTTGTTTCATTAAAAAAAATTGCAACAGTTGTTGAAGGTTTTTTAAAAGCTTTTTATTGACAAAAGAAAGTTTTATTACGGTAAGGTTCGTTAAAGGAGCGACTTTGTTAAGATTTAGTTCATTTTTAAGTAATGTTTACACCGTTTTATTTGAAGGGTTCCTGTTAAATGATTTGCACGTTGTGAAATAAAATATTCAATAGAATAAGTATATCTTATCAGTTAAAACTATAACCGATTATTCTAGAAAAATATACGTTAACTTTAATTGTTCAATAACTCCAAAAAACTTGAATTAATTGCAACATAATTTGAACGATTAAAAAAATTTATAAAATAAAGAAACCATTAATTTTTTAACAACAAAGACCCAGGTTTTGTGTTATTTTATTACATATCGTAGGGCCATTCAAGTCACATTGACTGTTAGAAGAGGACAAATTTTAAAGATAAACATGAAATAGTCGAACCTCATTGTTTTTACTAGTGTCAGTATATACAGTGATTGCAAGACATTAAATAATTACACACTCGCATTAAAAACAAAAACGCATATGTTATATTTAAAAGGCGACGCGACGCATTAAACTGTGGAGTTACGATTATCGCGCCGCGATCTATAACGTCGCGTATCGTTTTATTAATCGCAGTACGAGGCTCGGGCGCAGTGGCAAAGTTCACGCGATCCCACCAAACCGTACCTATGGACCGGTAACGCACCGGTAATAGAGAAGGAGACGCAAGCATTCCCAATCACACACGCCAGACAAGGATAGCACGAGAGATAGATGTTGCGTTAGAAGTTAGCCACGCCCCCACAGCGTTCGAAGCTCTGAGTCCACCTCCGTGAGCATTCGTGCGCGCGCGCCGCTCCAGCTACACGCCACCGTGTTCGAAAATTTTTGAATTTCGATAATGAAATCGGCCGCGCGATTTCAATCCCGTCAATAGAAGATGCCAGTGTTTCGCTCAAAATTTATTTTTAGAGCAGGGTTTAACAAAGACTGTTATAAAAAAACTGTTAAAATGATGTGTCAATAGCAAAGACAATAAACGTAGCAGTGCGGTAGTTGCATCGTCGCGTTTTCAGTTTGCGTTTTCAGTTATACGTCAGATGTAAATTGGACGCGGCGACATTTCGTTTGTTTGTTTTCATCGAAAGTGACTGGACTGTGACATTTGAAATCGATAGTATACGTAATTGAAGTAGCACGTATGCGGGTCGCCTTAGTGAATTTTTTATTGACTTAAAAAATTGAGAGCAAAATATTTTTATTGTGAAGTGACAGTGGGATTTTTCGGAAAACTGCGGCCTTCTGATATTGTGCACACACCAAAGATATTAAGGTAAGCGGTGTTTACTTAAAATATTTTAGCGTTAGTCCAAATAGGCTAGATAAATGTTAGGTGTCTAAATAATTTATTCTCATCCGTTTAGATACTAAATGAACATTCAAATATTTAGACAATAGAATACAAATCGAAATCAATACATACCCCATGTAAAATCAATAATTTATTGTCAGTGAAAATAGAAATAAAACTGAAATAATTAATTTTGAACATGTATGCCAGTTTCACACGCGAGCGGTATTCTGTTCGGGAAACTCCCTACAAAAGACATAAACGGGCGCACAGGCACAATACATTTTCCCAGTACATTGAGAATTTCAAAATTACAGCTACAAAAAATTGTTAATTATTTCATTATTTCCACAGATTATTGATAAAAATAGTTTTTTAGCGCACTCTCCGAAAATTTTGAAACACATTTTTGTCGATAAAGTCGTAGATAAACATTGCATGTAAGTGCAAAATAGCCTTTTAGTGAAGCAAACCACTTTGTGACTATTTCGAACTTTGTGGAATTTTGTGAATCATTTTTCGAGTGTTAATAATTTAAGGGCATTATGTAACTTATCGACATTAAATTGACACGAAAAATATAAAAGTATCTAATACTAAATGGAGAGGTTTCCTAGATTTTTTTTTCCAAATACAGAATTAAATATAACTTCGAACTAAACAAACAGACAAAATACATAAATATTGAATGAAGTTCAATTTAATGAAAAGAGGCGTTTAATTCTAAAATGAGATTCATTGCAACCACGCCTCCCGCAAATTGAACATGTTATCATACAAATAACTCTATGATTATTCCTAAAAATAACATGATTTATTTATTCTTTACTATTAATATTAACTATAAGTCAATAGGTAATTATTCTGATTAAAGATGCAGAAATGCAGACACTACAAATTCTGTTATCTCAAATATTTAAATGTCACATTGCGATTCTATAAATTATCTATTTCTTATCGTTTATTATTAAGTGAAGTGTGAACCTGACACTATTATTTGAATCTACTATTAATAATTGACTATACGAATAATTGGAACTAATAATAGCGTTTGTCACTATTTTGAAAGCGTTTATGTCTTTTGTACTGAGAACACTTAAACTGTAAAAATGCAATTATCACTTCATTTAAATAGTCCTCAACCAAATAGGGCTTATTAAATCAAGCTTGATAGGTCTAGTAAATTATAAATATAGCGTGTTTATTATTACAATTACATTCAAATCACACTTATTTAAGAAATAAGGAAAACTGCCTGAAATCATTAGTAGAGTGCGTCGGCGCGCGCCGAAAACTAAATGCTTAGCCGTGGTTTTCTTCCAGCGTCAAACATCGCATAATATAACTAAAGCTAAAAGGTATAAATATGTACCTATAACTTCATAAAATCACGCCTGTTCCAAGGGTTAAGCAGAGGTGCACCTTTAACACACCCACATTTCGCCAGTTATGTTTAAGTCCCATGTAATAGGGCGCGAGTCTATTGCCATCAACTGAGCACAAATCCAGGCATATATGTACACGTATTTGGTATATCATAATCTCTCCAGCGTTTTCATGGCTGTCGATCGATTTTGAATTTAATGAGATGTGACTTCAAGTGACTGAACTTTCATAAGCGCAGTGAGAGTACCTTTAAAGGCATCCCTCTGACTAATTTATCTTTACGACTCATTCTTGGACAAGATCTTTAAATCCGCTGTTTAAAATTGATGTTTTGAAGAAGGAGAGAGAGCTAATCGAACAAAAAGCTTTAGTAGATATAATCGCTTAAAAGATTAGCACGAATAAGTTAAATCTGCCTTCTTTAAGTACATAATCTTCTAAGCTACGGAGTACTTAGTTACTTCTAAGATATCTATTGAATTCAAATTCACAGTAACTCTAGTATTGTTTAACTAAATTACATAAAGACTTGTCACATGGCATACGAAAACGAAAATAGTGCTAAAATTATCACATTCCAAAAAGTCATCCATATAAAAGTATTATGCGCACTATAAATCTACATACCTTTTAATTTGCACCTCATCTGCTACTATAAGAACTATAAGATATAAAAATTAGACTACATCCGTGAATGTCCGTGATTCTTGACCGATGCATGACCGATGACACTTGAAGTCACATATCATTCTTGATTGTAACACCTATTTCTTGTATCACATTAATTTAAAAACCAACAAAAAAGCTGCTAGTTTTCATAGCTACAAAAACGTTAATATAGTCTGCATTTATAATAAACTATTTACGGATGTCTAAGCTGCATCAAGTTTAATACAGAAAATAGGATATGTAGATATGATAAGTACCGCGTAGGGGATGCCCATTGGTACAGTCAGAATGTCACTATACATTGCAAGCACTATAATCGCACTATGGCGCTTGTAACGGGTAAGAATCACGAGGATGGATAGAACAGATAACAAAATGCGATCAAAATCCATTCCCAGATCATCGTGATTATTGCAATTTCCATCTTGTCCGTTAATTGTATCGACAATTTCAACTGTTCAGCATTGCACGATTGTGGGTTAAATATATAGGTTCCGGAAACGCCTTTAACCTTTTCAACAATTGTGCTTACCTGAAACAAATAAAAAAATGTTAGCGAACTCTTATCGGAGAAATACAGTTGTATTTAGAGATTTTCTATGAAAATATGTCTAGTTCTCAAATTATTCATTGTTAGTGTATAAATTATTACATCGTGACTTATTTCTCCGCGATAGATCTAAAACATTTCTTCTATTATTTCCTAAAATTGAAAAATTTGTCAGTACATCGTAGGTATTTCATACCTTGCGCTAACATCATGTGTGACAAATATAGTGTGTCAGTGATAACATTGGACACAGCACATACCATATACAAATATTAAATGTACCTTTATATTGCACCTAATTATAATTTACTAGATATTTATTGCAAAAAGCGAAATACTTAGAAACTGATGAGACTAGCGCTGCCATCTGTCGGTAACTATAGCAAACATTATCGATGCTCGACCAATGCAAATGCTAGATGTAGCTACGAATGCTTTAACGAAAGCTCTTGCAACTGAGTATTGTTTGTTACTCGGCTTAGCCCATGATGAGTAGTTTTTTCAGTTTAATAAAATTATACCTATTTTACTTGTGTAGGTAAACAGTATCCGTTATTAGACGGATTTTTTTATGATAGATATAGATAGTACAATAAATTTTCTAATGATACTAGCTTTGTGTTTTAACTTTTTAACCTAAAGAAATGTGACTCGCATTTATCTTCTATGATCATCTATATCTGATTAATAATAAAATGCATCATTATCACTCGAAAATAATTGGCTCCATAATTGGCTAACTCAAATGTAGGCTCTAAAAATAAGCCAATTACCGCAACCATGATACGCAACACACTCATCAAACACACATCTATCAATTTCGCAGATCCACACAAACACGCACAAAAACCCCTATCAATCTCCAATCAATCAAATAACCCAACCGATTGATTCAAACATGAAACAATCATGTGAAAATCAAACGAAACATTACCTGTGCGTATCAGCATCAACAGCGATCTATCATACTGACCTCGTTGAAAAATCGAAATTCTATTGAACAATTGACCATTATGCTTATAATAAAGTGTTATTAAAAAAAAATAGCGACTAATGAGTGAGACAATGCCGTCGCCGTGGGAAATGGTCCCACGGTTGGTACAAGAACATAAGGTCTGTCCTGCGACACGTAATAGCTTACGTACAATGAACAATGACAATTGTCTGAGTGGTCCTCTATGTGTTGAATCGATTTAACGTATTATTTAATTGGGTCATTGGTTATTTTATTAAATCATATGTAGCTGGTGTTAGTCACGCACAGGGCCGCTAAGAGGTAGGTTGCTTCACATAGTGCGGCTCTTGTAACAGTTCGAACCCTGACAGGCGCTTTACTTTGTGTAAATTATTTCATCACCACTGATCTCAAAACGGTGACAGAAAGCATCGTGAGGAGGGCATGTCCTAGAATCAAAAATTCAAAGACATGTGACATCTACCAACCCGCACTGGGCCCGCGTGGTTGATTACGGTCCACTCCCTCTCACTGAGAGGAGGCCTGTGTCCCAGCAGTGGGAACATTATAGGCTGATTATGCATGTAGTATTTTAAATCTGCGCTAGATTTGTCTTATAGTTAACGTTCGTCCCTATCTTCCTACGGACTGCTAAGTAATGGCCTAACTTGAAAGAGGTACTACTTGGACTATGTACAGCTGTGGATAATACGCTGAATTAATTTTAACAATTTCCTTTCATGAAAACCTCTTTTAATTTTTCTTTTTCAAAGTCGACTTTAGAACCTCAACTAACTTGATACTTTTAAAAAACCAGAACAATGCTCTATTAATGATAAATTATTTTTATTTCTATGTAACCCACCACCATCGTCGTCTACAGCCAATTGCAGTGCTGGACGAAGGCCTCTCTCGAAATGGAGGTACTTAATTTGATTTACTTACATTTTTCAATATCCTTTTCGTTTTAAAATACTTTATTTTTTGTAAATAATATTTAGGAAACTGTACGGATATGTGAATTTTAATGTTAAATAGAAATTAATTTTGATTTGATGACCATGCCTTTTTATTAATATTAATCACATCTTCACAAAATTTTAAAAATTTTATTGTAACTCATTTAGCGATCATCTTTGGTTATTAAATAATACATCACCATTTATAGTTAAAATGCCTTTTTCATACGAAATCAACAACATTACATAACACAATATAATAAATTAAAAGGTTAACCAATCACACTAAAGTAGGTTGCTGCCACCCATATCATCTGCCGTCGGTTGATCGGTTGCGTGGTTAACCCAACCACACCCAAGTAGGTTGCTGTTGTTAACCATATCGTATGCCGCCGGTTGGTTGCGTGTCGACAATCCACAATGCAACTCTTGCCATCGACAATTTTATGCAACATAATTATTACAAATCGACCTATTATCTGCACAGCCCAACTCTGCATATGATTTAACAGTTTCACTTCTTAGGTCAAACTCACGATAGTGTAATTAGTTTAATATTTTATAGAAGAAAACATAAATTAATTTCCAGTTCTTTGCTGAGAAATAATGTCGTTGAAGTAATTTGAGCAATTACAAAATGTCGATTAAAAATTACCGTGACAATTACTGCAAGAAAAAACGAAGTAAAAACTTTCCTCGGTAAATTCAGAACACATGCAAGAAAATGCAGTTCTATTGTTTCAAGATTGGGGATAATTGGTTAGGTCAATATTAGCAACACTTGAACTAAGTAAACAATTTACGTAGAAAAAGAAAATCATTCAACCAATTTTCTTCACCAAGACAGTTCTACGAAAAATCAACCAGAACCATTGTTATGTCCCTTACTCTAACCTTTTGTCCTTGTCTGTCAAACTGACAGAAAGATAATTCATCAAAAAAACTCGGTTAAATACCCAGAAATCAGTTCAGAAGTATCTCTGTAAGTGTTTCCAAACGTCGCGCGCTAACGATTTAAACTCTTTTCAAATCCTAATTGTTCAAGTGTCGAATTATCGGTTGCCCAACAACCATTGGTTGGCAGAAGTCGCGTTTTGGCTGTCGCAACCATCGTCGTTGACTTTCGGTTAGGAAATTGGAGAGCATTTAAAAACGTATTAGTATTTTGGGAGAGTTTGGAGCTTAAGGTTTTATATTGGTTGGGCATTATTTGGAAGTAAAGCAAATTATTAGCTCTGATAGATAAAGTTACTTGTGCTTCTCTGAAAAATTTGGTCACAACTAACAGAAACTGAACCTTCTTCTGATAGGGAGGAAAGCAATCACTCACTGAGATGTCAAATTACATTGAAACACAAGCAACTATTCATTGATAGAGTAAAATTAGTAAGTAGCCAGATGCAAGAAACTGGTAAATTCGCAATAAATACAAGAAAATGCGTTGCTTATTTAATTATCTGTCGTTTTGATCAACTTTTTGGATCATGCGTAGTAATTAAGTGAATAACATTAATTGCGGCTTTCAGTGGATAAGACAATTAAACGGCAGTTTTTTTCACATATTGTTGAAACAATTAAGTCCTTAAATACGTAACTAAAGACACATCGCCTGCCAATCACCAATGAAGCAGTAGTCGCTTCCACGACGTTCAAAGGGATGTTTTTGCTCCCCCGGCACTTCTGCTTATCCGCTTTATAAGTAGATGGCGTAAACAACAGCCGGTACTTGTTGATTCCGTCATTCCGCCACTAAGCGACGCCATTGGTGACAAAAAAACTGTATAATTACTTGATCTCCTTTCATTCAAGTGGACCGCTTTGCTCTTATAAGGCGCATTAATTAAACTGCACTAGTATTATGAAAAAATAGGTGTTTTTACCCTTACGTCGGTGGACCGTTTGATCTGAAAATGGATGCTAGGAATATTGAACTCTAAATGTTAAAGTATTGGGTTGGTTGTTGGGTGTAGGGTGAAATTCTGTAGGTTTTTGTGATAACACCAGTAGGGCTACATAAATATAACTTATATCTTTATATTCTGAAGTTCACCGACAATTTATATTATAAAATAATTAAGTTGACTTTTATTTTTTATGTGAGTAATTGTCAATTTTATTAGTTTTTTCGAAAAGGAGCAAGATGTGTGAATTTTTAATTAGTTTAACTGACAAAATTATTCATATTCATAGCTCTGTCTTAATTGCAAATCGTTTAAAAAGTACAAGTCTGGTGTAATGATTAAAAACTGTTGCTTATCAGACCGCGTAAGTCACTAATCAACTGATTGGAATTAGCTATAGCAATCTTTGCTACGTAATTGTATTTTGACCAACATTTTGGCTCCCTATT
Source organism: Agrochola lychnidis (assembly GCA_963680765.1). NCBI lineage: Eukaryota > Metazoa > Arthropoda > Insecta > Lepidoptera > Noctuidae > Agrochola > Agrochola lychnidis. The sequence goes on from OY796866.1 coordinate 23,567,286, forward strand.
AAGTCTTCTTAAAATTCATTTAAATTATTTACTTAACAAAAGAAAACGTTTTATCGAGAAAAAATGTTTTAATGATGGTCTGCAACATTGTAATTTAACTATTAGCAAAAAAATATCATCAGCAACCATCAACAAGCTAAATGGTTAATGTACTTTCACAGTAAAAAAGATAATACACTAAAATACTTAAATATATCCTAAATAATTAATTAGCAAACTCAAACTCAAACCATTTATTTCAATTAAAGCATTTACAGGCACTTTTGAATTGTCAAAGAGTCGGTCAGCTAGTCAGAAAGTTGAAGCTAGTTGCCCATTCCAAAACGTAGATCTCTATGGAGAAGAACGGGCAAGAAACTCCAAGGACACTGTTTTTAATAAAGATAATATTACAAAATCCTGGGTACATTATTCTTGTTGCTTCTATATGTGAGAACAATGTACAAAAAATAATCAAAGCAATTGAAAATATAAGATTAAAAATAAGCCCTGGCAGATAAGAGATGACCAGTCTCAACTGACGGCGCCCGCTCACGAACATGACGCGTGGATCAGCACCATCCAGCTCAACCATTTTGTAGGGAACCGAATGATCCAACACACTCGCCACCATCAGTGAGACATTTAAGTGAGCATGATATACTCTCAACTGCCATGCTCTTTCAAGTCAACATACATCTTAATAACATAATAAACGGCTCTATGATACTCACACTTACAATAATTTAAAAAAAATGCTTCTAAATTATACAAAACTATAGTTTGCAATGTATTTAAGAGATTAATAGAATTTTACTACTAGTATTCAACAATTTACTTGATAAAATAAAAAATAAACATTAAGTCATTAAGTTAGCAATTATAAAGTGCAAAAGATACATGAGAAAATTAACTGGGCGACCTTATAGTGCATGTAACAGAAAAGCTGCAACTGGCTCTAAGTATCAAAATTGTCTCAATAGTGTAGTCCACTGCTAGACATCAGCATATTCCTAATTGCAACTAGCGTTTAAAACACTCGATGCTCTTCCTGTCTTTAAAGGCATTACAATTCTTATGCACGAATAAATTCATCTTACATAATAATATCTGAACCAAACACAAGCTCTTCGCCTATAACCTAGGCGAATCTACCGCGTTGTCTTTACCAGGCCAGTCCACATATTCTTATTCGTCTGCACATCTTAAGCCGGGTCTCCTGCGCGTGTTTTTTCGAAACATTACACAAAAACCTTACACATAAACATTTATTTTCATACAAAACGTCGTGTTTGCATAGACAAATGTGTTTGGCCACACCTCTTTGTTGCGATGTTTTTGTGTAAAAACACGCGCAGGAGACTCGGCTTTATTTCACCTCTATCAGACTACTCACATTTCTAAATCTAAACATTACCAAACACAAGCTCTTCGCCTATAACCTAGGCGAATCTACTGCGTTGTCCTTACTAGGCCAGTCCACATATTCTCATCCGTATGCACATCTTAATTCACCTCTGTCAAACTACTCGCATTTCTGAACATTCCCAAACACAAGCTCTTCGCCTATTACCTAGGCTAATCTGCTGCGTTGTCCTTCCCAGGCCAGTCCAGTTCCCACGCAGGCGTAATGCCACCTAATGGATACAAGCATCATAATCGCGGAACTAGCGACCCGTGTACATGCGCCGCCGGATCGCCGAAGGGCGACCGGAGAAGTGGGAAATGCATGAAAAATGGCTAAGTTTAAAAGGAGTGTTTTGACTTTGTTTTTAAAACTTGGCAGGGAATAAAAACAGATAAAAGGTCTATCCAAAGGTTGTCTGGTAGATATCGCTATAAGTAATAAGATGTGTGAATATTGTACCTGAATATTGACAGTTAATATGTAAATGAGCTTTGTAACATTTTGGTGTACAATAAAATAAACCATATCTATCTACAAGCAGAAAATTTTTAATTTGTATTTTTCTCTTGGTTCTAGTATGTCGTTGTGAAAAGGTTAGCCAATCGGCAAGATTTTTAGAGTTGTTAGTATTCAGAAAGCGCCGGAATAAATTGGGAAGCGTCACTCGTAAAATCTCTTTAAATGCACTTCAATTGATTTTACGAATGTAATAGCCAGTTGGCACATAATAATATATAAAACTAGCTTCTGCCCGCGACTTCCGTCCGCGTGGAAGTCAACTATACCGTAAAGCATTTCCTATGGCACTTGGCCGCAGTGTTAGTACCTTTCTATCAGTGATTTTTTTTATAATCAGATCAGTATTACCTCTTACAAACTGACAAACAATTCTCTAAGTTTACATTTATAATTTGGCGACGTTTTCTCTAATCGTTTTTGTGCTATTATTTCACATGTCAAACACATAAAAAGAACAGGATCGCTCAAATGCTCGGGTCTCCGGTAAATTCTCCCCGTAAATCGAGTGTATAAGCTCCCTAACAAAACAAAGAGTACGTGCACATTGCGTGTGTGATTTACTTTCCGTTTCGTATGAAGTACTGCAAGCAATTTTATATTATTTTTAGATTTTATGCAATTCTTGGATATTTATGTGACATTATGGCAAGAAATGTACCATGACTGAGTAAAATTACTAAATAATTAACGAAAAATTAGCGAGTCGCCTATTTCACCTGAAAGGACTAAAACAACAATAAAATTGTACAATTATTTTATTTTATTTTGCTTTGAAATTAACAGATAGTTGATTACCAAACATAGGCCTAACTCTTCGACTATAACAGACTTGCCCTGAAATCATGAAAACAAAAACCTTTAAAACTACCATACAACGTGATAACCTGACCAGTTACGTTAAAAAATATACCTTAGTTAGTTTATGATGAGACAATTCTCCTGAAAAACGGAACAAACCTTTATATCGACGTGTGGACATAGCCAATAAATCGCGTACCGTTAGCAGCCACGACACACCCGAACAGATAGACAGACATAGGTACAACTTCATTCGGGCAAAATCGTGAGCGCTCGGAACCACTCGGCCTCGATGTTACATCGCGCGCCGTTTTCGGTACACCTCTAGGGATGTTGACGGTTTTTTTGAAGCGGTTGTTTTGGGATTTTCTATTAACTTTATCCGTATATAAAAAAACCATAAAATCGACAATCCCACATCCCACTTACTCTACTTAGATAGAACCAATGCGAAAATTGGTCTCTTTTGTATTTGTTGGGAGACAAACTAACAGGATTGTTTCCTGAATCAGAAAAAAAATTATAATAAAAGACATTTGCTATACATTCGGTGTAACTCTTGAAAAAATTAACACAAAAAATACTAAAAATGTAGAGAAACGTAATTATTTTTCAAAACCACAATAATTTCTCAAATACCAAACCATTTTCGGATAAACCGAGTACATCCCTATCCCTACACTCTGTCGCATTGATTGTCGTATTGGCTACAGATGGCGCCCTTGTTTATGTACAGGAAGGTATATTTTATTGGGATTTCGTGACGTATCCGCAATATTCGGATTTGTGTCGATTGTAGCCGCCTTCAAGGGAATGTCAAGGAATCACGATCGATTTGCTTTAATGCTTTACTTGCTCTTGATCCGATGTTACTATCACCGTATGTAGAGGTAATGTAAATGTAATCTGTAACATTTCTTATGTTACTTCTTGTATTATTATTTATCTTCACTAATAATATAAAAGAAAAGATTTGTATTTATCTATCACATAATTTATCTGCCATTGCTTCATTTTTGATTCTTTTTAACTATTGTGGTTTAATAATTTTATTCTAGGTGCATCGTCTTCACATATATATATTATTTATAAAATATTGTAAAACATTTTAAAAAAGTAAAAGCGCTTTCAAGATCCGAGTTCAATCCGAATTGGTAATGTTCTATATTCAAACGGACCGATTCGGATCTAGTGCGCAACCCTTCATATAAAAAGTACTATGGCTACTTCGGACCGACATTTTTCTGATTCGGATCGGATGTAGTGCGAAACCGCTCTAAGGTTGAAATTTCTTGTCCATTCTTCTCCATACGAAAACTACCTTTTGGAAGGGGCGACTAGAATCAATTCTATTTTTTTGTAAATTTTTACGTTCAAATATGCCTTATAAGGGCTATTTGAAATAAATGATTTGACTTTGACTTTTTACTTTATTTTTGTTTGTAATGAATACACTCAAAATCTACTAGACCGATTTAAAAAATTGTTTCACCAGTAGATAGGCTATAATTTATAAAGATATCACGCGAGTGAAACCGCTAGCGGAAGCTAGTTAGCAAGTACTTACAACTATGCCCCACAAAACCGTTTTCATGGTTTTTCTGTGGGAACGGATCATACAAAAAGTAAAGTTGTGAATGATTATTTATGTAACTTCTTTAAAATATAATATACCCATTATTTAATAGGCACAATGGCCAGCAGCTAAACTTGAGTTTTCCAACTACATAAACAATGGCTGTTTATTATAATAGGATAGTATAAGACGTAAAAGAATTGTGAAAATACAAATTTCAGTGCAGTAAGCAGAAATAATTTCCAATCATAAACACGTAGATAAAGATAAGATAAAGATCATTTATTTGTCCAAAAGATGAGTATACACACACATGGCATGCAAGATGTTACAATTAAATTATATCACAGTCATGTTTTGCCTTGACTGACGGCGTACAAATATAAATAGGTAGGTTATTACATTTAATCAATTAATTATAAACTTATTCATTATTATTAACAGTCCAAATTAGAATTTAAAAATTTAAATGTACTACAGAATAATGTCAACAACTCTTAATATTTTAATAAAAATGAGTCAATTTAATGTCAAAGTAATTAGAAATAACACAATTACAAGAATTAGATTAATTTATCATTCAGAAATTCGTCAGTGCTGTAATAAGCTTTCTTTAACAGAAGGCTTTTCAACCTACTTCTTAATTTTTCCGTTGGATATTCCCTCCAAGATTTTGGCAACGTATTATAAAGGATTGGTGCCATACATATTATACTTTTACGCAATAGAGCTGTCCTGGATCTAGGAATGCAAAGTTTGCTATTGTCGCGTCTATTCCGAAAAATTTTATCTGATAATAGGGGGAATAGGTGTGGGTTCGATTTGACAGATATAATAGTCTCTAAAATGTACATAGATGGAAGGGTTAAAATTTTATATTTTTGAAAAAAGGTTTGCAGCTCTCAGTAACATGAAGTCCAAACATAGTTCTGAGGCACCTCTTTTGGGTTTTAAAAATGATATCCTTGTTTGTGGAATTACCCCAAAAAATTACTCCGTACCTTAAGTTCGAGGACACTAAGCCGTGATAGGCGGCAGTTAGCAACGCATCAACATTTAACATTGGGGTTAATTTGTAGATAAACGAATTAATAACTTAGATGTTTAAACCCGGAAAATCATAACTGTCTTGACATTAAATCTAAGTAACACGTTAATGTAATTGCCAAATAAAACCAAAAACAATAAAAGAAAATCTAACTGCAAAGACAATATAACTAGGAAATCCAATCTTAAACTAACTGTTGCCGTCAACAGAACTTAAGTAATTATAGACATATTAACAAGCTAAGTATCGCTAGCCACTGTATTAAAATATTAATTTCACTCGTCAGAAATTAAAATTAATTGTAGTGTCTTTAGGAGCAGCGGACATGGGACGTAAAGATCTATGGCTGCTGTAGCTCGCGGTTTGTTGCTTGTAACAATAGAATTAGTAGATTTTGAAATTGCCTTCTGTTTACTGATTTGTAGGTAACTTTGAAACACTAGTATTTAAATTACTAGCATGGATACAATGGTGCCGATTCCCTTGTTCACAAACTAAACTAAATTTAAGTTCAGTGCATCTTTTTCTTTCTATTTCATTAAGAAAAGGACAGAAGATAAATTTTAGTTTAGTCCTGTCAAATTAATCAGCGCCTGTCACTCTCCATACAAGTTTAGACGTGATTAAAAACTTGCCAACTAAAATTATGTCAATTTACGTCAAGCGCTGATTAATTTGACAGGACTAAACTAAAATTTATCTTCTGTCCTTTTCTTAATGAAATAGAAAGAAAAAGATGCACTGAACTTAAATTTACACCAATATGTTGTTTTTAAAGTTTGTGCCATAAAAATGAATGATTTTACGTAAATAACTTTTTGTTACATTTAAAGCTATTCTTTTGCATGTTTAGTGCAAAATATGCAAATAAATTATTTTAACGTACTTAAGTCAAATATCTGACTGCTTTTTTTTTATTTAACGTAAAATCATGCCTTATTTGCCCGAAGGGTTGGGCAGAGGTGTACCTGTAGTAGGTACACCCACGTTTCGCCGTAATAGTTAAGTCCCATGTAATAGGGGGCGAGCTTATTGCCATCAACCGGACACAAATCCAGACTCCGGGCTGCTACTGAGAAATTCCAGATAGAAAAACCCAATAACACTTTGCCCTACTCGGGAGTCGAACCCAGGACCTCATGCTCAGCCGTAGCGCTTGCGACCACTAGACCAACGAGGCAGTCGTATTTAATTTAATTTAATGAAAGCCCTATTATAGAATCTACTCATTCAAAATAGTTAACTTCTTTTCGGGAAAGGGCCCATTCTATCAACACAGTTTTTAGCTATAGTCCGTTTGAAATAAGCTTAGACATTTAAACAAACCTTTTTTACAGTCCGTTCAACCGATTCTGACTTCTATACCGTAAGTATAAGGATGGCATTAAAAGCAAAAAAGTGGTTACAATACCAACTGTTTACTGCAGCTGCCATTTGTCATGCAACCAACGAAATAAAAGTCAAAATCGGTTGAAGGGACTGTAAAAAGGGTTTAGTCAAATGTCTAATCTTATTTCAAACGGAGTATAGGTATTAAAAATACATCTATTAAAACGGATTTTTAACCGCCGCTTCTTATCGCATCTTCCCTCGTCTTTCAATGACCGCTGATCTTTACAGGCACATCATTAGCAGCACTCGCCCTCAAGTAGCCCGCAGTTGAAATTTATAAATCATTAATTTACAATACGCTGGTCAGTTAACGATTATTAATTTTAATTAACTGTGAACGAAACTTAGCGGTTAGTGGTGTAAGTTGAAAGAGTGTAGCGGGGCGATAAGTGAGAGCGATTTAAGGATACTTGTTTGTCAATAAGGCCAAACGATGTTGCTAACTCTTTTCAGTTTAACAGTAAAAAAAAGTTTCAAATGCCCACGCACAAGCTTAAATTAAATTCACCATAATTGAAATCCAAAGTTTTTTGTTATTTATCTGTATGTTAGTTTGCCAAAAATAGCTCATCTTTTGTCCTGTAACCTCGATAATGTTTACTTGAATCCGCGACCGCAACCATATTGCACCACAGCCTACCAGACGGTCTCCAACAACGATTTCTACCATTCCGTTCGCATGACCTCTTGCTCAGAGCTCTCTCTAATTACACTGTGGCAAAAATTCTGACATTACCTATCTTCACTCCTCATGTGTTTCATCAACTAAACTTTACCATCTACATAACTCCTATTGTGATCACGGTAAAGTTCAGTTTTGTTTGGTAGGACTGTATGATTAAGTTTGTAATAGATGTTGATATTTAATTTGTCAATGTTATCGATGACAGCCTCATTATTTCTATTCCTTCTATTTGTCGAAAGTGTTTTGAGAATTGGAGTGGTGAAAGATGGTCTCGATTTTTTATGGTTATTAATTACTGCCTTATAATTGTTGTTTTCGTTTCGATATATCACGAACTGAAATTTTATAATTGGCTAATAAGAATTCTGTGTAATTAATGTTGGACCTCTTAGACCTCTAGGAATGAGGAAATGTAGATTTTGTAAAATTATAACCTAGACTAGACAGTTGTGCGTGTGTAATCGGCTAGACTGTAATTTGACAAGATGAAGTAATTATGCTCTCGTAAACATTTCGCTTTGTAATTGGAAGAACAAGAATACTTACTACAAATTAAGCTACTTACTGGAAGTAAAGCAAAATATCTTTAATCTTTAGCTTGTGAATATAATTTGACTTTGACAAATTGACATTATAATAAAAAGTCGAATTTTAGTTGCACATAGCAATAATATGGTTAAACAGCACACTGCTAAGAAAATAAGTAAAAGCACCATTTCTGTTTTTCGCAAAACCCCAAAAAAAAATGTCAGAAAGAACGAAACTTTTCAATTCACTACCATTTTCTCTAATACTCCAAACTCAGAGACTGTCAACCGTTCAATTTCCTCAAAAGCTTTCTTCAACGCCATACAAATGCCCCTCCTACCCGTCACAGCCGACGTCAAGCATGGCATGCTCGTAACAACCGACATAACGTAACTGTTTTGTTTCTATTGAGCATAAAGCTCAACCTTCCTCCGCACTCAACTCGAGTGTGAATGCTATGGGCGCCGTGACGTCTGCTATCTAAAATGTGATGTTTAATGTGTGCGATTTTTTGGCGTCGTCAGTTGTAGTCGATTTTGAAAACAATACTTCTGGCCCTTGACGTATTGAGATGCCATTAGCATTTACGACACAAGTTTTTTTTTTAAATTCCACATCAGGGTAGTTCTTGGCTTTCATCTCACCTGATCGTAAGTGATGATCTGGGGGCCTACCACCAGCTCATAAAGCAGTATTATTTTAATATTACTTCAGTGTGGGAAAGAGATGAAGCTCTATAGGTCGTATAGCTCCATCTCTTTCTCCCACTGAAGTAATATTAAAATAATACTGTTTATGAACTGGTAGTAGGCCCCCTGGCCGAAAGTGGAAGCGAGCTTCACCCGGAATCCTCAACCACAGTGGTACTAGCTAGCTATCTTACCGCTAACTGCCGAAACACAACAATGCTGTTAACATTTTTGCTATTGCGACAGACTTAGATAAGATGGTGGTAACTAGCCAGGCGGACTTAGAACAAGCCCTACCACCAACCAAATCAAGCAGAAAATTTTGTCCGCTGGGAATCGAAACCGGGACCTCTGGGTCTGAGACAGGTGTTCTTACCACTAAACCACAGAAGCGGTTAAAATCGTAGACTTTAATTGTACTCTATTCAATTTAATTTCCGAAGACGTCCTATTATTTTATTTGGACCCCAAACCCTCTTTCTTTGTTTGATGCAGTTTCTTCTCTAATAGTATTTTCTGCGTCTAATACTATCACCATTGTTAATCATAAACAATACTTATCTCATAACCCACCTCAACATATTCAATAAACAATCCGCAAAATGGTCATACACCTAGTTTGCATGGCAATTCCGCAACTCCACAATTACCAAACCTTCACAAAAGATTTACACTAATAACAGGAACCGCACGCGGTCGTGTCGGGATCGTGTCGTGCCCACTAAACAGGTTCCACCGTAATAAGTAGCCATAACTCGGTACTACTATGCGTACTCGATAGAATTTCAATTTTACTGCCACACAGTGTCATCCTGAACATGATTGATATTCACAAATAATGGTCGTCACATTGTTCTGTCAATCTCAGGTCGTGGACGCACGCAAGTGACGATTTTTATTGGATTATTGTGTTTTCGGGGTTAGGAAACTGTTGAAGTAATTAGTTTGGAAAGGTTAGAGGTGACTGTTAGATGGTTTAAAACAGATTTTGCAACTGTAGTTGCAACTGTTCACACTTAGGTCACACTTTGCATTGTCACTAGTACATTTGTTTTCAATCCCGCATCACAAATGCACAGTTTCGTCAATCGATCAAGCATTTGACTGTGACAAACTCTATATCTATACTAATATTACAAAGAGGTAAAATTTGTTTGTTTGTAAGTTTGTATGTAGGGGGTAATCGCCGGAACTGACAGTAGGATTTGAAAAAAAAATTTTCATTTTATAGCCCAATTCTTGAGGAGGCTCGTGGACGAAGTCGCGGGCAGAAACTATAGTTATTACATAAAAATAAAATTAATTGATTTGATAAATCCTTCACTCTCTGATACCTAACTACTACTCTACTTACAACCTAGTCATCGCCCCATAAAACCCCCTTTTCTACTCACAATAAAAACTCTCACACTCTATGAAACCACACTCAACACAAACTCAACCTGAGGCAATATTTTTTTCCTTGTACATGAACTTGTAACTTACGAGTACTATCTACGCGTATTACACCACTTTTTTCCAGCCTCTCATTCACAACATTGAACTAATTAAATTGAAACAATGGATGACGTCACTGCGCACGCGCCGCCGCCACCGCGTAAACTGGCGCAGTTAATTACGCGACGCGACGGTAGCAAGATCAAGGCTGAGCGGTTATTGGAGCTTCAGGGATGAGCTGTAGCGGGAATATGAGTTTAACTCTTATAGAGGTGAAAAACGCCACGAAGATAACGCCACCTCGACAAAAACTACTTGAATAAATGTCTTCAACTACCATCAATCTCATATCAATCGCAGAAGGTGGATTTAATTCTAAGGTTTCAGAGCTCACATATTATACGAGCCAATAGATTAGCATAACTATAGTTTCTAGGACTGGCTCGCAACTATACAAACTAAATACTCAATTGATAACACTAAAGTGAAACAGTAATTCTGTAGATTCTCCTAGTTCAACTAATGATGATGATGGGATGTATTATTTATTTAGTTCTTTGACTGTCGACTAGCTGTCTCAAATAATTACCTTGAACGTTAGATATCTTTACTTTTAATTATGACGTCATTGACCACATCATACTTTTTAATTGTGTCATTTAGTATTGCTCTACATAACGGGTAAATGGTGACCTAACGATGTTTGCCTCATAATGGACGATATGTAATGACATTTCATTTGGGTGAAACCCGTTGGAGATATTTGAGTTATCGCTACTTATATAACGAGTTAAAATTTAATTAAAGCAAACCAATATTGATACTGTTTTTATGGAGCAACATTAAAGTAACAGAAGAGTTTTACTGAATCTAAATTAATTAAATAATTATAAAAAAATAAAAATATATGAATAAATTAAAATTTAATTTTTTAATTTTAATTATTAAAAAAAAACCACCAGAGTACTTACAATATCATCATTACCATTCGCTCAAATATTCTTTTATTCGATTGTTTTAAACCATGCAAAAGTTAAACGAAAAAATCTTGCCAAAATCGCTACATCTTTTGCCTTAAACGCTTGCATACAACACTCGACCGCGTGAGAACTGGAGCGATGTTATTTTTTCACTTTTACCCGCGAACTTGTGCACTGACTGTCAAGAGTCAACGGTGACTTACTGTGATACAATGTCACGGTCTGATGCAGTCGTAATAAGTAATGTTTCATAAAGAGTTAGAAATTTAGGTCATTTTTTGGTCCTAAGATTCGATTGGCTAGGGTAGGTTTAGGTGTTGGGACAGACTGGAAGTGGAAAGCGGGGACAAGGTGTTGTGGCGCAGCTTGATAGAGGCCTATGTCCAGCAGTAAACTGCGATAAAAAAAATAACATTTAATTCAGATAACTTAATCCATACAGTTCGATTCAAATAATAGTAAAAATATTAAATACAATTCAGATTACCCTCTTAACAAAGGATCTCCATAATGGAGAAAAGATCTAATCCGCTACAGTCTTCAGAACTCCGTTGCAGCTGCCACGCATTCTGCAGATCAGGGATACAGTTTTTTTGCGGATGACGGCATGAAAGCCATCAGTGCGATACAGCACAAACATCCCCGATACACTACAGAAGCGAGGCAGCCCCAACATCATCCTGAAGATGTTATTATACTGGATAGGGTGAGTTGATTGAAGATTCGATTCAGTTTGCCTTTGAATTTAGTGTCTATTTTCTTTCAATAATGTCACATGCTACCATAACAAGGGCATGATCATTTCAACTGTTTTTTTTTTATTTACAAGAAACAGAGCCAACCTTAATTCAAATTCAATTTTTTTATTTTGGGACAAATAGATTCAAAGATTATTATACAAAAAACTTAGAAACTATTGTTAGTACTTAAATACAACTACAAAGGACAACACTCACTTGTGTTGAGACTTTCCGCCCCGTCCAGATAACCAAAAGGGAGATATTATACCTTCCTAAGAGATCATCAGACGAACGAAATGATTAATGTCAACGAAGCATAATTTATTTCATGCCAAAATATCAACCTGCTAAGTTTAATTTTGAACAAGACCCAAAGGACCAAAAAATTAAAATGACGGTAAAGTGCCTGAGGACCAAAGAACTGGCTTAAAACAAAGCCACAAACAAAAACAAACCGCAAACTGAACTCAGTAGATCACGTAACAGATTCGCGTGATCTAATTACTTTAAAAGGTAATTTCGCGTAATAACCGACGTCTTCACCTCGCACTGTGCTGTTGCGAAATTAAATAATATCACTCGCGTCAGGTCGCACGTCCAGTTCCATAACACAATACGACACGACTTTATGAACATTCAACTACAAATAGCTATTGTCTTATATATTTTATGACTTGCTTGGAATTTATGAATTCGTATATTAAATATGTTAATTGTGTGCTTTTACAACCTGACAGTGGAATGAGAGAAATCCGTTTGTGTTATGTGATGGATGATGTGCCGTGAGAGTCTATGGCAGCATATTTGGCATTGTGTGGCGTAGTATCTACAGGCACGCTTCATTGGTAAGGTGTCAACTGATTGGCAGCCTTTGAATTTTCTTTATCAAAAATAATGCATACAACTTCTTCAACCAGCTAACTCAGTCCCTCTTCAAAAAACGTAATCAAATGGAAACAATCTCCCAAAACAACGTTAGTATTAAAGTTGAACTTTACAGTACATAAATAACTAAGACATGTGGTGCAAGGAATCACAATTATTATGTTTAGAGCAACGATGCTATTGCCACGTTCGAACCGATTCACTTTGAACCCTGGCTCTTGCGAAACTAAGTGGATCCCACGTTGTATCTCAATTGAGAGTGGTAATGGGTTCACCTGTCACAAATTCCTCATAAGTATCTTCCTCTAACCTTATACTTTTCAGAATTATAACGTCATCTTTGATATAGTTGAGGTCTCATCTGCTTGAAAGCACTTACGTCATTTTTGGTCCTTTAGTTAGAACCCATAACTTTATATACCTACCTATTTGTAGAAATAATTAATTATTTTAATTTAAATAAATTTTTGTATTTAGTCCTTTTGCCTTTGGGACTTTAATGTCTTCTCAAAGGCAAATTCTCATAGAATTAATTACTGTTCGGTATGAAGTAATCGTGATGAATACCTTAACCTAAAACATGTTCATTACAAACCAAAGAATCAAACACTAATTCATAAACTAAACATGGCTTGTTTCGAAACGATCGTTTAACCTCGAAACAACCTATATCACACCTTCGTTAACGAACGGACAAACTTAATCACGGATTTAACTATTGGTAATGTAAACATCACTGTTTTACACTAACAATATTATCCTAGTTCGACAAATAAAAAACATTCGATTATCACCTCTATTCGTATTCGAATAAAGTGCCAACTGAACGTTTGGTTACATTAGTAATGCATCAGGCTGAAGGAATTAAGTAAGAAAATATTTCGACATTTCAACGGGTTAGAAAAAGCAAACTTACAACTCGTATTTTGTCTAATCACACGGTCCTTTAATCCCATACTTTTAACGGTGATAATCGCTTGGATTTCAGTTTATCAGTGTGTAAATAAGTTTGTAAATGGTTATATTGATTCATTGGTGTTCACAAGTGGTAATGAGGTCTAATGAGCTATGCGGGGCGCGTGATTGGTCGTTATGATTAGAGGTTAGGATTTGGGAGACTTTGAGAAGCAAACATTGGGAAAAAAATGCTGTTAAATAGGACATGAATGTCAGAACGAACGAAGCCAGTTTTTATGAAGGACGAGTTACAATTATGCATTTTAATTCCTTTTTGTATATCTTGTTGTATATAAATATTCGTATCAAAAGACCTTTTCAATGTAGTAATTAATCGTCATAATCTTAGACAACTTAATCGCCAAAAAAACATGATGCGTATTAAGCAAAGAGAACTAATAAGGTTCTGTATATTTCGGGCAGTTCAAAACATTAACACAAATATTTAATTCCTGTCATGAACCGTTTTTTGTTAGCCTAAATTGCATCCAACTGCTGGTCAAAGGCTTCCCCTTTCTCATTCCAAAAGTTTATGATAGCCAAGGCATTTTTTACTGTAGAAGACAAAGCCACTGAAACCCTTTAAAAATACAAGACACACAAAAACCTATCTTAAAACAAACCAAACATAAAAAGTTAGATATCAATTATGAAGACGCTTTCCTCCTAACCAGAGCTAATCCCCGGGCAACAGCCACAACAGCGCAACATGTTAAGTGGCCACTAACTACGCTAGCGCGCATAATTGGTACACTCCAAGTCTCCAACGTGTTTGTATTAACAACTATACTAACTCTGTTTGTTTAGAACCAGGGGAAACTGGCGTTAGTTATGAAGATTGGATTTTTGGGGTCCTTTGATCTTTAGTAGTTAAATGATAGTAAGTTGCTTCATTCATTCATTTTCATATTTACCATAAAACAATTAACAAGATACACTTATCCTAAGCTACATTAACATTAATAATTGAGGCACTTTATGAGGCTAGCGATTTGCCTTTTAAAGATTATGTTATGAACTTATGAGACATAATTTTAAGTGATAACAACATAGTTATGCATACCAGGCATCAGTTTCCATTGTAGTAAATCACTTAACACTCTGTTTCTAACCTCTTGTATTAATTATTTAGTTCAATAGCAATGTCATCAATTGTAGTTATTTATTATGCATCTCTTTCGAACACTTTACCTTTTTCTAACACATGTGTTAACGTTTATCTGAAGTGGTCTTGTGGACCATTCCAGAAATATGTTATTTTTTATTAACCTTTTTTTAAATTAAAAATGTACCAATAGTTCGTAAGCATTGTAAGATTGTACTTATTACTGTAAGACTGTAATTAAAGTTTATTTTAAAACTAAATCACTGCCGTTCATATTTGACTACGTAAATTCAACTCAATAATTGTGGGTACTTTAGTAAAATGTGCAGTGATTTGTCTGCCAATCTTGGCGATTAGGCTTTATTAGGTATAATTTTTCGTTCATAATTTCAGTGAATTCCTTCAGATGACTTTGAAGGATCTTATTAAAACATATTAACGTCATTGGATTTCATCAAAATTGCAATTCAAACTTCAAAATCAGTGTGACGCAAACACGGGTACAATTAAAACAAAAAAACGTGTGGCACTCGGGGACTGCCGCGGTAAAGCTATTGCATAGCATTTGTAACCTCCATACTTCCTATTTGTCAACGCTACACTTGGGATGATGACGTGATGACGTAAAACAAAAATTACCGTCATTACATGGTAGGCGACATGGTTGTTAGGTTTTATTTTCGTTACGGAATTTCTTGATTCGTTCGCCGCGCTAAAAGCCCGCGATAAAAGCTATTTATTTATTTATTTATTATAAGGTAATAGCTTAATAAATAAATGAAAGTAATACATAACCTTCATAACTCAAATGCTTTTATTTGCTAAACAATTATTCAAGATCTAAATCCAATAAGCTTTAATATTGTAACACATTTTTTTAAATATATTTGACAGGGTTTCGTCATACAAACTTACTATTAAAGGAAAAAGATGGTCGATACAAAAAAGACTAATATTAAAATTGAAGAGCGATAGCAAAAACATTTATCTCAATAGCAATTTAACCCTTCGTAACAAATAGCGTGATGATATCGTATCAAACCGATCGCGTGTACCGACAACATAACAGCGAATAAAATATCACGCCATGAAATTTAATTTGTGACCAATAATTGTCCATTTCGTGATCACTGTATGTTTTCTTGATTGCCGCGTGATTTTGAGCTGAATCGATTTATCGATGTTTGAATTCGTAATCGGTTACAAAATCGATCGTATGTTTATAAATGTCATGGATTTTACGCTTTATTGTATGAATAATTGAACTATAAAACGGTCCGATGATAGCTCTATTTTATTTGGCCTCGTTATATTTAACTTTTCTGGGTTTATAGCCTTATAGCCTTAGCCGATTGAAAACCGTTATGCTTGTTGAAAACGGAGCGTAGAAGTAACAGGATTGAAGGTTTTTAATTCTCGTGTTGTTTTATGGCAGTAGTATTAAGTCAGGTATAAGTAACAGTACGTTACGATGGACATAAACTCCGCAAGGGTTAAAAGTTCAAATAACATAGGCGTGGCAAGAAGGCTTAGCTTGCTGTCCCAAGAATAAACTTCGTTAGTTATTATGCTATTATTTTCTTCATCGACGCAATAAGTTTAAATTAGAACTTTTCTATTTGTTCGACTTAAGTTACTGGGAACGTGTCACGATTTATTAATATTCCTAACAAACAACGGGTCGTAATTTTGCTCATAACGTACTTACTATTAATAATCCAATTACTTTTCTCACAACTTCAGTACCAATCAACTTGTATTTGCATCACTGCCAACACAAAAAAAAACACCAACAAATCAAATCGTCATTTTATTAATGTTTACAAAATAACGATTTCACATCTTAGCTATTTCTCAACAAAGAGACATGATAATAAAAACATCAGTAGTCATAACGTACTGTAGCAATAAAAGCGATGTAAAGCTACCGCTATTCTGCTGTCCGTACATCGCAATTACAGATCGTTCTACATAACGAAGCGCGTCAATCGCTTTATGAGATTCCCACGACTTACGCCACATATTCACATGTGAAATGTGCCTTATTTTTGTACTAAATATGCTTTACTTATGAGTCTAGGAGTTTCTTGCCCGTTTCTCGATAGGAACCTACTACGCTTTGAAATGGGCAACTAGCTTCATTTTTCTGGCTGACCGACTCCTTGACAATTCAAAAGTGCCTGTAATTGTTTTTTTTTTAACTATATGCTTGGAGCTTGAGTCCACAATGTAGAGTCTAGATCTAAAGGATCAAAAAGTCTGGTCCTTCGGTCCGACATAAGTTACCCAAGAATAATTTGCTGTGGAAGTCCAGTTTCAAACCATAACGTTATTTTACTCAGTTTTTTTAAGTGTCTTACATTCTTTTTTTCTTACCTGCACGCTTAGCATGAACACAATAGAAACGGGTTTTGTCGACGGAAGAATAGACAAAATGACAGATAAACAATCACAATCTGTCATTTTGTCTATTCTTCCGTCGACAAAACCCGTAGAAGACCCGTTTCTCTGTTTGTCATGTTACACATGCTGTTCCCAGGTTTGTTCTGTAGTTCTGCCCTTAAGCTACATTACCGTTTGTTAAATATGTCAATGTAAAATTTTAATTGTCTATTCAAATTCTATGTTTCAGTAAGAGAAGACAAAAGGCCATGCAACGTATCATTAAAATAAAATTAAACAATATTCATGTACTGAAAGCCTTAACAAACAATATGATATTAACCTAATATCATTAGGTCATCCACTAACCTTTATACTAAAACTCAATAATTATATAACAGAACTATGTTTATATAACCTCAATTACTGCTTACCCATTTATCAAACACATTAATCTGTTACAACCTTTCGTGTGTGAAACGTTGTATGTTATCACACTTGAGAGAGATTCTACTGATTGGATTAAAACAATAACGTGGTGTTTGTTTTTTTAAATTGGGGGCGTGGCTGGGGCAGATTTTCTAATAGATTTAACCTTTGGATAGATTTATAAGTGTTTTTAGTTGAGTAAGTTTAAATGATCTGGATACGATAAAATGTGTAGCAGAGAATGGGTGTAAGCGGTTAAGCTTATACAACCTTCATAAAAAGTGTCGTAATTTTTTCGGAGAACAAGGACCAACTAACACCCTAATATAAACTCAACACGCCTAAAAAGACCAGTTTCAACAAGACAATCTAAAAACCGTTCTAAACGACCATTGAGCTAATAAACGCGAATGTTAGCCCAAATTCTCAGGCAACACGGAAGAAAACACGAAATAACATACAATTGACTTTCATGTGAGTTCGTAAAAGTGCTAACAAAGCGTCGGAACATCTTGTAATATCACCCGCTAAATGCTCTGTAGGGTGCCCCTGAGAAACGCAGCTGTGAGACTGAATCCGACTTCCCAGTAATAAAATAGATATCAAAAATGTTGGCAAAAAAATCTAAGTACTATATTTAAAAGCTAAAGAAGGTTGAAACTGAAACGATATGAGAAGTATGGGTCAACTATAGGAAAATTTTACTATGCCACGTTTTGTTTTGAGTAGTTACAAGGTTTGTTTTTGTGTTAATCTCGACCGCGCCTTCCTGTATTAATATTTAAAACTTATTTTATGAATATTAAATTATTAATATTCATTGCGAATAGTATTTTTATAATGCTTCTGGTTCAAAAATTAAAATATTGAAACCATTATGGTGCCTGACAGATTATAACATATTTTTAAGTCGTTAGAAACTGTGCCACACTATAAATCAAAAATATTGTGACATTTTATTCAGAAAAACTTAATCTAAAACCGTTTTCTATAGAAATTAACAATTATAATCGTTTGACATTTAGCAACTGTTTTAATAAAAACAAATCCACAATCGTTCACCATAAAAACTGATAAATGTTTACAATTCTGTAACAATTTTGTAAAAAAAAACCGTAATCGCTGTTTATAAAACAACTTATACAAAACTAGTAATTACACCAATTTGTTGTATTTGCATAATTATTAGTGCTCAGTGTGCTTTTAATTACAAACTGTTATTATCCACTGCTACATTTAAGCCTTCATATTTATTTACCTTGAGAATGGTTTTTATTGAAACTAAAACTCTTAAATGCCATTAAAATTAATTTATATTGTTATTATTCATACAGACAGACGGGTCAAATCGATGCAATAAATTGTATTGAGTTATTATAAGTACATAAATATTAATAATATCCATCAATGAACGTCGTCTTTGCTAAAACTTCTCAATGTGCACTTGAACATTTAAATATTTTGAAACTTGTTTGATGATCTTTCAAAGTCACAGTATAACGTCATTCATTGTAATTGTACACAATTTAATGTTGTGTACTTAGCGTCTTACTTTTTATATTTATTGCACTAAACATAATTATTTGGACCGGTAACATTAATAACTTAAACTTCTTGGCAAAAAATCTAACATCTTAACCTCTCCACACGAACACCTGTTAAAACTTAACCAAGTTCCAATTCATCATCATCATCATCAGCCTATAAATGTTCCCACTGCTGGGACACAGGCCTCCTCTCTGTGAGAGGGAGTGGGCTGTAATCCACCACGCGGGCCCAGTGCGGATTGGTAGATGTCACATGTCTTCGAATTTTCGGTTCTAGGACATGTCGGTTTCCTCACGATGTTTTCCTTCACCGTTTTGAGAGCAGTGGTGATGAAATAATTTACACAAAGTAAAGCGCCTGTCTGGGTTCGAACCTACGACCTACAACTCGTAAGTCGCGGCCGTTACCACTGGGCCACCACTGCTCCAAGTTCCAATTATTTAAATGAAATACAAATAAAAAGCCTTTTTTATTTATTAAAAAGTCCATAAATTTCCTCAAAACATGGTGCCCCTGATAACCCTGTGCGTGCATGCGTGGAGGCAGCCTAACAAAAGCTGCTAATTCGTCCTCTATCAATCCGTTGGTCATCTGAACGTGCTAATTTGGAAACTCGGCGACTTTCGCTACACTATGTTTGTGCGATCATTATCGGCGACAGTACGACAAATAAATAGTAAGTGTATTGATTCATCATAAATTGTGTTTGTTTTTATAGTTAACGAAAAAAATTGAGTTGTTTGGGTAAAATTGTATGAGATGTTTTGCATAAAATGGAATTTCCTTTTTGATGTTTGCTCTGAATAGAAATGAGTATTTATTGCTAAACACAAATTTGCGCACAGTTTTACACAAAAATACCCACAGTATTAGTAATACGTTTAATTTCACACCTATCTTGAAAATACAAATAAACTTTTCCCTGACTCACAGATGACTTCTGGCAACGGTTTCAAATCAACCTCAGGCCACATACTTCCCTACTTTCGTCCATACCACCCATTACAGACAGGACATGCCACCACACGTCTGGTCTATTAACGCAGTCATAACTTGGAAACATCTTTTGTACCATGATTTTTGTGCTAACCGTATTTGAATGCGCGAGCGCATTGTGAGTGTATATTAACACAGCACTTAAGCTGTTAGAGCCTTGGTAATAGCGTAGTGTGGGTGTCCGGAGATCTTACTATTATTGTGCTAGGTACTAGGTAGGTGTTTGTTTAAAAAAAATATTTATAAGGGTTTAATTGTTTTGAGTTGGTTCAATATTTTCAGTAATTGAGTTACCTGTTTAGTTTATTTTAAAGAATCTCATAAAAGTATGATTGAATCTGTAGCAAGAAGAATGCTAAACAAACATGATGTACTCATATCTTTAGAAAAAATTCGTTTCTGCGAACAGCCCACACTTTTGATACAAACTCAGTTACAGAAAGTATCCCAAACCGATTTAAACAAACAGATAAAGTATCATAATAATCCTACAAAAAATCTATGAATGAATGAACATCCCGTTTCCCAAGAAAACAAAAAAACTGCTAAAGTTCCCGTTTTAATCCTGTCATTGCTACCTCTTAAACAAACCACAAAATGGGTGGCACGTTGTAAATCAATCCACCAGTGTCGTGAAACTTAAGTCGATAATGGGACGAAATAGCCGAATTGTTTAACTTGACCGCGCCCCGCACGGGAGGGTTAAATAGGATAAAGCAGGCTTTTTATGAATTCTGAGACTTTCCTTTAGTTTAACTGATTAAATTTAAATATTAGAAGATTTAAAATAATAACTAGCTGATTTGAAAAATGTATTGTTTTGTTTCAAGAATTGGTAACATTATTAAAAATGTTATTTGTTTGTTTTTCAGGTATGTTCTCCATCTTCGTTCATGATGAGCAATACGGTAAGATATGAACAAAAATGGTTTGATCATTTTATCACCTGCTGCAAGAATTAATTACGAAGGTTATGTAAACAAGGTCCTTAATTTTGATGTAGATATATTCACTAACTTAGCAATACTAAACAGAAATTTAAGGATTATTGAGTACAACTGCGTCATAAAAGACACATCAAACTTTATGCTCGTCATATTACTCATTCGCCACATTTTGCAAATGAAATACCTACACAGATAACTAACTGCACTCGCAAACCAAGCGTTTATTAATAGCAATAAACTAATTTCATTTTAAAATCCCTTTAAAAACAGTTATTAGCTGAGCAATTCCTAATAGGGGTGGGCGGGATTCACTCGGCTATTCTCGGGCGAGCTCGGCTCGGCTCGGGGTCACTCGGGTCGCCATAGACGCCGATAGAATTATGCTTCAATTGTTTTACGTTCGCGCCGTGCTCGGCCAGTGTTCTTTTTTCAAAATGAAATATCGAACGACGCATCGGGGAATTTGTAGCAAGTTGTTTTTTATCGATTGTATGGTGCTTAACGGTCGGGAATCGATATTGTTTTATTGCTGTACAACGAGGTGTGAAGCGATGTCGACACGTTTTGAACATCAATCGATTCCTGTTGCGTCACCAGATTTCTTATTCGATTTATGATTCAATCTCTGCGCCCTCGAGACAATAATTACACTAAAACACATTCGCACGCTTATTAAAAATAGTTAAAATAAAATCGTCCGGTTACACCGCTCCCGTAATTAACAAAAGGTTAAACTGTAATCAAGATGTAATTGTATACAATCACTTATGACCCGAGGCTGTTCATAATTTAATATCTTTGGAACATTATAAACAAACTATGTTAGGGTTGTACTGTAGAATACTTAAATGTATTAAATACAGACGTTCGTACTTTGATTTTGGAAGTGACAGATGTCATGTAAATGTTCGTTAAATAATATTTGTCATTCGGGTCACACTTCAATGTGACAATGAACCGATCATTTGTTCTGTCAAAGTGTAGACATTAACATTGTTATTTTAATGGTACCTACCGTCATGAAAAAACATAATAATTTAATATTCATCGCTATGATAACTGTCCTCGCCCTTGTGAAACACTAATCTATGTTAAACTATACGGAATCAACTAAGTATTAATCAGATAATTGATACTCCCTTTGACATTTTGTTAATAAACATTGACATTGAATAAGATTCCTTCTAATTCGATTTGACGTGAAAGATAGATAATATTTATGCTGTGGCATAAGTGCATTTCAAGTAATATTTATTAGACGGAAAATCTTGATTTTTGAATCTTTGAATATAATTTATAATGTACACTAGATCAAGCTGTATATATCAAGGAAACTGTTACTGTGTCCTAAAGCTGATCCTAGACACAGGCGCCGAGATAACAATAAACGCATAAAAATCATAACCTTCACATAATCTAATCTCAACGAAATTATAGAAAATTTTAAACTATCTCTAATCAAATTCTCTTCGAGCACATCTCTATTAACATTAACTGTGAGCTCTTAATGTCTCTGTTTGATCTCGATCACCGGCGATTATAACCCGAGTTTTAATTGCAGGTTAACCGTACGATGGCACCGACCACTCATAATAATGTTTTAATATTTGCTTTGAGTTTAACTCAGTTATTAATTTATATCGATAGATGTTGTTTTGTTACTAATTATTTTTAAAGCATGAGCGGTTTCGATTTAATGTTCTAGTTCATGGGAATTTTCTGTTTGAGCTTTTTTATGGATCACTTAAATGTAGATTACTTTTTTGTGTTTTGTAATTACTAGCTATGTTTGCTCGAAGTTGAAATGTATCACAGCTGATTCAAAATCAGACCTAAATAAGTATAACATTGAGTCTGTCTCTATACTGAGACATACTAAAGGTAAGTTTTCCTAAAACCTTTTCAACTTCAGCCAAACATTTCAAAAGCTACAAATCTTGTATATTTCTCACATGTTCCTCATAAAATCTACCTCAGTTGTAACTGTAACATCTTCAACAACATTAATATCTCACAAAAATCGTTCCTAGTATTCGGTCCATTTCTCGGCCGTTTCCATCAATCCCTCAGAGCCTCAACTTTCAACCCATTACAATAAGCCTTAATAACCTCATTTTGTTCAACACATAATAAAGCCATGCGTTTGAACACTTCTTGCAATTTACCAACTTTACTTTGCTTCTCTTAAAAAAATTCAAAAGACCCTCAACCTTGTAACTCAAAAAATAAAGTTCAATATGAAAGGTTGTACAACTTTCAAGGTATAATCAAGTGCATCTATGCAGTAATATCATCATTGCTGCATAGTTCGGCGCCTGGAGCGTTTGGCACGACTCTATAGCTGTCCTTCTCTTCTCCATGAAGTTTCCTATCTCCATCTCTGTCATGCGGGGTTCTCGCATTGTCATTTTTGTAAATTGACCTCTGATCCTGAAATATAGATATTATTTCACAAATGAATTATAACTAACTTACGGTTCTTGACTGGATGGCGAGCGTCTACCAGGCCTTGTTTTGGTCCTAATGGTAATGGTCCTTTTATTTTGCATAAATAATGGTCTCTGCTATTAAATTGTATTTATTATTAAATTCCTGCGTTCTGTTTCTTAGTAGGAATGTTTAGTTTCATTGAGATGACGAGTGACTCCATTCTTGCTTTATCAAACCACGATTACATTGAACTATCGTTTTTATCTCTAAATGCTACAACAATAAAGACGATGTTTTATTCGATAACAATTAATAAAACAACTCGTACTTTGTACATTGTCATTCGTAATAAACTTCGCATAATTCATAATACTTATTGTACACAAACGAATTTTATTTGGTCTTGCTATTCACGTATTTTGTCTCGAAGGACCAACTCAACACATCGCACACGCTATGTATGTACATGTATGTACGCGTGTGTGTGTACCAGACTGTCTATTGTTTACACTTGTATCGATCACTATCTATAAAGATTATCTACAAATTGAAAGCCATAAGTCTGCGGTGTTGTGGAGGCGGCTGTTTTCATAATCTTTATTGGGTCGAGGTTAGAGTTTAAGATGGGTGGTGATAGTTCATCATTTTAGAAGTTTAGGAGATTATTTTTGTACGACGCTTCATGTGTTTCGGTCGGAGTATGCTTCGGTTTATTTTTTTTATGTAATTCTAATTTATTTATTTGAATGGTCAAGATTATTGGGATATCGCATTAGGTAACCAAAAAAAGGAATCTCTTAAAATTAAAAATGGTAAATAAAAAAAACAACTGATTTATACTTAAAAATTCAACATCATTTATTAAAAGTCTACTTATAAAAACCTAAACTATCCAATTACATTAAACAAATAGCCACAAAATCCATATTCATACAGAATCAATCACTACTTCCATGTAATATTAATACATAGGTTTACGCGCAGAGCCTTAACGAATGGTTTCTCACGGTCCGCCCGCCCACGCCGCCCGCCCAGCATATAGCCTTATTTATAACCTTATGATCATACTTTACACTTCGCTTTTTAGTAATGGGTTGTATTCTGGATTAAGTTTCAAATTGGGATTTTATGTTTTAATTAAAATATGTCTTAAAATTAAATTCAGCTATATCCGGTTAGACTGGAAGCTGACCTCAACATAATTGAGAAAGGGCTAAGCAGATGGTGATGTATTCAAGAAAAAAAATTGATATGCGTTACAAACTTGTTAAAATATCTCACAAATATCACGCCTTGTCTCCGCGAAGGGCTAGGCAGAAGTGTCCCTGTAGCAGGTACACCCACATTTCGCCAGTTATGTTTAAGTCCCATGTAATAGGGGGCGAGCCTATTGCTATCAACCGGGCACAAATCCAAACTCCGGGCTGCTACTGAGAAATTCCAGATAGAAAAACCTAATAACACTTTGCCCGACCCGGGAATCGAACCCAAGACCTCATGGACAGCAGTAGCGCTTGCGACCACTAGACAAACGAGGCTGTCTAAAAGTATTAAAATATAAACTCTAGAAGTAAACAATCTTCTCTATGGTTAAAGTAAGTAAAAATGTTCAGCCATTAAATGACAACTGATATTAATAGCAAGGCTTCCAGAGTTCTTTAACTAATAATAAAACATGCAATTTGTTTTATCGACTACAATTTACATTAAGGAAATAATATGTAAGCATTTATCGCCAATACCAATAACGCAGTAATGACTGCAAATCACGACTTTAAACAAAATCTTTGAGTACGGAGCACTGTACAGTCTACCGCGCAACAATAGTAACACTTGCACTACGAAAATGGCCCTTACTGCTAAGTCATAAAAGCGCTGTTGTTAGTACAAATAGTTACTACTGATTGTGTGTGGCTGTACCATATTCATTTCAGGCAATTGACAACTTATGACAGTGTGACAGTAAATAAAATAATTGTTAGCGTATGTAAATGGAGGACTTTAAGTTTTACAGACCTGTAATAGGGTACTGCAAATCTAATTAGTTGAGGATGAAATATACGGGAGGCTATAAGGAACGGGCTCGTAGCTAGAAAGAAGTGGTTAGCCTGTTAAAATGTTAATGAGTTTCTTGGTTGAGTAGTTTTTTTATTTGTAAAAGCAAATAAACAACATAATGAAATCTGTAATTTCTGTCAATTGCATTAAAATTCGACTGCCTCACTGACACGATGACTGCCTCGTTGGTCTAGTGGTCGCAAGCGCTACAGCTGAGCATGAGGTCCTGGGTTCGATCCCCGGGTCGGGCAAAGTGTTATTGGGTTTTTCTATTTGGAATTTCTCAGTAGCAGCTCGGAGTAACGCTGTCGTCTCCCTCTTGGAGGTGGGCGTTAACAGCTGCGACACAGTTTATAACTAATGTAGCTATTTACGTACGCAATAAATTTGTAACATGTGTTTTTGTTCCAATAAAGATTTAAAGAGATTTAAAGATTTTAAAGGAGTCTGGATTTGTGCCCGGTTGATGGCAATAGGCTCGCCCCCTATTAAATGGGACTTAAACATAACTGGCGAAATGTGGGTGTAGCTGCTACAGGTACATCTCTGCTCAACCCTTCGGGGAAACAAGGCGTGATGTTATGTTTTGTGTATATTAAAATTCTTAACATAATCAACTGGTTAACTGGTTGTATAGCCAAAATAAAAAAAAAACATGTAATCATGAATAACGACAACAATCATCGAAATACGTGACATTTAAACTTGTATTATCAATGTTAGTCAAGTTTATTCATCACACAAGAACAAATTACAACGTCATCAAAATACAAAACACAACAGCCGCGCACCCGCCTCAGCAACACGCCCGTATAACCCATCGTCCCCAAAGCCCCAAACAGGTACACTATCTAAGCTCTTTATATCTTTTATCTTGGAAATATCATCTGTCTGTCTGTCCCCGCAGATAACTAGCGTTCCAAGTTAACTGCTTGGCTAGAATTAATTCTATATTAATTACTTCTAGAGTACCTTTAACGTCCGGAAGCTTTACATTTGAACTTTATAGTCGAGGAATGAAGAGACGTAATAAAAGGGTTGTTCCAGTAAGTTTGTTTGATTCGTTTGAAAGAAAATTTAATTATTTAAATCTGTGAAGAGATTGGTGGTGAACAAAGCAATTATTATTATCCGATGGACAGATGGCTTCAATAGAATATTATCGTCTTCAAGCGTCCACCTTTAGATGACTTATCAGATCTCGGAAAATTATCGACCGTAAGGCCCTTTGTATACGGCACGGTTTTTTTACGGTATGGCGTATAAACCGCGCCGTAGAAAAAACGTGTCTGTCAACAAGCTTCCATAGTGATCCATACAACTTTGACGACCGTGCCTACACACGACGAATAAGCCGTAGTTTTTCACGGCAAGAAAAACGTGTCTACAAAGAGCATAATGCAAAGTATGATGATATTAACGCCAGCTAAGTTTTCTGAAAATCATTTTACATAATTATAACGTGTTTTAGTCATAAGGTTACATCTAAATAACATGCCAAACAGACAAAGCTATGTCACACAAAACTCCTGTAGTTAACAAATTGTGAGAGGTGTCATATTTCATATCACAGCAACAATTTGTTGGAGGTATTACAGAACGTACCGACCAACGGCCTGACCAACGGCCAACGACCAACGGCCTGACCAAGATTATGTCTGGACTTTAAAAAAGACTGCAACCTCTGAGTTTGTTTCGGCCTTTCTTCTCAGAGTAGTCAGATAGGAAACGCCGAACTCATCTAGCTTATTTTTAATATATATTTTTTATATGACGTGTAAAAGTGATTCCGATATCCTATTTACAGAATAAACAATATCATTTCATTTCGTAACCTCTACAGCCAAGCCCAAAAACTCAAACCAAGGTACCTACACCTTCTTCTCATCTACCCACACCATACAACACCTATGAACTTGAAACTGTTTCCCGTCCTAAACCAGGGCTTAACCTGGGAAATTCTTAGCGCCGGTAGCTCGAAGCGTTTCGTGGGTCCCTCCGTAATGGCGCACGATTCCCCACACACGACCACTATGGGAAACCAGGGAGGGAAGCGGGAGGGAAGGAGGGAAAGAGGGAAGGGTAATTGAGACTTCTGTGAGATGTTGACTTTATAACTGTTATTGTAAGCGATTTGTGTTTTGGTGTTTGTTCGTGGCTGATGGATGGGGAGGTGGCTTTATTGAGCTGTTGAGTTAAGTTCCTTTCTTGGATGAAATTTCGCTGATGGTGGATATATACGAGAGATTGATACCGGTCCTAAAGGCACCCACAGTCAGGCGCGGAGCGAATTTAGTAGAACAATTTCAAAGAAGTTTTCATAGAAATTATTTTACTAAAGTCGCGTCGCACCTGTCTGGAAGAACCTTGTTTAGTTTAGTATACTGGTTTATTTATAAGTTAGAGTTGAGAAAGATATGTAGGTAAAATTGGTCACAGGGGTAATAAAAATTTACCTGTATTGGCTAAAGATAAAAGTTTAAGAAATGCCATATTTTTCTATTAGCCTCTCCCTGACCTGTGGTGTAGTATCTACACATACCATCACGCTTAGAAATTAGTGCTTCATAGGATCGTAATCTTTACCAGACTTTAAAAATACCTAATGACAGCGAACCAGAAGTCTTAATTTCCCAGATCTTATTACGTACTCTCATTCAAACCAGACATCACCAAGGGAGAAAACAAGTATCTAAACTGCATTCAGATTGCAATCTCTAAAACACGATTAGTAAACCATAGGTTAACGACTGTCACTAACGGTAATATCAGTAAAGAAAAATATTCGTCGCAAGCGCATAGAATATGTTATAGAGATCGAATCTCAACATAAACATGTGATATTATTTGATCGCGGCCCGATCTTGTACGAAGATTGCCGATGTTTGCCGATCAGTATCATGATGTTTTTGATTTTATGAGTAGTTCGCTCTGAATATAATGATGTCGACTGTCCTGCGATTGTATCGGGGTAGGTAGGGTTACAAGTGTGGAAAATGAGCCATTGGCAAGGTTGACCTGACGCTGTATCTTAAAGTAGGCTTGTTATAATGACCAGTCCTTTCGCAGATGATTAAGTGGTTTTCGAGTTTCAAATTATATTATCAGTCGTGAACAAAAAGTCTTAAGATGCAATAAGCTGCTTTTTCTTTCAAACCGAAACTTAAATTCAAAGCATTTATTTCAATTAAACCAATTCACAGGCACTTTTGAATTGACAAAGAGTCGGTCAGTCAGAAATAGGAACCTAGTTGCCCAATCCAAAGCGTATTAGGTACCTATGGAGAAGACCGGACAAGACACTCTTTTATTGAAGTAAAAACTTCTTTAAGCGCGTTGGGCATTTTTAAAATTGGAAAAAACAATTGAACTCGCGACACCGTTACCGACACCAGCTTTTGACCATCAAAAAGACATCAACGCGAGATACATTTTCTTTGGTATTAATGACTTTCCAAACATCGAGACATGACAACGACATGATTGACATTTCCCTTTTTTTACCGACTTCAAAAAAGAAAAGTATTTCCTGCAAAATAGAATTGTTCAAGTTTTCACTTCTGTCGGTACTCCCGAGGTGCCACTGTTTTTTTTTTATTCATTGTATTATTTATGTACACACAATAAAATACATAGTGATACGACATAATAAAAATCAAAAATAATAATAATTTCGTAATTTAAATTATATTGTTAAAAAATATTAGTTTCATTATTAACATTGAAGTTAAAATATGTGAGAACAAGTTAAAGTTTGCTTCAAGTTCAGATTAAACAAGGAGTTTATCGTACTACTTTGTGACGTCAGACGACATTCTGATTCCTGGCTACCCTTTCAGATACTTACAAGCCTAAGTGAAACAAAGCTAAAACCGGTAGGCCAGCTACAAGTACCTAGCAATTGCGTCAAGACTGGATCAATACATTAGTAATACTAGTTTACATGACATTATGCTTAGGTCGAAGCAATTAACATACACATTAGGCTTGGCATAAGGCCAATATTCTGTCCTACATTCATTGTTTTTCCGTATAAACATATCGATTAATGCAATCGATACAAATCGATACGATTTACGATGCAGTGAATTGTGAAAATTGTGTGTATCTTTGTTTACTGGGTATTCTTGTCTCTTCACTTAGACACTAATTACAATGATCGTTAAATTATTTTGAAGGAAAGATGTTTGTCATAATCACCACCTTTCATAGGTAATTATACTCCATTTGAAATAAGATTAGACATTAAAACAAACCTTTTTTACAGTCCGTTCAACCGATTCTAACTTCTATACCGTAGGCATAAGGATGGCATTAAAGGCAAAAAAGTGGTTCCAATACCAACTGTTTACTGCAGCTGCCATTTGTCATACCACTTACGCAATAGAAGTCAAAATCGGTTGAACGGACTGTAAAAAAAGTTTAGTTAAATGTCTAATCTTATTTCAAATGGAGTATAGATGTTTTACAGTGAAATCAAATAAAATTGAATGTAAAAAACATTGAATTTTGAAAGAAGAAAGAAAATTAAATGTTTTTGTTACCAATGAATAAGCCAGGCGCGAAGAGGTTACTTCTTTCTTTTTCTGCTGTGATACTGTTATTAAAATATCTTTTGCATCATAGACGACATTCGATTATTGTTGTTTTAGACATTTATAAAATCAAAATCAAAATATTTTATTTCACATAAACCTACAAGAGCACTTATGAAACGTCCGAAGCTAGGTGCACGGTTCCAATTGGTCGCTTCCTATGGAGAAGAGCCGGCAAGAAACTCCACGGTTACTCTTTTCAAAATAAATTGTTTCTACAATGTTTTCAAATTACAGTGTTAATGGGTATGGGAGGACAGTGTAGGCCTATCAACAAGTACCAGGTACTTAGTAAAATAGAAAATGGTCCACAAGTCTACAGCCTACAACGTTCTCACATTCACAAAATCTAAAAGAAAAGAATCTATATAAAAGATAAACAAAATAATAAAAATAAGGACCTATTTAAACCAAATGACATGATTGCCTAGTGGCACGATACAGCTGTAGTCAGCTGTAACAAATCTAACTTGATTAAAAAAAAAAAATAGAAAATTTTAGGTATGTTATGTCAAATACTGAAAAGATTATGTCAATGAAGTAGGTAAAAAAAAGTAAAATAAAATAATCATCGTAATTTGGGAGCAGTTAATAGACATTTACATTGTTATGCCGTTAATGAGGTACCAGGGACGTATAGAAAAGCCAGTTACGCGGATCTTCAGTCAAGTTCAGAATTTCCTACCCAAACTCGATCACAATCTATACAAAACTTAATAAAATCAATCACAATCGAGTTTAACACGAAAAATCACAATATTGTCATAAAATATCGGATTTTGAATACATTATACAACCTGAATTGGATTTCTGCCGTCTGTACACGCCTTAAAAGTACAGTTATATTATTAACATAAAGTTGAATTATATTCGATTCTTTATTTATTCACAATTTGATGTGTGTAGCTTTTAAAACTACTGTTAATCACGCGACTTTATTTGCAGAAAAACTAAAATTTTCAGGCTCTGTTGAAAGGTTATTTGCAAAAGAAATCCCTTTCTCCTTACGAGCCGAGAATGATATGGATTAAAATAACATTCGTAATAAAACCCCAAATCGAAGTACTTATCGCTTGGCATAATAGGCCGGTGTCCAAAAAAATGTTTTATCCGTCTTGTAGATTATTAAAAAATATTGAATACGTATTTTTTCTTTTTTGCCGTACAAAAGATTACGGCGATACATTAAGTTAAAATGTGGCATGACGTCACGCCTTGCTAGATTTAATACTGCGTTGTGACGTAGCGAGCCCCCACTCCCCAACTTTAATGCGTGTTTTCTAAGTTATTTTTGATTAATATGATAAAGCAAAAAATACGTGTCTAATATTTTTTTATTATCTGAAAGACGGACTAAATAGAATTTCTTTTTTTACCTAGGCAACTACCCTAATATATTTTCGCAATTTTTTTATGAGATTTGAGTTAGAATTCGACCTTCATCTATTTCTCGGAAGATTTTTGACTATGTACACAGCACGTGCGTCGCTGACGGGTCACCATTCTCAAAACATTATATAAAACTGATCACACGCAAGATACATAATTTTATTCAACTCAATAAACCAGGTAGTACATAAATATTTTAACAAATTAACAAACAACACGTGTTTCGATATTTATAGTTATTATTTTTGTACTTTATTATCATAAAGATATATTATATTAATATGGACTCGACCGCTTTTTCTGGGCAATATATAAGTGTCAGTTTAGTATATAAAATCGATTGATAATAACTCAGGTATTAATCATAAGTTATTTGATCGGATTGAATAGTAATAAGGTAAGAGGTCAGAGATGTTCGCGGCAGCTTTCGTATACAGGGTGTTCTAGAAACTTAGAATAGGAAACAGGTTCCTTTTACATGTTTATACGTAATTAGGAATTATTTTATGTTTGACAATAAAAAAGCCTCCAACTAAAATAACTTCACCATTTAAATACACCATAAATAACAAAAAAACACACATTTAAAAATATCTTACCATAAACTTATCTCTGGTCTGATCAAACTGCTCAGTATAAAAACTATAAACTCCACAGCTAGTTCCTTCAATCTGGATCATTTTACAAGTCGCTCAATAAAATACTATATCATAAAAAATCTAGACGTTATGCCACGCCGGCACATAGGTATAACTATTATACAATTCCAAAGATTACATCGAAACATCCAACTGAGCTGGAAATATAAGCGCAGGCGCAGATCCCAGCCTCGATTCCTTGAAGTCCCTCAAAGGGCAGAATGTTATACTACCTAAAATAAACCTTAAAGTTTCTCCGATAAGGTTTTAAGTTATTCGAAGCAGGTTTAACCACCCGCTGAGCGCGTTAGCAGTCCAATTCGAAAAATAAAATATCAATTTTTTAAATAATAAAATCTTAGAGCAGTCACACGAAGTCATAGCGACCAAAATTTATTTATACATGGGTTTAAACAAAATCATGCTGTATTCCACCTTATTTCCATGAAATAAGGTTGTGATACATGTTCGGAACATAATAAAATAACTTGGTAACACTACAAGGAATCGCATAAATTCGAATAAAAACGTCAAAAATGAATTCTCAAGATCGTAATCGCAATAAAGTTAATAATATCGCGATGAAATTTGAAATAAATAAAAAAGAAACAATTGATGGGTGGCGTCGTTAGGAATTAGTGTACAATGCGGTTCAGTTTTATTAGGGAGTCAGTTTTTTGGGTAGACGACAGTTTTTGTAGACCAAAATGTTTATTGAAAAAGTGTACCTACTTTACATAAATTTACATTAATAGACTAATTAATTTAGAACAGCATTACTAACATAATAGTCTACTGGATCATTTTAATAAAGGAAGGCATTTCTTCGTTATAGCATTTTACTAATAAAGTTTAAAAATCTTTAAAATTATTTAAAAAAGTCGCTTCAAACACAGGTGCTAAAGACGGTGAGACCGAAAGATTTAAATTGAATTCTTCCCGTTTTTGTGAAACCTGCGCACGCGCAGAGGTAGCCGGTACGCCACCTTGTAGTTCCAATTACATTTACAATCTATCGGCGAGACGCGATTGGACGGCGAAATGTTAAATTTGATCACTAGACCGACAACTTTATAGTGGGATGGAAGGCAGGAGCGAGAGCGATCGAGTTTTTTGAACGTCTGATACTTTCCAATTTTTTTAAACCCAACATTGGATTTGACAAATGATAATGACATTTGATATTCTAAAATGATAATTGAAAAACCAATTAACAATGAACAAAGTAAGAGATTAATTAGGAGTTCGTTAAAAAATCTGATCGAAAAGCTCCAAGGTGTTTTGCATGGTTACGTTTATTTAGATTACTTAAAGATCGCAAGGCAGGAAGTTCTTGAATAACGCAGCAAAACGTTCATATCATTAGAACCATCAAGATAGCAACAGCTCTTACCGCGTAGACAGCATTATATTACCTAGATTATCTTATACCCTGGACACTCCCGCCCTTTTGCTCCTCAATCACACCGAAGCCGCGCTATAAACATTCGCGTGTCACCGGATTGACATCCGCCTTCCATTACTCGCGACAAAGCCGCCGGCGGTGTAAGGAAGTCCCTTAAACGACTAACGTTACGCGCTCAGAACAGATTCAATTAAAATTTAGAGTCCAATTGATGGAAAGCCTTTAAGTATTGTCACCAGTTTAATTGTTAATTGTTAGCGAAGAAAGGAAAATTAATGTGATAGGTCAATAATTGTTACGGCATGCGTAGAGGTTAAATCTTGTGTAATGTTTAGTGATTGAAGAGCATTATAATTGTACAGTTCCGCATTCGTAGGTCTATCAAAATCTCAATAGTTTTATCAGCTTTCACTACCTATGATTTGTTTGACAAATACATACCTACATACATAAACTCAAGGTTTCTTGCCCTGGGGATAGGCAAAAACTACAGAACGCCACCTGCTACGATCCTTACATACTCCTGATTTGTTTGATGTATAGAGAAATTACTTTTTACAATTCATATTTTTGAAGTGAAAACTTCTTTAGGGGCGTTGGGCATTTTTGAGATAAGACTAAGCAATTGATATCGGGACACTGTTACGACACCAGCTTTTGACTATTAAAAAGACATCAACGCGTTGAAAACCGCGGTGCGTGGAGTAAAAGACATCAACGCGTTGATTACCGTGGTGTCGACTTTTTTTTCAAGTTTTCACTTATTTTTTTTTAATATAATTTATTTCACATAGTAAACCTACATGGCACTTATGAAAGGTCAGAACGGTTCCAATTGGTCGTTTCCTATAGAAAAAAGCCGGCAAGAAACTCCACGGTTACTCTTTTAAAAATAATTGGCTTTTACAATACTTTCAAATAACAGTGTTTCTAGGTATGGGAGGACAGTGTAGGTATTTCAATAAGTACCAGGTACTTAACAAAATAGAAAATGGTCAACAGATCTACAATCTACTAAGCCTATAGCGTTCTCACATTCACAAAATAGAAAAGAATCTATACAAAAGATAAATAAATTAATAAAAGTAAAAACCTATTTTCATAAAACGCAATTACATGATTGCTATTACAACTGTAATATATCTGAATAATTATCATGTTAACAAAAGGCACTAATAAAGAGTTGAAATTAAACGTAGGTATATAATGTCAATACTTCTGACTTCGACTTTTAACTTAGACTTCTGTCGGCACTCCCGGAATGCCACTAATTTTTTTTTCTCTATTACGTTTTCAGTGTACTTCCTTAAGTGAAGATCCAAAGGTTCTTAAGGTGTATAGATCTAATTTCAGATAGAAGAATCTCGCTATCTCTTACCCATCCACCAGCGAAACACTCGTAAGAAACATCTAATTACTGTAGAAGTAGCAACGGGAAGGTTCAAAGAAAGCGATTCCCAGCCTAACGGAAACCATCCTGAACCTTCCACTTGCTAAGCAGCTTCTAATTATACGCTCATAATATAAAATCGCCAAGGGAAGGCAGTTTCTATAAACAACATCTCAGATCACGGCTAATCATATACCGGAAACCATCCTCGCAAGGTTCTGGTCGTGCAAAGATTATTTTTACGAGCAGGTCGCGTAGGTGACATACTAGTTACAAATGTTAAGTAAATGCAAAGATGCGGCAAATGAGTGGTTATTGACTTATTTGCATTGCAATGTTGCCCGTGTTAGTTACAAGGAAATTAGGATA
This sequence comes from Agrochola lychnidis, assembly GCA_963680765.1. Lineage (NCBI taxonomy): Eukaryota > Metazoa > Arthropoda > Insecta > Lepidoptera > Noctuidae > Agrochola > Agrochola lychnidis. The sequence goes on from OY796866.1 coordinate 23,602,588, forward strand.
GGTTAGTTAGTTTTAGTGCTCATAGTCTTTTTTTTTTGGTGTTTTTTATCTTGTGAGTATTGACATCTTAGTTCCTTGGACCTTATAGCAGTGATAGCCTAGTGGTGTGACCATCAGACTGCTAAGTCATAGATCTCGAGTTCGAACCCAAGGCATGCACCTGTGAGTTTTCGGATTCATGTGCGTATGGTATCACTTGCTTCGAAAACGGTGAAGGAAAACATCGTAAGGAAACCGGCATGCCTGAGAGATATTTCTCGACGGCTTGTGAAGCCAAGTCAGAGGCCCATGGGCCACTAACCACACGGAAAGAAGAAGAAGAAGTACCTTGGAAACAAAAACAATATCGATTGTTAAATCAGTTTTCGTAACAATATCATCCATTTTCATTCTCTACTAGATGACCCGATGTACGTTGTCCTGTCCAGATTTCAATAAATCATAGAAAATTCCCATAGCAAATGCACTTTCACTTTTCCCGAATTTTCCAATTTTCCCGGCAACTTTTCGAATTTTCGTAAAAAGAAGAAAATTTTCCAAATCGGTCCAACCAACGAACAGCATTTCATTTTTATTATATAAACCAATATTACTACTCACACTATAAATAATTATAATATCAATCAAACGAAACTTTAATCCAGTTCAAAATGATCTCAATACTGTTTCACGACTTTTATATCACTAGTTTAATTACTTTACGAAGTACACTTATGCAGTCCTGAAGTGCAATACAAGATTTTCTTTACTGTTCAATTGATGTCCAACTAAAGTGTGATAAAGCTTTATACGTTATTCAATTTAAAGGTCTCGGTAATCATTTAGTTTTACTTTTCATTAATCAAATGGTCTAGACCTTCGCAAGTGAATAATAAACCTGAAAGAGGTTTGTTGGTTAGAAATAAACTTTCTTCATCATGAATAAATGAAAAATATTCAATCAAAAAGGTTAATTTTACTGGTTAGTTCAAACTAATAAATATTTGATGATGGTTCTATAATATCTCACTGCAGTGTAATTGTTTAAATTGTAACTTACCCCTCTATTTTCGTATTTTAATAAGGTAGTATTTTAATAACCCTTATCTTATACATACAAAAAAATAATGAAGTGTCTGTTTGTAATGTCAAAATACCAAAAAAACTGCTTTTTACTAAATGCATACCTATGAAAGTATGTAAATACGGTAAGTACCTATAACAAAAAAAAATTGTCTTTCAGTCTGTTCCTTCTAATCTCAGAAACGGCTGAACCGATTTGAACAAGACTTTCACTGGCAGATGGCTGACGTTATAAGGAGTAACTTAGAATAGAAAAGAATTAGAGTCCACGCGGGCGAAGCCGCGGGAAGCAACTAGTTATTATTATTAATTATTAATAATAAAATCAGCCTGTATTATGTTACTGAAAAGCAAAACCCTCATACAGATTATTATAAGCTACGTGACTTCATATATTCCGAAAGCGAATATGTATATAAATGTAACAATAAACTCTACTTACTCTGTAATAAGAACCAGAATTATGATACAAAGTACCACAATGAGACTAAAATAATTCCACATTGTGTGTGTGATATATCAGACTCCAAGAAGATAATTGTAAATCTTTTTGCCAATTATAACACGAAATATGGCTGAACTGATTTATATTTTTACTAGCGGACCTGACAGACGTTGTCCTGACCGAATGCCGCCACCTATCGGGTCCGATTGTGAATCTAAACCATTCCCAGATCCCCTTGAACACACACAAGAAATTTCATCAAAATCGGTCCAGTCGTTTGAGAGAAGTTCAGTAACATACACACTCACAGAAGAATTATATATATAAAGATTTACGAACACTGTTTTAAATTGGTCCACAGTTATATCGAGATGTTTAATATGTCCTTGTTTGAGAACGGAGATGCTTTAGATACTGAAGACACTTGATAGCAAGCAAGAGAAACCCCTATTATAATGGCATTCATTTCGGAAATCGCTCGCCGGTCCGCCAGATAGAAAGTGCTTAATGCCAGCTATGGGACACCTAAATATCAAGGAGATTGCTTTTGCCGTGCTTTTGATTACTCCTATCTATCTGCCTAGCCTTTTCCCAACTATGTTGGGGTCGGCTTCCAGTCCAACCGGATGCAGCTGAATACCAGTATTTTACATGGAGCGACTGCCTATCTGACCTCCACAACCCAGTAACTGGGTAATACGATACCCCTTGGAAGACTGGTTGTCAGACTTTCGGGCTTCTGACGACCCGTAACGACTGTCAAAGATCCATGAATGACAGCCGGGACCAACGGCTTAACCTGCGGGGCATGGAGGAGTCTCGGTATGGAAAGATGGTCACCCATCCACGGATCAACCCCGGCAAGCGTAGCTTAACCTGACAGATCGACCCGAGTGACTGTTAGTATTTAGCCACGAGCTCCTCCAGACAAAAATAGGTATAGCGGTAGTAATTTCCCGAACAATTGCTGGCATACAGAGCTTTACCTCTATTGCTAATTTGTCGCTTCTTTTGAACGAAGTAGTCCACTTAGAGCACCCGTCCGAATAGCACCTGCGACTCAGCAGCCTACTGCTGGGATGTATTTGTTTTACAGGACGTTATTAAATTAAAGATATCGATAAAAATCACTAGAATGTTTATTAATACCAGTGATCGGAGTAGGTAGATTGATTTTACGTACTCGCATCATGAATAGTCATAGAAATCATAACATGGATAAGCCTTTTATCCGGGATTTCATTTTGGTACTTACGGGATTGAATCAAATATTGTAAAAGTAAGGATTTTTAAACTACTACTTTCATTTCCTTTCTTTTTCTACTGCTTTTTTATTTTTCTTTCTTTCTTTCTTTTTCTTACATTAGAAATTTCGACAACCGTGCGTCAGTAGGATAGCGGAGAGGTAAGTCCCATTTTTCGTCGCAAGCACCACAATAACTATTATTAATAGAATCCCACTTTAAGTTTGCTACTTTTTACTCAAGTTTAGCATACCATACTTTTTTTACTATAGAAGGCCAATCACCTATATACAATTAAAAATATAACATTTGAAATTCCTTAAAAAAATATTAAAAATCTCAAAATCCCGGAATCCCGGAGGCATTTCCATACTAATATATACGTGCCAGTTCCCAAATCAATCTACCTACTCCGATCACTATTAATTACACATACGTACATACGAAAATTGTTTTATCGATATCTTTAATTTAATAACGTCTTGTAAAACAAATACATCCCAGCAGTAGACTGCTGAGTCGCAGGTGCTATTCGGACGGGTGCTCTAAGTGGACTACTTCTTTTGAAGAAGCGACATAATTTATAGTTAGCATAGTGTCCTGTTTAACCCTTTAAATCGTGAATACCCAGACCCACAATCACACTTAACCAGCTGAACATAATTCTAATGAATTCCGTTTAATCCCAAATCAGTTTTACTATTACTTATTCAACTAGACCCAGACTGGGGTTACTCGAGTCAGACTTTCTAGTGCAAAACTACCATCAGGGAACACCCCACCTTATTCCCTTTCAAACAAGATGCAAATTCCTCTAACATAATTGCTGTCATCTTCACTAACCTGCTGTTTAAGATTCAACTTTATAATGAAGTAGCTATGGTTGGTTTCAGGTTGTTATGGCAACTTTTTCATGGGCCGAAGGTAGTGGCATGGTAGTTTCCGTGAGGGTCGCGGGATGATACCAACCTTTCACGCGTGGTTTGTTCGCCAGTGGGCACAAATCGTTCATTGAGAATGTTATTTGTTAATATTTGAACAAGGGTGCTGGTTTGTGGCCATTGTTGAAGAGGAGTAGCTTTCGAATGGTGGTAAAGGTTATGTGGTATCACGTAATTGACCTGTTGTGGCCTGTTATGGTAGGCATTGGGTTGCGTCTTAATAAAACAATAGTGACCGGTTGGTACTGGTATTCATTTGGGTAGCTCACGTGAGGAACCATTCTCTTCCTGGCTTTTCTCTGCGAAAGGTTATATTTCGTTATACCACTTTCTCATTAGAAGTCCTACTCGTATTCTTCTAAGACCCAGTCATCTGTGAAGTTTAGATACATATTCATTCTACGTTGATTTCAGAACTTTCAAAGATACCATTCAATAACCACTTATGGCGTTAACTATTTCTCAAAGACGGACAATAAAAATATACCTGCAACATTTCGTTTAAAACTCTTACACACGTTAAAAGTTTAGCAGTCTTCAAAGTAATCAAACGCAAAGCATTTATTTCATTAAATCATTTACAGGCAATTTTGAATTGTCAAAGAGTCGGTCAGTTAGTCAGAAAGTTGACGCTAGTTGCCCATTCCAAAACGTAGATCTCTATGGAGAAGAACGGGCAAAAAACCCCAAGGACACTATTTTAAATATAGATATTACAAATACCTGGGTACATTATTCTTGTTGCTTCTGTATGTGAGAACAATATACAAAAAATAATCGAAAACAATTGAAAATATAAGATTTTAAAAAAAGCCCTGGCAGATAAGAGATGACCAGTCTCAACTGACGGCGCCCGTTCACAAACATGACGCGTGGTTCAGTACCATCCAGCTCAACCATTTTATAGGGAACCGAATGATCCAACACACTCGCCACCATCAGCGAGACATTTAAGTGAGCATGACATACTCTCAACTGCCATGCTCTTTCAAGTCAATATACATCTTAATAACATAATAAACGGCTCCATGGTACTCACATTTACAAAAATATTCCTTTCGGCCACTGTAGACAGCCGAACGCGCGGTATTCAATACATTTCACTATTTCACTCTACCTGGTAGTGTTAGTTATAGTTACTAACGTCTATTTAAACTACACCGCTAGATTGTATGCTAATACATGACCATCTGATGCGCAGCACACTGAGGAATGAATGAGAAGTTATTACCAAAGACGATAACGTTTGACATAATACCTTCTTGCATAATATCTTCATCAGCCAATTTTTTCTCATGTATGTGTATCGCTAAACGTTGTCATTCTATTAAAAAGTCCATCTTTTAATAGAATGACAACTACAAATCTACATTGTCAGAAAAAAGACCGAAGTATTTTATTCTAGTAGTCTTATAGTAGACTAGAGGAGCTCGTGGCTAAGTAATAACAGCCGCACGGCTTGATCCAACAGGTCAAGCTACACTTGCCGGGGTTGGTCCGTGGATGGGCGACCATCTTTACATACCGAGACTCCTCCGTGCCTCAGAAAGCACGTTAAGCTGTTGGTCCCGGCTGTTATTTGTAGATCTTTGATACTTGTTACGGGTCGTCAGAAGCCCGTTACCAAGGGGTATCGGGTTACTCAGTACCTAACTGTGTTGTCAGCTAGGCAGTCGCTCCATGTAAAATACTGGTATTTAGCTGCATCCGGTTAGACTGGAAGCCGACCCTAACATAGTTGGAAAAGGCTAGGCAGATGATGAATCGTATAATAGTAGACAGTCTCGTCTTGCTAGAATAACAGCGCACTTATGATGATGACAATAGCAATAGCAATGCAATAGCGATGGCAATAGGCTCGCCTCCTATTACATGGAACATAAATATAACTGGCGAAATGTGGGTTTACCTGCTACAGGGACACCTCTGCCCAACCCTTCGGAGATCCAAGGTGTGATGTTATGTTATTTTTAAATGTCGCAGCATTATTCTGAGATAGGGGCATTTTGGCCTCATACAGGACTTTCTGTTTTAATTTTCATTTTATCTTTGTATTTTATTTTTCTATGAGTGTGTTTAGTGCGAGTTTTTTCATTGTAAGTACGTTTATTACCTTTATCGACTCCTAGAGAGGGACAGTGAAGGAAAAGTGACCTGGCATCATTCAGCACCACACAAAACTTAGAAACAAAACATAACTTATCCAACCAAAACCGATAAGTCCTCAGTCTACATATGAACCGTCGCCGTTGTCACGCTAGGGTGGGTGCACGTGTTATTGGCACAGTTGTCGCGTCCTCGGACGACACTTGCCTCACATCCGAAGGCAGACACCGTGACCGTCCCCGCGCACTCGATCGTGTACGGGATGATGTAGCACTATGTCTTTAAGCCATTGATGTTTTGAGAGGGTACAGTTCGTAAGGCTTTTCCAATTCAATGCATGTAGTTGAAAATGTACTTCCTCATCTTCATTGGTTGATTTTGGCTCATAAATCTATCTAGATAGACTGCTAGAGATACGAAATCATTACTGTTTAGCTCTAAAGATGCATGTAAAGGAGATTAAATATCCAACGGCCTATCCAACGGAGATTAGTCAAGTACGCAGGAGATATGCACTAATGTGTACGCAGACAAAGTTGCTAACTCTTCTATCACTCTCATATCGATGGGACGGCAGTCCAACACGACGACGAAGAGGAGATTAAAATTACCATAAATGAGAATTTTTTGCTCAATCAATCTGGCTAGCTTTTTCCCAACTATGTTGCGGTCGGCTTCCAGTCTAACCGAATGCAGCTGAATACCGTATTTTACATGAAGCGACTGCCTATCTGACCTCCACAACCCAGTAACTGAGTAATACGATACGCCTTGGTAAGACTAGTTGTTAGACTTTCGGGCTTCTGACGACCCGTAACTACTGTCAAAGATCCACGAATGACAGCCGGGACCAACGGCTTAACGTGCTTTCCGAGGCACGGAGGTGTCTCAGTATGTTACCAACTCCGGCAAGCGTAGCTTAACCTGATGGATCGAATCGTGCGACTGTTATCACTTAGCCAGGAGCAGGAACTCGTGTTCCTCCTATCCTTCTATTTTTTGCTCTATATGAGAGCTAAAAAGCTCAGCATGGAGACATCAAGTTGCAAACTCTCTTCTTGGCAGACAATAACACATATTCCGCCACATGAGCATGAAGTACCCACAGCCAACAATCAAACAGCCTGTATATTAACACTGCGCCGAACATTTGCATCACCGTTTCCCGGACGGGTCGCTTCCACTCGGTCGGACTCGGCTGCCGAACACATAAATCGGATATAAAGGACGGTTTCTCAATAATGTTGAGGCTAAGTACTAAAATCCTTTGCGATGATTTAATAGCAATAATAGCTGGGCTAGAATACTAATGCTGTATTAATAGGATTGTTTTTTTTTTGCATATAAATCATGATGGAAACGCAATATATTCAAGAGTCAAGGTTTTGCACTTTTATGATCAACAGTGTGTTTACTGCAATAAATCAATCTGTTTAGTATCCAAGGACCTATCTGTCTCTTTGGTTCCTATATTCGAACTGAATATGGGTCTTATTGCGCTCTTCAATGTTATTATATTCTTTCGTTCTTTCCAAACACATTTTTGAAATGAAAACTTCTTTAGGCGCGTTGGGCATTTTTGAAATGGGAAAAAACAATTGAACTCGCGACACTGTTACCGACACCAGCTTTTGACCATTCAAAAGACATCAACGCGAGATACATTTTCGATGGGATTAATGACATTCCAAACATTGAGACATGACAACGACATGATTGACATTTCCCTTTTTTACCGACTTCAAAAAAGAAAAGTATTGCCTGTACAATAAAATTGTTCAAGTTTTCACTTCTGTCGGCACTCCCGGAGTGTGTTTTGTTTTTTGTCTAGTGCTCAGTAATCCAATTCTTTTATGAGGCTACTGGAGAACCTATATTTTTAACATTCCCAAGAGAATACCATCTAAACCATATTTTCCCAAGCCTGAGCCATCTTAGGCGTCCTCGCACGAATGCACTCCAGTGCAAGAATAAGAGGTCACCACAAATATTCAAAGCCGCTACAATGTAACACACAATTTCCTACAAACCCGTACACTGGCGTTCAACCCGACTGACACACAACATTGATATTATTTAATGTCGTAATAAGAATTTGATGACTCGTTATTAGCCGGCGAAGGTTGTCGACGGCAAATGTTCCGATGTGACACAAGGTCGGGTAAGTACATGCAACTAAACGTCTTCTGACCTCATGAGATATTTCACAATCCGCACATTTTGTGGCCTTTGTCTTATAGAAATCGACACTGTAATTTGGAGCTAAATGTGGTATATTTTTCTGTTAGATTGCCGCAAGGATGTTTAGGTCATTAGAAGTTAGAGGCAGGTACATTTTTACAGTACAATATCCAGAATATGCTGTTAGTATGTAAATGAAATAGCTGTACACACTGATATATGCATCCTTTTCTAATGCGTATGCGATTAAATTAAGAGACCCATTCTCTCTCGAAGACCACACAGAGTCAAATAGGATGTTTATGTCACAAAAATTATTCGACAAGCTATTTCTGTCATGATTATCTCAATCAAATTAGTTAATTATGTAACATTTAGTGCATATTTGTATTCAAAATTACTTAAATTATTACACTTTTATGTTGATTTTAATTCAGTTTGATTGACTTATGAGTTACATAAATGCTAATGTTTATGCAGCATGATACCGTAACCTGAACTACTTAAAAAATAATATTAGGTATAGATGTAACATTATTAATGATCTGTCGTCATGATTGCGTCCGTTGGCTTCTACCAATGACGTCAAGAATTCAAGATAAAACTTATACAATTATGGATGACATGATTTATTTGCACGGCAATGTAAATTGGATTATGCCAATGTCGTCCCTAAGATTTCTAAGGTTAAATTCAAGCTTCCTAGACTGAAAATATTAAATAATATGACAGTTATTATTAAAGTCATTCCACAAACCAGCGAACAAACTCAATTTTATATAAATACATTAAATCCGACGTTCTATTTATGAATTCGAATTCGCGGCGCAAGCGCACGAGCGGTGACAGTTGAATGCGCGCGCATCCCGGGCGCCCCTCATCCATATTGATCCATCGATCGATCTATGAGTTATTGCGGCGGCACTGTGTGATCTAGATCGCGATATATTCTATACGAGCGTGTTGTCTAATGCATTTTAATATTGCCCACGCGTGGGAAATGGATCATGGAAATGTCATGTTATGGAATATGGCGGCCTGTCATGACGTTTTTCTTGGGCTTTCTGCGGCTTTGCCTTTGAAGCGAGTTTCGAGAGAAGGATATATTTTTGTTTCATTATTATACAGCGATATGTCTTAGTTTATCCATTTTTTGTAAGATTACTAAGAACTGCAATACTTTTTTATCGACCTTCGCTCCCTTCGCAATTATTTTTGAGCCAAAAATCGACATAATAATGATTCTTACTAAAATATGTATTACATTCTTTTATAATCTTTATGTTTTAATTACCCTACGATAATATGAAAACCCATGAAATACCTACACATTATAAACCTACCCATTATTATACATAACGTAGGTATGTATCTTACATTACGTGCACAAGTACCCACATTCCGTTTAGTCAAGCTATAATTTCCTAACAATTGTACCTATTAAGTATCTGTTATTTATAAAGCGAAATATATGCTCATGCACTTATGCACCTTGCTTACATATGCACCCGACTGGTTATAGAGGCTAACATATGTAATTGTTGGTCATTCGAGTACATACGTGCATCTAATTAGGTATTATTTCTTGTAATACAATGAAATGAAACCAGTTTCTATTAGCACTGACGAGCTAATTACCTCGACTGTTAAAATGGAGCCTTCGTTATATGTTAGTCTGCTTGCCGCTAAATTAATGAGTTAGGCTTTTTCTTAAATGTCCCTTAATGTGCAATAAAGTGTAGGATCAACTTTACGTGTTATTCAACGATACCTATTTAGTTTTTTGAACTCCAACATGATGACACGATTACGCTACTTTGATTCAAATTCATTCTTAAGTATAGTAAACTAAATAAGTCCACTAATGAAAACCTATTAAATCCTACAGAATTCCATAGTGTTTACATTTAATTCATCTATTGTTGACAATGATCATTGATTTCTGTTGCTCGTCAAAACCTTACCCTTTATACTTGTATAGTTGTAACATCGTTTATAACCAGTTCGACATTAACAACTAATTGTCGAGCCCGAGTGAACGATAACGTGCGTCGCTTGCGCAAGGCGAGGCGGGGCGACATCGACCAATCGTTCGTCAGCGTTGCACGCATGCGCGGCGCGTGCCCGCTATACCTATCAGTCGAGGATCCGGCTTTTTGGGGTGACGTCATCTGTCAATGGGCAGATATTGAGAATATTGAGATCTATAAATACTTGAACATTGATCATTTTCGTCGGAGATCATTTGAAATATGTACGTTATCAACTTTGTCATCTAGATCGTTAGCATCCTGCACACTGATTAGCAAAGGCCTCTTATTAGACTGCTATGAAAAATGGTCTTGAGACAATTTAACGTATATTATGGCTACGAACTCACCCAGCTTCATCTAGGATTCTTTTTAAAGAATGAATATTAAAAACTTTACTAACAGAACACTTGAATCTCTTTTTAGATTTACATATTACAATAAGAATACGTCTTAGATATATTGCTTCTGTGTTCATTACGTAAAGTCAGAAATATTACAAATGCTTTCAAACTGCACATTTTCTTCAAACACAGTTTCAGCTGCTTCTACAATATTACTTACTATTGCACCTGTTGGTCATAAGCGTGATAGTACAGACATACTTAGATCTGTTTTACAGTAAGTACTGGTAGCTATAAAAGCAACATTTTCTCAGCGGCTTTCCGTTGAGCGGTAACTCTAAAGGCCAGCACAATGCTTCGCTAAAGCGTAACTTGTGCAAAATTTCTTTTCTGCGAATAGATCTGTTTTACGACGGCATTTGTTTCGGCGCGCGCGCTGGCTGCCTTTGTCCTTTCATGTGCCGACACTTGCGTTTTTTTACTCGCACGCCCGACACAATTACTCATTGTTACCTTTTTAGTGCAAATTGTTTTACTATTCGCCAACTTTTAGGTTTAAACTCGAAGCGGTGCAGCGGTGATAAGACTTTTTAGTTTAACTATTTCCTCAACTGTTGTTGTTGCAAATTTTTGCATGTTAATTTCTTCTGCTATTTGAAGTAATGAGCTTGTATTGTTAATAAATAGTTAGTGTTTTGTATTTGGATATTTGAAGTCGGCCGACTAGCTTGTTGCGATATTTTCATTGTTTGATGTGTAGTAATGTCCGTCATAAAGAGTAAAGAGTTAGCCTGCACCAATACAAACCATTTCCTGAGTTAAGTCTTACGACTTGTGCAAAAGGTCGAGCATTCATACGTTACTTTCATTCTTTGATCTCAATGGAAAAGGTTTATTATTATTATGATAGTAAAAGCTAAAGGAAAACGTTCTTACTTTGCGGCTAGTGTTCACAAAACCTAGCTTGTTCAATTCACTTGAAACCATAATCTTAAGACTTATTGATTTGAGTACCAGCTGTTTGTTAATTATTTAGACATTAAACTACGAAGAATCGATGACGTGTCGAATACCTGTTAATATATACATATTCATGTAAATAGATACTGAAGCCATTTAATACCTAGAATATCCGAACAGTCATACCTGCCTCCTAGAAATAATTGTACCTAGACTTATAAAACAATACCACTTGACTTAAGCACGGCTTTCTTGCAGATAAATTGATTAATTAATCAGTCTAAAACACAACATAATACTTTTCAACGTAACCGAATATACTTGATTGCGTGGGTATTGGTATCATTGTATTCCGATCCGAATATGAATTGAATCGATTCGGTGCAGCCATTGTGAGTGACAATGACATGCTTGACAGTCGCTTACTTTGACGACTTCATAGTAGTAATGTATTCATGTTTTTAAATTAGGTTTGTTAGTGATGTCATTTGATCGTTTTCCGGGTGTAGTGGATGGGATATTAGTGTAATGAAGCAGCTGTCGCCCAAATTAAAAAGAATCATTTTAATATTATAGAGATATTATAACCGTTTCTATCTCTCATTAACTATGAAAATGCTTATTAGATTTTAGATACGCTTGTCTCTTGTTAAAATCTTTTGATGTAAATGAATTAATAATACAACTCTTTCGTAAACCGTAGATAACTGTATTAATGCTGTTAGATCAAAAGATGTCTTATCAAATAAATTTATCACAATGTAGGAAAGCAGAATTGAATATGATGGAGATTCCGAAGAACAATCAGCATCTTTTATTAATGATCCTCTATTTTTATTCTCATCTTTAGCGCCATTTAATAAAGGATCTATTTCACAAATAGTATCGCTACATATCGCTATCACTAACATCACGATGCTCCACTAAGATAGCTACAGAGACACAGGTCACTTGTCATGGGAAGCGAGCCGGTGACTAAGCATTACGTCTATTTCGGCTTAAGGTACTGCTCTGCTGGTGCGATTAGTCGATATTCGTCGCTCTTTGTACCAATTATTTAAGTGCAGATCTGTTTCGGTTTTCAACTATTAGCGAGTTACCATTTTAACTTGGTTGTTTATACTGGTAATGAATTCTGGAGTTCTTATTTAGTAAAATAGTACAGTATTGTGTGTGATAGCTACGAGTAGGTAGTTTTTCCAAGACCAACTTTGTCAGATGAGATGACTTCGAACTCATCAATGACCTGTTGTAAACTTTGCTATTGATCAGGTAATAGGACGTTACGAGGATAAATGTATCGGGGTTCGGTTACACAAGAAACCTGAGGAGAGGAATGACTAGTAGCAGGAATATACATGTTTCCTTTGATGTTATTGTTAAAATTTATTTCAAAACTCTATTCCTAAGATAACTGAAGAAGACATACTACGCGCGACTAAAAAATCGTGAACAAAAGTAGTATCGTTGAACTGAACTGGAAGGTAAACAGTTCTCAAAATATCAATGGGTGAGTTATTAGCGGAAATGGCACGGAACCACGAAATGTTCGATGTCATAGAGATTCCTAGCTCGCGGGCCAAACTATCACTAATAAGGGACATTTGAGCTCCCGAGTTTAATAATGCTTTAACCCAATGGCCTTTCAACCAAACCAATAAACGGTCTATTATCGGAAGAGTCCGACGCTATCACCGGTGACACTGTACGAGAAAACTGGGCGCGTGTCGCCGGTGGCTTATGCATTTTTTTAGATTACAATTTCGACAATCCCGGGTAACGCCAAGAGTCCGGCACTTGCCCAGGGGTGTGGCCCATACCTGTTAACTTTAATATTTAATGTACAATATAAATGCTGTTGGCGTAGGTACCTATTTTAAACAAATAAATAAATAAAATCGGCCTTTTCTAATTGCATCCAAGATAAACAGCATTTTGGTCCAGAAAGTAAGGCAAAATTGTGTAGAAGGGTTAGGTGATGGACAAACTGGAATACTCACAAATATAAATCAAGAATATGGATATCGGGGAGAATATCCCCTATTGGTCCCAAGAATGGGCAAATCAAGCAGTATGGAGTTATGGACTTCACCACCTCACACCGTAAACCGGCAAGGGCTTCTTTGTGTGGCTGTTTTCAATAAAAATATTGAATAAAACTGGTTGCAATTTTAAATCTTTTCCATGTCTCAGGTAGCTATTCTACCTGACGGGGGTTCGAAGAAAACCGATAGGGAAATCGTGGCCCCCGGCAACAGGTCAACCGAAGGAACACGGGTTTTAGTCAGTAAGAGTCTGACACGCTCTCCCGCTTCGGCCAGAGCGGGAGAAGTAATTTGATAATGTCCCACCCAAAAAAAAAAAAAAACCTAGCTATTCTACTGCACAAAACTATTCCGCCCACTTTTTCTCTTTACTTTATTTCCGTTGAGAAAATTAGACTACAATACAACTTCGTTACCGCAATATTAAAAAAAACGCGCTAGCAAAATTCCTCTTTAAAAACTAACAAAGTATAACTTACATCAAACAATAGCAGTAATAACAAAAAACTAGTCAAGTGAAGCCGCGGCACATCATAATACTCCGAATGTACCACTCATCGATTTGATTCCCGAGTCAAAGGTCGGCGCCGAACTTAACAATAATATAATAGAAGTAGAAAGGTCTAATCTAGTCTATTATTTAAATCCGTATCTAATATAATGGGATTTGTCCGTCTATTGACATTTTTAAGAGACATCTGATGGTTCTATAGAGGTTAATGAATTAATTCTCTTTGATTTTTCGCTGGTAATCGTTGATGGGAAGATAAGTTATGTCGGGAATGTCACTTTTAACCGTTACAGAGATACATAGCTGCAATAGCGCCTCTAATATCTATAGCAATTTAGCAAACTTACAATTATCAATGTTCATTTTAAGAGACAGATAATCAATTCTAACTGTTACTTTACCAATATCAGCCAAATCATGTTTGTCATTCCGCACTACTGAGCAGAGTCGATAAAACATTTTTCTTTTAATAACAAATTGAATTCTTTCAAAATTCACGCAACATGCATCTGCATATCAAAAATTCCAAGTCATCGAATACTAAGCATATCTCGCTCGCAGATGATCAATAACCGTCTACAATTCCAAACTCAAATTCATTCATTCGAATTCCAAAAATTTGAATTGATTGCGCAACGTCATTGGTCCCCTTGCATTCTACTTTTGAACTACAATCGCGAAAACGGTTTTCTGTTATATTTTGTATTTTAACACAATGGTATAAGAGTGAAATATCTTAGAGGGAGAGAAATTATAATTGTTGAGCTACGTGGGATTCCATTTATTGAGGGTTGTTCCAATACCGATTGACGCAACTGTTGAAATATTTTGTCACAACAATTTGTCACGGGCTGTCAAAAAATCGCGTGTCACGCTGACAAGTCACGTGACAGACGTCCCGCTGCCAAAAGGGATGAATTATATCAATTAGGAACGATTAATCATTCGTTTTTATCGATAATCGATTGGTTAACGGAATCGTTTAAGATCAGAGGTGAGCCCCTTTTGATATGACAAATAATCGAATGAAAAATCGTTGAGTTTGTGTGTGCCCATTTTTTATTGATGACCTTTTCGTTGCATATCTCTTTTAAAATCTTTATTTCATTCATCATTAACAATATTATAGGTTATGGTAACATTTTACGAGATGAGTTTACAATATTGCGCAGTGACATTTTGTACAGACGTGAGAAAAAATATTTCGTTATTTTTAATCTGAAATATGTCCGACACCTCATGCATCATAACTTGCATTATCTTATCCAAACTTTTTCATCGCTACACATATTTCTTTCGTACTCGGTATACTTTTCAAGTAATTACAAGATAATAAAGAAACAAAGTAATTTCCCCATCAACAGTCAATTATCATATTACTGTAACAAACGCTCAAGCAGCGCGGAAAAATAACGCTTTAGCGCCAAGTATTAATTACAAATTACAATTAATTACTATAACACGTGCACACAATGAGTGCGCATGTTCGTGAACGAATGAACGAGAGTGAAGTAGAGTGATTGAGTGAGCGAATGAACGAGTAGTACGCAGCCGTTGTAATTAAACAGTTTGTAATTAGTTATAGGTGTGTGCATTAAGCATTTGTTTGCATGGATTTTAGTACTGAGCTAAATCTTATATAAAACAAAACTTTTTTACAAAAAAAAAACAACCGACTTCCAAAAAACACTACAAAGTGAAAAATAACTTTAATTTCGGAAGTCGGTGTCTTTGGTTTTGAATTTTCGTTTTTTGTCACCGCTTTCCGAAATTAAAGTTATATTTCACTTTGTTTTTTGGAAGTCGGTTGTTTTTTATTTTTTTGTAAAAAGTTTTTATTTTTCGCTTTTTAGTTGTGGTACCTACCCCAGACAAATTCGATAACCACTACCTGCTATGTAAATAACAGTGACAGGAACTTATCATATCATCCAGATACTAAGTGGGAAAAAGTACGTATTATTGAAGCTACAAAAACTATCGAAGCAAAGTTAATCAAATTTATATGAAACCACCTCGAGAGCATACCCTTTCAAACAAAAAAGAATTTTCAAAATCGGTCCACAATTGACGGAGAAAACGGTGAACATACAAACATACGCGACGAACATATAACCTCCTCCTTTTTGGAAGTCGGTTAATAACTAAGATTTAACAAAAATTAAATCTAAACTATGTAGGTGCTGACGTAAAGCGATAATTATTTTTAAACAGCTTAAACAATCCAGATGCTCTTAGTAAACGTTAATTAGCTAAAAATATATATGCACTACCTATGCAGTTTTAATTAAATACTAGTAGCATTTACAAAATGAAGCACTTTAGTAACAAAAAAAAATACTTATTTATCTCTCCAGAAGTAATCTTGATAATTTACATACACATTTTAGCATAGGTCTTCGTAAACCTAGACCAATTAAAGTGGCAATATTAATTGAACTGTTCGCCACATGTTATTACACTAATTGAAGCTGCGTGTACCGATTGATCAATTTAATTGGACATTTGTACACGTTGCGATGCGCAGGAGTACCTTTGAACTTCGGTCCTTTTGATGTCCTTGCGCAGTGCGCTTTAGATTTGTTGCTTATTTTATTTTGTTGCGTTTTACTTCAACTTCATTTAATTCTGTTTTGTAACGCTGGTAGATTCTGATTGACATTTTGTTTAATGTTTTTGAAATTGCACTCATTTAAAAAATTGCCAACAGCAATGCTTTTACGTTTCATATTATTGCGGTTTTTATGATCATAATCAATAATTGTGATATAGTTAATAACTTAATAGATATAACCAATAAGCCTCATTGTGGTCTTATCCTGTACTTGACCATTACGACTTGCTATTCATTCATCTATTACTGTTTATTCTGCAGGAAATTACGCGTCCATAATTCATTTAGTTACAATACTTCTTTACCCACAATCACACATCGAATAAAAACATCGTTATCTACAAAAGTAACTTAGCAATTTAATATAGTTTTCAAGATGACATATGGACAGACAAACAGACGGCTCGTAATAATATTGTTACGGTTAACAGGTGTAATGCGCGTGAACCACAAGAGCATGACAAATTAACACCTATCAAAACGAAATCAAGAGTAGAGCCGACTCTATGTAGAGCCAGCAACGTAATGTAGAGACGGTAAAGGGAATTAATTTTATGGTTTAAAATTTAGATGTTAGAAGATAATTATGTATTTTATTTAAGATCCCTTCACGCTTAATGGTCTCTATCTTTTCTGATAAACATCAATATCCTAATTATAATTATTGATCCCCGAATACAAAAAGAGAATATTTTTCGCATTGACCAAAATCACTTTAAAAACACAACAAAATCATCAACATAAACTCCACGTCAATTTGGCAATAACCCGCACTTTGATCTAATATCCAGCTCAGCTTAAAATACATTTTCTCTCCATGTTTTGTCCTCCGTAGCCACACCGGTTCGGTTCCCGCGCCATTACACATTCGTCTCGCTCACTTATAACTCTGCTTGTACTTGTCTTTGTGAGAACCTTGCCTGTTCTGGTAAGCTATGGGAATTGGAGGAAAATATGAGGTTCTATAAGTATTGGCTGCTTTTCTTTCTATTTCAATTGGGTGAGGTTATTGAGATCTTTCTAGTTGGTTATTTCCTTATCATCTTCCAAATCTAATTTATTGGAAATATTATATAGAGTATCTCCTTTATTATCAATATTATTTTTATCTTTGCCCCTGGTTTCATTAAAGCAATTCTCGTGCTTAATTTTACTTCAATATTACCCACTACACGAGTCTTCATGAGGAAATTATTATCACTAGAACTCAATCTACTTGCATGTCTATTTAAGCAATCTTCTTCAACAATCTTCAAGCAAAAAATATGCTCTAAATATTTCTCATACTATAACATGTTTCGGATCAAAGGTTCTCAAATGTCTGCCCATTACATTAATGTAGTATCAAATTAGTTTCACGTTCAGAGTGAACTACGGCCGTATGACAGCTGTGACGTGTGCCCGTCCAAATACAAGTTTATGCATCGGAGCGAACATGTCTACTGGCTTCATTTTTGTGATATCTAGATTAGATTTTAGATAAGGTGATGTTTTTGATTCATCAGATAATTATTCTTCCGATTTAACAGAGCAAGATATTTTTGAAAGTTTAACTCTTATTGATCTACCATCATCTCTTAAAACTATAACAGTCACCAAAGATCAAATATAATTCCTAGTCCAAACACTATCTAAGAAGCCACAATCTTCCTCAGGAATAACATCACAAATACCACTTCAATCCACCATTACGACATGCCATCAGTCAGCGCTTGCCTCCACAAATGCACCTGTTAACCCTGCCTCAGAATCCCATAAACCCCATACATTCCCACGAGGTCACCGCCGAGCCGCATCGATAATGGTGGTCACGCCAAATGACAGGCCGCGTCGTCTTTCACACGATACAAATAACATGTCTACCGTAACATCGACAGTTCTAGAGTAATATATGTAGCTATAGATATTGTACGCGCACCATTAGAGGAAGTGACGCTCAAATAATATATAAACTTGTCTTATAGCAAGCATACAGCAATGATGTTATTGATGAAGCTCTGAAAGCTTGTTTTGAAGACAATCTGGTGTGAAATGTAGTGGACTCTGCGGATATTAATATTCGTACCGTTACAGGAAACGCGTACAGTTCGCTGTTCTGCCCCGGGAACATTTAAATATGTAGATTTAGAAGCTCTACCCCATAAGCAGTATCTCGAGATGTTTATAGCATAGTGTACACGGATTTGTTACAATTTATTGCAATTCACACCAGTGGATACTGCGTGGCATTTAAAGTTCAGTGTTTTTGTGTGCGTTAATTCGCTGATTAACTCATCTCCGTCCAACACTCTGTATATTACATAAATATGTTCACTGTTGTGTTGGTACTACGTAATCTCGATCTATACAAAAACATCTGTGTTACGATTAATGGAACCTATAAAACCGATAATTTTGATTTAAAGTGCAACTGTTAGTGCGGAAATTGGTCCTCCTGCAGTACCAAGATTTAATGTCTTTAATAGTGCACATATTCAGTGCTTAATGGATTTCGCCACGATGTTTCATACTATCAATGACTTCTGGAAACGATTCTAAAGATTGTAATATCGACACGTTTCAGTGAAACGATTTACGATATAATTCATACAGAAGCCGGTGTTAATAAATGTTGTGAAATGATATATTTTAAGAAGAGAGTGCAGCTACCGTCTCCTGCGCATTCAGGGATTTAACTATCGATTTTGACTCAATAGACTTCCAGCTAACGTGATTTTCGCAATGCCAGTGAATCGGTGGCGGCCATAAAAATTATCAGATTATAATACTTGTCAACAAATTGACTCGTCCAAATTGATTTTTATTAAAACACAAAATGGGTATTATACTAAAATTAACTAGTCATAATAATAATAACTAATAACACACATGTTTTGATTTAAATCCGGCATCCTATTCGAATATAAATCAAAATGAAATCGATTTAAATAAAACGACGGTTTTAATCATCGAAATATGAAGCGATTAATATGCTAATTGCATTTCCAGATTATAAACGAGATATATGATTGGAGACGGACTGACACCGGTGACAGCCATTTCGACTGCGAAGCTTTCGCGACTCGAGACTTGTCAGGAGCATTCAATTTATTTGCTTGAATAAACTCCAAATTGCTTCACTGTAATATCAACTTTATGTTTTCTATGTATGGTTGTTTTTCCATTGAGTTTTATAATTTAAGGAGTGCCCTAAAAAGATGAATGCAAGCGAGAATTAATTAAGTCATGTAGTAAGGGAATCGATCTGTTGCGTCGAGTTACACGGACGGATATCGAGATCATTCGGGCCGTGTGCGCCGGCGCTGAATTTTGCATTTATTAGGTTATTGACCTTGACGTGTTAAAATTAAAATATATTTTATACACACGTCACGGAGAGTCAATGACAAAGATTTTGATCCAATTATGCCTTCATTGAAAAATTTGGAACGCTTATTTTAAATCTTATTTTTTTTTTCGAATATAATTCAAGCCATTTGTTGTTGTTCCTTTTATATTAAAAAAGCGGCCAAGTGCGAGTCGTACTCGCCCATGAAGGGTTCCGTAGCAGCAAGTAACGATAAGTTTACGATTTATGACGTATTAAAAAAAAACTACTTGCTAGATCTCGTTCAAACCAATTTTCGGTGGAAGTTTATATAGTAATGTACATTATATATATTTTTTTAGTTTTATCATTCTCTTATTTTAGAAGTTACAGGGGGGGGGACACACATTTTACCACTTTGGAAGTGTCTCTCGCACAAACTATTCAGTTTAGAAAAAAATTATATAAGAAACCTCAATATCATTTTTGAAGACCTATCCATAGATACCCCACACGTATAGGATTGATGAAAATAAAAATTTTGAGTTTTAGTTCTAAGTATGGGGAACTCCAAAATTATTTGTTTTTTTTCTATTTTTGTGTGAAAATCTTAATGCGGTTCACAGAATACATCTACTTACCAAATTTCAACAGCATAGCTCTTATAGTTTCGGAAAAAAGTGGCTGTGACATACGGACGGACAGACAGACAGACAGACAGACAGACAGACAGACAAACAGACAGACAGACAGACAGACATGACGAATCTATAAGGGTTCCGTTTTTTAACGGAACCCTAAAAATATGATAATTACTCAAAAGTGATCCAACCTTTATGGATGCGGTTGATTGGGCCAATTATCGGTGATTACGTGATGTGCTACGGTGATTATTGAAATCGATCCCTATATATGTGCGCAACACTGTGACATCACCGTTTAATCTGTGGTGATCTTGATACTAACATAATTTATATTGAAGTCATAGATAAGTCAGTGTGGTTTCGGGACAATTGCTAGCTCAGTCTGGTGTTCATACATCCTATAATTAAGCTATTGCATAGCTTTTATCGCGGGCTTTGAGCGCGGCGACCGAAGCAAAAAATTCCGTAACGAAAATAAAACCTAACACCCCCCACTCCGCCTACCATGTAATGACGGTTCTCATGACAACGTGATGTTGTCATGGGAACGTAATTTTTGTTTTATGTCATCACGTCATCATCCCAAGTGTAGCGTTGACAAATAGGAAGTATGGAGGTTACAAATGCTATACAATAGCTTTACCGCGGCAGTCCCCGAGTGCTACACGTTTTTTTTTCCGTTTTTATTACAATATTTATATTTAATTCAAAACACTTTGTCTAAACTAATATATCTATACAAATATTATAAAGAGGAGAGATTTGTATTTTTGAATTTTTGTATGTAACGAATAAACTTAAAAACGACTGGACCAATTTGAAAAATTCTTTCAGCAATGGATAGCTACATTATCAGCGAGTAACATAGGCTATATTTTATCCGCGTACTCCCACGGGAACGGGAACTACGCGGGTGAAACCGCGTGACGTCCGCTAGTATAATATAAAGAGAAAAGATTCGATTTCTTTCATGTTTGTTTATAAAATTATAATGAATAAACTCGAAAACTACTGGACCGATTTTAAAAATTCTATCATCAGTAGAATGCTATATTATTACTGAGTAACATAGGCTATAATTTATAAAGATATGACGCGGGTGAAGCGTCTGGTGGAAGCTAGTTTTTAATATCATTAACACAAAAGTGACTGCACTTAAATAATCATTAATTATTCTCTCATATAGCCAGCATTCTGCTCCTAATATAATTTAATGTAACTAATAATGCGCGTAATTAAACGTTATCTAATTTTCATACAAAATCTAACTTTACCTGAAACTCTGCTGACCCCTGAAAGCCCTTGTTCTAATTTAGAGCTGCGCACGATTCGAGGAGCGATAGGCGACGGTCACATGCTGCGTGATTTACTTTACGTTGACGTCGACTTAGAATAGGGGAAGTAGTGTTGAGACTTTAATTATTATAATGTTATACAACTTTACATTTTGATAGTATGGAAATTATAAAGACTTGTTATGAAAAGTGATTTTGTCAACCGTTAGAGTTACATTGGTAACAGTTACTGTTCTAGACAGTTCTCCTATAACCTAAATGATGAGGTATACCTAATGAGACCTAAATATCAAAATACTGTCGTAGAAAAAAAATATTAACACAATTTGAATGCACACACCTGCAAAAAAAAAATCCCAAGGACTCTACAATTACTACTTATTCATTCTTATATTGTCACTAACCTTTAAAATTTCCTGATCTGATTAAGTTTATACCTACTTTTACAGTCACACACATGTAAAACTATGCTCAATGTAGCATTTAAGCTAGACCCAACTTTAAAAAAATCCTACACTATTTAAGCGTTTCTAACGTTTTAAGTCTCCAGTCCCTTGTTACCCTGCGCGTACGCATCCCCCTGCATCTCTGCCGATCCCCGCTTGCTAGATAAACGGATTACTTCGTTGCCAACTCGGCTTTGTTCGTTTTGTCCCGATTGGAATCTCGGGAATTTTCTTAAAGTTTATTCCCGTGTCTTCGGATAAATCTCGCGATGTTTTGTACGTTTGCAATTGTGTAGTATTGGAAATGTTTTTGTTTTTAGGGGAAATGTTATCAGCATTGTTTGACAATGTCTGATTCTTGTGTTACCTGATGTTATTGGATCTTCTACTCTCGAGACGGCAAGGAGAACTGTGAAAACGTACTGTAGTAAAAATATTGGCTTGTCACTGAATTAGTTAGAGGATCTGAGTACCCAGATACGACGGAAGAAAATATAATTTCGTGGAGGCTCTTTCAATGCAACATGTAACCCATATTCTCGTTAGTACACAATACGAAAGTATAAGTTTCTTTGTGTGAAATGGGAGACCCTTTTGTTATTTTCCTTTGGTATCAATTGTATCTATCTTTGATATCAATTTACTTTAAAGTATTTTCCCACATACAGTTAGGCGCCTCATAACATAAACTTTAATTACTTTAAAACAAGTTAACCCAAAATGCTTTCTTCATATTTTGCATCGCAGTATATTATCTCCGATTACTATCACACTGACGCGCGGGACTTGTTTCAAAATTTGGTTAAAGTTTCAGTTAATTTTTTACGGGATTCCGTATGTAAAAGTACAATTAGGAGCCAAGTCTAGCAGTGGGATAGGATTGAAGACTTTTTAAACTATGGATAATTTGGACAAGTTCATCTCAGAGTTTTTGGTAGATTTAGTTAGGCATTTATGGTTCCTTTACTACAATTGCCATACGACAAAAACAGAGGTAAAAACCCTTAACCAAAACCATGACATCATTTTAATGCTAAGACATCAACGATGATAACAACCAGTTGCATTTCAAAAACTGATGTAAAAGGCAATGAGGAATCAAAATATATGAATCCAATTTAAGCTTGAGTAGGTACTCATAATTATACGTACTGAGTTACAGAATTCGAGAGAGTAAATGACGGTAACGATGCCAGCCTTCAAATTACTTTATTGTGCGTGAATAAATAAATGGATCCTACATGACACATTCGTTTGGCTTGCTCAAGGATCCCCAACCAACCCGCGATCCTTTAACGACCTGACATTGTGGCCATCGTTACATGGTAGTCGTCAGCTCATAACTTCTCCTTTTTTCTTCAACTCTTACATATTTTCAGTGTTAATCACATAATTTCGTTAATAACAGACGTTTTTCTGGATTTACAATGCACATTACATTATATTACGAGCTTAAAAAAGTGTAAAAACCGTTGAAAGTACCATTAAAATGTGATACTGCCATTACAATAACTCTCGTGGTGACAAGAAAGGCACTTCTTACGACTTTATTGTTATTTTTATACGAAACAGCTGTCATTTAGTACAAAATAAGTTCGATTTAATTAAAATTTGTTCATTATGCATAATTAAAGTTGCAAATGAAAAAAAAAAATGTTTTTTTGCTGACGACTTTGAGTGATGCCGACGGATTGACTGTAGGCATTCACTTTGTGGTCTGCTTACCATACGGCAAGAAAGATACACGAATGGTAACACAACACGATCGTAAAAAAAGAAAATCACCAATCACACAAATAAAACAGAATTTAATGTGTCAATACATATAATAAAATAAAACTTATCTAAATGCGTCGCAGTTTTGCAAATATAGACCGCATAGAGCGCGACACGTAACGCATTTGAAATAAATCGCAACAATTAATATCGTTTAATCGATACATACAAAACGATTTTATCGCATATGCAACCAATAACATGCCCCATGCTCTTCGAAATTAACAACTAAATGACTGATTGGAAAATGGCCGATCTCGGTCACGGCATATTAACAGTGAATTGGGTTTCTGTGGCGGATTTTCAGTTGCATATTCGTTTATGTCGAGCGATAAGAGCAACAATATTGGTTAGTTCTGTGCGCGCCGCGAGTGTATTTTTTAAATGCTTTTTCTTACTTTGTATAAATTTGATTCTAGAAGGTCTATTTTCAATTTTTCTTCTTCCTCTTGCTATTAAGCCTAATCCTTAGATGCTGCTAAGGCCCTCTAGTTCCCTAAATCCATTTATTCCATAAGTAAATAACATCTAACATCCCTTTCTGGTACTACTTTTCTCTAATTATTCTAAAATCTTCCTTTTAAAAATCCTCTAGAAACAAAAACCATATTCGGTACTGCAGATCCCATTGGCGATTGTTGTGATCCATTGCTATCCTTCTTTTACAAAATCTAACAGGATTCTTTTATCTTTTCCAGATGAACCAAAAGTGCAAAGTATGCGGGGAACCGGCGGCCGGCTTCCATTTTGGCGCCTTCACCTGTGAAGGATGCAAGGTAAATATCTTAGTTAACTTAAAAATATTTAAACCAAACAAGCTGACAATGATTACAAAGGACAGCCGTAAAATCCTTTCGTTTCCTAGTGTTTAACTGAGGAGGAAAAGTGGCAAAACATTTCGGTAAACTCATATCGTATACGAACCTGGTTCAGTATTAATGAGTAAGCCAAGATTTTTTTTATTTGAGATATACAGACTACAAAAAGTGAAAGTTTCTAACCAATAATAATTGAACTTTGTGTCAAGCCACGTGTGACATTGAAGCCTGAAAATATAGCCACATAACTTCTACTACCTATAACATGGTTTTCTCAGGCTGTTTCAAAGGTCTGTTTAAGCTAGATAATGTGTCAGAAATCTTAGTGGATAATGTAACAACGTGTCATTAATATGCATAAATAAACTCACACCTTCTTCCAATGGGGGTAGGCATAAACTTCAGAACTCCACCTGCTATGACCCTTCCAAAATCTACCTAGCCTTTTCCCAACCATATTGGGGTTGGCTTCCAGTCTAACAGGATGCAGCTGAATACCAGTATTTTACATGGAGCGACTGCCTATCTGACCTCCACCACCCAGTAACTGGGTAATACGATATCCCTTGGTAAGACTGGTTGTCAGACTTTCGAGCTTCTGACGACCCGTAACGACTGTCAAAGATCCACGAATGACAGCCGGGACCAACGGCTTAGTGTGCTTTGCACGGAGGAGTCTCAATATGTAAAGATGGTCACCCAACCGCGGACCAACCCCGGCAAGCGTACCTTAACCTGATGGATCGACCCGTGCGGCTGTTATTACTTAGCCACGAGCTCCTCTACGATCCTTCCATACTCCATAAATCTTTCGAAAATGGCCTAATGTCAAAGTATACACACAATAAATAGTATGAATGGTTCTTCATTTATTCTAGACTAAAAAGGTAATTCTATACTTTTAAAAGCAAAATAACGGTATAAACGCAGTACAAACAGGCCAGTAATTAAAAATCTTTGTAATCATTAATTTAACAAGCACTTATTTTCTAAAGTTATGCGATTCGTTCTAATTATTAGGAAATGAAAACAGAAAATCGGAAATGTAAATTTCAACAATCGTATCAAGGACCATCGGTTGTTGCAGACTGGCGTTTATAAAACGTTCATGGCTTTAAAAAAACCTTAATATGAAATATTTCAATTTATATCCACGTGTTTAAACTTTTTACACCAATGAGACATAACCACCAGTCTATTATTGTCCTAGTGCAGGGAAAAGCCCTCTTCTCATACAGAGAAGGCACGAGCATTAATCACCACGCTTGCTCAAGAAGGGTTGGCGATTTCAGACTTGCTGCATCACTCTCGACCCCTCGACTAACCCAAACATAATTTTAAACAAGCTACATCCAGAATCCAAACCAAGGACCTTGAAACTTGGTTCGACCTCATTCAAGGCACGAAACCTGACCAGAAACCAATTATTACAATACCAGAGGTCTTCAACCTTTCTTCAATAAACATGAACCCATAATTAAAACTTCTCGTCAGCTATAAATGGCGATTTATAAACTTTGCGTGACTTCATTAAAATGACGATAAATCGATTGACACCTTATTCGAATATAATTAGTCAGACCAACTTTAATCGACATGGAACATCTGATTAATGTTCTAATTCTAAATTTGTTGTCAGATGAAAACAGCGTGTTGACGTATTGATTGGTTTTGAAGACTTTTGAATGTAGCAAATGTAATTAATTAAGGTCAGAATGATCATTTAAAAAAAATGCTGAATGAAAAATGTAAAAAAAAAACGCGTTGAAACCGCTACAGCGTCCAAAAACCCAAAGTTTAGGTAAAAACAAAATCATTCCGTGATCGATTATTGATATCGATAATTGCTTTAATTCCGATTCTAACTCGATCCATCCTTAGCCCTGCCACTGTTACTGCACCATAACTGAGCAAGTTTGATCTTTATTGTTTTGAACATAAGGACTTCGCAAGCTGCCGATAAACATGCCAATGTGTAGATATCGACAATGTCCGGGAGATGCACACCGATAATTCGATCAGCACGCATAATCATCCGTTATACTTTTTTTGTTGATGCGTACTAAATGAGGTTAGTTTTCGGTTAAACTCGCGTGCCTCACACTATTTAACACCTTCCTCAACCATACACTAATAAATCTTAAGTAAATTAATATTCATTTTATACAAACCAATTAGGCATAATCATATGATAATGCAAAACGTGGACTCAAACCAAAAAAAGAAATCCTCCTTAAACAAGCGTGGTGATGATAAATTCCCATGCCTTCTCGGAATG
Organism: Agrochola lychnidis; assembly: GCA_963680765.1. Taxonomy (NCBI): domain Eukaryota; kingdom Metazoa; phylum Arthropoda; class Insecta; order Lepidoptera; family Noctuidae; genus Agrochola; species Agrochola lychnidis. The sequence continues at coordinate 23,629,635 of OY796866.1, forward strand.
AGAAGAGGCCTCGAATCAGCCCTGCCATCGGAAAACTAGTTCACTGGTAGGCATTATATTTATTACGAAGGAAGTTATTACTCCATATTTTATACCTAATGTTCTGAAAACTGCGTACCTAAATAAAATCTCGTTCAATTCTGTCAAACAATTCTCGATTAGCAATCAATCTTCCGCTACATTTATTCTAACAAGGGCGACCGTACTAAACCCACTAGTCCATACAAACGACAATTTCCTTCTTGCGCAACAACGATTTGTATGAATGCAAGTGGAACTGACCGACAATGGCTTGTGCAAGGGTGGATACTGGCTCAGGATGTCTCGAGTCACAATGGCTGCCAAGGTTACGTAACCAACTCGTTTTTGGGTTAATAAAGTAGGTTATATTAAAGGAAAAGGCGATTAAAACAGAACGGTTTTTCTGAAATTGACAAATCGATTTTGTAGAAGATAGATTCGGGGCATGGATGGATTCAGATTGACAAGACAAATCTGCCTAGATAACGTGAAATTCATTTTAATAAAACCAGTACAGCATGCTCAAACAACCAAGATGCTATTAAGTAATATTACCTATTTTTATTTTTACATTTCTATATAAAATATTACAGACATTAAACTGAAGACCCAGTACAACTATTTAATTAAAACATAAAAAAGCTATTTTATCCCTTGAGCTCAGTGGTTAGCGGTGATCGTTAGCGGGCGGTCGTCAATTTGTCTCGTGTCGTGTAATTAACTGTGGCGTGCGCCCGCGCACCCGTTTGTATGTAAATACGTCGCACGCGACTCGAACCCACGGACTGAACGGTTGATTGTTGTGCTTGTTGCTTGATAGATTTATTTTTTGTTCGTTTTGTACCTATTCACTGCTACTTGAAGCAGTATATTTTGAGTATCTGAAAGCTATTCAACCGCATCTGCTCAGAATTTAATTGAAGACTTATGTTTAACACTTAAATACTATTTTAGCATAGTTACATTGGGTTACTTATGCCTTTTTCTCCATTTACAATACCCCCAGGAAAGATTACTATCTGTAGCACCTTATAAATCTACTTACCCGTATAGCCTGCATAATAACATCATTACAATATGACATCGACAACTGTTTTTTGATAGGTTGACAAACAATCGGACAGCACAGCTGATAGAAAGTGGTTAACACCGCATAATAATGGACATTTACATGAATGAAGAATGAATTCACAGCGTGGTTTGACCAGACTCGATTAATCGAATGAACCCAAAATTTGCACTAGCCCCTGAAGCCTCATGTTCATGGGGCCAGTGGTCTCGAACCTACCGATTTTTCGGTATTTCTACCGAAATGGGCTCTGTCCTACCGAAATACGAAATGCAACAATTTTTCCACGATTTCAGAGAATAACAAAGTCAAAACTTTTCCTGATGATGTATATTATTTTGGGCTGAAGTAAATTTACTAAAGCGTGGCGATGATACTCAAACGTTTCCTTTGTGGTCTACTTTCATCTTTATTAATATTTTATCACTGCCCCATTCATCCGCCAATGTTGAACGCATATTTTCGCATGAAAACAAAACAGCGAAATAGGCTGTCTACTGATTCAAACATTGGTCTATTATATGCAAAACGACTCTTTAAATGACGCTTGTTATGACTTGGAAATTAATTCAAAGATGACCGCGGTTATGGCCAAAGAATATTGGTATGATCCTAATAGATTCTAAAAAATAATTACATTTAAGTGTGTTTGATTTAAAGTAAATTAGACTGTTAGTTAATTTTTTGATAAATAAAGGAATTTGATTGAATATTGTATTTTTTTGTCATATACCGATTTTGGGTACAAATATACCGATTTTAGAGGGCAGCTCTACCGATTTCGTACTATGACGTTTGAGACCACTGCATGGGGCTACAGAGACTATCGCATATCAAGAAATTGACCGGGGGGCGTGATTGCATAATAATGGTCATTTACAACACCAAAATTAAATGCCTCATTAAGCACCTGCAAAACCTTTAAAACTAGAACACCAAACACTCAATAATCTCACCAGCACCTCGGTTTTTCAAACCTAGCTATCTAAATCCCAGATGAATACTAATCAAACCAATTTTCAGCACTAGTTTAAATAATTTCACGGGCAAATTTTTAACCCAGATCTTACATAGTATTGCGTAGGATTTTCAAAATGGATTCTAAATCAGTTTCGATATTTCGTCGACTATTTTCCGGCTCGTGAACTTAAGTGGCGGTTTGGCAACGTTGCTTGGTACACCATAAACCTTTGGGTTACTATGGATGGTTATCTGCTGGTTACTGGGTAATGGGCCGTGGTTATTTGGGTTAGTAACGATGAATTGTTTGTGGTAGGTGTTGGTTTTTGGTGATTGAGATGTATGATGTACGCAATCGTGATTCAAAGAAACATTGTACAAGTTGATAGAAACGTTTTTTTTTTTTTTTCTTTTTAGTCGTGTGGTGTTTTTGAACTGACTACATTGTGGTATCTACTTTATATACAGTGTGAATTGATGAAATATGAGTGGAAATCTTGAAAAATTTAGTCTACACATTATCTTTCTGCATTTGTCCCCACTGAGTCAGCATAATTATTCCCTCCAATTCTCTTCTTAAGCAAGTTCTTAGTGGTCGCTTTTTACAACTACTAGTAAACTGCCTCTGTCGATGAAACTAATCTCTCTAAGGCCACTTGTGTTAAACTATCCTTCACCTCAGCTCACCTCGTAAAGCAGCAACCGTAATGATAACGTACAGAGCATCCAAGAGTTACGCAATAATTGGAGCACAGCCACTAAGCCGGGTTCACACGTTTTTGCCGAGGACAGGCGATCAACATCAATCACGGCTGCCATTAGCTGGCCGTCTGAACCCACCGCTACCCGTAACTATACTGTTGATATCTTTTTTAGTTCACCTTCTGTCCTTTGATGGTGAAGCGTGGATTGCTGGATAGGGATAGTCGCTTTTTAGGTTTTCTACAGATGTATTTGAAGGTAATTTGTTACGAGATAAGAAGATTTGGAAAGGAATCTTGCAACTTTAGTTTGTAGTTTATTTTAGGTACCTACTGGATGTAACTGAAATTCTAGAAATTTCTGTAGGTTTACAAAAAAAAACAAGATTTGGTGACTAGATGAGAGAGCGGGAAACACCACAGATAAAAAATACTATTGTCAAAAATGAAAACAAGGCTGTCACTGTCAAATGCTCATCCAATAAACGTTCTAATTCGCACGGCCGCGCGTCATCGGGGCGAAACGAATTATTTTCAAATTTGGAGCACATTTAAATTGCGGTACGGCACGCGATCGGGAAACACTGGCGGAAAAGATATTTGACGGTTAGGACGTATGCATGGCGAGGTTGTAGCCAGTTTGAAATAATGTGATGTAATAATTGGATGAGATATCATCAACCTGTTTGGTCAGATTCAAAGAAGAACATACATTTACTTGAAAGACTCTTGAAAAGTAGAGTTATGTTTAAATAGCAAGAAGTTACAACGACATTGTGCAGAGCAACTCTTAAAATGAGATTTTTGGGTGCTATGTAGCTGTTGGTTTTAAGTCTGTTTTTCATTGTTTTCTTAAAAACCAAAAGCATTCAACAGTTACATTCAGATTTATAAAAAACACAAAAACGTTTAATTTTTACCAAAATTCAAACCGCAGCACTGTCAAAAATCAAGCCATCTACACACACCCTAAACGACACCGCTCAGTTACATTTCGTAACCCGTTCAGTAATAAATCATTCTCTAATTTGCTTTTAAAGGTTTTTCTAGAATTATCTGTGTGTGTAATCGTATTGTACGGAGACAATTGCCCTCTCGCCACGAACTTGCCATGAAAGGCACCGCGCGCGTAATTTGTCAACGAGAAACCTTAAAGCGAAAAGAATAAACCTTAATAGCCTCGTCGGCTAATTAATAGGACTATTTTAATTGGCTTTAATGCTTCTATATATTTAATTATATTTAAATCGATAATGACCTATATTGAGTTAATTAGTTTTCAATTAGATGTCCAAGTAAGTGCTGGTCAGGCTTTAATTGGATTCGCTTGGTGCGGGATCTGTGAAAAAGTATTGCTTGATTAGGTATGTGACTTTTTATGTACGGTAATCGCAAGTCGTTAATGTAAGTAATAAGTACCTACTTGGGTATATGTTCATGCTCATTTGTATATGTTCTTCCTGGCGGAATATGGTCTTGCTTGGCATAAGATTCACATTGTGAAATACAAATACTGGTTATAGAAGATTCTTCTATTTAACGGTGTTATAATTTCAACATCTGACATTATCAATATTTGTTTAGCATACAACCTTGCAGCGACAAGGTATCAATTAAAAACGAGATCAATATAAAACGGTTCATTTGCCGCAACGGCCGTCATAGTAGCGACACACCGCCTATTCACTTTGCAATACAATTCACGGGGTGAATCGATTCGTCTCGATTCCGCAGCACCCGCAATCGATTCAAATTTGCACTTACTCGCTTTTGCGTGTACGGTCTTGTTTTATTTGTATCGATTGGCGATTGACAATTAGTCACGCGAATTTGAATTTTAAATCATTAATTTCTAGTCGACAATTGATTGGCAGGCCGGTTAATGATTGTCATTGTTTTAGAGAGGTTTCGTGTCGAAATTGTCAACGGACGCAACGCAGTTGGCACACCGATCAACTTATTGGAGCATGGCAATAATTTTTATTCCCGTCACGAAATCTGCAGCGGCGTCCGTCGGACATGTTGTACGATTAGTATTGTTGCATAATTTATACGATTGTGCCGGGTTCAAGGATCTATTGTTGTTAATAACGTCATCTATTGTGTAACTCCTAACGTAAATTGATAGGTCAGTAATTAAATTTTAACAGGTGAATTTATATCGGTCAGCTTAACTCACACGTACTATTTATTTCATCCTGGCAACATTTGTAACTCTCAAACGACTGTATCCTCAATTCGAATTGTGATAAGTGTATCATCATTGTCTAGGCATTTGAATAAAAAATATAATGTTCCAATTTCGAATGTGAACGTCGATTTCCCCGACGAGCAAATCACGAGCGGTATCGATTCAAATTAAACGAATAATCGATTGTATTTGAATGTCAGAGCCAATCAAAACATCGCGGTGCGGTGCAGGTCAGTGCTTCCGAACGCAAACGCGGGATGACACGCGCTCGCGTTTTGAACCAACATCACTTTGCCATCGAAAAAACCCTGAGGCAATCAATTTTAAGGCATGTCAAGTTGGGATAAGGTTGGTTATTGATGATCTTGAAGTTGAAGGAGTGCAAAATGGTATTGGTGCGGGTCACCACAGTAGGAGAAAGGTCAAGATTTGATGTTGTTAATGTTATCTGCTCGTTCTCACGCTTGTTTCGCGTGCGTGATGCTGCCAACGGTTCATTTGGAAAGTCCACACGAGGTCTTCACTCGATTTGTCACACTTATCGATAAAATCGCATCGAAAATCGATATAACAAAATGAATCATGTGTTAAATTATAATTTGCATTGTGATGAGACGGTAGTTTATTTTAAAGTTTTCCTTGATAGCCTAACAATGGGCGGATTAGTTAGGATGGCCAATTTGTCTCTAACTAGTGTTAATGACTGAATTATTAAAAGATTGATATTGAAACACTGAATCATTCTTAGTAATTAAGCCATGATGGACACTCTTTCAACGGTTTTCGATTTACAAGTTGTCTAAACACCTTGCAACGTCCACCTTCTGTTATTATTATAACTAGCAGGAACTCTAGAGTCTATTAACTGCTCCCAAATTACCATGTTTATTTAAATCTTTTTTTTTTTTTACATTCGTCCTTGACATATTTATTATTCTATTATTTGACATTATATACCTACGATTTAATTTCAACTTTTTTTTAGTGACTTTTTTGGACATGATAATTACTCAGATTGATTACAGTTGTAACAGCAATCATATAATTGCGTTTTATTAAAATAGGTTTTTTTACTTTTATTAATTTATTTATTTTTTGTATAGATTCTTTTCTACATATTTTGTGAATGTGAGAACGCTGTAGGCTTAGTGGATTGTAGACCTGTTGACCATTTTCTATTTTGTTAAGTACTTGGTACTTATTGAAAGACCTACACTGTCCTCCCATACCTAGAAACACTGTTATATGAAAGTATTGTAAAAGCCAATTATTTTTAAAAGAGTAACCGTGAAGTTTCTTGCCGGCTCTTCTCCATAGGAAGCGACCAATTGGAACCGTGCACTAGCTTCTGACGTTTCATAAGTGCCCATGTAGGTTTATGTGAAATAAAATATTTTGATTTTGATTTTGATTTCTACTGACAATAAAAAACTACCAAAACCCATAGACAAATCAAATCCTAAAGTTAAATCTCTCCATATAACACCATTATTATTTTTCTTGACAGTCTACACCATAACCCCACAGATTCCAAATCGTACCATACGCCATATACTTACAATGACGATACAAAGTAATCCCCATAAACCTGTGGGGTCCATCACCTATTAATACACCATAAAGCGCCACTACAAAGTTATGGCGCCACATTTTGTTGCGATGAGGACTAAAAGACCAGTTTTAGTATACATAGGACCATATTTCATGGGTTATGGGTATGATACCATAAATTTTCGCGGCACCGTGTCGTTTGAGAAAATTTAATTCTGTTAGACTTATTAATGGGTGAAATACCTACCTACGGTGGTAGGGATTTGAGTTACAGATACAACAACGATTTCTAACTCAGAAGAATCTTAACGTTTTCCCCTGTATGATAAGTGTAAACGATGCATACGACATGACACGTCCTATTTATGACAAATCTTACCACAACTTTAAAATAAAACTCGAAACATATTTGCGATAGGTACATATATGTCTCGTGATGATGGCGGTCTGAAAATAGCTGGTATGATCGTTATACCAAGGGTTAAAGAGCGTGAAATAAATGTCCTTCAGCAGCGTTATTATTGGTCTATTAAATCTTATCATTTGATGGACCATAAATAATAAGCAAACCATAAAAATGTTAGTGCAGGTCGCTCTAATACGAGTTGATATTCGCAACATACTAAACGGTACTTTGATTAAGTACTTATGGAATTATTTAAACTTACATTGTACAAGACCTTAAACTGAAAAGTACACTTATTTAAAAGAGTGTTTTTTAACTACTAGTTAAACCTTAGAAGCTTATTTAAAAAATACAAAATGGAATCATCGATACGGCGAAGAAGCATCTAGTATAATATTAGAACAACTAACGCCATCTAGTGATATCAGCCGACATCAACGATAACTTGTGTAATTAATAGTGCTTTACATATTACCACGTGTATGTAAGTAATATGAGAACAAAGTTTATAGCCACAATAAACATGGTCGTACGCTCTTTATTTACTTAATAAATCTATCCAAAATCATTAACTTTTAAGTTAAATTCCGGAACTGTCAATCGGACTAAGGTGATTATAATTTAAACGGTTCCTAGTGAAATCTTTAACAAAATTAAAGGTCTAACAAAAATAATAGTGTTCACGTTTCGTCAGTCGGCCGCGTTGCCTAGCAACAGATAATTTATTGTTCTCTTACGTTCACCTCTCGCCAGCGATGCGCCCGCGCATCCTTTGCTTTTATGACCGCGAGCTAGAGCTTAGTGTACAATTGCGGACTTGGAACTGAAATGTATTACTTTTTGTTGAGAGAACTTTCTGCACTGTTTGGTTTTATTCTTAGAAATCTTGTTTTTGCAGCGAAATGGTTGTTTGGTTGGTGGTTTATGAGCAGATTTTAAAAATTCAAAATCGTAATTTGAAAATCTATTGTTACTAAAATCCTAAAATGATAGGTACATAAATTCAACTGTATTTTTAAGGATTTTGTATCGTATCTTAATATAATCTTCAGATTCACTGAAACTTTTTTAGTTTTTACACCTCATCTGCCTAGCCTAGTCTAACCGGATGCAGCTGAAAACCAGTATTTTACATGGAACGACTGAACATTTAACCTCCACAACCCAGTTACTGGGTAACATGATACCGCTTATTTTCCACCAAACAAACAATTTTCTTGGCATAGATCCAAACATCAATCCATAAAGTAAGACGCGCACTGCAAAAAAAAATACCATGATTCCTGACCCATTATCAGCACCCTTCCTTATCATCTAGCCCCCCACCTGTAGGTAAGCGGCGCGCGCGCAGGTCATAGGTGGCTGCGGCCAGGTCGCTCGTAACTTCGCCCGTCGCCCGGCGCCGCCCGCGACTCTTGCGCAACGCAGCCAATTTATGCACATACTGATTATTAACTACAGGTACTGTCACATGCACACGGTGAACGGTGTACGTTGCTATATTATGTGGCTGAGATTTCTGGACTAATATCTTTTGTTTTTTGTTTATACAATTTTACCAAGTCATCATCAGCTTCATCATCTACCCTTATCCCATGTTACTTAGGGTCAACACGTTTTCTCTTTCCATTTTCCCCTGTCAACCGTTACGTCAAAATTAATACCAAGTATTCGAATAAAAAGTCCTACTTGACTTGTACAAGTGTCTTAAAAATGTTTTTATAGCAATTAATATAATTGTAAAAAGACGCGATTTTACTTATGTAAATCGTTTGAGGTTTACAGCCAGGTAATTTTAATCGTTTTATAAAAACGACATCTGGCTCGCATTCAATGTAACTTATAAATTTATAATAGATGATTAATAAATTCCAATCCAAGAAAATTAAAACTAATCATCACCTTTTTTGAATACCACGGATAGGTACTATTGAAGTGGCTTTTAACAACAATTATTGTTATTTACTAACTCAATAATTATTTTAATGCCACTCTTTGTCTTGGTCATAACAAAGATATTTCAAGTGTTGCCAATAAATAAACCAACAATAATGTTTCCATCGGGGTTTCCAATTAAAAAAATCTTTGAAACAATTCTATGCCTACCCGTACCTTAGAATAAAACATATGATGCAATTAATATAACGCATGCGACGGCTGCGATTCCCCACGCTTTTATCTACTCAATTAATTTAAATATCATATTGAATCATTGCACGACACTTTACTTTAATTACTTTAAACGTTTTAAATATGTTGGCGTAGGGGCTTATTGATTGCACTGTGTGCGACTGTCCTTTGCTAGACTTTACTGGTAATGTATGAAGAAATATTGTTCTAATATAGAAACAAAGGTAGGACTGCATTTAATTTTAGGCTTATAATCCATTTACTGCTTCGTTGGTACTAGGGCATGCAACACAATTATTTGAGGGTTTTGTAATGAAAATGACTATTGGAAACTTATGTTAGCTTGATTTACCTTTTTTACAGTGGTATCCAAAATATCCATATTATACGAATATATCCGGCTAGTGTTCTGTAAGTATCCGAATTATCCGGATAGTAAAATGGGGCAGATAATTGCATGCCCTTGTTGGTACCTAATTAATGTGTCAAAGTCATACCAAATTCAGAAAATACGAATAAACGCCAGCATTGTATAACAATATAATACAACTTACATAAAAGTATTTATTATTATCTTTTCTTTTAAATTAGCGATGTCATCACCAAAATAAAGCTTCAACTGCCGACGTAAAATCAGACTTATAAACACAAAAATAAGGGATAATTTCCTTTGTGATAATGTTATGTAGAATAACGCCGCGCGCGCGCAGTATAATTCGCATCACGCACGCAGCACGTTCAAAGATGGCATTGTTTCAGTTTAAATTCTTCATCTATGACGTGATCCTGCAATTGGTCAATTGTAGGGTCACCATACCGGGATTTCCCATAATTTTTTGCCATAATTTAAACAATTTTTTTATTGGTATTCTGTTTCCAAGTTTTAGGTCAATTTGTTATTTTATTTTAAATTGAAGATGGTCATAAGCTGTATAATTTCTTGGTCAAATGTTGAAGACCGTAATATTTCATAAGAAATAATAATACTCTTAACACTTCTTAGCATATTCAACTGTCAATTTTTCAGAATGAGAATGTCTAGTTTCGTAATTACAAGGCCAACTCAGAAATTACGTGAGGATTTAAATACGAAACTTAAAGACTGAAAATAAATTATTTTTTACCGATGCATTTACCGAAGTTAACCAATCAATTTCGAAATTGTTTTCAATATTTTCAAGAATGTTTGTTAGTTTTTAGTATCTTCAATTCTTCTTTATGGATCTAAATTATAATTAGTAATTATTACCAAGAAGCATATTATGCCATGTGGCAAATTGTATTAGTTATTAATATGACCACGACTCAATAACGTTAATGAACCACCTCTAATACAAACACAGAGATAATGCAGTTTTTTAAACGAATCAACAAAAAACACATACCTAACCGGACATTGGTGCCGATTCCCTTATTCACAAACTAAACTAAATTTAAGTTCAATGCATCTTTTTCTTTCTATTTCATTAAGAAAAGGACAGAAGATAAATTTTAGTTTAGTCCTGTCAAATTAATCAGCGCTTGACGTAAATTGACATAATTTTAGTCGGCAAGTTTTTAATCACGTCTAAACTTGTATGGAGAGTGACAGGCGCTGATTAATTTGACAGGACTAAACTAAAATTTATCTTCTGTCCTTTTCTCAATGAAATAGAAAGAAAAAGATGCACTGAACTTAAATTTAGTTTAGTTTGTGAACAAGGGAATCGGCACCATTTTCCTCCATCCATTTCGGGACTGTCCCACTCTCGAAACAACATGGCGTCAATAGCAGGTGGCAGTTGATTGTCATTCAAGCGACGGCGTGGCGTTTTGCAACCATTTTGGTAATGTTAACGCGTGTATGTTTAGTTAACGCTCGTTTTTCATGTTACTGTGTACTTATGTGTGTTTAATACATAAACGATATACAATATTTTAAGGCGCAGACGCTCAACACACCTCTGGTAGAACAATTTCTATGAAAACTTTACGGACATTGTTCTACCGGTGTCGTGTCGCGCCTTTCTGCGGAATCCCAGCCTTTTGGTTAAAAACTGTTTGAAGTAGGTTTTAAGCGCGATTTATTAAACGCGCTTTTACTGCTCGAACGAGTTTTTCCCCTATAAGACCGCAAAGAACTCAGAGGATACCCAAGAAAAACTATAAAATACGTGACTACAATAAACGAATAGATCGTAACATTGTATACTAAAACCTCGTAAAAACAAAACAATATCAAGTACAATAACGATTGCAATCAAACAAATCGAGCACTTAAAATCTCCACAATCTAATACTCATCTCGAAAAAAAAAACTAAAACAATACACCACAACACTTACGTAAAAAATTCGCTGAAAAATCAAGGTCAAATGAAAACAAAACCATAGTTAAACGCGTGTAGCAGACCGGAACAGAACCGGCCCATATCCACCGGAGACCGGAAGTGACGTCTTAAACCGTGAACACGACATTTATAAGGCGATGTTTTCACTATCGGAGTTACGCGGTCCGGCGGGCGCTAACCGGCCGTGTAACTGCGGTTTTAGGTCAAACTTTACCAAGTTGTCCTGATAGTGAGTCTTGTAATTTAATTTATTGAAACTTTAAAGGAAATAATGTAGTATGTCATCATAGCGCATCAAAGAACGGGTAAAACTTAACCGCTTGTTTTAATAATGAATGAGGCAACGGGTTTCTTATTGACTTTCATCTGACCTCTATCACCCTTCGAAAAAACAGATTGTCACAAGATACTGCTAATCGATAGACAAAAGAATCTTTGAAGACACACGTCTAAAAGACAAAAAAGTTTCAGCCAAATTTTCTTTACTTTTTTTTACCAGCCAGTCACATGTCTCATTCAAAAGCTTCTACACAATATTGAAAACAAGAAACCATAGTTCAACATACCATAAACAACACCATAGTTCTCCAATCAAATTCACCCTACACTAAAGCCACACATTTCACCAATAACGAGCTTCATATAATTCGATATTTATTAATAACGTTGTCATTTTAATTAGCAATGCAAGCTAGGAGCAACCTACGACCTCCCATTTTCAATTTTATTCACCACATGCCCCATAATTCTTGGCCATCATATCAATTATACATATTCAATTGAGTTTTATGCATATGCATGCAACCGGTAGCTACCCGTTTAGCTCATTAAATTTAATTAAATAAAGCAATTGCTTTTAGAGCTGACAGTTATTTACGGTAGGTTAATTAACGATATGACAAACAATTGTTAATTAATCGTTGTTCATTATGATGTTGGGAGTGTGAAATGTGTTGCTTCATCGTAGTACTAAAAGATCAGCTTTAAGAGGGGTTGTCCGTTGTAGATATTAGATAATGCCTTGTCTTGGTTCCATGCAGATTTGTGATCACAGTTTGCTATTACGGTGAAAGGTTAATAAAATTTTATCTTGCAGGAAATCACATTCTTAATTGTAAAGGACGTCAAGATATAGATTTAATTGTAAGTTTCACTTGAATTAACGTAGTTTTTTTTTTCTCTCTTTCCAGTCCTTCTTCGGCCGCTCCTACAACAACCTGAACTCCATCACGGAATGCAAGAACAACGGAGAATGCGTCATCAACAAGAAGAACCGCACGGCTTGCAAGGCGTGCCGGCTGCGCAAGTGCCTCATGGTCGGTATGTCCAAGTCCGGCTCGCGATACGGCCGCCGCTCCAACTGGTTCAAGATCCACTGCCTTCTTCAAGAACAACAACAAGCTGCACAGTCCCAATCGCCTCCAAGAGTGCCTTCTTCCCCTCACCACCCGCTGGCGCCTCCCTTCCCACCTCATCTCTTCCCAGGACTCGCGAGACCAAGGACAAAAGAAGAACTAGCTCTCCTTGGCTTAGACGACTACAAGCCTCCTTGCTCTGCGTCCCCAGACTCACATAAAAGTGGGTCTTCGCCAAAACTAGACGAAAAATCCAGACTCACACAGTCGCGGCCGCCGGATAGACCGCTAACGCCGCCCAGAGATAGCTACGTCCCCCTACACCTCGCCAACATCGCCTCCTTGCCCCACTTCCCCCATTCGCCCTTCTTACCCCCGCCGCCCTTCAGCCCGTTCGCCCACAACCACCCGCTACTGTTCCCGCCAGGCTTCCACCCAATATACTCAAGACATCTATTAGACCACGCAGCGTTAAGGCAAGCTGCTGAGAACAACAATGACGTCAGAATCGACGACCACAATGAGCGAACAGAGTCGTCAAAACGATTCTTCCTGGATGAGATTTTGAAACAGCAGCGGTCTACTCAGCCTACTCCTCAGGAAGATGTTATTTCTGAAGCGGAATTTGTTCCGACGCCGCCAGCTGAGAGAAGAACTTCTGAATCTCCACTGCAGGAGAACCCTATGGACTTGTCAGTTAAATCTGATGGCAGGTCGAGTTCCGCGCGACGAAGATCAGACGACAGTGAAGTTATAGTGCCGGACAATGACGACGGAGAATCCGGCAGCGGCGCGGGGTCCGCCAGCGAAGAGGAGGACGTGTCATATTCACAAATAAAGAGGATCAAGCTGCACCCTCTGGACCTCACCACCAAAGTCTGACGTCACACGCCGCGTCACCTAGTGCCGTTAGTATAGACTGTATGATCCGTCAGTGAATGAATCAAAGGCCAGTATAGAGGAATGTGATTTTTGTTTAAGCTCAAACACTCGAATGTTGTTTGATTTGTTATCGCTTGAAAGAGTCTATCCAAATACGTATAATAAGTAATGTTTAGTAAATACAATGTTATTGGTACTTAACGAGCCCGGTATAAGGTTATGTACAAAACGAATGTAAATAAATAAATTATTCTTTGTATAGTGTAAGTTAGGTTACTATAGATAATGATTACTGTTTTTTGGAAAATGGAAACAGCCGGGTGTTGCAACATTCCATAACTAAGAAAAGAATCTTATATATTTTTGTATAAAAGTTTGAATATAATTTATTTCTAGTAGAATTTCGAAGTGTTGTTTGTGGTTGTAAAGTGTTAACTTCGGGTGCATTGTGAAGCCTTTTTTATTTCTAAGTCTTCGTATTTCTATCTGTAGCTAAGTTCTATTATTTAATCACGACTGTCGGCTGTACTTTAATATTGATTTTGTTTAAAAAAACTCTTATTATCTCTTTTAGCTTTTGGAGTGTTATTTCTTTTTTGAAATTCTTTGTTTCTTCTTTCATTGCTATATTAGGAAGGGATGATAAGAGCTAAAGCATATACTCGATTGTTACACAAACATTCCTATTTTTGCTCAATATTGTTGATGTAAACTCTCTTATACATTTCCATTTACTCAAGGTAGTGAAATTATCTACACATTCATACTCAAATGTAATACTTTGTTTGACAAACGTGTTTTTTTTTTGTAAATATAAATATAGGTAGAGTGTTTTTTTTTATTTCGTAAACAAATGTTTGTAATGAATACATTCCACGGAGACGTACAAAATAAACTATTCATGCACTCGACTTTGGTTTTTCTTTTAAACTATCCCCGTTTAGCATAGAAGAAGCAAGATGCAATTTTTGACAGAAGATAAGATAATTATATAATTATTTATTTGCACAAACATGAGTACATACAACACAAGCTGTCAGCATGCAAGAAATGTTAAAGTAAGGATAAAAACAAATCATCACGTTTGCCAACAATGGCATGCAAATATTTAAAAAAAGCATAAAGTCACTCAGAGTCTAATTGTTTCAAAATGTCATGATATCATAGAACATAGATCAATAAAAATAATAAATTAGTAAAACATGACAGAAACAGCTACAAAACTGAAACATCAGAGGCCGTATTTTTAAAAACGTTACTGTGCGTTCGCACTGGCGAAACATTTACAACGAAACATGTTGGAATCTCTATTTTCTGTCAATTTTCTATACAAAGTTTGACAGGCACTAGAGATTTCAACATGTTTTGTTGTGATGTTTCGCCAGTGCGAACCCATAGTTAGACTAATCTCAGTCTCAATCTATCAAAAACACATCTAATTTCCCTACATTATCATGTTCTTGACACTGATTGTCACTGAGATGAGATTGCGACTACATTTTGAACGTTTTTAAATACGTTTTAAATTCGGATATAAACAGTTAATTTAAAGTTGCTACTCCTCTATACTGCACTATCCAACTCACAATATAGAAAAGTAAATTTGAAAATCACCGCTAATCAACCAGTACGAGTCGTAAAAATCAATTAATTCCTTCTAATGGCTTCGAATAGCAATTTTATAGTAACAGGATTATCGCAGCCCTCTGTTACATGGATACTGTTTGAGCCCTTTGGTATGTACAGGTCTGAAATCTGTAGGTCTATTGTTAATACTGACTTTCTTGTTGGTCTAGTAGTTCGATTCCCAGGTCGGGCTAATACTGCCTGGGTTTTTCCATCAGAAATTTCTCAGTAGCAGCCCAGAGTTTGAATATGTGTGTTGATAGCTACAGGCTCGCCCCTATTACATAGGACTTAAAAAATATAACTGGCGAAATGTGGGTGTGCTATGGATACACCTCTGGCTAACCCTTTGAGGAATAGAGGCGTGATGTATCTTTAATACTCCTGAATTTAGCTTTAGGTACTCTGTGCTGAGAAACAATCCTGATTCTGCAAACCATTGTTTACATAACAATGCAAATTATTAATTGCCAACTAATTGAAATTACTGCACCAAATGGAAAACATCTTACTAAATTAAACAAATAACGGTTTCGTCTCACTCAGAAGGACCTTGTCTAGTTATATTGTACCCAATCCATAATAATAATTAATAGACTGACATGCAAATACACGACAGAGGTGCGGCGACTAACAATCAATTCACTAATAAATCTAAGGATTCGTAACAACAAAAAATATACAAAATGTCAGGTATTTTACATAAATACGGCAGAAATAATGACTCAAATTACATGGAACCAGTAATTTTCGTTCAAAGCCAAATGCCATATTTGTTGAACGACGTAACAAGATATCTTTTTTTGAAATATGTATTTGAGAGCAAAAACTATACCTAAGTTACCTATTATTTCAAATTCGAAACATTAAATCATTTCGCACATTTTAGATTCAGATGAAGAACTGTCGAATCTATTTCAACGTGAAAATTAATATAGTTAAATAAAATTAATTTTGAAGACCCTACTGCCTCATATATGTTCTCACATAACTAACCACTACACCTACATCCAACTACAAGGGATCGCGACACCTATTAACCAGCACGTTATGGCAGACCATGGCCCAACAGACACCACTCCCACGTCACTTTGTGCCGCCATATTGTTGTTCATATAAATATATCAAACACACGCGTGATGACACATATCAAAGCATCTTGATGACATAATTATTTTATAAAATATCCTCTAAATAGATAAGTTATTAAAATAATAGCGGTTTGATGTTATGATTTTTATGAGACACATAAGCGTCTATGATTTCTAAATCAAAGATAAGTTGAAAATGACGTGGGAAGTTGCTCTACTTAGTTTGCGAATATCTTTTCCAACATAATCAGTTATAGCAGCCTCTAGAAAAGAATAGCTTTCAAAAATATAAGTCAAACTCAAATCATTTATTTCAAGTAGGCCATTAAAAAACAGTTTTGAACGTCAAAATTTACAAGAAAACAGGATTGATTCGAGGCGCTTCTTCCAAAAGGTAGATTTTTTTATTTCGTTTGGAGAATAGTCAAGAAACTCTATAGTTACTGTATTAAGATAAAGAATTAAGGAAGAACTGTGCGATTTGCAAAATGCCAAACGCGAATTGGAAATATTAAAATTACTCCAAAAAAATAAAAGTCATAGAAATGACGTAAAGTTGAGTTTTCCCATAAAACCGGAAAACCAGAAAAGGAAAAACAGCAGTTTTGGCAAAATAACATAACATTATATTCCACAAAATATTTAAATATCAAAACTACGTCTGTAGTGTCGTAACAAAAACACGCGGCAACAGTCGCGAAATAAATCATTATAATTATAATTCAAAATTCACATCTAATAACTACGTGGCGTATTAGGTTACAGAAAAATATGATTCGAATGAAACCTATATGTATCTTAAATATTAAACTGACGTAATGCATATCTCAATGTTCATACTTAGTGGCTTAGTTGCGGTATGTTATGCAAAATCTAAATATTTTATTTCACATATACCTACATGAGCACTTATGAAACGTCAGAAGCTAGATGCACGGTTCCAATTGGTCGTTTCCTATGGAGAAGAGCGGGCAACAAACTCCACAGTACTCTTTTAAAAATAATGAATTATAAGGTCAATATCTCTAGCTGCAAAAATCTCTTAATTGATTCTGAACAGGATTCTCTGTTTCTTCAGATAAAAGAAGAACGGAATCATTTTGGTTACAAGCTTAAAAGCATCTTACGTTACATGAAGTAGATTCTATAGAAAAGAAAAAAAAACGTGTGGCAATCGGGGACTGCTACGGTAAAGCTATTGCATAGCATTTGTAACCTCCATGACAACATCACATTGTCATGGGAACCGTCATTACATGGTAGGCGGAGTGGGGGGTGTTAGGTTTTATTTTCGTTACGTTACGGAATTTCTTGATTCGGTCGCCGCGCTCAAAACCCGCGATAAAAGCTATGCAATGGCTTATTAATAATAGAAGTCCCTGCACATATAACCACAAACTACAGGACAACATTTGAGACGGAACAGTATGAAAACCATTTTTAGGAAAACCGAAATGGCAATCCGTTTTATCGAAATGGGAAACCCATTTCATAAAGCTTTTAATGAAAACAATGAGCACCATCTAAGTTTTCCAAAAATTAAGACAATAAACCAAAGTGTTCATTTTTTTAATTTTGATAAATTCCATACTTAGCATCATTGTGGTAGGTCGCGTGCTAAGGTCATTAGCAGTTACAACTAATACATATTCATGACAAACCCGGCGATTTTTTGCACGTCTACAACTGATTCCATAGATTGTGCTCAGAGATTCAATAGAATGAATGTCCAGTGTATTTGTACATCCAAGTTTTTTTCTGGACATCGGCACGGCTAATTAAAGGGACTGGTTCGTTCATTGGCGAAAGCCTTCATTCAGTATGTAAGCTTGTTTATGTAGAGTCTTCCTTAGAAGCTGTGGAAACTAGATTCTTGTAATCTTGTTATGTAACGTTATCAATGGACAAGCTTTCATTCACCTTATATGTATAAAAATATCTAAAGCACCAACATTCTTATCCTATTACGAACCAAGCACAAATTTCGAACACATTCGGAAATGTGTATACGTGACCCCGGTAGCGGTAGCAATCAAAAGCAACATATCAATTCTACATACATACCTACATAGTTACCTATAGTAGAATTGATATGTAAAGAATAATTAGACTAAACATACAAAAAAGTATAAATATATAGCCATGACCGAACAAGGAAGGCTGCGGCACTTCCTAAAACGGTACATAACACAAAATAAATATAAAACAATGATTTAAAAAGGTTTATGTTTTTAAGAAGTCGCTTTAAAAACTGTCCAATAACGTTAATATTCTATAAACTGTTGATTATTAAAGCAAAACGCGTTTATCCTCGCGTAACAAAGACGAAAGTACCTACAGGGTGATCTATGACGGTTGTCTCCATAATTCAACGCCCCGCGGCGCACGCGCACCGCGCACACTCATTATTTTTAAAACATAGCTCACTTATACGGTGATATTGCTGCAAAAAGTTGGTATATATTGCTGTAAAAAGTCTTCAGTCGCGGGAAACTTAATGGCTGCCTGTTATACGAGATTCCTTGCGCCCGCGCATTCATTGCCATTAATACGATTTTCGATTAACCGAATGTGTTGTTTTTTATGTAAGGCGCATATTTCATTCATAAAGTGTGATTAACGCCTTATTATGTAGACTGGTTTGTTTTGGTGATGTCAGTTTTGCGGAGATATGTTTACGATCGGTTGTTGTTGTCTACTTCTAGTTTTTTTAGGGTTCCGTACCTCAAAAGGAAAAAACGGAACTTTTTGGCCTCGCACATATCTTCTTCTTTGTTTTCAATTTTTTTTTATTTTAATGTTCTTTTCTGAAATTGCCATTATTTTTATAATTTTCTTAGTTTTAATGTTGTATTTCCTGTGCGTGTCCCAAATAAAAAAACTTTCTATCTTATAAGATCATTTCATTCTCCGTCCGTCAGTCTGTCAAGACTTTTTTTCTTAGGAACGCGTAGAGGTATCAAGTTGAAATTAATTTCAAATACGTAGTTTTATGGTCCCTTGGAGCTCTAATAAAAATCAAGCTTCTGAGTCAACGCAATAAAAACATACGGCCATTTATGTGACATATTTTGATACTCACAAATAAATCAAAACCTACAGGGCACTTCCCTATGACGCATTTTAGCCTGGCAATAGTGGTCATTGACCCACCTACATTTTTTCTATCACTTTTTATTTCAAAAACTGAAATAAAGTCTGTTAACGTCCAGAATCAATACCTATCTATCGTGATGTTCAACATGTTACAATAACGAAAAACCATACATAGTTTATTGTTTGGGTTCCTACGGAGAGATATTAGGGAAAGGGCAACGACCGCTGTTGCCACGCTAAAACGCGACAGCTATAGTTGTTCTGACTGAGTGGTAAACTGAAAAAAGATATATAGAAGCTCATCATCGAAGCTGTTGCCAAATCCCATAATATTAGCTATTTGTTTGATCGAACTAATAACCACACGGCTAAAACTGAAACTTAAACATTTATTTTAAATAAACCAATTACAGGTTACAATGTAGATTACGCTGTATATTGAATGCTTTTTTTATTTACACATACGTATTTACATTATTTAAAAATTAATAATATTAAAAAATAAGTTTATAAAAAAGGGGGGGAAATAATCATAGGGCATCAAAAAATTCGTCCGCATCGTTGTCAACAGGAAAAGTGCCCAAAAGGCTGGCAGCATTGCCACGTTGTATGGAAATGCTGATTCTTTGACCAGAAAATAGGCCAGGCCTCTGGTCACGTGAAGAGTCGACCAGCTGCTTGGCGATGTCTTGAAAAACTAGGTGGGCACTCGGACCCCATGGCCCTAGTGTTTCGACTGCAAACCGCTCAAACATATAAGTCCCTATAAGATTGGAGTATTTGCGCCGTTTGAGATTTTCCGCACCTGCAGCAGTCATTCCGTTTGGTCCCTTCCCTTCGTCGCGTGCCAAACCATTGGGTTCTAAAACAGCTGGCACTCCGGCGGTGACAAGAACACGACGGATGATATCATTGATGCTAGCGTGCTATCCGGCCTACGCTCTTACTGCAGGATAGGCCATGGTGTCCGAGACAGTCGACACCTTCACCGCATTGGCAGCTATGCGGAGCCACACAAGGAGCGCCCAGACGCAGACAGGTACCTACAGGTACTTTTGAACTGTCAAGGGGTCGGTCAGTCAGAAAGATGAAACTAGTTGCTTGCTTGCTTGTTGGCTTTTTGAACGCACTGAGGATACTTTCTTGTGTCAACTAATGTTCAATATCTATTCCATAGCCTTGGGCACTGCTGTGTAAATCGTTAAACTTCTACACAATACGCTAAAGTCATACACCACAATAATTGATACAGCATCATGAAAGATGGCCTCATTTTACTGCATTTCTGTATTACAAATAATCAATTGACATTGCATTTATACTTCAAGTTTATACAGAAACATCTGTCATAAAATTGATCCACACGGACAAATGGATTTTATTGTTAGCCATTCGAGCTAACGATCTAAATCATAAACTTGGTTGAATCATAAAAGTGTTTTTAGAGCATGCTCTTGACTATACAGTTTAGGTATGTACACTCAAGGCTCATTTGAGAGCTACTCTTAAGTATATCGTACCTAACAAATGGTTCTCTTCTCATTACTAAAGTCAATCTGCCTAGCCTTTTCCCAACTATGTTGGGGTCGGCTTCCAGTCTAACTGGATGCAGCTATTTTACATGGAGCGACTGCCTATCTGACCTCCACAACCTAGTAACTGGGTAATACGTTACCCTTTGTAAGACTGATTGTCAAACTTTCGGGCTTCTGACGACCCGTAACGACGGTCAAAGATCCACGAATGACAGCCGGGACTAACGGCTTAACGTGCTTTCCGAGGCACGGAGGAGTCTTGGTATGTAAAGATGGTCACCCATCCACGGACAAACCCCGGCAAGCGTAGCTTAACCTGATGGATCGATCCGTGCGGATGTTAGTAATTAGCCACGAGCTTCTCATTACTAAAGTATGGACTGTATATTAAGAAGCGTCGCCAATAGCTTTAAAAATGTACGAAAATATCTCAAATTCTGAAAGAGAGAGCTTTGCAATTGAGATTCACGGTACGGGTCGCAGATTCTATCACTGTAACTGTAAAGAATGAAAGATCATTAATTATACGAATTATTGCCTTTTATCCAAAGCTGACCACAGGCTATGATTGGATAATTTCGCGCCCTCACGCCCCTAACCGCCGCAGGAGGAGACGCCCCTGGACGTCGGGAATCGCAAGCCAATTTCCGACCACCCTAGGCGCGGGCTTGTGACGGTGAGCAATGAGTACCTCGCCGTCCGATAAGGACCAGGCCCGGGTCGACGGCGCGATGTGTTCCACGCGCGGCTCTAAGAGATGTCAGCAGAACTGACAGGGTCCGCTAGGGTCGATGCCGGGGTTGCGAAGAAAACCGAAAGGGAAATCGTTGCCCCCGGCAACATGGCAACTGAAGGAACACGGGTGGGTTTTAGTCAGTAAGAGTCTGACACGCCCTCCCGCTCCGCCCAGAACGAGAGAAGTTATTTGATAATTTCCCATCCAAAAAAAAAGGCGATGATTGGATAATATTTTCTTACTGAAAAATATGAAAACGTTCAGGTCTAAACTCAAGCTCCTCCTACAATAAATTGATTGGTCGTGAGCCTTAATTTCAACACAAGACAGTTAAATACAGAAGTTGTCATAGCAAAATAATATGACCCAATACAGTATGGCTAGAAGCAAAGTAAATTACAACCAAACCATTTCAAATATAAGTAAAATATGCTCATTAAAAACAGTAGTACGCTTAGCAGTCGTGGGCTAGGCTAGGTCGACTCCTAATTACGTATTCATCTACACAAAATGACCTATAACATGGTTATTGTGCGCACACTTTACTACTGTTACACAAGTGGTTTCGACTTGCGTTAGGTATCGCTTGTTACACCGATGTGGGGGGCTAGATGTGGCAACGAAGATCCCGGAACTCCTTTGAATTTGGTAAAAAGTTGGGCATCTTTAATGTGCAAATGGAAAAGACGAAGAGAATTGACGAGTGGCGGTGACGATTTAAAGTGAGACTGACACATTCTCCAGAAGATAGAAACGAGAGAATGAGTATTTAGTGTCTACAGGCTACAGTGACCATAGCGGCCGTCATAAATCGCCAGTCTGTTCGCCCAACCTATGTATAATATGAGAGTTAATTCACACAAACCGTCATCTACTGACTCTCCCACTGTTACCAAAAGCCAAAGAGCTTTATTGTGATTGACCGAAGTACCAATAGACAAAACCGGGAGGCTCGATACGCTGCTTTATATCTGTTAATTTATATGGTGTACATGAATGGTATTCTAGTCTGTTCTCAACAGAAGAACATTAAGAGTTTTTAAAGGTCTCCATATATATACGTAGTGGTACATCCAGCCCGCTACATCCTCGCGCGGAGATGTGCCGCTCGTAGTGCAGGTCAAGGCGCGCCGCTCACATCACACGCGACCCGCGACGCTAACAGTACTAACTGCAGACGCAATATGCCATAACTCCTATTTGAAGACGTTTTGCTAATGAAAATCTAGTATTTTTCATCTTTAGTTTATGTGTAGAAATCGTTAGTTTAGTAAACCAGTGTATTCCTCATCATCATAAAACAATCTGCACAAAAAGACTTGAGCGGTACTGGGTTAACTGGGCTTTGGGCAGGCTGGGTCAGACAGGCAACAAAAAAAAAACAGTGGCACTCCGAGAGTGCCGACAGAAATGAAAATTTGAAAAAAACGGCACCGCGGTAATCAACGCGTTGATGTCTTTTACTCCACGGTGTCGGTAAACTCGATAACAGTGTCATGAAATCAATGGTTTAGTCCCATCTCAAAAATACCCAACGAGCCTAAAGAAGTTTCAACTTCAAAAAACACCATTTTGAACACGGTTTTTTATTTCGGAAAAAGGTGATTTAATTCATATTATTTAAGTAGGTAGGTACATAGTTTCTTGGAGGCTTTTAAATACAATTAAGCTTTATTTCAATCAGTGTCAGGCCGTCTAGCACTTCCTTTGGTATTCTTATTAGATATCTGTTTTCCCGCAGTTTTAATAACTATTAGTTATTACTGCATTTTGCGTTAATTACGAATTCTAGGTTTCGCAACACCATCTAAATGCAATTTAAGGTTTAAATACAACATCATAAAAATTTATAGGTAAAGTAAGGTCAACCGTACGTCAGTACCAACACTTGAACTATGAAAACAAACCCTTACTACTAAAGACTGTCTAAGTCAATGAACACGCAGTTGACAAAATAAATATAAAACAATGATTTAAAAAGGTTTATGTTTTTAAGAAGTCGCTTTAAAAACTGTCCAATAACGTTAATATTCTATAAACTGTTGATTATTAAAGCAAAACGCGTTTATCCTCGCGTAACAAAGACGAAAGTACCTACAGGGTGATCTATGACGGTTGTCTCCATAATTCAACGCCCCGCGGCGCACGCGCACCGCGCACACTCATTATTTTTAAAACATAGCTCACTTATACGGTGATATTGCTGCAAAAAGTTGGTATATATTGCTGTAAAAAGTCTTCAGTCGCGGGAAACTTAATGGCTGCCTGTTATACGAGATTCCTTGCGCCCGCGCATTCATTGCCATTAATACGATTTTCGATTAACCGAATGTGTTGTTTTTTATGTAAGGCGCATATTTCATTCATAAAGTGTGATTAACGCCTTATTATGTAGACTGGTTTGTTTTGGTGATGTCAGTTTTGCGGAGATATGTTTACGATCGGTTGTTGTTGTCTACTTCTAGTTTTTTTAGGGTTCCGTACCTCAAAAGGAAAAAACGGAACTTTTTGGCCTCGCACATATCTTCTTCTTTGTTTTCAATTTTTTTTTATTTTAATGTTCTTTTCTGAAATTGCCATTATTTTTATAATTTTCTTAGTTTTAATGTTGTATTTCCTGTGCGTGTCCCAAATAAAAAAACTTTCTATCTTATAAGATCATTTCATTCTCCGTCCGTCAGTCTGTCAAGACTTTTTTTCTTAGGAACGCGTAGAGGTATCAAGTTGAAATTAATTTCAAATACGTAGTTTTATGGTCCCTTGGAGCTCTAATAAAAATCAAGCTTCTGAGTCAACGCAATAAAAACATACGGCCATTTATGTGACATATTTTGATACTCACAAATAAATCAAAACCTACAGGGCACTTCCCTATGACGCATTTTAGCCTGGCAATAGTGGTCATTGACCCACCTACATTTTTTCTATCACTTTTTATTTCAAAAACTGAAATAAAGTCTGTTAACGTCCAGAATCAATACCTATCTATCGTGATGTTCAACATGTTACAATAACGAAAAACCATACATAGTTTATTGTTTGGGTTCCTACGGAGAGATATTAGGGAAAGGGCAACGACCGCTGTTGCCACGCTAAAACGCGACAGCTATAGTTGTTCTGACTGAGTGGTAAACTGAAAAAAGATATATAGAAGCTCATCATCGAAGCTGTTGCCAAATCCCATAATATTAGCTATTTGTTTGATCGAACTAATAACCACACGGCTAAAACTGAAACTTAAACATTTATTTTAAATAAACCAATTACAGGTTACAATGTAGATTACGCTGTATATTGAATGCTTTTTTTATTTACACATACGTATTTACATTATTTAAAAATTAATAATATTAAAAAATAAGTTTATAAAAAAGGGGGGGAAATAATCATAGGGCATCAAAAAATTCGTCCGCATCGTTGTCAACAGGAAAAGTGCCCAAAAGGCTGGCAGCATTGCCACGTTGTATGGAAATGCTGATTCTTTGACCAGAAAATAGGCCAGGCCTCTGGTCACGTGAAGAGTCGACCAGCTGCTTGGCGATGTCTTGAAAAACTAGGTGGGCACTCGGACCCCATGGCCCTAGTGTTTCGACTGCAAACCGCTCAAACATATAAGTCCCTATAAGATTGGAGTATTTGCGCCGTTTGAGATTTTCCGCACCTGCAGCAGTCATTCCGTTTGGTCCCTTCCCTTCGTCGCGTGCCAAACCATTGGGTTCTAAAACAGCTGGCACTCCGGCGGTGACAAGAACACGACGGATGATATCATTGATGCTAGCGTGCTATCCGGCCTACGCTCTTACTGCAGGATAGGCCATGGTGTCCGAGACAGTCGACACCTTCACCGCATTGGCAGCTATGCGGAGCCACACAAGGAGCGCCCAGACGCAGACAGGTACCTACAGGTACTTTTGAACTGTCAAGGGGTCGGTCAGTCAGAAAGATGAAACTAGTTGCTTGCTTGCTTGTTGGCTTTTTGAACGCACTGAGGATACTTTCTTGTGTCAACTAATGTTCAATATCTATTCCATAGCCTTGGGCACTGCTGTGTAAATCGTTAAACTTCTACACAATACGCTAAAGTCATACACCACAATAATTGATACAGCATCATGAAAGATGGCCTCATTTTACTGCATTTCTGTATTACAAATAATCAATTGACATTGCATTTATACTTCAAGTTTATACAGAAACATCTGTCATAAAATTGATCCACACGGACAAATGGATTTTATTGTTAGCCATTCGAGCTAACGATCTAAATCATAAACTTGGTTGAATCATAAAAGTGTTTTTAGAGCATGCTCTTGACTATACAGTTTAGGTATGTACACTCAAGGCTCATTTGAGAGCTACTCTTAAGTATATCGTACCTAACAAATGGTTCTCTTCTCATTACTAAAGTCAATCTGCCTAGCCTTTTCCCAACTATGTTGGGGTCGGCTTCCAGTCTAACTGGATGCAGCTATTTTACATGGAGCGACTGCCTATCTGACCTCCACAACCTAGTAACTGGGTAATACGTTACCCTTTGTAAGACTGATTGTCAAACTTTCGGGCTTCTGACGACCCGTAACGACGGTCAAAGATCCACGAATGACAGCCGGGACTAACGGCTTAACGTGCTTTCCGAGGCACGGAGGAGTCTTGGTATGTAAAGATGGTCACCCATCCACGGACAAACCCCGGCAAGCGTAGCTTAACCTGATGGATCGATCCGTGCGGATGTTAGTAATTAGCCACGAGCTTCTCATTACTAAAGTATGGACTGTATATTAAGAAGCGTCGCCAATAGCTTTAAAAATGTACGAAAATATCTCAAATTCTGAAAGAGAGAGCTTTGCAATTGAGATTCACGGTACGGGTCGCAGATTCTATCACTGTAACTGTAAAGAATGAAAGATCATTAATTATACGAATTATTGCCTTTTATCCAAAGCTGACCACAGGCTATGATTGGATAATTTCGCGCCCTCACGCCCCTAACCGCCGCAGGAGGAGACGCCCCTGGACGTCGGGAATCGCAAGCCAATTTCCGACCACCCTAGGCGCGGGCTTGTGACGGTGAGCAATGAGTACCTCGCCGTCCGATAAGGACCAGGCCCGGGTCGACGGCGCGATGTGTTCCACGCGCGGCTCTAAGAGATGTCAGCAGAACTGACAGGGTCCGCTAGGGTCGATGCCGGGGTTGCGAAGAAAACCGAAAGGGAAATCGTTGCCCCCGGCAACATGGCAACTGAAGGAACACGGGTGGGTTTTAGTCAGTAAGAGTCTGACACGCCCTCCCGCTCCGCCCAGAACGAGAGAAGTTATTTGATAATTTCCCATCCAAAAAAAAAGGCGATGATTGGATAATATTTTCTTACTGAAAAATATGAAAACGTTCAGGTCTAAACTCAAGCTCCTCCTACAATAAATTGATTGGTCGTGAGCCTTAATTTCAACACAAGACAGTTAAATACAGAAGTTGTCATAGCAAAATAATATGACCCAATACAGTATGGCTAGAAGCAAAGTAAATTACAACCAAACCATTTCAAATATAAGTAAAATATGCTCATTAAAAACAGTAGTACGCTTAGCAGTCGTGGGCTAGGCTAGGTCGACTCCTAATTACGTATTCATCTACACAAAATGACCTATAACATGGTTATTGTGCGCACACTTTACTACTGTTACACAAGTGGTTTCGACTTGCGTTAGGTATCGCTTGTTACACCGATGTGGGGGGCTAGATGTGGCAACGAAGATCCCGGAACTCCTTTGAATTTGGTAAAAAGTTGGGCATCTTTAATGTGCAAATGGAAAAGACGAAGAGAATTGACGAGTGGCGGTGACGATTTAAAGTGAGACTGACACATTCTCCAGAAGATAGAAACGAGAGAATGAGTATTTAGTGTCTACAGGCTACAGTGACCATAGCGGCCGTCATAAATCGCCAGTCTGTTCGCCCAACCTATGTATAATATGAGAGTTAATTCACACAAACCGTCATCTACTGACTCTCCCACTGTTACCAAAAGCCAAAGAGCTTTATTGTGATTGACCGAAGTACCAATAGACAAAACCGGGAGGCTCGATACGCTGCTTTATATCTGTTAATTTATATGGTGTACATGAATGGTATTCTAGTCTGTTCTCAACAGAAGAACATTAAGAGTTTTTAAAGGTCTCCATATATATACGTAGTGGTACATCCAGCCCGCTACATCCTCGCGCGGAGATGTGCCGCTCGTAGTGCAGGTCAAGGCGCGCCGCTCACATCACACGCGACCCGCGACGCTAACAGTACTAACTGCAGACGCAATATGCCATAACTCCTATTTGAAGACGTTTTGCTAATGAAAATCTAGTATTTTTCATCTTTAGTTTATGTGTAGAAATCGTTAGTTTAGTAAACCAGTGTATTCCTCATCATCATAAAACAATCTGCACAAAAAGACTTGAGCGGTACTGGGTTAACTGGGCTTTGGGCAGGCTGGGTCAGACAGGCAACAAAAAAAAAACAGTGGCACTCCGAGAGTGCCGACAGAAATGAAAATTTGAAAAAAACGGCACCGCGGTAATCAACGCGTTGATGTCTTTTACTCCACGGTGTCGGTAAACTCGATAACAGTGTCATGAAATCAATGGTTTAGTCCCATCTCAAAAATACCCAACGAGCCTAAAGAAGTTTCAACTTCAAAAAACACCATTTTGAACACGGTTTTTTATTTCGGAAAAAGGTGATTTAATTCATATTATTTAAGTAGGTAGGTACATAGTTTCTTGGAGGCTTTTAAATACAATTAAGCTTTATTTCAATCAGTGTCAGGCCGTCTAGCACTTCCTTTGGTATTCTTATTAGATATCTGTTTTCCCGCAGTTTTAATAACTATTAGTTATTACTGCATTTTGCGTTAATTACGAATTCTAGGTTTCGCAACACCATCTAAATGCAATTTAAGGTTTAAATACAACATCATAAAAATTTATAGGTAAAGTAAGGTCAACCGTACGTCAGTACCAACACTTGAACTATGAAAACAAACCCTTACTACTAAAGACTGTCTAAGTCAATGAACACGCAGTTGACGACACTTAAGTTATTGCATTGATCACGATATCATCACTAACTTTTGGTCTTCACCGTAAGGTCCTGGTTAACAAAAGATAGGAGTAATGCTGGGGCTACACCTGTCTATCGTAACGAAGCAATGCGTGCCAGCGTGTTTTCTTATTAAAATGATGTAAGTGTTATTTCTGACCTATTATTGTTTTAAACTATTGCATAGCTTTTATCGCGGGCTTTGAGCGCGGCGACCGAATCAAGAAATTCTGTAACGTAACGAAAACAAAACCTAACACCCCCCACTCCGCCTACCATGTAATGACGGTTCCCATGACAACGTGATGTTGTCATGGGAAACGTGATGTTGTCATGGGAACGTAATTTTTGTTTTATGTCATCACGTCATTATACCAAGTGTAGCGTTGACAAATAGGAAGCATTGAGGTTACAAATGCTATGCAATAGCTTTACCGCGGCAGTCCCCGAGTGCCACACGTTTTTTTTTTTTTTTATATAAGTTGTTTTTGTATGCTGGCTATCGCTTAATATTTTGACTTTGCTAGTTTGTATCTTGGCTTGTGTTAATAGGTTGAACAATGTAACGATTGTAGAAAGACCAATAAATAAATTTTGCCCCCTAAAAAGTTATCGTGGTAATGCTGTGCTCACATTAGAGGCTACGCAATTCTTTCATGAATCACCATCCATGCTAATATTGGGACCCAGTCAGATCTTTCGTTACAATAGCCTGTAGTGGTTCGTCACATCTGCGTGTATCGTGTCGTAGCGTGAAGGTTCGTGAAGATAGACGCTGCCGCTGGTGCGACCCCTTGCGTAGCAAACAGTGATCTTGCATGTCCATCAGACACACTATTACCAAATCCACACGCATCCTAACACCGGCTCATATCAAAAGCAGTCTAACAGATACCGCCTTTTATCAACGCAAACGTTTAATAAACAGTTTTCAATATAACCGTTATAGCTAATAACCGTCGCAGTGTTTATGATATAGTTGCGTGACTGTGGCAGCCAGGCAAATTGATAATTATATGAGGAGAAGGAATTATGAGGGATTTGAGCGATACGTTTGTGATTTTGATTGGTGCAGTCTTGTTCAAGGAGGGTCGTTTGTGCATGATGGATTGACTTATTATTCTGTTATTGATAACTGACATTTGTTTTATTAATAAGTTATAGGTCTATTTTACTGTAACCGAGACCAAGTCCCAAATCTTTATCTTTAAGCTCGATAGTGTGTTCATACGCTAAAGTTTTAAAAGTAGTTAAGATTACAGAAAACAAGCGCATTTTTGGCATATTATTACAAAGCTATGTCTTTACTTTAAATTTTTCCATCACTTGGCAAATAATAGCACATATCCTTTACTATTAAATGAGCAATATTTACTTTACTTTATTTACTTTTACATATATTTGTAATCACGTTCTCGGAAAACGGCTCTAACGATTTTGATGAAAGTTGCAATATTGTCTCATATCTGGGAAAATTCGTTTTCTCTATTTTCATCCAAGCAGGTCGGGTCCCCCAGATACTACAGATAACATTAACAAATAGTGACTGCTCCTTTTTCAGCTCCAAATATAGTAAGTTTTAACAGAATGGCTTCATGCGTGAACCACAATCACTGTTCCATCCGAGAATCAAACGAAGACCTTCACAGCACACTAACGATCACCATCCCAAAGAAACAGATTTCAATAAACCTCCAACCAACAACATTTATATTCCTAATTCAAACTCAAACAGCCCATCACCTCTCTATACGGATGTGACGTCATTGCGCAAGCGCAGAAACATTGAAAATGGCACGCGACGTAATTAATACTGCGGGGGTCACGACCCGGGGTCACCCGAGGTCACAGGGGTCTGCCGATTGGATTTTTGGCCGATATTCAATACAGTATTGTGAAATATTTATAGAGTGAATTGTGGGTAATTGCTATTGAAATTGTGACGGTATGTCTGTGTATGTAATGCTCGTATTTGTATGTAGATTGTTGGTTTTGATGGTAGGATATTTAATTGGCAGTTAAAAGTATTTTAACAAATTGTTTGAATATTCATACTTTGTTTTTGACTCGCTAATCAAAAATGCCATTCGTTTTAAAGTTACTTTTCTACCAAATTCGTTTTGTAATCTTTTGTTACGAAATATTTATAGTGGAAAAATAGAGCGTTAAACAATACCTCTCCGCATAATTTTATAAAGATAATAAAATAAATCGGGCAATCAAAATTCGCACAAATTATAAACAACATTTTAGACAATAAATACGTCACCATTATGATAAAATGGCTGCCATCGCACACCTACTGATTATGAAACTGATTAGGATCATAACATAATACATACATATACAATTAAAAAAACTTTTGCATGACCAATTTAACTTGACACTTCATGATAGCGCTACTTGCTAAGGAAAACGTCAAACGTCTGTCAAATTCAGTACATTTTAAACAACGTTCCAAATTCCACCGCGTTTCAAGATAAATTGTTCAAATATCCCTACTAGTGGACAGTAAAATATTAAGTTATTCCTGCAGCACATTAAACATGCCATTTATCGGTAATTAAACTCTAAATGGCAATCATACTATCATTATTAATGAAATGATAATACAACATGACTAATTTAATATGTCCGCCTTTCGAAAACAACGATAAAAGTCGTAAAATTGTAAGAAATTATGGTACAGCCATCAAAAAAACTGCTAAAACATTAGTGACACGCACAATCGCACATTCACCATCGAATGTCCTGAATGTCATACGAATTTCATTATTTTTGGAGCCCCCGTCCTTGTCACAGGTGGTAATATTGGTGTGTCGATCACTGGTTTTACGTCACATATTTTGCGATTTTAAATTAGACTTTACAAAAACATTACACTCCTTTTTGGGAAGTCTTGTAATAATAATGAAAGAGGTAATAAGAGTTAGTAATATTTTCAAGTTTTTCGTTAGAGTTGAAGTTTATGACTCGTCCATTGTAGCACGATGTCATACTTTTTTGACCCCCAAACATGTGACGTAATTTATGGACGGCCCTAAAGCACGAAGTAGCTATTTTAAGATGACCATAATTATGAAGCCTTGTTACAATTTTATGTCACTGAACGTTTTATTATAACACAGAGCTGTTTTTTGGCACTCACCGTATTTGAAAACTCTACGCACCCACCTGTGATTTTGTCCCATATAATCTTAGTCACCATAACAAAAAAATCATCATCCAGCTAATCTATAGGTACTTAAAAAGAAATATGTCATACCTATCCTCAGACCAAATAAAAAACCAAGACAGAGCGCTGCGAATAATACAGTGAAACATGCCAAAACTACACCTCCGCTCTGTGCATACGCACACGTTTACAATCAAACTACACCTCACTAAGTACACACATGTTTACGAAACCGGCTTCATGTCACTGATGAGAGCGCTATGTCTTGATTTTTTATTTTGTCTGAGTACCTACCAATCTATGTCTATGAATTCAAGAAAAATAAAAGACAGAGGGCATTCTTAATCTGGAACTACGAACAAAATTAACTTAATCTACGAAAACAAATGACACACAAGCTCATCCACTTATTTTTAATGTTAATTAAAACGAGAACTTAACACAAAAACACATAAAATACAAGAGATATACAACAACACTAATATTTTATGTAAATATAACGTTTTTTCTATAACTTAGTCGAATAAGAGTAAATTCTTGGCATAACCCGGATCATATTACTACCAGCTTTAATTTGAATGTTATTTTTATAGGTTACGAATGATAGCCAGTGGTATATTAGTGATATATTGTTATGGTGGTGCTACTACAAGAATATATGGTTTTAATTACATGTAGCCGATAGCCATGTTTTATAAACATTGTCGTGTGGTTGCTACTTCGATAAAATCGTCTTATCAATCTTCATCGCACGATAGATAGGTAAACATAAACAGCTTAAGGCAAAAACATAATGTATTAATATTTTATTTATGTACTTGAAATCGAAGGACTTCTTTATCTATTATTATCAATATTTACGACCACGGTAATTATTTCTTTTGCGGGTGGGTGGATCGAAAAGTTTGGTGTAATGTTATTTGCGCACGAAATGAATGTTTTAGGTACGTAAATGATTTGATAAAAAGAAAAACAATAGCTACTTAATTTGGTGTGTCAAAGTTCCTTTATTTTATTACTATATTTTAAGTTTTTTAAATGTTCTTAAGTAAGTGAAATCTTTGTAATTTCTGAACCATGGACTTATTAATAGGCATCAAGAAACAAGACTAAAAGTAGCTATGACCCAAATGGTAACGCAAAAGGACTAAATGTAATGACCTGTATTGAAATAATAATGAAAGAAAACAATATTTGATAAATCCTCTCTAGGGAGACTGGCACTAGAAAAACCTGTCACAAAGATTAGCAGCCCCGCCCCCCCAAAACAAATGATGTCCAAGCCAGAAATTCCAAAATTTTACAGTTCACTTCAGACCAGCAGTAGATTTTAGAACAGCAGCTTTATAGCAGTTTATACCAAGAAAAGCTATTACTGCATTTCCTTTTTTTTTGTTTAATGAATCAAACGCAAACCGTAACGTTTACGTTATCAACAAACGTTACACAGGATCATTCCATTAAGCAATGAAACGATCCCGTGTCACGAGATTTGTAAGCGCAAATCTAACAAAATAAACCAGTATTCCAATCGAAATTACAGATTCACCTAAACAAAACAGCATCATAAAATGAATTGATAGTTGGAATCCATCAATAGTATAGAGTAACATCTTGTAACTGAATCCAGTATTGTGTCACCCGAAGCATCACGAATTAGCCCGACGTGCTCCGAACATGTAGTTCACGAGGGGTTATTAGGTTCACATCGAGATTTATTGACAAACATTACTATTGAGAAGATATAGAATTACTTGATTTTATGAATAATCTACTATTTTCCGAATTTGAAAGTTAGGTGTGGTTAGACGTAACAGACACAATTTAAAAAAATGCGTAGACTTGAAAACCCCTCCTTTTTTTGGCGGTTAAAAGTAAGACCCATTTTTGTTTGAGTCATTGGAGGTCTATGTACTCGATGCTTGCAATATGCTGAGTTAATTTTTGAATATGACGATTATCTTCCTGTCTGCTATGCCTATGTTTGCTGAATGATGTTTTAAAGTTGCGTAAAACATTGTACGAAGAAACTGTCTCGAGTTAAAAGAGTTAGTTTTGCGATCAACTTTACCTAAGTTTTGCGATCAACTTTACCTAAGTTTTGCGATCAACTTCACCTAAGTTTTGCAATCAACTTTACCTAAGTTTTGCGATCAACTTCACCTAAGTTTTGCGATCAACTTTACCTAATTTTTTCACACCCTAGGAAACCCCAATAAAAAGAAGGACACTATGAAAGTTAAAAATCTTTTCATTATTTTTTCTATTTGAAATGCCTCATTCAAAGCGTGAACCCTTCCACAGCTCAATCGCTCGTGCTATTATGCCAACAGCTGTATTTATAGAGCATTTATCGAGCGTTTAGCCAACCGATCGACTGAGCATCGCCTATTTGTTCCGCTAAACGATCTTAATGAGATGTTATTAGACGGCCTCTGATGTATCGAGTAGCATTGTGTTTATCTTACTAAGAGCAGTGTATATGGACTATATTGATAGGAGAGAAACTGGCAGAAAACTATGCATCGGTCTTCTGAAAATGCTAACTTCATGTTGGTTATATTTAGCTTCAAAAATATTGAACTGAGTCCGTAAGTACCTACTGTAAAAAATATGGGTTGTATTAGTGAACTTTTTGCTGAGCTTATGGTTAACCTTCATAGAGGCATTCGATTTTTTTGCGAATATATTGTACAAACAAATATTAATCTCGAAAAACATTTTTAATAACACATGCAAACGCACCTACTTATTAAGCCTTATAACTAACACTGTCAAACATTACGTAAGGATGATAAATGAGTGTTACAAAACTCGAAAAATATAACAACCAATGTCATACTTTCAAAAATTATAAGAAATAACGAGTATTTCGCATAATAGCGGCTCATCGCGAACCGATACGTTATTTCTACGATTGTGTTCAACAGAGACATAGGTCACAAGTTCAGGGGGGAGCCTTAATGACTTATTCATGATCCTCAATCGTGAGCACCTGGCTCTATTTAGAAGATGAAGTCATACCTTACATGGTATCGATATATCGAAATAATATTGATTTTTTATCGAATAATCGGCGATCGTTATTGTAATCGGTCCTTTGATGAAGCGCTTTCGGCAATTAATGTGGTTCAAGGAAAAGGAGTGTTCGTTTTGAAGCTAGTTGGATGGTCACGCTCTCTTCCGCTTTGAGTTGAGCAAATATTTTAAGTGTTTGAAACTATGAATATGCTTAATTAATCAAGTTATAGGCGTAGTGTCGACAGGGTCACAATTAAATTTAGACTGAAGTGTGCGCTAAACGAGTATGTGTGGATCGTAGTAAGTGGCGTTTCTGTAGTTTTGCTTACCCAGCTCCATGGGCAGAAGGCGTGAGTTTATCGTCGTTTAAGGTGGTACATCACAGACAAAGAAATTAAAATACACATTCAAGGGATGAGCATTTTGCTTCGGGAGGTTCCTGTTCAGGATAAGGCGGGAGGAAACACCCGGGTGTCACCATTGTGTGGATCGGCCTGAGGACACGGTGGAGCATACGGTGGAGGTCTGCCCGGCTTGGACGGAGCAACGCCGTGTCCTCGTGGAAGCGATCGGCGGCGGTGATCTCTCGCGTCTGGCCTTGGTTCAGGCCATGGTACGGAGCGAAAGCGGCCGTCACCTCCTTCTGCGAAGCGGTAATGCTCGCGAAGGAGGAGGCGGAACGCGTGAGGGAGAGGCAAACTTCGCGCCCTCACGCCCCTAACCGCCGCAGGAGGAGACGCCCGGGGCGGGAATCGCGAGCTGACTTCCGGCCACCGTAGGTGCGGGGTTGCGGACGGTGAGCAATGGTTAGCTCGCCGTCCGATGAGGACCAAGCCCGGGTCGACGGCGCGTTGTGTTCCATGCGCGCCTCAAAGAGATGTCAGCAGAATGGACGGGGTCCGCTAGGGCCAATGCCTGCCGGGGGTTCGAAAAAAACCGATAGGGACATCGTGGCCCCCGGCAACAGGGCAACCGAAGGAACACGGGTGGGTTTTAGTCAGTAAGAGTCTGACACGCCCTCCCGCTCCGCCCAGAGCGGGAGAAGTTATTTGATAATTTCCCACCCAAAAAAAAAAAGAAGGTCCATACAGGATTTAAAACTTGTTTATAACAACAACTTGTTACGTATTGACAATGGCGACTGTCTACCAAGTAGCCAATAAAAAAAAAATGTACCGAATGTGCATCATTATCATCATTGGCAGCCTTGTTCCACGCACTGCTGAGTATAAGCCTCCTCTCTTTTGTGCCATGCTTCCCTGTTCTGTGCGAGTCTCATCCAAGTCTTCCCCGCGATCTTCTGTAGGCTGTTCACTCACCTAGCTATTAGTCTGCCGTTGCTCCTTCTACCGTTATATACATGAACTACGTCATTTTCATAGACGATGTATGTATTTTGTTTGTACTTCAAGATGATTAAGGAAACCAATTCTTAAAATTAAAGGTTTTACAAAGTATTTATATGAAACGTGCCAATCAAGTTAATCACGCGTTGTTAATGAATGAATTTCTAATTGATACTCGTTATTTTATTACAACATCTGTCTGTTTCAGATCACAACCATAATATGGTTTGTTTACAGGTTATGTGGTTAGTCCCATCTTTGTTAAATATGGATATGGAGTTTCAAGCAAAAAATGGTGCGTGAAATGAGCAAGAGTCACCGCTTCTTCTTGCAACCAGTAGACAATTTTATTTTTAATTTTATATTATGGTTACCACTGCTGCTTTATATATATAGCATAATCAGCCTATAATGTTCCCACTGCTGGGACACAGGCCTCCTCTCAGTAAGAGGGAGTGGGCCGTAAGCAACCACGCGGGCCCAGTGCGGGTTGGTCGATGTCACATGTCTTCGAATTTTTGGTTTTATCTAAGACATGCCAGTTTCTGCACTGTTTTCCTTCACCGTTTTGAGAACAATGGTGATGAAATAATTTACACAAAGTAAAGCGCCTGCCTGGGTTCAAACCTACGACCTACACGGTCGTTACCACTGGGCTACCACGGCTCTACTGCTGCTTTACCCTATGATAATTTTATTTCCCTGTTAAAATGAAGGAAGCTTATTTAAAGCTAATAAATGGAATTATCGATATGACGCAGAAGAATGAGGAAATGTGGTCCATTTACTTTTTTAATGAACAAAAGAACTAACTTTAAAACTATATCTTGAAAACTCCACTACCATAAAACTATCTGCCTCGATAGACGCGAAATATCTCTTTTTCTTTGGTTTGGTCATCTAATACCTTTAAACAAGCAATTCTTGTATACATTTTTAACAGTTTATTTAATTAACAGTTTATGGACACACATATAAACAGACAAGAAGAAAGGAACAGAGAAATAAGTACAAAGATGGTGCTTGATTCGTGCATATTATATAATCTGAATATCGGAAACGGCTCCAACGATTTTCATGAAATTTAGTATGGAGGGGGTTTCGGGGGCGATAAATCGATCTAGCTAGGTTTCATTTTTAGAAAACTACAAAAAAAAAACTCATCCAGATATTATTAACTGGTATGATCTTTCTTACAACACATTTTACACCTATTATTTGAGTTTTATTATTTATTTGCAGTATAATATACGATGTGCATTATAGTCTGTGCTAAATAAATGTATTTGTTTTCTTTATTGTTTATCAAACTACTCTCTCATGCCTCATCTTACATACCAATTCAGACGTCTGAATTGAGGAGCCACCTTAAAAGTCGTGTATCTTTTAAAGTGTTTTGCTACAAATTCCAAGATCAGGCCTACAAAATCGCCTAATTTACTACTAAATATTGGTAGTACCCGCATTTAAATATGAGACATGGCTCCTTAATCCATACGGACACAATTTAGGTACCAGTTTTTTCAATCTTGGTTAATCATAATCACATTATCAATTCTCACAGATATCATGACTAACATTGTTGTGCTCCAAATATTGAATAACGCAAACGTTCTAAGCGCCTCTAATCTGTCAAACAGGCAACAGTTGTGACACACAGACAGACAAACAAGACAGGGGTCAAGCGCCACATATTAATATATAATTAGATCCATAACTACAACTTTCTACGTGAGAACGTTTATTAATGTCCACTACTATTGTAATCTTATTTGGTACCTACTAACCACTTGCGACTTTATCATTGGGTTTATAACTTTTATAAACTAATTAATTATATTACTAACAACACTTACATAGCATAGCAACTTATTTTATTTATTTATCAGTCATCTATGCATTAAGCGGAGAAGAAAAAGAGAGAGATGTAGCAGACAAGACACGACCTTCGTTAAATAACAAACGAGGAAAAAAGTAAATAAATGACTGACAGCCGGATTAAGCGACTTGTGAGGTTGTAAGCTTGGTGAAATTAATCCGTGGAAACTCGAAGACCCTTCCGTGCCTCGGCAAATGAAGTCACATGACAATTGCTCCTGAAAACAGCCCGAAAGTCTCAGGATATCTCTATTGATATCCGTATAAATTCTTCCAATTAGTTTCAAAACATAAACACCTACTTCTAGTAACCAGTCCTGGCAGTTGAGAGCGTTACTCGTTAGTTACCCATAACCACGCATCTAAGACAGTATCTGCAGGTGAATTTGACGTACCCAGAGTATGTAACTACTTTGGTGAAGAAACAATTGATAAACGTTACCTGCAGATGTTAGAGGTGTGAAGTAATTCTATTTAATTTTTAAATTCGTTTTTTTTTTACCAATTTTAATTTGATCTTTTGATTTTCATTCGATATTTTTTTTTTGTAATAAAATACACTTTCAATGTCTGCATGACTAATTGGTAGATTTTACAGGGATCTCAACATTTTGTGTACACCAATATTTATGTACACACGGCTACACATTTTACGGAAATCCTATACAATGCGAGATCAGCATATACTGGAAATGTATAAGTTGATGTGTAGCCCTGTGTACCTACTTTCAAAGCGAATATGATATGAGATTACGAAAGGCAAAATTTAAAAAATACGTAAACAATTATATCTAAATATAACCAATGTTTCAATTTTATTTTTATTTTTATTCATATACTCATGAAATTTTTATTTAACCTTCAGTCAACAAAACTAAAAATATAATATCTTAACCTAACTAAAACTATTAGTAAACTGAAATATCACATCGAAAAATTCCTCCGCGTCGCTGTCGACTGGTAATGATACTGGTGGTGGACTGGATGGGAATGGTAATGGTACCCAAGAGACTGGCCGCATTGCCACGTTGTATGGCAATGCTTAGCCTCTATCAAATGTTCCTGTTAGATAATATTTTAAGCAAGTAAGTTAAGTACCTATTTGCACTAATTAACTTTACTTTTTTGTATGATTCATTCCCACAGACAAACGTGAAACCGGTTTTGTGGGGCATAGTTTTAAGTACAAGTCTACTGTAAAGTCTTATTAAATAAATAATAATAATAATTCTTGCAGACTGACTTTCTTGATTGTTTCTGGGTTCGATTCCCAGGTCTGGCAAATTATTATTGGGTTTTTCCAACAGGAATTTCTCAGAAGCGGCCCGGTGTCTGGATATGTGCCCGGTTGATGACAATAGCCTCGCCCCCTATTACATGGGACTTAAAATATAACTGGCGATATATGCATGGACTACAGGTACACTGCACAAACCTTCGGGAGAACAGGGCGTGATGTTATGTTATGTAATTCTTGCAGACCTATGAGTCTGAGTATGAGATCTATGAGTTACTCTGTTATTTTAATCAGTGATCAAGAGGAAATCACTGATAGCAATAACTGCCCATAGAGGCATGAAAAAAAATACAACTGATAAACTTTTCTATCTCACTCGAAAGTCACCTCACAAAAAGCTCTTCTAAACAAATAGTAGCTTATTAATGTAACCCAAGTATGTAAAAGTGGTAAACAAGGCGGTCCGTTTGTTTTTATCACTGCAGCGTCCC
Organism: Agrochola lychnidis; assembly: GCA_963680765.1. NCBI lineage: Eukaryota > Metazoa > Arthropoda > Insecta > Lepidoptera > Noctuidae > Agrochola > Agrochola lychnidis. The sequence continues at coordinate 23,669,551 of OY796866.1, forward strand.
GCGGCGCGTGCGCCGATCACAGTGCACTATAACGACGGTTAGGCCGGACGCACACCATCGACACTTCACCGACTATTTGATCGTAAAGCGTTGGTGTGCCCAATGTTTATTCTATGAATTACTTTTTGTATTTAGTACTCATAATTAGCTGAAATTGACAGAAATCAATAGATAGGTACAATATGTTAAAGTTAGTTAGAAAATTAACTTAAAAACTCATCAAATTCATCGTAAATGGAACTGTTTCGGGATTATCTCTTCTTATTTACAGAACCACTGCAATCAAAAATTTAATTAGTAAAACAAAACAAGAGGACAGTTACAAAAGTTTTCAAAACACATGATATCCCTAAGCAGTACCTAAACATAAATAGTACTTATAAACCAAACTTAAAATTGCGTAAATCTAGCCTCGTCCTTAAAGATCTGGTACATCTGTCACCTAAGACTATGAATCGGTCGTAAAATGTTAAACATGGCGCACATTGACCACAATATTAAGATATTTGTGTCGAAGTAATTATAATTATAAGTGCTGTACACTGACTGGGCGGGACACAGCGAGACATGACTATAAAAGACTGAGCTCAGGCGAACGCACTGTTGAAGATAAGCACACTAATAGAAATACCAAAAATAAACGATAAAATTTCTTACAATGCAACGCTCGAATGTCAGAGTTCTACAAAGTTGCTGATTAGCTATTATTAGTTACTATACTAGCAAAAACAAATCATATTAGAATCTACACTGACAAGCAATATAAAAAAGCCACTAACATATCATGAAATATTTCCGAACTACGCAAGACAGTTTCTTGACGTGAAAAGCAACATTCAAGTGTATTTAATAGCGCATATAAAACTGTTTACAAGATTTTTTGTAGTGAAAACTTCTTTAAGCGCGTTGGGCATTTTTGAGATGGGACTAAACCATTGACTTCCCGACACCGTGGAGTAAAAGACATCAACGCATTGATTACCGCAGTGCGTGGAGTAAAAGACATCAACGCATTCATTACCGCGGTGCCAATTTTATTTCAAGTTTTCACTTTTGTCGGCACTCCCGGAGTGCCACTGTTTTTTATTTTACTTCATGTAGCTAACTAGTGTGGTTTAAGAGATATTTAGATTTTTTGGCACTTTGCAAATAGCTTTTTAATATTGCTCGTCAGTGTATATCTACACACATAATAAATTAAAGTCGCTTTTTGTGTCTGTCTGTGTGACCGCGTTGTTTTGATGCAGTTTTCATCATAATTAACAGAATTTATTCTGGAAGGTTTATGTGTATGATACACTAGCTTCTACCCGCGACTTCGTTCGCGTGGAAGTCGATAAAATATAGCCCATGTTACTCGCTGGTAATGTAGCTTTCTATAAATCAAATAATTTTTAAAATAGATTAAATCGTTTTTGAGTTTATCCATTACAAACAAACATACAAAAAAACAGTGGCAATCCGGGAGTGCCGACAGAAGCGAAAAATTAAAAAAAAAATCGGCACTGCGGTAATCAACGCGTTGATGTCTTTTACTCCACGCACCTCCGTAAAAAACGCGTTGATATCTTTTACTCTACGGTGTCGGTAACAGGTCGCGAAATCAATGGTCCTATCTCGAAAATTCCCAACGTGCCTAAAGAAGTTTTCACTTCAAAATCAATTCTTTTCTCTTTATAATATTAGTTTAGATCAATATTGAACTTACATATTAATAAATAAATCTCGGTGTTTAGTCAAGTCGTAAAAACCGTGTGAAGCAGGAGCGGGTCGCTTGCATAAAGAAAGCTCTAAGACAACAGTAAAACCTTAGTTACATAATATGGACTGCACTCACGTTAATATCTGAACCCGCTTTCAAAACCGTTATAAAGCAAAGGTAAAGAAGTTATCAAAACCTATACTCCATTTGAAATAAGATTAGACATTTAACTAAACCTTTTTTACAGTCCGTTCAACCGATTTTGACTTCTATTGCGTTGGTAGCATGACAAATGGCAGCTGCAGTAAACATTGGTCTGGTAACCACTTTTTTCGCTTTTAATGCCATCCTTATGTCTACGGTATAGAAGTCAAAATCGGTTGAACGGACTGTAAAAAAGGTTTGTTTAAATGTCTAATCTTATTTCAAATGGAATATAAATGATTATTACGTTAAGTATTAATGGTCCTTAATGATGTTAGTAAAATGCCATGGTTACTATCGTTGTTGGAACACCTTGTCATATCTATGTATTTATTATTGTATCTGTAGGTCTTGTATTTATTATTCGCAAACATATGATCGGACACCATTTTATATGGTTGCTGATAATGAATATCTCGCAACTTTTAAAGGTCGATACTATTGATTTTCTCAATTACATGTTTATGGTTGATCAACGGTAATTGTATTGTGGTAATATCAACACCATGTAGGTACTAGTTACTCTTTTGGAGCTTGTGCAGGTTTCATCATTCACACGTCATATCTTTAGCGGGAGGTATATGAATTTCTACAGCTGTATATCTTCTAGTTGTAAATGCCTTTGTGTGGGTGACTAAGACATCGAATGAAGACTCAGTTAAGTACCTACTAAATGTGCAATGTGCATATGTGTAATGTAAATTATTTTGCATACTATTGTATAGAATCATTTTTAAGTAAAACAGACAGCTGTGCTGCTGGGGAGTTTGTTGCGCCACTTCTTCTTCCCAGCTAAAGGCACTAGGAAGTGGTGAAGGGATGGGCGTTTTGGGGGACTATCTTATATAATTTTGACGTTCGAAAATTGGTGATTCTCAGCCTAGTTTGAATAAATGACTTTTGAATTTTAAATTTTGCAGCATCTACGCCTGCCAGCGAGATGGTCTTTTGACCTGCATCTGTTGTTACTTTGACAGTGGGCTAGATGAGACAAGGGATAGGTACTAACGTGCAGTTTTAAACTGCGAATTGATTGATCTATCGCCTCTAAAAATAAAGAAGACTAACCACCACCGTTAGTCGCTACGCAAACACGCTCTCGTGTTACCAAATCAAATTATCCGCACCCGCAAAGAAAGTATGACGCTAAACACGATAATTTTACACTCAAAGCTACCGCCTTTTTACGGAGAAGTCAACAACCTAAGCACTAATCTTTAATTACTCGTAGAAATAATTAATATACCAAAAGAACGGAATGAACTGACGGCATATCGCGTGCAAGCTCGACACGCATTCAAATTTCGCGCCATAGAAAGTTTTATCGACATTGAAATCGATTAAATACCAATGGGAATTTCGCATTACGCCTCCATATGTTTGTTTGAATGTGATAATCCATTCGATTTGCGAGTGGATGAGGAAAACTGTTTGTAAGGAGGTGGTAATCGAGCGTGACAGGTCGGTGCTACCTAGCAATCAGAGATAGAGTTTAACTCAAAAGCTTTGCATGTCTGTTTTTGAGTTTAGAGTCTATTTTGGCTCTCATAGACGAACCGTGACGATATTTTGAAAAATATTTACAATAATTTGGGGTTTTCGTTGGCAACTTTGTCTTGTCTAGGTACTTGAATCATAAGTATTTTATTTTGATCAGAAGACGCCCAACTTACCTACTTTATGATTAGCCAACAAGAGATACTTTATGATCTTCATTATATTTATTTAAAGTTTGCCCCTTTATTACATCAGATTAACCGGACTCCATTTTTCTTTCTCAGCCACCCAAAAACATTTCCAACAAGAGCACAGCATATTCAACCAGATTACTTCCAAGTGACCGCCACATAGATCAGCTTAACTTGAAGCTACACAAACATAACTCACGGGCATCCGAACTGTTTATCACACCATCGATTTTAATGTGTATTTTATTCATGAGTCCATCGATTGAGTTATCAGACACTCGGTACTGGATCATTAATCTAATCACCGAAATGGCGTTAGTCTAAATGTTTTATGTTTGGTAAGAAAGGTAAGAAATGGTATGTTAAAGTTAAGTATTTTGCTTATCGGCTTTGAGATTATACCAGTCTCTCCAAAAACAGGTTTTATCAATCATGATCATCTCCCTAGCCTTTTCCTAACTCGGTCGGCTTCCAGTCTAACCGGATATTACAACAACAGATCTTACAAAACGCAAATTATTTTCTTTCTATAACTGTATTTACTGTAAACTGACTTTCTAAAGCTTTTAAACTTAAAACAAAACTACACAATAGTCAGTGACAAAAATCGATCAACAGTTCAGTTATTTTTAATCTTAATTACTAAGCTTAATATTTAATCAAAACAGAAGTAAAACTAGGAGTTCTGCGAATATTAGACCTCACAAGCACAAACTTTTTTGCAACGATTAATATACCACTAAATTAATTGGCAGAGGTAACGCGGTAGCCTAATTTTGTGATGAGAAGATGGTCCAAGGTGCTCCGTCAATCTCTACCTAGTAGTTAAACGGCTGATTCCACTGCTAGAAATCTAAAAGAGAGCAATTTTGAGGAGCTATTCTGGTCATCAAGCCAAAGATTCTCATCAGATTTTTACCCAATTTTTATGAGACCAACTTAAAGTTACTACCTTTCAAATAAAAGAACCATCGAAATCAGATTTCATATGGTGAAGATATCCAGTAGCCCCCTTATTGCCCCTTTTTGGAGGAAGTACCCCCCTTCAATAAAAAATCCCTGACTTTCTAAAAATTCTATAAATTCGTAAAACCTGTATACCAAGTTTCGTCCAGATCGGTTGTAAAATTACGACCTGTAGAGGAGTACCAACAAACTGACACACGAAAGCAAATTTTGCCAGACTTAATCCAGAGGCGCTTCGCTCGCTCGGTCAATCAAAAGAATATAAAATATTTCGGGATGACGTTGTTGCCTTGGAAGATGGGTAGGCCTCTGGTGTGGGATGCAACCTGTGTCGACATCCTTGCGCCATCTCATGTTCCTAGCACAGCGGGCTGTGCTGGCGCCGCTGCTGCGGCTGCTGAGATCCTCAAGCGGCGCAAATACTGTAACCTTATTGGTAACTACAGTTTTGAGCCGTTTGGGGTCGAAACGCTCGGATCATGGGGCCCGAGTGCGCGTATCCTTTTTAAGTAAATTTCTCGTCGACTGGTCGACACTTCACGTGACCAGAGGGCTGGCTCGTTCTTTGGCCAAAGAATTAGTATTGCCATTCAACGTGGCAATGCTGCCAGTCTTCTGGGCATGTTTCCGGATGACAGCGATGCGGACGAATACTTCGACGACTAAGTGTCGTTTTGTTTTTATTATTTTTATTTATACAGATAGTTAGTTAGTCTTTTAATTTAGTACCTAATGTAAATAGTTAGCTGTGTTAAAACTGTAAAAGAATATTAACTTTTTTATATGAAATGCTGAAATACAATGTATCGAAAAAATTGTGTCAATTTAGATGACGTGTAAACGAAGCATTGTTAACAGAGTTTTGTCGTTGACCATACCTGTTTTAGGATGGAAATTATTAAAACGTCTGTTTTTTGTTAAGACTTAAAACTTGAAAGCCTGAAACCAACATTTGCCCATGAATCATGTTTAACTACAAATCTAACATTCCTGCCCTCGAGAGTTCGAGTGTGATGCTTAAATACGTTCGGTGCATCCTGCTGGACAGTCAGCCCCTGTATCAACCAAACTGATTGTAATCTTTACGTTACTTACGAGCTAACATCCTTATTCACAGAATGTAAACAACATAATTCCTTTCGCTAATTTGAATAATTATTCCAAAGTTAATCACACACTATTTGTGTTAATAATACGCGATATATCAACTGAACGCATTGAAGAGTCGAACACTAAATTAAAATCAGCGGACACGAGACAACGCCGAGAGGCAAACCTCTAATAATGTACAATTTATGGAACTTAAGAATACCTTATTTTAATAAATAATAATTAACTTACATCAGGTCACAGTTCACAGTACAGGCTATGAAGAAATTACCTTTTATCTTCGTGTGTCGTAATTTCTGATCTCGTTTCGTATGAAATATGGCGGCCATTTTTCTCGGCGCGCGCGCAACCGCCCGTCTTACTAATTGGTCGATGACGATATGTTTAAGTTGGTTTAATTTATGGCACCATCGAAAGTTTAAGAGAAACTGCTCAAGACAGATGACCGGCAAACGTTATTATTTCTGATAGGTTTATTATTCATGAATATTGAAGCTTTATTCTTATGAAAGTGATTTCGACCAATATGGATAAAGTTTATGAATGAAACTGACATTATCAATTGGAAAAACCCGCCTACAGTGACACAAATAATACTACCGACTTCTATTACGTGTCAATGTGTAGGAGAATCTTAGAAAAACACGTCTCCTGAAAAAGGTCGAAACAGTGCAAAAATAAAAAAACATGTTAGAGTTTAACCGCTTGATTTAAAACTATTCGAACGTACGAACACAAGAATGAAGAGAAGCTTGATAGAAAATATCGCAATGTACTTACCTATACTAACAAAACCTAAATAGGTAGGTAAGTAAGTAGGTACCTGTCCGTTTGACGAGAACGTCGAAAGATGCCATCGATCAAATGATTACGCATAAACTGCCGACAAATTGCTTATGTCGAATGCTAATCTATCACCATGACTACATCTGACATCAGAGATCGATACATCTTACGATTTATCACCAACCATATCGCAAGATGAAAAACTAGCGATTTAAATGGTGTAATACATTTGTTTTGTGGATGGCACCGCTATCGCGTAAAACAAGAGCTGTTCAAAGCTGGTGTGGTGTGGTGTGGTTGATCTAGAATGTATCATTCCAGCCGAAAGACTTCCACTGCTGGACATAGGCCTCCCCCAAGCACTGCCATTTCGACCGATTCGGTGCTTTCCGCATCCAGCGGATTCCTGCGGCCTTCACAAGGTCATCGGTCCATCTTGTGGGAGGCCTTCCAACGCTACATCTTCCGGAACGCGATCGCTACTCCAGAACCTTTCCACCGCATCGACCATCTGTTCTGCGAGCAATGTGCCCTGCCCACTGCCACTTAAGTTTGGCGATTCTTTGGTCTATACTATGTCGATGATAACCTTAGTTCTCCTACGGATCTCTTCATTTCTGATTCAATCACGTAGGAAAACTCCAAACATAGAATATATATAATCAATCGAGAATGTATATTTATATAATAATAATACCAGCCTATTTCTGTCAGAAGGAGGAGGCGGAACGCGTGAGGGAGAGGCAAAATTCGCGCCCTCACGCCCCTAACCACTGCAAGAGGAAACGCCCTGGGCGTCGGGAATCGCAGGCTGATTTCCAGCCACCGTAGGCGTGGGCATGCGGACGGTGAGCTATACGCAAGCTACCCATTGCTCACCGGTCGACGGCGCGTTGAGTTCCACGCGCGCCTTAAAGAGATGCCAGCAGAATTGACGGGGTCCGCTAGGGCCGATGCCTGCCGAGGTTGCAAATAAAATCGAAAGGGAGATCGTGGCCCCCGGCAACAGGGCAACCGAAGGAACTCGGGTGGTTTTAATCAGTAAGAGTCTGACACGCTGAAATCATCAAATAACTTCTCCCGCTCTGGGCAGAGCGGGAGAAGTTATTTGATAATTTTCAAACCAAAAAAAAAGCCTATTTCTGTCACACTTGAAGCAGGACAAAGCCCTCTTCTCATACATGGAAGGCACGAGAATTGATCACCACGCTTACTCAAGACGGGTTGGCGATTTCTAAGTCCAGGTTTCCTCACGATGTTTTCCTTCACCGATGTCAGTAATGACCAAGATAAACTCAGAAAGTACAAATGAATTGAAAAAGTCTCATTGGTACTTGCCCGAATTTGAAACTACAACTTCGTGCATGAGCCAAACACTGGGTCATCACGACACATCTAGAATGTACCGAACGTCCCAGTACACCCGCGATTTTTCGCGTTTTTTATTATTTTGAAATCATTTTCTTTATGGCACCTCTTTAGGCCATGAGCTATCCGAATACCAAAAAATATTTGGTCTAGCTCTTAAAGGGGAGGCATGAAAATTGAGTCGCTGTTACAATATAAACACGTAATGCTTGAATTAATCAAAGACTTAGACGAAGATGTGCAGTTCATCCATTTGTAGAACAGAGCCACGTAATAAAGAAAACACCCAGTGGTAATGGCCGCAACTTACGACTTGTATGTCGTAGGTTGGAACCCGGGCAAGCACTTACTTTGTGTAAAATTTATTCATCATCACTGCTCTCAAAACGGTGAAGGAAAACAACGTGAGGAAACCGGCATGTCTTAGAACCAAAAAAATCGGAAGACAAGTGACATCCACCAACCCGCACGGAGCCCACTTGGTGGATCATGGCGCTCTCCCTCTCAAAGATAAGGCCTGTGTCCCAGCAGTAGGAACATTATAAGCTGATTATGGTAATAAAGGAAACGGTCTCAATTTGGTCTTCTTTAAATGAATATACAAAGATTTCGGAATCATTACCGAATAATGACGAAATTGGCAGATGGTCTGATGACAACTTGTATGAACAAGCGGGTAATTGTATTTTCAATCAAGTTAACACCCATTTTTAGAAGGTTTTGCATGTAGAAATGTTGCTAAAAAGCTACTGTTGGCTCCTAGTTAATTGCCTGAACAGTTGCGAACGCGTATCTAAACACTTAAATACTAGCATAAGTAAACTTCTATAATTATTGATTTTTTTGCACATCGATGGAACATATCGATGATCTTCGTATGTTTGTAATTGATACGCTGTACGATGATGGGATACATAGCAACAACAATCGGTTGATGGATTCGTTCCAGATGTGCTTTGTGATCTTTGTATGGACCACCCTATTAAATGTTGTGTGTTGTAAGACAACAAAAGGTGTAAACACAATAATTTGGGTAAAACTTCCTAATCTACGATATTTTACGTTATAAATTATAATAGGCTAGATGACCTTATGAATTTTATTTTGTACAATAATTCTGAGCTGAAAATCAATACTCAACTTAATTTTGTAAATAATTATTGACTTATAAAATATTCTCTGTCTACAATGAAACTCGAACCGCCATGACAGCGTTATAAAAATGAAAAATTATTTCTGCCAATGTTAATATTACGCTGAAATATTCATATTTTGAAAAAAGTTAACCACTAGGAACATTACCTACTAATTTATTTCAAAATCTGTTAACTAGCCTATTATAATATAGGCAGCCATTACACACAGCCTTTGTTGGGAACATTTTACAATTTTTATCGATCGCCGCCGCCACCGCCGCCGCCGCCGCCGCCGCCGCCGCTCCGCTCAGCCCTCCTCGCCGCTACATCACGGAGTTTGTCATCTACACATGCTTTTCACACACAAAACTCACAAACACTGATCACAACAACAACTCTAAACAATAATTCATCCACTATTACATAATTATTATTGAAAATTCATTGCGTAATTTCACCGTAATTTGCGTAACACTGACAAGATAATTCTAATTTTAAATTATCTTCTCTGTGACTGCTATTACATATTCTGTCGACACTCATATCGCAAGTAGTTCTTATTTTGAAGTTTAAAAAAAGTGTTTGATTTTGACAAACTTTATCCACGTGAAAATCTATCAAAATAAAAAACACACTTCCCCTTACAAAGTAATGCAATATTAGTAGTTTTCGAAAATGTTATGTGCAGTTTCATACACTACTTTAAGTATCTAAACTCAAGCAAATAATATCGTAATAAATGTAGCACCTAAATCCAATATTCCACCGTGGCAGTACGCACCACAGCAGCCTCCGCCACAGATAATAATTATATTATTAGCGTAAAAACGTTATTTTAAAACTACCGTGCGGTGGTGCCTATAAAAGCGGGGTGCGACCAGTGCTCGCCCCTTACTCCGTCTCCAGCAGCCGTCGTAACAACATCATTTTCTAATATTGTATAACTCGTTATTTTTATCAGGAAGTATATTTTTTTATGTTTAAAATTGTATTTGTTTTAAAATTATTAAAGACTAGTTTCTAGTCGTTTCTTTCGTTTTTTTTAAATAAAATTGATATTAACCGCCATTATCAGAAGTGGGATAGGCTCCATTGCCTATCTTATTCTCTGTGTTGTGCGAATATTCTTTTGAATCATGTCCGAAAGAGCTACCACTCGTAATAGAGGTAGAAATAGGCGTGATCAAAATAGTGAGGCAACTGAACTCCAAGAAACCCTTGGAGCTATTCTGGCGCGCCTGACCGCGCTAGAAAACACCAGCCTACCCGCAACTAGTACCGTGTCGGCGACAACGACTCCGGATGCACGTGCCATTGTGGCGCCTGGGCAGATCATCGCGTCTTCGCCGCAGGAGCCACAACCAGCAGTGCCCGAGTCGAACAACAGCATCGTTGGCGAATCGCTTGCAAGTACTTCAACTTCACTGGATGCTACAGATCGCCTCATAGGAGCGTTGAGTGCGTTAACCAAGGTCAGATCCAACCATTATTACATTTCAAACTTTGATCCCAGCATACATGACATTGATTCTTGGTGTGAAGAGGTTGAAAGGGCACGTGACCTTAATAGATGGGACGACAACGAGTGTTTAGCCCGGATTGCTAATTGCCTGAAGGGAGATGCCCGTAGTTGGTTAAATGATTGGGTCACGAACGACCGTACCTGGTCTAACTTTAAAATCGAATTTAAACCGCTTTGCTCACGAAGAATCGATGTCGCAAATATTTTATTTGACGTCATGAGTACTAATTCCGACAAATATCCCACGTATGCAGAATATGCTAGGCGCTCCGTCTTGAGACTTAATATTGTTAGAGGGTTAAGCGATGATTTAACAGCTGCAATTGTCATACGTGGTATAACCGACGCACAAGTACGTGCTGCCGCGACTAACGCTCATTTAACGACCAAAGATCTTGTTGAATTCTTTTCTATTTATACCAAACCGAATCCCAACTCATCTGTAACCTCTGTGAAATCTTCCCAAAGTAAACAGTTTGACCGAAACTCTCGAAAACGTCCACATAATAATAAAAGTCGCGAAATAACATGTTTTTCTTGCGGTAGTGTGGGTCATGTGCAGCGCGCGTGCCCTAAACAATCGAAAACTGTTAAATCGGATGAATCGACAGAAACAATTAATAAGAAACCTAATGGGCCGTGTTCATTCTGTAAAAAGCCAGGCCATGACGCCTCTGTCTGTTTTGCTAAACAAAGATCTGAAACGCGTAATAAAAACAATGTTAATTTTTGTTTCGAGTTGAAAGGCGCGTCAACAGACAGTGACGTCACAACGGCCGTAATACAGGGTATACCTACAGACGTGCTGATAGACAGCGGATCGCGCGTTTCGCTTATTTCGGAATCGGTGCTAAAATATTTTAAGTGTACCCGACTACCCACATATCAGGTATTACGTGGTATAGGTGATCAAAATATTGAGTGTAATAGCCGCGTAACGTTAGTTATAGAATTTAGCGACATCTCATTGGAGGTGGATCTTTTTGTTGTTCCCTTGAAATGCCTAAATGTGCCAGTATTAATAGGAACAGATGTTTTGAACCGCGAGGGTGTAACGTACATTCGCGCAAACAATGAGCAACGTATAACTCGAATTCCTAGTTCGATTAGTCAAAATGTATTGCTTATCAACTCAAGTGAACATTTTTCGGTTAACACGCCGCTTGTAGGTAGCGATCGTGAAAAATTAATGTCAGTCGTAAATCAGTTTAAGGAATTCTTTATTATTGGGACTGCTTTAACAACAGTCACAACTGGTAATATGCGTATTGAGTTGACGAGTGATACACCGATTTGTTATAGGCCGTACAGGCTTTCAATCGACGAAAAACTTAAAGTGCGTGATATCGTAAAAGATTTGCTAGACAAAAATATAATCCGCGAGTCCAACTCTCCGTACGCAAGCCCGATTATTCTTGTCAAGAAGAAAGACGGCAAAGATCGCATGTGCGTTGATTACCGTGCGTTGAACGCGATTACTGTGAAAGATCGCTATCCATTACCTCTGATAGAAGACCATATTGATCGCCTTGGTAAGAGCAGGTTCTTCAGCTGTTTAGATATGGCGACAGGCTTCCATCAAATAAGGTTGGATAGCGACTCTGTAGCGAAGACCGCCTTCGTGACCCCAGAAGGTCATTACGAATATTTGAAAATGCCGTTTGGTCTTGCGAACGCGCCGGTCGTATATCAACGAATAATCACAAATACGCTTAAATCACTAATAGAGTCTGGTAAAGCCCTCACATTTATTGACGACGTGTTATTATTGGCTTCTTCTATCGATGAAGCAATCGAGAATGTACGCGAGGTACTAAAAACACTTACTTCTGCGGGGTTTTCTATTAACTTAAAGAAAAGTACATTTGTGGCTACAGAGGTTGAGTACCTAGGTCGCACTATCTCTGAGGGTCAGGTTAGACCGAGCGAACAAAAAATTAAGGTTTTAATTAACTCCCCTGTGCCCACAAATGTAAAACAGGTTCGACAGCTACTCGGTTTGGCAGGGTATTTTCGTCGCTATATACCCGGCTATGCATCTAAGACAGCACCTATCGCTAGTTTAACTCGGGGTAACGTCAAATTTCACTGGGGCGAAGAACAAGAAAACTCGCGTAAATACCTAATCCGTTGTCTTACAAGTGAACCTGTGCTTGCTATTTTCGATCCGTTATTACCAACCGAGTTGCATACGGATGCGAGTTCCATCGGTTACGGCGCGGTTCTTATTCAGGTGCATGAAAATGGTAAACGGCGAGTAGTGGCGTACTTTAGTAAAACTACGCAAGGTGCCGAACCGCGATACCATTCTTATGAGCTTGAGACGCTCGCGATCATTAAAGCTTTACAAAACTTTCGCCACTATTTGTTGGGTATTTCGTTTAAAATTGTGACGGACTGCAACGCGCTTAAACTGACGGAACGTAAGAAGGATCTTTTACCACGTGTCGCGCGTTGGTGGATATACATGCAGGATTTTAACTTTACAATCGAATATAGAAAGGGCGTTATGATGCAGCACGCGGATTACCTAAGTCGAAATCCTGTTGATATCCTCCAAATAACTAGGCCGAAAAACTGGGCACAGATTGCTCAATCTGCGGATGAGGAAACTCGCACGCTGATTGACAAAGTCAACAATAACGAGCTAGACTCTTCCCGGTATGTTGTTCGTAACGATCTGCTGTATTATAAATACACCCCCACGGGCCAGGAACCAAAGCTACTATGCTTCATTCCCAAAGGACACCGATTAAGTCTCCTAAGAGTTTTTCATGACCAGCATGAACACATATGTGCAGATAAGACCATTGACCTAATTCTGCGTCATTTCTGGTTTCCAGGGCTCCATGCCTTTGTAAGGAAATATGTAGGTCATTGTTTGATTTGTCTTTCATCCAAGAAAGTTCCTAGAGCTCCTCATTACCCGATTTCATCATGGCATAAGCCAGATACTCCATTTAACACGGTCCACATGGACGTATTAGGTCCACTACCTATTTCAAACGATAAAAAGTATGTACTGCTTATTGTAGATGCCTACTCTAAGTATTGTTTGTTTTATGCTATAAAAAGGCAAGATTCCAACGAATTAAAACAAATGTTTTCAAACGCAGTTTCCCTATTCGGTACTCCCAAACTTATTGTGTGTGATAGAGGACGAATGTTTGAGAGTGCGAGTTTTCAGGGCTGGATTACTGAAATGGGTAGCGAAATACATTTTGTAACACCTGAGATGCATTGTGAAAACGGTCAGGTCGAACGCTACTGTCGCACCTTGCTCAATATGTTACGCATAGAGGCTTCTAAGCCAGAAAGTAAATGGTCCGATTCCTTGTGGAAAATGCAGCTTGTTATAAACTGCACTAAACACAAGACCACTCAGATCTCACCTTTACAATTGCTTATTGGTGTTGAGGCAGTCACGCCCGTCATAAGATCACTTGTTCGCGATGTCGCTGTTGATGACGTGCGACCGAATCGCGATGGGTTAAGAGAGTTACAAAGACAGCGCGCTAGCGAACTGCTTGACCAGAATAGACGCAAACAAGATGAGTACGTTAATAGAAACCGGAAGGTGAAGCGTACGTTTAATCTAAATGATAACGTATTTGTAATAAAAACTTCTCAAGTTACAGGCAAGCTGGACTCGGGGATGCGAGGGCCATACCGTGTGGCGAAAATCCTTCCCCACGATCGATACGAACTACAGCTGCTAAGTGGTTCGTATGGCAAAATCACTCAGGCTGCCGCTGAGCACATGGTTGCTTGGCGAGGAGAGTGGACCCCCGAGTCGTGTGCCACGTTTTTTGATAGTAAGTAGATCTTTGTATTTATTTACTTTTCTATCTAAAGGATGCATGATCATGTACTGTATCAAATGTGTTTGATTACATGGACTAAAATAGTCATGTGTACATGCGTGGTGATTGTAAGGGCATTGAGCGATGGCTCTGCCGAGACGTGCTAACTGGGTGCCTCCGTCTGTTTACTTACAAGGGCATTGAGCTATGGCTCTGCCGAGACGTGCTAACTTGGTGCCTCCGTCTCAGTTTATTTATGAGGGCATTGAGATATGTCTCTGCCAAGACGAGCTAACTGGGTGCCTCCGTCTGTTTAAAAGGGCATTGAGTTATAGTGTAATTCTGCCGAATGAGACGTGCTAACTTGGTGCCTCCGTCTCGGTTTATTTATAAGGGCATTGAGATATGTCTCTGCCAAGACGAGCTAACTGGGTGCCTCCGTCTAGATGTGTTGTATTTAATTACAACAAACATACTTCAGATTGAGTAATAAGGATGTTACTAATAAGTGTCATTCTTTCATTTTTAGCTGAAGAGGAAAGTCTCGCAGCACCATCTACCAGTGCAACTAGCTGCGAAGACTATTCAAGTCGTGGAGATGCAGACACACACCAGGGTCCATCTATTACTGATGCAGCTATTGAAGACATGAGCCCTTCGCGTCACCCGAGTCCACTTGCCGAAGATCGTGACTGCAGTGAACAAGGACCATCATCTGGACAATGTGGCTGAGGACAACCACATATCAGGAGAGGCCGTATTAGCGTAAAAACGTTATTTTAAAACTACCGTGCGGTGGTGCCTATAAAAGCGGGGTGCGACCAGTGCTCGCCCCTTACTCCGTCTCCAGCAGCCGTCGTAACAACATCATTTTCTAATATTGTATAACTCGTTATTTTTATCAGGAAGTATATTTTTTTATGTTTAAAATTGTATTTGTTTTAAAATTATTAAAGACTAGTTTCTAGTCGTTTCTTTCGTTTTTTTTAAATAAAATTGATATTAACCGCCATTAATATTATCATTGAAACTGTACTAGAAAAAAAATATTTTAAAACATTGTTTTGTTAAAAAAAGCGTGATAAAAAAATTGGTATAAAGTTGTACGTGGATAAAATCTGTCCTTAAGGCTCCTGGCTGTGAATTCACTCGACAGAGTTTAGGTAAATTCTTGCGATGCTATGTTTGTGTGCACCGTTCACGCACACACGCCTAAACATCGAGCGTAGTGATCGCTTAAACAGTTTTGATCCTATAGACGGTATTTTGTTAAGTTACGTAGGTACGCTTATGAAATAAGTCTGGAATGTTTGTGTATATTCGTTTAGTATATTTATAACAATTCTGTTTTATATGGAATTTTATACTTTTTGTATGGAAAACATGAAAAATTATTACCTACATGTTGAGTTTTATGGGTTTATGGGTTTCATAAAGAGGGTCGGAATTTTCATTATTTTTGCGATAAGACACAATTTTCGAGATATAAGCAAAAGAACAGAAAAAAGATAAAGTACAGTTTTTGCAACTGAATGAGTTATTAATTTAGTGAAAATGAAAAATTCGCTATTCTGAATTTGACTTTTTTCACCTAAAATTTTGATTGGTGCCGATTCTCTTATACACCGAACTAAACTAACTAAACTATCACTAAAATTTCTTACTTTTGACTATGAGAATCTCAAAGCTATTGGTGCCGATTCCCTTGATCACAAACTAAACTAAATTTAAGTTCAGTGCATCTTTTTCTTACAATTTCATTAAGAAAAGGACAGAAGATAAATTTTAGTTTAGTCCTGTCAAATTAATCACCGCCTATCACTCTCCATACAAGTTTAGACGTGATTAAAAACTTGCCGACTAAAATTACGTCAATTAACGTCAAACGCTGATTAATTTGACAGGACTAAACTAAAATTTATCTTCTGTCCTTTTCTTAATGAAATAGAAAGAAAAAGATGCACTTAAATTTAGTTTAGTTTGTGAACAAGGGAATCGGCACAATTATGCAAAATAAATTCTCTAACTTTAAGAAAATTTTTGACACATCTAAATCAAATTTGACAATCGCGATTCCACACGTGATACCTAACCATGTGAATCTTTTTAGAGCCGGAGGCGCGCACGCTCGACGTGTTTTATATGGAACTTTTCACTTTTTGTATGGAAAATAAGAAAAAATATTACCTACATGTAGAGTATAAGGGGTTTAAGGGTTTTATAAAGGGAGTCGAAATTTTCATTATTTTTGCGATTGGACACACCGTTTTCGAGATATAAGCAAAAGAAAAAAAAAGATTCAGTACTGTTTTTGCATGTGAAATCGAGGTGTTGGTGTTAATTTAAAGTTCATGACAATCAATTTTATTCCACACGTTTCGCGAAAAATAGTCAGATTCGGTTAGAAAATCTAAATTTTAAGTGAAAAACGTCAAATTCAGAATAGTAAAATTGCACTAAATGAAAATCTCAGTTCCATCTTAGTGCTGTCAAACTAAAATCTAGTTAAGTTGTGTCACTTTAGTCTATTTCAGAACGGGAAATTCACACCAACACCTCGCTTCAGGTGCAAAAAACAGTACTGTATCTTTTTTTTTTCTTTTGCATATATCTCGAAAATGGTGCGTCCAATCGCAAAAATAATGAGAATTTCGATCCCCTTTATAAAACCTGTAGGTAATATTTTTTCTTATTTTCCTTACAAAAAGTAAAAATTCTATATAAAACGTCAAGGCTGCCCCCTGTGCGCCTCCAGTTCTAAAAAAAAAAATTCACGGGGTAGGGCAAACAAGTACCACGTGGACTCGCGATTGTCAAATATAATTTTAGTGTGTCAAAATATATTTAAATTTAGAAAATTTTTGTTGCAGAATAGCTTCAAGATTTTCATAGCCAAAAGTAAGGAATTTTAGTGATAGTTTAGTAAGTTTAGTTCGGTATACAAGAGAATCGGCACCATATTGCCATCTGCACGGTTGGCGCAGTGGTTAAGCGATTGACTGCTGCGCTTGCGTGTCGCGGGTTCGATTCCCGCACGGAACAAATATTTGTATGACCTACAACTAGTTGTTCCGGGTCTGGCTGTTTGTGTATGTGAGTTTAAATGTTTGTAAACGCACCCACAAAACAGGAGAAATTCCTAGTGTGGGGCAACGTTTTTTAAAAAAGAAAAAAAAAAAAAAAAAAAAAAAAAAAAAAAAAGAGAAAAAAGTTTAGTGCTGTCAAAATAAAATATATTCTATAATTATTTCACGATGGGAAATCATCGTTTGACAGGAATGAACGAAACTTTGGTGATTTTTAGTCTAGTTTTGAGGCATTAATTTGTGACAAGAGAATTGGCACCAGTATCCATAAAGGGATCTGAGACACTTGCGCGAAAGACATTTTCGCGAAAGACACTTGCGCGAACCCACTTGCGCGAAAAAGTTGCGGAAATGAGATTTCTTCATAACATCACGCCATCAGTTTCAAAGGGCCCAACACTTTGAAATTGATGGCGTGATGTTATGAAGAAATGTGAAAGTTTTCGCAACCGCCATCTTATATTTACGTTTTGACATCAAAATCTGCTTTAGAATCATCAAAAACTATGAAAAAGACACCCATGACGAAAAATCTGAATATTGTCACAGCCGCCATCTTGGATTTATATTTTGACCTCACTATCAGCTTTAGCATCCTCGAAAACTATGAAAACGATACCCATGACGAAATATTTTTAAATGCTCGCAGCCGCCATCTTGGATCTTTATTTTGACTTAAAGTAGTCTTCAGTAGCGTTAAAGAAACTTCGTTCCAAAAATACTTCACTTATTGCTACAACAGCATATAGGCGCGGGCATATCGGTGACGCGAACCCATAACTTTTTCCCCTACCAAAAATCACTCAAAACTATGAAATCTAAAGTCAAAATATAACTAGTGAACCCAGCAGGCAGATGTTGTCCTGCGACAACAGCGCCACGCGAGTCCAACTATAGTTATGAACCATCCAAGTTACACAAAAATAATTAAAAAAAAAAACATCTAAATCAGTCAAGCCGTTTAGGATAAGAAGAATTACGAACACACGTACACCGGTATTTTATTTATTGCCAGGCATGCAAAATTTTAAAAACAAGCAAAGTACTTTAAAATAAAATGCGGATCAAAATGTGGTAGTCGACGTACAATTTCTGGAATATGTTAACATCGGACACGTACGTGCGTGTGTGCGTGCTGCGACGCAAAGTGATACGTCCTCACGCTGGGAAGGCCCGTTCGCTACTGACGGAATAGATTTTCCGCGATCGTTTATATAGTTCACTTTGCCATTTATTTACGTAATGAAGTAATTGTTTATTTATAAAATAAAATTTTGATTCTATTAAACAATTAACTTAAAATTAATATATAATTTTTTTAAATTTCTTAAAAGTGTTTCTAAGTATTAGAAAAAAATATTTATTTGGCTTGAAGTTTTGAGAAAGTTACGTTATTTCAACATTTTTTTTCTGCTATATTTTGTATGAAAGTTGAAAAAAGTGGTTCCCCTATGTACAAGTAGACTATATAATGATGTTGATGATATTTTTTAATTTTCAATATCAAAAGCAGTTTCTTCTAACGAAACGATCAAACGTTAGTCTCGCGTCATTTTTTGGAAAACTTGTTGCGAATTTTAGTGATTTCCCACGAATCCTTAATTTATTTCAAAAATCCCTTTCCCCTATGTACAAGACGAAGAATTGGACTTTTCAAATCACAAATAATTTTGTTTAAATTCTCGTCCCCTTTCTCACAACGAATAAACAAAATTGATCAAAATCAGTGATTTCGTGCGGTGCGGCAGCACGGAGCCTTAATAAAAATACTATTTTCGATTTGAAATTTTTACATGAAATATTTTTTCTATTAAATTACAGTTTAGGCGTCATATTAGGCGCAAATTAACGTATTTCCTTTCTTTCTGTCTTTAAAATAATATAAAGAAAGAAAAGAAAGAAAGAAAATAAATTTACAGTTTTCAAAAACTAAAAAAAAATAACAAAGAAAGCTAGTAAACAAGCAGCAGTTTCTCCCGCAGTACCTACTAATAACTTTGTATTGTCTTCTTCCATAAGCTTACAAAGCAAGATAAATCACACCAATTACAGAAGTACTTAAAAAGGTCCATCTCCGACATTGTGACACCCACGTACCGTTCCACTTTTGCTAATAATTTCTCAATTTCGGCACATCACACAAAACTGTCAGTCTGTGATCCCATTAATGCCTGACCCCTTCATTCTCAGGTTGCGACCTAAGCAGACCCATTACCTTAATATTTTCTAAACCATTCCAAAAAGTATGGTAACAAAAGCAGTGTCTATTAAGCCACTAATGTCGCGTTGGAATGAATCATTATTTTTAGTGGCGTCTCCGCCATATTAGGAGGTCAATTTCTCTCGAACAATAGGAGGTTAGGTCAACTTCGCGCCAAAAACGGACAAAATGTCACCGGCGATCTGGAAAACGAGTCAAGTACGTATTTGTTAGTGAATTAAATTGTTGGGAAGAAGAAAAGCGGCGTATAAAGGATAGAAATTGACAAATTATGCAAGTTATGAAATAAAAGATGACCACGTTAAAATAATTATCTTTATTTAACACTTTCGAATCCACCCACTTTTCCTAAGAACTCATACTCCATGACGCCATACATATTGCAAGTGAACCCTCCGGGAGGGTTACCGGTATTACGTTTGCGCTAAAGTTAACCATTGCGGACGGTCAACGGCATTAAGTTTATAACCGTGTTATAAAACACTGTAAAACGAAGAAAAATTGTGTTTTCAGGGAGTCTTTTCGCTATACGTAGTTTCCAAACTTTTTATTTTTAGTGAATAATTGTAACCAAGAACAATTTTTTTTTAATGCTTGTATCTTCAAAACAATGCTTATACGATATTTATTTTCACGGTTTAAAATGCTGTATTCGTTAAGAAAAACCCACATTTTAAATGAGCCCTCCGCGAGGGCTCCTGGCATCCCATATGTGACTAGGTGAATCCTCCAGCACGCGTAGCATGACCACCGTAGAAACGAGTTTTGTCGACGGAAGAATAGACAAAATGACAGATTGTGATTGTTTATCTGTCATTTTGTCTATTCTTCCGTCGACAAAACTCGTTTCTGTGGTGATCATGCTACGCGTGCTGGAGGGCTCCCGGCATTGAACGTGCTAACGTGACCACCACAAAAGAGTTTATAAGTATCTGGGCGCAGAGATTAATTATGTGTTTAGAGAGGCACCCAATTATTTTGTTTAAGTTGGAGATGTTACAAATGAAACCTTAGTAGCAGAATTTGGCAATTATTTGTATGATTTTTCAATTGCTTTTAACTACAACTAATATTATGCCCCAGTAACTCATTGGAACTGGACATTTTCAAACAGTAAAACAGAAATGAAACTGTCTTTGTCCAACTTAAATATTGGGACGCGCCTACTTAAAAAAAAAACAACCAATTCTACTCTTCTTTCCTCTCTCCAAACTGTATCACTCCACAACCACGTCATAACCCTTCAAAACCAAGTCCAGCACTTGACCCCTCACCTGCAGTTGACAGGCGAACAAAACGCTGTGCCCGCGCCGCAGGCCGCCCCACCCCGCGCTGAGAAAGCCGTGTCCTTTGCGCGCGCATTGACGGATAGCTTACATTATTACGTCGGTGCCATCAGCGGGTAATGAGCGTACAGAGTAGTTTGAAGTACAGAGAGTACGAGAAATGATATGGTTTTGTGCTAATTAGGTTCTATAAATTAATTAGTTGAAAGCACTTATGACAAATGCGAGAAGCACAGGACTGGTCAATGTGGCGACGCTTGGGGAGATCTACATGCACTAGTAGACATCTATCGGCTGAAATTGTGACGATGAAGCACCTTAGCAGAACCTCCTCCATTGACGATACTATCAACCTTGCTGATTCGCTAAACTTTTCAACACATTCTATGCTGATGTCGGAAAATGATAATAATACCTAAAATCAAAATGCATGAACGCTTTTTAATAAAAACGAAATCGATTAATCCAAACATAAAAGATCAATTATTATTTAGATTGTTGAGCTTTCACAGCAAACCAGGTAAACTAGTACCGAAACATATTTAATAATAGCTGTATAACCCACTATGATAGTTCTGCTTTTTCCGTTAAATCAAATAACCGTGAAGAAACCAAAGATACAAACATGTTGAACGTTATACCTAAATTGTAGTGATTTTTTTATTCTCCACGCTCCAAAGCAAGGAAATTACTATTGATCGTTGCTTTTTTAATAATTATAGCAGGAAGAAGTGATATCCTATTCAAATAAAAAAAGGATTTATTTATTTCTAGAGTAATTAGACGATTCTTTGGTTTTTAAAGATTTTATGATTCTTTTCCGCTACGAATTTTGAAATAGCGTGCGGTCTTACGCCGGGAAATTAAAGCCACAGTTTTATGTACAGAATTGATGTAATACCTAATGCAGAATTATGCGGGGAAATGGAGATAAGTTTTTCTTTTTCACTAAGGCTTTGGGTTACATTTTCCGCTACGTATTTATTTATTTTTAATCCTGCCGAAGCTTCCGAATTCAAAATGCCTAACATCATCATGTGACACTCTTAAATACCCTTCACCTCTGTTTTCTCAGCTTACTCTACACATTTGTCGGTCACATCGCTTATCGGAAAAACGTCTTGTGGCCTGTTATCTTTTATAGTTTGGCCAAATTGTCGAGCGTTATTTATTAAAATGACGCTTGCGACCTGACCGGTGAAATATGCGATGTCTTAGCGACAGGTCGTCTCGTGTCGAGGGCAGGGCTTGTATAGTTGACAAATTGAGATGCCTTAACATACTTCGTGATTTAAGGTGGATAGATAAAGGGTTATACCCAGGGCTGGGTCATATTTTATCTTGTATGGAGGATAGTTAATTAAGCTAACGGTCATTTAGGTAGTAGGGACCTATATGACCTATTTTAGGGATTTTGTTTTTAAGGCTTGAGCAGACCCCGGCTGGAAATCCCGGCAATTAGTCCTACGTGCGCGTTAGATTTCCATACGATTCCAAGTTGTCCATCATCTGCTCAGCGCTTAAAAGTTATACCTACTGGATGGACATAAGTCTCAGAGGAAATCTCGTGATAGTTGAACAACTTAGATTTAGGGAAATTGATGTTTATTAAATATTATAACGATGAAACAACAAACTCACTTAGTTCTTTAAAACAAAAGTTTAACAAACGTCATGTTTAATTTGACAGCGTTTAACTACGAAAATATGTCCCTTAAAATTACTCAGGTAACGAAAGACAAGCCAACAAATCAAGTCGGTCGTGCCCCAAGTCTTGGGGACGATCCTTCAACAATTACTTAAAGGTCGTGACCAAAATATACTCATAAATTGTTATCGAAACGAGGGCGAAGCATGCCGATGACAATTATCCGCTATTACGCGTCCATCGACGAAGCACTCCGCGAACTTAATCCTGCAACTAATGTCTTAATTTTACCGCCATCTTTGAATCCTCGCAGCTTGAAGTTAGAACGTATTTTTCTAACCTTCGACTTTGATGCCCGCATAAATAAGTTTGCTGAACAATTTTAGAACATTTGCTATATCCTATCTTATTTTAAACTACATTTTCATATAGATGACGTTTTAAGGGTCAAAATTGTGTGTTAAACTGTTTTGTGGCGCGTACAAATAAATTGGTAATAAGAAAATAATATGGCGGTCCATCAGTTGCAGTTTCCTGCGTAAAAAGCTACTAAACGATTGCAAATTGTTGCTAGTATTGGAATCGGTTCTGACTTAATGGGAGCATTTAGTTCGACAAGCTTAGTACCGTACCGAAGTAAACTATAAAATCATAAGAACGTTTCTATAATGTTTCCCTGGAGCAAAGGCAAGTCGTATCAGGTGCAATTAAATCAATCAAAACTACTATCAAAGTTATTATTTTATGAGATGAACTGAAAATAAACTTCGTATTGCTTCTTACTGTAAATACTTAGATACTCCTCACTAATAGAATAATTTTCCTTTTTTTTATACTTCTACAAGACATCGTAACTGACCGTTTGTCTTTAATTACCGGATCAACATGGGAACCATCCAAAATTGCTGGGGTTTCGAAAACGAAATTTCTAAACCAATATTAGTAAAATGTAACAGCAATTAATTATGTCGATGCACCGTATGCATATTTAACTAGCGTAGATTTCCTAAATAAACAGTTACTTCATTAATCGATTCGTGGGAAAATCAAATACATTAACAACTCAGATTATCAAAATAAATAGATCAAATTAACGATTTTGACATCACGCGAACGCGTTTAATAATTTAAATAACGAGTAATGCGCGCGTTTCGAACATTTCGAATGCCACAAATTCAATATGGCGTCAGTTACTTTTTTTTAGGCAAAGGATTCCTGTCATTATGCCCATATATTATCTTCACGGGGCGCTCGAGTTGAGATAAAATTGTTGGTAACAAATGTTTCACGTTGTGTTTGATAAATTCCACATGATTTTATTTTAGTTTTATTGGAGTATGACACCGATAATTAAGCAACATATTTTAAGGTAATTTAAGGGTCGTTAAAAAGAAAACGATGTTCTGTCGTGTTTTATGTTGGGTGTTACACAGTTATGACACAATTTTATTTGTAAATAGTTCCGTTTATAATTTTATGTTTGTTTAAGTAATGAGTGGAATGAACTCGTTTTTAGGGTTCCGTTGCCAAATGGCAAAAAACGGAACCCTTATAGATTCGTCATGTCTGTCTGTCTGTCTGTCTGTCTGTCTGTCCGTCCGTATGTCACAGCCACTTTTTTCCGAAACTATAAGAGCTATGCTGTTGAAACTTGGTAAGTAGATGTATTCTGTGAACCGCATTAAGATTCTCACACAAAAATAGAAAAAAAACAAATAATTTTGGAGTTCCCCATACTTAGAACTAAAACTCAAAATTTTTTTTCATCAATCCCATACGTGTGGAGTATCTATGGATAGGCCGTTAAAAATGATATTGAGGTTTCTAATATAATTTTTTTCTAAACTGAATAGTTTGCGCGAGAGACACTTCCAAAGTGGTAAAATGTGTGTCCCCCCCCTGTAACTTCTAAAATAAGAGAATGATAAAACTAAAAAAATATATGATGTACATTACCATGTAAACTTCCACCGAAAATTGGTTTGAACGAGATCTAGCAAGTAGTTTTTCTTTAATGCGTCATAAATCGTAAACCGCAATTTACCTATCATTCAATGTTACTTGCTGCTACGGAACCCTTCATGGGCGAGTACGACTCGCACTTGGCCGCTTTTTGTTAAGAAAATGAGGAACTATCATTCTGTTGGGAACCACAAACATTTTCAGATTTTCAGGATTCTGCATAGACAGCACTGTTAATCATTAAGATATACCAACTGAAGATAAACAAATCTTTAAATAAATCCATGGAATATCATGCATTTTCACAAGTTGCAGTTGTGATATAAGTCAAAGTTCACAACTTATGATCTATGAACGTCCTAGGGCACACATTATGTAATTAATGTCTAGTATCTCGAAGATAAAGACGTAGGCAGTTTAAAAAAACAACAGTGGCACTCCGGGAGTACCCACAGACGTGAAAACTTGAAAAAAAATCGGCACCGCGGTAATCAACGCGTTGATATCTTTTACTCCACGCACTGCGGTAATCAACGCGTTGATGTATTTTTAATGTCAGAAGCTGGTGTCGTTACAGTGTCGCGAAATCAATGGTTTAGTCCCATCTCAAAAATGCCCAACGCGCCTAAAGAAGTTTTCACTTCAAAATATCAATTTTTATTTTAAGTAAAAATAACCCCAAAATTGCCTAGTCAGAGTTTTATTAAAAGGTAACCTACTGCCTTGACTTTTTTCCAACGTCGCATTTTTTAACCCGCCATAAGCATATGAGCACAAGGATCTTTTAGCACTCGAATGAGGTTGAGTAATTGGGGGGCGCGGCTGTTGATAAACATTGATTTGTACATACATTTGTGCAATTAATTTGTAAAACGTACTGAAAAAACAAGATGGCAGCGTTAGTTTCAATTTTGACCACGCGTCAAACGAACCATAAAGCACTATAACTTCATACAGTCTCGTATATTTTTTATTAAAGCAACAATGGCAGCTAGGTCCATACAGCCTAGTCGGTTATTTGTCGCAACAACGTAGGGACAAGCTGTCGCGTAACTCAAAGTTCATATCTGGTGATCTGTGAACGCAGAGTGCCCCGCGGTGACGTCCTTAACGGGACAAAATTATTGTTATTGCCACCAAAGTAATGTAATTATTTTAACCTATGGAATATGGGTGCGCTGGAGGTGATTTTGTTTTGAATAGTATATTTTTTTTGCTTTATATTTTTTATTAATTTTATCAAGAACTAGTTTTGATCTTTTGAGTCTGCAAAAACTGCAAAGGTTTTACCTATAAGGCAACTTATGTTTCAGTTTTAGTCCTGACATTCTGATTATATCATTCAAAGTTTTTTGCAAAATAAAGGTGATTTGAAAATTAAAATTTCTGTGAACATGTTTCCATTTGCGTACAAGAAACCATACAGTTTTTCTTCCACCAACGAACAAGTCAGTATCAAAGCTGTCACAACAATGTGACAAATTCATACGAAAGCTCCCGAAAAATCGACTCCACGTCCCCACACTAGTTACACCTTGCACCCAACCCGTGCGCTGCCGCGTATAATTTATGCCACCGTGCGCCCGCAGTGCCCCGCGACCCGCCCGGCCCCACGGCCCACTGGGGCTCAGTGGGACACTTGTTACGCCGATTTATGGGGATGGGACGCTCTGCATTTTATTGTTTCTACTCCGGTAATGTCCGCTTTACGAAAAAGTTTTATTATTTATTAATTGATTCAAAATGTCTCTTGTCGATTGAATAAAATTTTGTTTATGTCCCGCTTTTGGGACGACATTTTTGTGTGGTTAGTTTATTTATCAGATACAGCTTAATAGATTTGAGAAATGGGGATAGATGCGGTGAGATATTTTTTTGATATGAGAAAAATATTGTCATGCCTCCGGAATAAGGTGCTTACTTTCTAAATAAGATGAAGAGTCTGTGGTTTGTCTTTTGTAGCTGATAATGATCTCATGTCATTTGTGAAATG
Source organism: Agrochola lychnidis (assembly GCA_963680765.1). Classification (NCBI taxonomy): domain Eukaryota; kingdom Metazoa; phylum Arthropoda; class Insecta; order Lepidoptera; family Noctuidae; genus Agrochola; species Agrochola lychnidis. The sequence continues at coordinate 23,696,033 of OY796866.1, forward strand.
TTTTCAACTAATTATGTGCATGCGTTAGATTACTAATTGTAAGCAATAAAAACTTAGTGAAACGTCGCAATTCTTGTGATATTTACTTATTTACAGTGAAATATAAATAAATACATTATACAAACAAACACTAAAATATATGATATCATGTACGAGTAAATAGGAAAGGAGGAAGAGGTCATTGGGCCCATAAAAAATTCGTCCGCATCACTGTCGATGATAAAAGTGCCCAAAAGGGTGGCGTATTGCCAACATTTATATTATATAAACAATTTCAGTCTTCTTGCATTGCAACAACTACATTTACCTAAGTACATCTGTCATCGTCTTTTTTCAGATAATTTTTATCATTCGCAGTTTTTTTATACATAAGTACTAAGTAAAGCATGCAAAATTTCGTCAAAACACGTGACTCAAACACAAATTCAAATCTTTTCCTCAATCTTAAATTCACGATTCCACCTGGACATAAGACAGTGATTTTTCCGCGAACCGCTTACAACGAAATCACTGGCTCCATCTAGCTGGGAGCGCGGTAAACATGAATGCGGTACATTTCACCACAAGATTGCTTCTATTTACTCTCGTTTAGGGCTAATCCGTGATTGCACGCCGGTTGCGCCGATGAGAGGTTGCAGCGGCGGGTTAAAAATAGGGCTCACCCTAATTGATGACCCTTCACCTCGACCGAAGATGTGTGGTTACTGGAAGCGCTCTATGTCTACTGAAGTAACTAGTCACGAGTGAGCACAAGAAACTATACAAGATGTGATTATTGTTAGTGGTTATGATTGGATATAAAAGGATTCTAAAATTAGCATAGAAGAGGATGCACCTACTCGTCTTCTTGAAATCATCGTTAGATCCTTATTAATTTTTCATAATACCACCAAGGTTAAAAGCATGTTTTCAAAGTTATGCCTTCCAGTATCACTTCCAGTGTTCCTTTACATGTGTATCATCCCGTCGTGCTCCAGATGTGAGCTCGTGTGAGTAATGTTATGTTCGTGATCTATCTACCTATGTATATATATGCGAAACAATTCACTTGATGCATGCTAAGTGCATCCCTGGTGTTTTAGACAATATCGAAAAGACACGCTGACATATTATTATATGATCATGGGTATTCTCGTTTTCAAGAAAAGATTCATACCAATTTTGAACGTACTTATGCAAGAATTTGGAACTAGAATGTTAAACAGGCTGGGTGGTAAATCAGATATAAATATCGATACTCGATATTCTAGAATCAACACTATCAAAATAACAGCAACATTTACAAGTATCACATTGATTAATTCCAGTTTCTTAATTTTTTTTACATAACTTGATGTAATTCAGTTTTATCTCTCAATCGATAAACATTTGTGTCCCACACTCACAACACTAAAATAATTCAACTCTAAATTAAATGCAAAAAACAATTTATATCGATGAGCACTCTCTATCTATCGATAAAACATCTGAACGAGAAAGGCAGACGTGAGATATGTCGTGTGGACTAAAGTTAATTACAAACACCAGGGCGACAGCGGAAATGTTATACAGAGTGAAAATATTAACATGTAATAAACAACTGCGCGCGCGCACATAAGTCCAATGGAACATCTCATTTATTCAAAGAGCACTGATTAAATAAACTCCAAACGAATACTCATTAACATCGTGATCACACGATAAACTAAATCGTACCCATTAAAACATACTGCCCTATACGCATTAGTCGAGTCGAAAAAATCGATACCAAACAACCCGATTCGTCACGCCGTGTGATCGATTATACGTCTACTCCAATTAATCGTTGCTCGATTATGGCTGTATAATTATATAATAATAAATCGCTTAGCATTATAAAGTTATTGATCTAATAAACGCGGCCCGTCTTAGGTTTCGAGGTGTTATTATTGGGGGTAATGTCTTCATTGCCTTTCATGCAAACCGACGCGTGATTGATGGCTGCCATATCGATATAATATCGATAAATTCGACTACGATATTAATATATTCAAATAATAAAACCTTGATGAGTAATTTGAACTGTTGTTAAGTTTATAGTGCACCATACCAAAAACGTAATATGCAAACATGTTTATGATTCGCGATAAAACTTTGCGTTGCAGCGCTCGTCCGTCAGGTATATCGATATGTAAAGTGACGTGCCTAGTGCGCATGCGCCGCTAACAAACCCAGCGCTAATAGTAAACTGTGTAATGTCTATGATTAACGCAAGTTTAGCTTTACATTAGCTCGTGCGGTGGACGTTAAGAAGTAACGCCTCTGGAACACATTTTAAAATCTTAAAGTCGGACGTCTCAGACGACGAAATTCACACGGTCGGCCAGTTTATCGATGGTTTCAATCGATAACTTTCACAATCGATTTTCATTACACTTTATAACTATAAAAATGTTATAGTTCACTGCGATGTAATACAATCGGCTCTTTTTAAACAGCATCGCAGAGTTTTCTTGTTAGAAACGAGTGTGAACAATTTGTCAGTGACCTTTGATCGCAATCTGATATCAGTCGATTTATCTGATAGCGAATGGCCGATCGGACAAATTAAAATCATTAACAAAGCAATCCAATCCGTTGCGTTACCATTCACTATAAAGGCTGATAATTAAATATTTATTCGGTTCTATTAGGACCGATAGAACTGTTACACTGAATCGATTCGTCACTGTGGAAATGCTCAAATTGCCGGCCATTAAAATATATAAAACGCCGTGAAATACATTTGACAGACGAGCGAGAACAAAATCTATATTTGCTCTGTCCATTATTATCTACATTACTTCACGATACGTCTTTTTGTTTGTACATACATTTTGTATTGCAAATTAGCATAGCATTTACGTTTTGAATTACCGTTGAGATTTCGCAACGAGTTTTTAATTCTAAATCGAAACGCATTAGAAACGGCTGTTACTTCAGTCAATAACACCTTCATATAATATATGTGAACCCAGTAGGTGTTTCAATTACATTTAAACGATTCTCTGAGCTTAACAGCTGCTGAGTACATAATTTAAAATCCTCATTAGAATCGAAATAGTTTTTAATAAATCCAGCATATTCATTCGAAATTAAAATATTCACATTTGGGCGGCGACGCCGCGTGTAAACGCTAGTTAATTATAATAGACGATTTATCGATATAATTGAAAGCATTTATCTATACTCACACATCGGTATCGGTCCGTGTTCCCGTAAACCGTGATAAAAATCGATATATAATCGATATATCGATGGAATTTATTCGTCACGCGATCGTGATCGCCTGAGATTACTTAAATGCAACCTTTTGGCCACACGCTTTCTATACAAATAGTTTGAACAGCGTATCAATTACCTAACACACGGGGTTTTAACGTTCTGTAAATTGGAGTAGAGTGATTTGTTGTTTGTTTCGAACATACACACATTTGTTTTATTGCCACGGTTTACTTTGATAGAAAACCGATTTCATCTGAGCTTTTGAACGTTGTTTACAGTCATAAAATGATTAAACGTCCGCTTTTGAGTTTAAATCTAGAGTTTCATAATAAAATTAAATGCGACCATTTCTATGACCGTGATATTTGGTTCTCCCCTAAGTTTTGAAACGACTGTCAGAACTACTTTAAGAGGACTAAATCCTAGCCAAGATGATAAGAGAGGACAGTACAAATTGGAATTTCCGATCACATTAACAGTTTAACAGAATGACGCTAATTCCGATACATTTGGTCCAAAAAGTGTTGATTTCACACTAAAACTCACGCACTTCATACAACAGCCAGTAAGTACTGGCTGTTGTATGAACTGCGTTTAGCAATACCGTGTTTAAGATCAGCTTGGTCAATATTGTTCAACTGGAGGCTATAAATATCATTTTGTTTACGCTTGTTATCCATTACGAGTTGAGCTGATACATGAGTGATGATATCTTGCTTTCTGATTGTTGGTGATTTCACTCGTTGTTGCTCTGTCAAAATAGCACTGCTATGTTTTATTTATGTTAGATTGGAGAAATAACAGACAAGATAGACATTACTACTTTGTTTTAAGTCAGTCTCCAACCTAAAGGCTCGTGCAGACCAGCGCAAAATCGCGGGCGCGACAGGCAGCGCGACTCGTGTCGCGCCCGCGATATCGCGCTGGTCTCTACAAACCTTAACACTTTGAGAATCAAAAACTTAAATGCGGCACCAACACCTTTGGACACCTGCTATACCAGAGGCATTGTACCATAATCAGCCTATAATGTTCCCACTGCTGGGACATAGGGCTCTTCTCTTCGAGTGGGAGTGGGCTCTAATCTACCACGCGGGCCCAGTGCGGGTTTGTAGATGTTACATATCTTCGAATTTTTTGTTCTAGGACATGCCGGTTTCCTCACGATATTTTCCTTCACCGTTTTGAGAGCAGTGGTGGTGATATTATTTACACAAAGTAAAATGCCTGGTTAAGTTCAAACCCGCAACTTCCAACTCGTAAGTCGGGGTCGGTAACACTGTGCCACTACTGATCTTAGAGGCATTGTAGGTGTTTAGGGGCATGAGGAACAGGGTGTAAAGTTCACTCATCCACCATAGAAAAGGGAGGATCCTCCGACCAGACGGGTGTTGTGTCTGGCGGGCAACTGCCCATCAGTTTGAAGTTGAAATCTTGTATGTATGTCGATCGCTTGGTAAACTCTAACTGCGCGATGCAGGATTTGTGTGACGTCATGTCTTTTGATGCGTAGTTCGTATGTGGCGGTGTAACCGCTACAGGTGCATTACCATCTTAGAGACAAAGTTGAAATATCTCTTGTGCTTTTAGTAATACTGGCACCTATTCCTTCTTCCGCAACACAGCCACGATGCTTAGTGGCAGAAATAGTACTGTTGGTTGGTAGTACTTTTCCGAACGATATTTTTACAAAAAGTAGTAGTATCTACAGGATGTATCAGAAAGGTGTGGTCAAATTTAAGGATGTGCTACAGAAGTGCAGACCATCAAACTGAACAACTTTCTCCAGAAGACCAACATCAAAATCGCGAAAAAATTATCAACTGTCCCGTACAAAACTTAAATTCCTACTTGACCCAAATGTATGGGACAATTTTTTCGCGATTTCGATGTTAGTTCAGTTTGATGGTGTGCACTTCTGCAGCACACTCTTTTTGACCACACTTTTCTGATACACAATAATCCCAATAGAGGTATGATAACAGCATCCAACCCGGCCCCCACAGAGTACCTACGGAGGTACTGATGTCTTCATACAATACCTACCTACCACATCTTCAATTAGTGCAGTTAACGATCGCCTCCTAACGCGTGATATCCGACGGATAGACACATCCGTCCACACAAATTAACTAAGATACGGTTTTTATTCAGATTAGGATTATAATATTTTTTTGGTAAGTAATATTTTTGATAATGGGGTTTAGTTTTAGATAATTAGGTTTTTCTGCTTACTTTATAACTATTAGTAGTTATAGCTGCTAAATATGAGGTTATTTTTTATTTCTATATCTGCTTGTGTTACTTTCGAGTTGTTATCATCTCGATGTCATGCTACGGGAGATTTCTTTTACAAAATTATATGTAATTGGATTCATTGGAGGGGCTTGTGGCTAAGTAACAACAGCTGCACGGGTCGATCGATCAGGTTAAGCTACGCTTGCCGCGGTTGGTCTGTGGATGGGTGACCATCTTTACATACCAAGACCCCTCCGTGCCTCGGAAAGCACGTTAAGCCGTTGGTCCCGGCTGTCATTTGTAGATCTTTGACAGTCGTTACGGGTAGTTAGAAGCCCAAAAAAGTCTGACAACCAGTCTTACCAAGGGGTATCGTGTTACCTAATAACTAGGTTGTGGAGGTCAGATAGGCAGTCGCTCCATGTAAAATACTGGTATTCAACTGCATCCGGTTAGACTGGAAGCCGACCCCAACATAGTTGGGAAAAGGCTAGGCAGATGATGAATTGGATTCCTTCTTGTTAAGTGGTTAACACGTTAAGCGTCGATATCTTAGAATAATATGTTTCAGTGGCAATATTCTTATTGAAATAACATTAGCAATGGATTAATAAAAGTTGTCAAAACTGCTAAAAACCCATATAGTGGTCTCAAAAAATATTTAGTGCCTATTGATGGATTACAAATGCCATAAACATCTCACATGCAAGCCACTCGACCACCAACATAGACCATCGGGAAACAAGCAACTTTCAATATTCAGCAGGCAAATTATTGTATTTCACTACGACTCGACAAACATGAACGTAACCACATGGAATGAAACCGACAGTCTCCGTTATTCAGTGATTATTACGACATTTTTACACTTTTATGAAGCTCACAAGAACATTCACAATATTATACAAAATCCACAACAGCCTTCAATGTATCGATGCATCAATTAAGTCAAGCCGTCCGATACGAGACTGCTCGAACCGTCACGATTTTTATATTTAGTCATAAAAGGCCTGCAGTGAGAGACGACAATTTTTTTTTTAAAGAAACTCTCATATCTTAAATAAGTAATTGAACGATGCTAAATGTCAACTGTGACCAATTAAAAAAATTACATAATGCCGTACGATAAGTGTCCGCGTTACGGGACGCCTACGAGTCGACCACGACTACCAATAATATAAATCGCCACAATCGACACACAAACGACAATATCAATTAAAAAAATTATCACCAATTACCTCGCGGCGGGTCGTCAAACATTGTGTGTCTGAATTTAAATACTAATCGACGTTTAATTTAAACGGGGAATCGATTAAATCGAACCGATTCTCGACGCCCGTTTATTTCGAGTGTATGTCTTAATTGCAACATCTTAGGAGAGGATCTTTTGGGGCCGTTTATCGGTAAGAGTCGGCCGCTTAATTAGTACGTATCCTCTGCGCATGCGTCGATGCAATCGTCGTCTCACCTCTCTATTCCTTATTCGAAACCACGGCTTGGAAAGCGTCATCCCTTACGCACGCGTGCTTTCAGTACCGGGGTGAGCAGGACGGCGATACATTTGTGTGTACTGAGATTGTGATCGTGTCGGGCGCCGGCACCCAGCGTTCCTAATGCGTGTTTTAAATGTTTACTAATGAACACGATTATTTAAAGTGACATTTTCGGATTTCCCTCTCGGCCATTACAGATACTTGGTATAAAGTCGAGCCGCGCTTTATGCGCCGTATTAAAATACAACAATTTTATACATTTTGTCTATGGCGTGGCGTCGGGTGACATTCCGATGCCATTTGAAGGCAATATAGATTGGTGACGGGCGTCCACTCGAACTTTGACATCGTCATATATTTTGGACTTTTTTATCGACAGGAACATAAATTATACGACATTTGGGTGATATTGAGTGAAATGACTGGGCATTAATGGTTCATGGATGGGCAAATGGCTTGTAGAGCAGATGATCATCAGAATTTTGAGCTTTAACAGTCGTTAATCTTAAGCTTTTGATTAGAGATCAGATTTGATTTGATATTTTTCTCTATGGGGTAATAGCTGCTAGTATTAATGATCCATATTACGTAGAATATGTAGATTTGAGTCTATGACAAAGTTTTTAATTCTGATTTGTTTCTCCTCCACGTTATTCCTGTAAGATTTGATAATTCAGATTACTGCTGATACGTAGGCGATATTTAGATAACTTGCCACATGCTGTGTACACTTTCGCCAAACGAAGTAAAAAAGGCTCAAAACCAAAACATAATGTTATGCAAATGTAACGTGGGCGTTGTCTCTAATTGAGCACTAAAACGGGCGGTGCCGCGGCGCATGCTAGTCTCAAATTATAATTTATATAACCGCCTACCTCTTAACTTATAAAACTGACAATTCGTTGAGTTTAGAAATTCGTAAAATCATAAAACAAACTGTTTTTGCTGATTTGTATGATGGACAAAGGCGGACTCATCAAGTAATAAAAAGTGTGCTAGTTGTGGTTTTGCGTAGGGGTAAAACATGTTCAGAGGTGTTGAACATGCTGTAATGCGATAATATTAATCATATTGTAATATTATGGTAGATTGTTCACAGCTGGAAACTGCGATAGAATGGCTTTATACCATTTGTAGATGTTGATCAAACGATAAAAGAAAAAGCAAAAAAAATCAGGCAAATCACGGTCATTTAATTTTTTTCATAATCATTTAATTTGGTAGCATATAATCAAACCATTTTCAATTGTAATCACAGGGAAACAACCCAGTCATATTGTTACCGCAAAAATCAAGGCACACGGAACTTCAGCTTACAACGAAACTTCTATCCATTATAAAACATATGGCCTCCCGCGGCGCTAGCCAATAATTCACATGTCGAAACCTTAACAAGTCTCATAGAAAACATATTAATATAAACCACACGTCATTTACGAACCCGTGAAATATAAACAATAGATTATACAGCCTCTTAATCAAGAACTAATAAAAAAAACAAAAACAACGAAAAAATTTAGGTCACATTAACATGTGATATATTAAGCATAGATTTTGATAAAATATAGTTGTGTTAATAGTCATATTTGCATATGATCAACAATTAGGGGACCTCCCACCGGTTTACGGTTGAAAAGTACGGTTTTACGGTAATTCGTATGTATATGGACGATTTAGTCGCGTGTATAACGCGTTGTCTTAATGATATAGCTGATTATATATTAAATGATGCGTATACTGATTGTGTATTATATATATTAAATGATATATCGTTATGAGGTTTTTAGTTTTAATGGTGGATTTTGAGTGAGTTATGGTAGTGTTGCTGTGTTTAATATTATGTTTTGTTTTGGTTTAAATTATAGTTAGATAATATTATCCTAAACTACGGTGCTCAGACCTAGTCGCTCAACGAGTTGCAAAAGTTCCACTTTGGAGTCTGCCAAAGATTAATGGAACGCAGTATCCTGAGCGTAAAAAAACAGGACAGAATTCGGAACACCACGCTGCGTTCCAAAACGGGTATAATGAACGTAGGCAAGTATTAATGGGTGCCAGGCTCAAATGGGATTAGGCGGGTTATGTCAGCCGCATGCTCGATGACCGCTGAACGAAAGTCTCCACAGAATGGGTACCTAGATGGACGGCGACGCCACCGAAGCCGGCCCAGAAAAAGGTGGCGGGATGACCGGGCCTTGTACCGTGAGGGCTGGTTCGAGGTGGCGCGGGAAAAGAATTCCCGGATGGACTTCGGGGTGGCCTTTGGCCAGCAGTGGGACAGTATAGGCTAATCAAAAAAAATCAAAAAAAAATGCGATAATTTTGACTTATGAATAAGAAGATTAGTTAAAAACAAGCCGTGTGTCCGATGGGATATCCCATCAGAAAAATGACGAATTTCCATACAAACTTTCATCCCCTATTTAAACATTTAAATCATCATCATCATCATTTCAGCCGAAAGACGTCGTCCACTGCTGAACATAGGCCTCCCCCAAGCACCTTCACTTCGACCGATTCTGTACTTTCCGCATCCAGCGGATTCCTGCGGCAACATTGAAATGAATTTTTAAGAATTCTTCCTTAGTGAAAAAGAGTAAAGAGTAACCGTGGAGTTTCTTGCCGGCTCTTCTCCATAGGAAGCGACCAATTGGAACCGTGCACCTAGCTTCTGACGTTTCATAAGTGCCCTTGTAGGTTTATGTGAAATAAAATATTTTGATTTTGAACTTTTTGATTATGAGTGCTCACTTTTCTATACAAGAACTGCGTGCGAAGAGTAACTGTGGAGTTTTGTGCCCATTCTTCTCCATACGAAACTACCTTTTGGAAAGGGCAACTAGAATCAATTCTATTATTTTGTGAATTTTGACGTTCAAAAGTGCCTTTTATGTGCTTAATTGAAATAAATTATTTGTCTTTGACCTTGCCTTGTCTGTCAGTGCATGAATGAATTTGAGATTTTTGTTTGAAATTGAATGTTGATGTTGGTTTGAAATCCTCATTTGCTAAGTTAAGGTTAGCTCCTTCTTTTCGTGTGGTTAGTGCCTAACCTGGTGTCAGAGTTTTTTAAAGCCGCCCATGGGCCTCTGACTTGGCTTCACATACCATCGAGAAATATCTCACAGGCATGCCGGTTTCCTCACGATGTTTTTCTTCACTATTTTTGAATCAAGTGATAAATATACAATACGCATATGAATCCGAAAAGTCAGAGGTGCATGCCTTAGGCTCGAACTCGAGACCTATGACTTGGCAGTCCCACGGTCACACCACTAGGCTATCATTGCTTAAGGTAAACTAATTTTAATAAACTAAAAAATATGGTCAGTATTCTATTACAATCAGCGTTTTCCACGAAGCGACAGACATATTCATTATAACACTAAAACGGTGTCTATTGTGCAAATTTTCAATTTCTAGCTAAATCATTTGTAAATGTGTACTTCAAATGAACTAAAACAATGGTAGTGTGTACTGTAATATCTACTACTAAGAGTCAAAACAGATGATCACAAGTTTATTAGCTTGTATATTATTATAATTTACAGTTCAATAGTAACATAAGTGATCTACAACACTCGTTATTATAAATGTTTCGCCTTGACACGGCTGATATCGGCGCTGAAGGGAACGCGCGTGGAAAAGACATCAACGCGCTCGCGTGTTATAGGAACTTTGTAATCAAAAATCAATCTGCCTAGCCTTTTCCCAACTATGTTAGGGTCAGCTTCCAGTCTAACCGGATGCAGCTGAATACCAGTATTTTACATGGAGTGACTGCCTATCTGACCTCCACAACCCAGTAACTAGGTAATACGATACCCCTTGGTAAGACGGGTTGTCAGACTTTCGAGCTTCTGACGACCCGTAACGACTGTCAAAGAACCACGAATGACAGCCGGGACCAATGGCTTAACGTGCTTTCCGAGGCACGGAGGAGTCTCGGTAAGTAGAAATGGTCACCCATCCACGGACCAACCCCGGCAAGCGTGGCTTAACCTGATGGATCGACCCGTGCGGCTGTTGGTACTTAGCCACGAGCTAACTTTGTAATGATAAACTAAATAATTAAATCATCCATTTTGAATTTTGAAAATAATGTAGGTAAAAAGCATGTTTTTTTTTTCAACTTTATTATATAAACTTTATTTGGTACTTTGTTCAAACATAACTTAAAGTTGATAACATTTTTGGTAAGTATTTTAATTAGTTTTCTGATTTATGAAATGATTTTAATACAGCGGGAAAAGTAGAAAATTACAAACAACACGTCTACGTACAAAAGACATCAACGTTTTCAAATTGGAAAGTTGCAATGACAAATCGGTTTGGGTTTGTATAACATACACCCGCACTTATTCAAAAAAATATGATTAAACTAAGCTACTTAGAAAATATACTTTGTGCATGTGTAATCAAGTTTTCAAAGCCGAAGCGTAGAAATGACATCAACGCCTCAATGAACTTAAAAAATCTTTTAAACAGTTTTTGAAGTGAAAACTTCTTTAGGCGCGTTGGGCATTTTTGAGATGGGAAAAAACAATTGAACTCGTGACACTTTTACTGACACCTCATTTTTGTAAACGCGATTGTGCTCTTTATTTATATTACGTTACGGGTCAATGTTTTATGCAAGTATTTTACTCTCTATCAGACGATCTGTGGAGTAAAAGACATCAACGCGTTGATTACCGCGGTGCCGATGCAGGTGATGTTATGATACCTACATAGAAACATGGTCAATTGTTTTGTGCTCTTTATTTGTATTACATTACGGATCAATGTGCTATGCAAGTATTTTTACTTTTAAGGTTTTGGAAGTATTTTTTTTTAATTGTTTAAGTTTTCACTTCTGTCGGCACTCCCGGAGTGCCACTGTTTTTAAGCTATTGCATAGCTTTTATCACGGGCTTTGAACGCGGCGATCGAATCAAGAAATTCCGTAACGAAAATAAAACCTAACACCCCCCACTCCACCTACCATGTAATAACGGTTCCCATGACAACGTGATGTTGTCTTGGCGGTTACAAATGCTATGCAATAGCTTTACCGCGGCAGTCCCCGAGTGCCACACGTTTTTTTGTATTTCATGGCAATCTGGCGTTCTTGCAAGTAAATACCTGGTGTACTACTAAAGACTGTCTAAGTCAATGAACACGCGGTTGACGACACTTAAGTTATTGCATTGATCACGATATCATCACTAACTTTTGGTCTGCATCATAAGGGCCCAGATAACAGAAAATAGGAGTAATGCTGGGGCCACACCTGTCTATCGTAACGAAGCATGCGTGCCAGCGTGTTTTCTTATTAAAATGATGTAAGTGTTATTTCTGACCTATTATTGTTTTAAACTATTGCACAGCTTTTATCGCGGGCTTTGAGCGCGGCGACCGAATCAAGAAATTCCGTAACGTAACGAAAATAAAACCTAACACCCCCACTCCGCCTACCATGTAATGACGGTCACGTTTCCCATGACAACATTACGTTGTCATGGGAACGTAATTTTTGTTTTATGTCATCACGTCATCATCCCAAGTGTACCGTTGACAAATAGGAAGTATGGAGGTTACAAATGCTATGCAATAGCTTTACCGCGGCAGTCCCCGAATGCCACACGTTTTTTTTTATTTTTCCTATATACCTACGTAATACTAACTCTTGTATATCACGAAGTACTCTGATACTCTCATATTTTATCTCCGTACGTGTTTACATGTTCCTGTACTACCAGTGCGTTAGGTAATTGGTTTGATATTCACCCTGCTCATAACATATTAACATTCAATGGCGTTCTAGATCACTATCAGGCTCCAGCGATGTTACACAAGCTATTAAGGCTGTTAGCCTATTAAATAATCACCATAGGAAATTGAAATTGCATGTTATATGCAAGCTAAGATCAGTAGTTAGTTCATATTAGTTACTGTAACTATAGACCTTTTTTGTGCGAAAATCTTCACCTTCAATCCATCTTCATGATGCTTCAGAAGCCTTTTTTCATGCTGAAAAGGAAAAAATCTGTACATAACAAATTCTCGTGTCACAATTGTAGCGTTGTGTGAGGTCTCAACCGTAATTAATCACAATTAGTAAGTTACTAACCACACATCACTAGAAACGTGGCACAACACTAATTTCCTAAGGACGCTCTGGCATTTCGACTTCCGCTGGCTTACATAAAGGAAGGTATTCCTTGATTATCAGGATTACTTGTGCCCCGACCTAGGGGCTCTTTGTACGGGTTGAAGACACCTCCAACCCAATTCTGCACGTTGCTCGCATGTGTGGCTAACTGCACGCTACTGAGGTCCGACGTCCGGCCTGCCTGCCTGCAGCCTACCGCTGGGAGCCTGAGCTGTCAGGCGACCTCCACTCCACGGCTACTGACTACGTACTACCACGTGCCAGGGCCGTCCGGCCTGCTGCGGAGCCTGTGCTGACCAGGCGCCCGAATCTACCACGTGCTACCAAGGACGGTACCCTTTCCCTTTTACTGTGTTAGTGCTCAGAACAAATCAGTGTGACCTTACCGCGACCTAGCCGTGTACATTCTAGTGTTAAAAATATATGTATTAACTTGTCTAGCTGTTTTACTAACTACTACCTAAACCGTTAACGGCCTGCGCAGCCTACCCTGCGCAGCCCTAGCCGTTACAGTGGCGCCCAGGCTTAATATACTTGTCACACTGTTCTGAACTGAGCCCTAGCACACTTGCTCGTTTTGCATCGTTGCGGTATAAATTTCAAGTTGTGTTGTAAAAGTTATAGTGTTATTATCTAGCCTACTAATAGTTAACTATTTTTGTAATAATGGGAACTCACCAGATTAACTTCATACATTTAAGAAAGGCAGAATTAGAATATGAAGTATTGATACGAGGCGGTGAAGTTGGTACTTGCCTAAGTTTACGGAAACAAATTAACAACTTGTGTAAAAAATATACAAGTGATGACATACATGAATCAGGTATTGATGAAAGTGAGGATTTATGTGCAGTAAAGACAACTATAGGTGAATACCAGCTGAGTCTAGGAGAAATTAACAATGAAGCGGGATTGGTAAAGGGTATATCATACAAAAATCATATTAAATACCGACTGGCCCGCATTAATCCAACCAACCCAGAAAACATTTTGCTAAAACAAAAACTTGTAGAAAAATATAACACACTAGATTCACAATTTACCAAACTAGAAACTAAGTTTAGTTCTGATAGCTCACAACGAACTGACACAACTGCTGCTACAAACACTAACATAACCGTAACATGTACTAGTCACGTACCAAATAAACCTAAGTATGATGGCAAAACTTGTGTGCGTTCTTTCATACAAAAAATCGAAGAGTTTAAAATAAGTAAGCAAATAAAAAATAACAATATGTTTAACTTCGCATTCGATATATTTACGGATAACGCGCTGCATTGGTATAGGCATGTAAAACCAAACATCACTTCATGGGAAGAACTATTACAACAATTGAAAGCTGCTTTTGACTGCAATGACTATGATTATAGATTGCTTACTGAGATTAGAACGCGTTCTCAAGGTGAAACGGAAAACATAACTATTTACATATCAATAATGAGCGGTCTATTCAATAGATTAAATACTAAACCAACAAAAGCAGAGATGTTTGATATCATCACTCACAATATTAAACCAATGTATGCGGAGGTACTAGCAATCAGCGACGTGCAAAGTCTGGAACAACTAGAGTCGGTCTGTAAAAACTATGAAAAATATAAGATGCGAGCAGCACACTATCAAGAACAAACAATATCTAACACTAACAATCTAAATTCTATCAGCTAAACCTGTGTTATCAGAAAAACAGCTGACTACCACTAAACTAACCTACCCTACCCACACTAACCAAACCAGTCCTACCCTACAAACTACTATTAATTGCACTCACTTACCTACTGTACTATAACTACCTACAATACTACAACTGCCTACAGTGTCTACATAAAACCAACAATTATCATAATATCTACACTTCTACTATTTGGTAAATCCAAACAGTTTTATAGGATGATGGCCCTACCCCATGCATCTTATACTCCTACCTCCTATAACTATTGGTCCTACAGCCATAGTTACAATTGATGATGGCCCTACCCCATTCATCACCTACCTTCTATAATTATCTGATGGTCTACCCCATTGATCAGTGGTTTTGCTTTATCAATTGGCCCTACACCATTGGTAACCTAAGCAACCACCTCTATTTATAATATACCATCTATCTATTCTCCTCTAAAGAGCGGTGCAACTCTATAAAGAAGCCTTTGCAGCAGCGGATGGTTACTGCCTAAATAAGCCTAAACCAAAAATATCTATCTATTTACATAATGTATATTCTAAGCAGCGGACGGTTACTGCCTAAATAAGCCTAAACCAAAACTATTTACTTATGTATATTCTATGGAGCGAATGGTTACTCCTTAAATAAGTCTAAACCAACACTATCTATTTATGTAAACTATCTACCTATTTACTTATGTATATTCTATGGAGCGAATGGTTACTCCTTAAATAAGTCTAAACCAACACTATCTATTTATGTAAACTATCTACCTATTTACTTATGTACATTCTACGGAGCGAATGGTTACTCCTTAAATAAGTCTAAACCAACACTATCTATTTATGTAAACTGTCTATTTATGTAATTGTTGGTATTTCTATGCAGTTTAGGGAATTATGTACTAAAAAAAAAACCACCTATATACTACCACTACTGTATATACCTATATACTATGGACTAGACCCTAATTTCTAGTCTTGTGGGTGCATTATACTATTAGGACTTGGGTTAAAACTACAACAGTAATCTACTTATTACTGAAATCTGATCTGTTGCTTGCTGGCATAATTACTAAACTATTATCTGTGATATTAACTAATGACATTATGGGAATTCTAATGACTATTAATTCTACCTAATAATAAAATATAAAAATATAACTAAAACAATTATCTAAAACTTAAAATAAATTATAACTATCCTTAACATATGCTGCGCTGGCGCTATTTTAGGGAATGCTGTTGATCCCAAGGGATGTCTATTTTTATTGCATAGCAGGTCCCTATTATAACTACCCTTAGCTTTTGTGTTGTCTATCTGTTACCTAAATGCCCAAAGTACATACTAAAATAATTCTATAATGACTTTGGCATTCTAACTACATGTGTATACATTTCTACTCAACTACACCTACAAGTACACACTGAACTCACCTACCTATACTTACCTATAGCCAGTTAAATATCTACTACACCTCATGTCTACTCACATGTAGGAATACTATTACACACTGGTACTACCTGCTAATAGAACACTACTGACTGAGATACACTTGCTCTAACACTTGTGTATTTCTTTGCTTGCTGTCCGTAAATCTTGAGTGACCTATGACTAAATAGTTCACTCATGGCTGCTGAGTATGGTTCCAGTCTGCTATTACTGGACTGGATACAGACTTGTGCTAAGGATTAGACAGCAAGTGGGAAGTGGTAGTTCTAGCGGATTTTGTATAGGTAAAATCCTCTCTCTGCAGCCGGGGTACTGTAGCGTTGTGTGAGGTCTCAACCGTAATTAATCACAATTAGTAAGTTACTAACCACACATCACTAGAAACGTGGCACAACACTAATTTCCTAAGGACGCTCTGGCATTTCGACTTCCGCTGGCTTACATAAAGGAAGGTATTCCTTGATTATCAGGATTACTTGTGCCCCGACCTAGGGGCTCTTTGTACGGGTTGAAGACACCTCCTACCCAATTCTGCACGTTGCTCGCATGTGTGGCTAACTGCACGCTACTGAGGTCCGACGTCCGGCCTGCCTGCCTGCAGCCTACCGCTGGGAGCCTGAGCTGTCAGGCGACCTCTACTCCACGGCTACTGACTACGTACTACCACGTGCCAGGGCCGTCCGGCCTGCTGCGGAGCCTGTGCTGACCAGGCGCCCGAATCTACCACGTGCTACCAAGGACCCCCCCCCCCCCTCTTACTGTGTTAGTGCTCAGAACAAATCAGTGTGACCTTACCGCGACCTAGCCGTGTACATTCTAGTGTTAAAAATATATGTATTAACTTGTCTAGCTGTTTTACTAACTACTACCTAAACCGTTAACGGCCTGCGCAGCCTACCCTGCGCAGCCCTAGCCGTTACACAATGTTAGTTGCCATACTTCTCCGAAACAGCTAAATCGATTTTTATGAAATTTTATATGTACATTTGGTAGGTCTGAGAATCGGTCGTAATTTATCTTTCGTAACCCTAAGTGGTAAGGGTGGTCCACCCCAAATATAAATTATTTATATGTATAGCAAAACAACGTTTGCCGGGTCAACTAGTATTAATATAATATGCGCTTGCTCTTTGAGACAAAAGACAAGAGGAGTCAAAAGTAAGTGTAAATGTCGAAGAAAAAGTCAAACCCTGCGTCCTAACGGAAAGTGACTGACGCCCGAATACGTCATTACGCGATCGTTTACCTGAATAATGACTACCTATGCGACTTAATTGATCGCACGGGCACACATTCATATAAACAGACGCGAAGATCGTGTACTCGCGCGACATTCGCTTTCGGTTAGGACGCGGCCAAAGATTTCCAAGAGTACCTCAAAAAGTACCTATATACGAAATAGGAGAGTCAATTTGGTACTTAGCAAGTTCGAATTTCAACAAAAGTACCACCAAAAACCTGCAGAATTAGATAAGAAACCGCGAGAAACCTAATAATCTCAGATCAATAGAGATCCCGGTAATTTAAACTATAAGCTTAGTGCCTACGAGTACATAAAATAATAATTTTAAGCAAAGAGTACACCGTACGATATTAATATTTAATTTTATGAAACACACACTTTCTAAGGTAGGATTACAAGAAGATTTTTCAAAGTGAAATAATCTAGCGTTTATCATAAATAACATTTAAAATTGATTGTATTGAGTTTATATGTATAATCGGTATATTATCTTACATATTACATCCCAATATTGTTATCATATCGAACAATTTTATCAGGCGCTTCACAATAACTTTATTACCTTCTTCATAAAGTTTATTTTCCTATAAGTGAGATGTAAAATAAAGATGGTTTGAAATCAGTAGCGACATCCTATCCGAGTTATTCGATGCGCATACGCAACAATTTGAACGTAATTTATGTTCAGTTCGCTCCCAACCGTTACGAATAGGATCAGACAAGTTATAAATATATATTTTTATATATTATATTCAGTTCGAGTTTTCCCAGAGCAGGGTAGGGTTGGCACGATTAATTTCACTAAACTAGTATTTTTTTTTAAATTAAAACTCTTGCATAATAACCAAAATAAAAAAAATCTAAATAAAAAAAAGTCAAATGTTACAAAAGTTCTCCAAACCCTTTTTAGTTTATAAAAGCTAAGAAGAAAAACTGTCTGTGAATTAAGAACAAATTCTAAAGTAGATCAGTACGGTCGAAAAAACAGCCTTAAAAGTTATCAGTGTCTATAAATTACAGGAGCAAGAAGCGGAGAATTATTTACTTAGTTAATATGAGTCTAAAATCACCAAACAGTCTTGAGCGAGCGTGGTGATCAATGCTCGTACCTTCTCTGTACGAGAAGAGGCCTTTGCCCTGCAGTGGGACAGACATAGGCTGGTATTATTTTATTTACTTGTTTGACAACCAGGAACTGGCTTCCTTATTAAAAACAGTATTTTTTTTTCGTGTAAAACTGACAAGTCTCTCTCCATGCAATGCCAGTAACCCAAACGTATCACACTGGACATAACTACACCATAAATCCTACCTTCATCACACCATCACTTACCCGGTAGCGAAATAAAAATCATTTACTGTTAACATTATGCTCTTATGTTAATTCAATTATGTCCATAACGGTACTATAGTTCCACTAAACTGCCATATGCAGATGTTACTGTGAAAGCTTGAAACGTAGTCAACCTTCGGCCTTGCTTGTAAAAAAGCCTTAAGGTACCATTCCGTACCCGACCGCAGGAGGCAACTGCAGGCGACGTGTCGCGGCAACACGTTGCGGCGTCATGTCGCTGCAGTCATGACTCCGACCCCGACCGCAGGAGGCAACTGCAGGCGACGTGTCGCGGCGTCATGTCGCGGCAACACGTCGCGGCGTCATGTCGCTGCAGTCATGACTCCGACCCCGACCGCGAGAGGCAACTGCAGGCGACGTGTCGCGGCGTCTTTTCGCGGCAACACTTCGCGGCGTCATGTCGCTGCAGTCATGATTCCGAACCCGACCGCAGGCGTCAACTGCCCGTATTCCAGTCGGTAGATAGAAGATAGAAACCGTGAGTATCGCTCGAGCGTTGGCGGCACTACTGGTGCAGTCGGGCTGCACGTGTCGCCTGTCACTCGCCCGCAGCTGCCAACGACGTGTCGCTAGCTACGGAAGGTATTTCATTGAAATTCATAGAAACCCGTCGTTTCGTGGCGACACGTTGCCTGCAGTTGCCTCCTGCGGTCGGGTACGGCATGGTACCTTTATATAATTTTTTATCATTTAAGTCGGTACACGAAAAAAACAAATGCCAACAAATATAAAGAACATTTTCATGCTAACAAATAGAAAATGATTTATTTAATAAAATAAAGAGTATTTTCGGTCCTTCACTGCAAGAGTTTCAATTAGTAAAAATTGATTACGAGAACAAAACAAGGCATTTCAAACATCAAGTCTATACTCCGTTTGAAATAAGATTAGACATTTAACTAAACCCTTTTTACAGTCCGTTCAACCGATTTTGACTTTTATTGCGTTGGTGGCATGACAAATGGCAGCTGCAGTAAACAGTTGGTATTGTAACCACTTTTTTGCTTTTAATACTATCCTTATACTTACGGTATAGAAGTCAGAATCGGTTGAACGGACTGTAAAAAAGGTTTGTTTAAATGTCTAATCTTATTTCAAAAGGAGTATAGTACTTTTCATCATTTACCACCTAGCCATAGATCTGCTATGTAAAACTTAAGATTTCCCGAGTACCTGAATAAATGTAACTTAAATAACAGAATAAACGACTGTACAAAAATAATTCCAACTAGAAAAATCTTAGAACTTACAACAGCCACCTTTCACCGCCACATACATATTTATTGTCCACCACACATTGTCTGGGTGATGTAAAAATTGATTTTCAATGTAAAGTTTATAGCTATCTCTGCGTAGGAGTCATTGTGTTTAGGGTCAAATATGGCAATAAATTGTCATATAGGAACGTAGTGTTAAAGAGCTTTCGTGGTTTTATGATAGAACTGTTAACAGATATTGTCACGATCTACGGGAGTATGGGAGTGGTACTTGTGAGGCTCTTAAGTTGTGAACTTGTCAAGTTGGTCTCTTAAATTTTGAGTGAAAATGTTAGTAATGGAATTAAAGTTTTAAGTTGTTTAAAAGTGCAGTGGGTTCGTAATGCTCGTGGGAAAATTAAGAAAATCAAACACTTGAACTTTCCCACTGTACTATTTAAAGTGTCTATAGATTTGCACAATCAACACGTTCAACATTGAAGAAAATACGCATCGAACAATTCTATTACCTAAATACGACTCTTGTAATATTTACGTAAACATTACATTACACTTAGTAATTTACGTACATAATAAAAACAAGGGCGTAGTGAGGTACGGGCAGAAAGATGCAGGAATGCTCACAAACCGTAAAGATATTACGTAGGTAGCCTATTAATAAACAAAAACAAAGTTGATTTTATTGAGAAGCGAATTTTATAAGATTGTACTATTAATGGTTGAATCTAGATTCGCTTTTTTACGCACGAAACTGTTTTCTCGACACCGCGCCGCGATATATTCTTGGTTTGTGTGCAGGGGGGGGGGGGGGGGCCTCCTTAACAAAATCCTAGTTATGCCCTTAAATAAAAACATAACATAACATCACGCCTGATTTCCTCGAAGGGTTAGGTAGAGGTGCTACCCTATTGCCATCAACCGAGTACAAATCCAGACTCCAGGTTGCTACTGAGAAATTCCAGATAAAAAAACCTAATAATACTTTGCCCGACCTGAGAATCGAACATAGGCTCAGCAATAGCACTTGCGGCCGCTAGGCCAAAGAGGTACATAATACTGCCATGTGTTAAAATTTTGCACAAAACAGTGTTGAAACTCTATAGTCCATAACCATTCCAATCCATCCATCCATTCGTGCATTTTAATTTTATTTCAAATGTACAACATATTTTAAGATCTTAAATGGATTGAAATAAATGATTTTTGAATTTGAATTTTCAATTTGAATAAACTTAAGTGTAGTCCTACATGTGTAGGAAAAAAGGTACTTATTGAAAAAAACCCATAATCGAAACATATCGACTTTTTAATATTTATCAGTACATAGACAGCGAGCACTAAATAGGATCCCTTTCATTTTGAAAGCTTCATTTTTTCTTCCTTACTGATTAATGCACGAGTACGATTGGTAGTAATCACCGTTGTCAGTTCACATTATACCACATTTGTCTTATTAATAAGATGTCTTGTTAAATAATTAATAAACCAGAATCTCGGCTTGCGATCTTTGTATATCTGTATTATTAGTTCAAAAAATAAAATGAAACTGTACTTCATTTGTAAAAATAAAAAAGATTTTGTCCTTAAAAGAACATTAATTAATTAACCTTATCATTTTGAAATGTCTTGTTTGTGAACGTGTACATCCTGTATCGAAGTAATTGCATAAATCTTTATAATTACACTTGCTGCTTTCACAATGTGAAAATGTGAGCTAAAAAGTTATTGAGGGATTAATTATTTAAAAAATTTACGGGCTTGATTCACCTAGTGATACTTACTATGCCTATGGTATCTTTAGTTGTTTCAACATCTGGACAAAACTATTGTGTTTTTGTGATGTTTCTGTTTATACAGGGTGACTGGATCTGGACCCGCCATAGCAAATTCGCATATAGAGGAGGTCATTTACTAATTATTGAATCATACTTTCCTTAGCTAAAGTTTTATAGTCTGGGAGATATGTCAATTTTTATACTTTATTGAGATTTTTCCAAAAATTTTTTAGCATTGTTTTTTTTTTATTATTATTTATTAGTAGTCACAAACATTGGTGATTAAAATACCTAAGAATTTCCCTCAAACTAGGGTTGAAAAATAAGATAACAAGCTTTAAAAAAAAAAATCTTTACGATTAAGGGAAAGTCAGGTCTAATAATTAGCAAATGACCTCCTCTTTATGCGAATTTGCTATGGCGGGTTCAGATCCAGTCACCCAGTATATTGTTTTATTCCTTAATTAAAAAACAATTAAACAATAAATAAAAATAAAAAAAATTGGCTAGCTCCGCAAAGCCTAGATAAAATCTTCACACATAAAAAAACACATAAAATCTTCTTGTTTTAATTGTCTTCGAATCTGAAACAAGAAATTCTAAAAAGATTTATACGCCAAACAGCACCCAATCAATCACCGCGGTCGACCAAAGGAAACAATGACACATTGACACATTATGATCCGCCATCAAATTACAATTTTACACCCATGCGTACACGCACTAAAGGCGACAACACACTTTTCCTTTACAATCGGAATTTCTCAACAATAACAAGGCGTTAAGCAATAAAATTGTAAAAAACTCGCGAGTATCGACCTAATCCGCGACCAGTCATTAGCACACAGATAGATTTACAATAGCCATAATCCTTTCTGAAACTTACTTCCATACACCATGATAAATATACAGTCATATCAACAAGATCACAAAGAAAAGCCACCCTTATTTACAAGGTTTTAAGTGTTCCCAGTCTTTTCAGGAGCGGTAAAGTTTTCGCTGGTTTAAGCTCGCCACCCAGGGCGCGCACAGCCTCTATAAATGCGTACAATTTACAACGTTCTTAACTTGAAGTTGAAAAGTTGGTCTTGTTACGTGAACCTGTGAAGATAATGGGATATATAGGAAAAAATATTAAGAGGATATATAAACTGAACTAAGAAGGTTTTATCTTGGTGGCGGATGATATTCGCGACTATGTGTGTGGGGTATTTTATCGGTAGCAAGCCTGAGTTATAAGGTGACGTCGTTTATAATAGCACCTTATGTCGCGTTGTTTAAGTTATCTGTACAGTTAATTAACGGCGTACTAATCTTTCGCGTAAATCGGAGCAAAATCTAGGGTAATATTTTAGTGATCTGTAAAGTTATGCGAGGAAGAAGGAACAACTGGGTGGGTACTACCTACCTATGTTATGTATGCATCATTTATCAACGGTTGAATGAGAGACAACCCTGCAGTTTTGCTTCACGCCTGATCCATGGGGTGATGAATAGAGGTGTTCTGCATACCTACATTTAAAAAAATTCACGAGAGTTTTTTGGCAAACTGAAAAACACTCTTCTCCCTTGAATTTCCGATCGGTATGTTTTTCAAATAACTTTCTCCTCGATTGCTTTCAGATTATGCGAAGAATTTCATGGATGACGAACCTTCTTCCTACATCACCAAAGGATCATTCATTTACATTCTTAAATAAGGGGCAATAAAGGTTCACAATCAAGGCAAAATTCAGTATGTAACTACAAAGTATCCGCAACAATGTGCTGGGATATTTATTATTTTGTTTTGTGTCTATTAAGAATTTAAGATAGGTTCGTAAGCCGCTCGTAAATCTGTGGTGTTATCAAAATGCCGGCGCTGCAGGAAAATGATAGATAGGACTCGGTTTATAGAGCAGCTTCGTATCCCTGGAGATAATAAAAGACAGGTTGCGACCTGTGAAATGACGGGAGTAAGGCAAGAGCGACAGCGGGGCGACAAGCGAAGCGAAGCGACCAGCGAGTGGTCCAGGTGATCAACAACTTGATAAGTTTACCGCTTTAGTTTATTACTGCCTCAAAGACCGCACTCAAAGCCAGGCGAAAGAATAAAAATATTTCAGTCACCTCATGCCCATTGTGTCTAAAACATTCTCACGAGAAAAGAAAAAAAACCGAGTGAACTGCGTAAGACTTAACAGATTTTTCCCCGTTTCTCGCATATTTTGCAGGAAAAGCTTTGTTATACCTACAACATACTTGTGTTATATTTAAATAAAATAGTATCAAGCACAACAATTTTATTATACCTTTTGCACTTCAACAAATCAACCTTTGAATTAATAAAACCAAGTTGTTTTGTTTGCACTATTGATTAACATTTCAAACGTTAGATTTGTGTCACGAATTAATTAACGTATGGATACAAAAGTGACTGAATATATGATTTTAATACCAGTAATACAAACGAAAAGTACGCAGATTACGTTAATGAAACAATCATCGAAATTAGTTCAGTGGTTTTGACAAAATCACCTCCGAGACTCCTGCGTGTCTCGGAAAGCACGTTAAGCCATTGGTCCCGGCTGTCATTTGTAGATCTTTGACAGTCGTTACACCCGTAACGACTGTCAAAGATCTACAAATGTGGTTGTCTGACTTTTGGGCTTCTGATTACCCAATCAGAAGCCCAAAAGTCAGACAACCAGTTTTACCGAGGTAACCCAGTAGCTGATTGTGGAGGTCAGATAGGCAATCGCTCCATGTAAAATACTGGTATTCAGCTGCATCCGGTTAGGCTGAAAGCCGACCCCAATATAGTTGGGAAAAGGCTAGGCAGAACGAACGGTTTTGACAAAATCACGGACATGCAGTCGTACGTGTACCTATGAGTAGAATACCGAACCTACAAAAATTGGTTAAGAATTATAATTTCGAAATGAGCCTGCTCTTGATCTCGATCTCGCTTGGTGGAAAGTGATGGATGAGGTCTATGATGGATCAAGCGTGCCCAGAAGAAGCCGGGTTCACTCTTGCTTTAAAGGCCGACGGGATATACGTGGAAGGGTCACAGACGCTGATCTGCGTTCCATCTAGTTTACTGAAAATATCTATTCAGCCCTTTCAATAGACTTCGAAAGCTTGACTTCGATATCTGCCATCCCAATAACTTTGGTTTTAAGTTTTTGACAGATCGTAAATATTTGTTGCATTTGCACTGATATGGATTTAATTGAGACAATTTTTAAATCAGACCATATTTATTACATATTTATGATCCAGATTCGTAATAAAACTTACAAATTGACAGTTATTACCGTTGCAGAATGAGTGTAAAAGACGCGGAATTAATTCCTCAATAGTTCATTTGTAAATTTATAACATCGTAATTCCATATTATAATTAGATAGCTCTAATTATAATATGGAATCACGATGTTATAAATTACATTAATAATATATAATCAATTACCGCAAAGTCTAAACGATAAACTAATTCTAAAGATGTTAAACATGAAATTGATTTATTGGACTCATTTGCTACAAATTATTTTTGATCTAGAAGTAGATTTTAAAAAGCTAGATTTAATACAAGTCTTATAATATTTATTTGCTTTTAGTTTACAATTTTGTCAATTTAGGATCATTTGTGTCAATGTTGTTATTTTGGGAAATTAACATTAACACGATAAAAGTGAAAATAAAATTATTCCTTTAATCACATAGCATAATCAGTCTATAAAGTTCCGTCAGCTGGGGATAGGCCTTCTCTCTACGAGAGGGCGAAAAATTTCGCTTATCCTCTTGACAGTCCGGTGCTCTCCTGGAGATCGATAACAATTAAAATTCTATTGTGTCTCATTAAGGACTGTTGAAGGTTTATACATGTTGTTTTTAATATTTCGAACGAAAAAGTATGAATTTACGTCATGGAATTAGTATATATATATTTATCTGTAAATATTTTTTCTCAGAAACTACTGATTACTAAACTTCATAATAAATACGCATATACTTTTAGGTCTTATACAATTATCAAAATCAGCGCATTTTTCAGTGTGATTCTTTTTTCTTTAAGTACAAAGGAAATCCTATGTTAATTCCATATTGTTCCTTCAATATCGAAATCAGAATCTGTCGTGTAAGTGCTAACCAATTTATTGACGTGTTTACTCAATCCGTGCATCCGTTCTGTTGCAAAACATACCTTTATTTTATTTTTGTTCTCTACTGAAGTGTTAATATATGCTGTCGGCTCGAATCGAACTAGTAAATAAAAATGACTCAAACAAAACACCTAGCACTATCTTTTCCCAAAAAAATAATTTCAAAATAAAACCTACAATTTACGACACAGATAATTAAAAACACTTTAAACCAAACACAAAGAAAAAAACGAAAATCTCCGTTGTCCGAACCGTTCAAACACACAAATGGAATTAATATTTTATGGCATCAATATCGAGTGATGTCACCGGTGCTGTAAAACTAATTAGAGCTCGCATGTCACAGCTGGACGGTTTATGGCAGCCATTACAGTAAAATGTCACCTATACATCGCGCCTAAAGGTGCACCTAGATGGCGGTCGATCGACGTTAAATGTTCAGATCCATCCAAAATGATTGACATCGACGGTGTTCATTCGACGTCGAACGATCAGACACGTCTTCTTTTGCCCGCGACTTTATTTCCAGCCACTGAAATTCTGAAAGCCAGAAATCAACAGTGGCGACTACCTACAAAAAGCGTCAAGAAAATAAAGCTCGACGAGGCCCGGAAAATGTTGTTTTTTTTTTGGAAACGTTTTTTCTCAGAAAACAACAGCGGAAGAGAAAGAAAAATAGATACGCCTGTATGACGAGAGAGCTGACCTTAAATGAAATAAGATAAAAAAACACAAAGAAGAAAGAGATTGACTGCTTGCCGGGCGGGGCAAGACAGAGGATAACTAGTAAAACTATCGTCCATATCGATCGATGGTCAGCGACTCTTCGATCGATTAAGTTTTGAAGCGATCAATATCGACATTATCGACTAGGCGACGCGACGCCGACGCGTCGATCGACCGCAATCTAGTCGCACCTTTATGTCACCTACACATCGCATCTAATAAAGTTTTATCTGTTTGCTTTGCACATCGAGCTACACAAATATTGTAAAGTTCATGATCTGAGATTGACCTTAATATGTGATTCCGTGATCTGGCGGTATTTCCTGGTATCGGTCAATATAGCTCTTAAACATAACAGTAATGTCAAGTCAGACTCGAGTGATTTTAACTACTGTAATCGCTTTTATTTGTAGATTTCTGTATTTTCCTTATGACGAATGATATAAATAGGAAAACTGACCGCTTATAATTCTTTGTATGAAATACAGAAAGTTATCTTAGTTTAAAAATAAAAAACTTACTTTCTTTAAGTGAGAAAACATTAGGGTAGAAGAGATTTGCTTTTGGTTTTGCTTTTGTGTTAGGCACTCAAAATTCAAAATATTTTATTTCACATAAACCTAAAAGGGTACCTATAAAAAATCAGTAGCTAGGTGCACGGTTCCAATTGGTCGTTTCCTATGGAGAAGAGCCGACAAGAAACTCCACGGTTACTCTTTTAAAAATAAGTGGTTTCTACAAATTACAGTGTTAACAGGCATGAGAGGACAGTGTAGGCCTATCAACAAGTACCAGGTACTTAGTAAAATAGAAAATGGTCCACAAGTCTACAGCCTACAACGTTCTCACATTCACAAAATCTAAAAGAAAATAATCTATATAAAAGATAAATACAATAATAAAAATAAGGACCTATTTAAACCAAATGAAATGATTGCCACTACAGCTGTAACAAATCTAATTTGATAAAAAATACAGAAGATTGGCACTGGCAGATATAATACAATTTATTGTCTTTAAAAGGTTTTAAAGATCTCTTACATTGGTTTTATAACTTTGCATAGCATAGAGAATATTCTTTTCACTCCTCTTGCTGAAAAAGGCCGTCATTGTAGCGTACCAGAGCGGGGAAAAAATAGCATTTATTGCTCTAGGGGGAAAAGTAATTTCTTTTTAATTTTTGTCCGTTCCAACGAGCCTTGATAAACGAAAAAGTCTTTATTCTTATGTAGAATAATCATGATTATGGACTTATTACTGGTTCACAAAAAAAAGGAGAACATTTTATTTTTGAAAATGGAACTAAATGCGGCTATCTCTTCGGTAGAATGCGTGCATTGCGTTGCGGCTACAGAAGAAATAAAAAAGGCATTGGCGCGAAATATTTAGAATTTTTCTCTAATTACGAATTGAATTGGTGACCGTAAATATAATTTACAACAGTGAAAATGTCGTCATCTAGTGAGAACATCTTCACAGAGGACTGAAATTAAGTTGCCGGAAAAAACATCTCGTTAAATATCCAGAATTGTACAAATTGTACATTTAAATGAAATAAACTATTTAATATTATTGTAAAATATACTCGGTTTCTATTTACTCCCTCGCTAAAGCGCGGGAGTAAAACTACCACGTTACAATGGGTTATTTTAGCCCCTCGTATAACAATCTACTATTTATAAATTACAGATACAACAACATTAATGAGAATACATTTCTGGTTCTGAATTAGACAAAGAACACACACTTTAAAAAATGCGATAAAGGTCTATAAAGTTTCAAATGACCTATGATTAACGACAAAAGTTATCTAATCTCAAAGTATCAAATCCCTTATTAATTCGCATCGACCGCGAGGCGCTGGCCGGCCGCGGCAGGGCGACCACCCAATATGTCAAATTATTGAGACTATTAACCCCCGACTACACTGCTCGTAATTGTGCACACCACTTGTTAAACTTCCAACACATTTGTCGGGGGGACACCCTGTGCGGACACTAGGGATGTACTGATCATTGAAGAATAGGATTTTAAAAAGATTTTTTTGGGATCAGGTTTTTCTTGAAGAACAAATGAGCCTTACGAATAAGGTGATGTCTGGAGATAATCTGCTACCAAATACGCAAATTAAAATTAAAATTCAAAAGTCTGTGAATTAGTACTTTTCGAACGTCAAAATTACATAAGATAGTCCCCCAAAAACGCCTACCCTTCACCACTTCCTTTCCTAGTGGTTTAGCAGGGTAGAAGAAGTGGCGGTGGTAGTGAAAGTGGAAGTGGTGGTGGTGGTGTTAGCTAGTTCAGTTAGAAAAACTTGATTCTATACAATAGTACTTATCTAATACCGTTAAACGAGCAATTCTTGTATAAATGGATATAATCTTATATATAAAATTCTTGTGTCACAATGTTAGTTACCTTACTCCTCCGAAACGGGTTTACTGATTTTTACCAAATTTTATATGCATATTCAGTAGGTCTGAGAATCGGCTACTATTTTTTTTTTCATACCCCTAAGTGATAAGGGTTGTCCACCCCAAACAAATAATTGGCAAAACAACGTTTTCCGGGGTCAGCTCGTAGTATATAACACACACATAACATCACGCCTTGTTTCCCCGAAGGGTTGGGCAGAGGTGTCCTTGTAACAGGTACAGCTAGGCACAGGCTGCGGCAGGCTTGGTACAGGTAGGTAGTATATATAATCTGAATCTCGGAAACGGCTCCAACGATTTTCATGAAATTTATTATGCAGGGGGTTTCGGGGGCGATAAATCGATCTAGCTAGGTTTCGTCGTTACGTCGTTCAAAAAAAAATCCAGATCATCCAGATATTTCGAAAAGAGAGAAGATATCTCTAGATTTTCACGCATCGTATTGCTGGGATTGCTAATATTAAATCATCATTTACATAAATAAACTGCTTATAATGAAACTGCAAAACCTGAAACGGTTTGAAGCCATGTAGGTACGATGCAGTACAGGATAGATACTCAGGATTCCAAGTCCAAATGTTTATGAACCCTAACCCTACGGAGTTATGGTCCTTATAGCCAGACAGGAACCATTAATCTGTCCAACAAACACTAATTTCTTCTCGACATAATATGTCACAGAAACTATGACATTATACAGAATCAAGAGCCCAGAAAAATACAGCACATACCATTAAAGCTTAAATATATCATCTTCGCAATAACTGCTCAAGTAAATCACCTCACCAATAAGCTCCCATCCCTACACGTTGTCGAAGACACTGAGCAATAACATCCTCCTACGAACGCGTATATTTAACACGATAAAACAATCTACTTACTTAAAACAAGCTGAAACAACCTCTAAGTAGATAGGCAAAAAAGAGTTGATTATCGCAAAAGTAACGTAGCTGGTAACACTCCAGATTTCATTTCAAAATATCGTTGGATTTTTTGTAATGAAACCTTATTACGTTGTAATAAAGGTTGATACGAGCGCAATGGTAATATGGTAATACATGCCGGTCAAAACAACCTGCCGCGCGCTGCTCAACATTTGATTTATTCGTACAAAAGCGAGTTGGTATTAATTCACTCGCTATTTGTCATTGGACGTGAGAAAGTGCTTTATTGTTGGCACACAACGGGACATATTACTCAGTGCTTGTGACGTGGCTGCTCAGTTGTTTATTGCTATTGTTAGCCGATATTTAGTGTGGAAGCTTCGGTACGTCGATGCCTGTTTGGAGGATGTTATATTTCAGGGCTTCTGAATATATAGCTCCTGTTAAAACACAACACAAAACTTGTGATAGATTAACAACTGTCTTCAGTCAGAGCTGGGATTCTTTAAGAGATGTCAACTTAATTTTATTTCTTCTATGAAATCCAAAGTCAAACACTGTCATCGTCCAGACGAGACGTGCAGAGAAGGAGGTAAAAGAATTTAAGGAATTAATATAATTGTCTTCGTTCCGTATCAACTTGACCAACAAAATATCGTGTCCAGTTTCGATTTCGCAGTATTTCAAGGTACTGTTAAGATTTAAAAGATGACAATAAGACTCATCATCTCCTTGACCGAATAATTTAAAAGTTCAGCTTCGTCAGAATAGATATCGGATCCTACCCCGCCCACGCCTCAAGCAAACCGCTACTTAAAATTAATAAAAAGGCATCCACTTTCGATTCGCTAAGCAAATGAATTAACACGCACACTCGAATGATCGAGTCTTTATTTTCGTACACCCACGCGTGAAAGCGTACATTTTTATAAAACAATTGTTATCATATTTATTTTGTGAGTATTCATTAGATATTCGTTGTGGAGGGCACTCGAGATGGAAAGTTGGACGAGTGGCTGATTCGACATCGGCCTGTGTTTCGAGATCCACAAGTGTCGGTTGAAGATCGGGTGCGAGTAATAAGTGCGATTCCCAGGCGCGATGACTGGACTCGACTGAGCTCTGTAGTGTGACTGTGCTTTTAGGTTTTATAGGATGTTACTCATTCATTCAACTTGGTGCATAGATTTATTGAGCCTTGTGTTTGATATGCGAGAACTTCCTTTTTTTTAACACAAAAAAAAACTGCACGGATTCTGTCCTACCACCAAACTATGTTGAAAA
Source organism: Agrochola lychnidis (assembly GCA_963680765.1). Taxonomy (NCBI): domain Eukaryota; kingdom Metazoa; phylum Arthropoda; class Insecta; order Lepidoptera; family Noctuidae; genus Agrochola; species Agrochola lychnidis. Next base: position 23,727,323 of record OY796866.1, read on the forward strand.
CCATTGTCTTTTTTCAAACAAGTGATGTTTGACAGTCAGTCCTGTTGTGCTTAGATAGAAAGAAAATATCATCAGCAGTAAAAATACCTACGGCTTATAATAACATGATTGTTATTAAAGAACAATTATAAATCAAACTTCAAAACATGAAAAATTTCAAAATTTTATGTGCACATTTGGCACAAGTCTATTATAAACATAATATCTTGGCACCCTATCACTCAAGTTATGAGCCATTGTTGTTTTTGTCTCTACTCTAGCTTGTCTCTGCATTGTGAGATAATTTGTGATGTTACAATAATATTCAGACAGAGGCCTCGAGTACCACGGGTACATACGGTAGGAACGTATACGAATATATTACAACTTAAGTTTATAGCCAGATTTGATTGCTTCATGATTTCGAAGTCAAAATAAAATTACTGTAGGAAGTAGTGTCTATGATTTAAAAAATACCTGCTTAAGATCAAATAAAAGAAACTAATCTAATTTGGGACATAAAGCAAGAGAAATCTTCCAAGGAACATAGTCATTATTACAGAATAAAACTCCAACTTTTGTTCTGGATAAATTGAAATTCAAATTATTTTATTTCACATAAACCTATACGGGCACTTATGGAACGTCAGAAGTTAGGTGCACGGTTCCAGTTGGTCGTTTCCTATCAAAATTAACAAAGTAGCTTAATTTGAATAAATGACTTTTCATTTTGATGAAAAGTCATTTATTCAAATTAAGCTGAGAATCGGCATTTTTCGAACGTCAAAATTACAGAAGACAGTCTCCCCAAACGCCCGCCCTTCACCACTTCCTAGTGCTTTAGCTGGGAAATCCCAGCCCAGCAGCATAGCTGTCTGTTTAGTTAGAAAAACTTTATTCATACAGTAGTATGCAAATAATTTATATTACGCAACCTTCGATCAATAATTTATTGATCGAAGTACGCAACAGAAAACATTAAATTAAATTATTTGCTATAATATGTCAGCTACCACACGCCAATATACCAACAAAAAAAAATGGCAGTGGTACTCCGGGATTGCCGACATAAGTGAAAACTTGAACAAGATCGCCTTTGTGGAAGAAAAATACTTGCATAGAACATTGATCCGTAACGTAATATAAATAAAGAGCACAATCGTAGTTACAAAAATGAGGTGTCAGTAACAGTGTCGCGAGTTCAATTGTTTTTCCCATCTCAAAAATGCCCAATGCGTCTAAAGAAGTTTTCACTTCAAAAACTAAACGTTTTACCTAAATAAAAACCTCCAGGCTTAAAGGGCGTGCCCGCTTACATGCATACTTGTATAGCTGTAACTCGAAATCACAAATGGTAATCTAGGACCATCGAAGTAAAATAAATAAAGAGTCATGAAGAAGAGGCGGCACGAAACTCCACGGACGCAAAACGGATGCCTTTGGACAGAGCAGGACACCCGTAGCCTCCACGAGTGAGGATACTACATAAACGTTCGTCTGCCACAGCAGTATTAACCTTGCTACCTGACTAAATCTCATTGAGCTCGTGCCAACACGAGTGTAGGAGAATCAATTCAGCATCACTATACTAGAAACGGACATGTTTATATACCTACTGATGCAAATCTAAAAACAAGGCACTTCGACACCGACTAAGTGCGCAAACGCATCTAGGTAAGTGTGAACATTATACGGTCACTAGCGTCGGTCACAAGTGCTTTTAACGAACCACTGAAGCTTGCAAAGGTCAGATGGCGTTCAGTTTGCGTATAACAAGAATCTTAAGTCTAGACACTCTGACTGTCTGACGCACCTATGTTATAGAATATGTAAGTCCCATTGTATTATTTTATTTAAATTCTGAAAATAAACAATTAGAGCTCCTTGTGGAAGAGTTCTTTTGGAGATGTGCAACCGGCATATAAACGACTTGCAGTGCTTGGATTTGAGGAGTATGGAAGCCACCGTACCGCTAAGATTACAAGGACTTAATCCCTAAAATCAGGATTCGGTTCGTAAAATACTTATTATTATTACTTCCTAAAATATCTTAAAATCTTGTCGCATCAAGACCAATCGTGCGTCTAGTTACGGGTCTGTAAGGAATGCCTGTTTAAATTGGTAAATCGCAAACATTGACATTGCTACCTGATTCCACAGGTCACAATCAGCTCCTTACTTAATTATGTCGCCCACACTAGTCGACCACTCTTTATCACATGATGTAGGGTGTTAGCTCTAATGAAGATATAAGGACTAAATCTATGGCTAGCTGTGCGACACATTTGTTTCGGCGAAGCTACATTTTGCGTAGTCCGGGGGCAAAGATTATGCGGCTAAACAGCGAGTTTTTGAGTTTCTGAAAAGTTATTCTGATTTTGGTTGTTCAATCCACTGTGGCGTTAAACTGAAGCAGTGGCGTTGGAATAGGACAAGTCAAGTTATGGAACATTTCTGTTTTATACTACTACCTAAATTTCCTTGGTTATAAAGTGCGAGGTAGAGTTTTATGCTGACGCTATTCTGAAAATATATGACGTTTAGATTCGGGATTTTAAAAAGTTTCAGAGAATAGCAAAGGTATATCGTTATTGTGCCTTAAAACTTTAGTCGCGGAATGTACCCAAACCTTTCTTTTCTAAGTATACATTCCGCCGATTTCCGGCCACCGTAGGCGCGGGCTTGCGAACGGTGAGCAATGGGTAGCTCGCCGTTCGATAAGGACCAGGCCCGGGTCGACGGCGCGTTGTGTTCCACGCGCGCCTCAAAGAGATGTCAGCAGAATTGACGGGGTCCGCCAGGGCCAATGCCTGCCGGGGCTGCGAATACGGGCCGAAAGGGGCATCGTGGAAGGAACACGGGTGGGTTTTAGTCAGTAAGAGTCTGACACGCTCTGACACGCCGTTATTTGATAATATCGCAACCAAAAAAAAAAAAAGGGGTCTACCACAAGCTCATAAAGCAGTATTATTTTAATATTACGTCAGTGTGGGAAAGAGATGAAGGTGTACAGGACGTATAGCTCCATCTCTTTCTCCTACTGAAGTAATATTAAAATAATACTGCTTTTGAGCTGGTGGTAGGCCCCCAGGACATTCTCACACTCTCATCCCCACTTAATTATTTCGCCCACACGTCAAGTTATCGTGATATAGGTGTTACCTCTAATGAAGATAAAGGCAAGACAGTGACGCATTTATAAGCTTAATGTTTTTCAATTAACACGTAACTTACCGTTGTTTCTGCGACGTGGCAGGAATGCAATGATCGTATGTAAACGCGCTCAGTGGCGCACTATCTAACGCGCATATACTAATGATAACGTTGAGATAGGTACCTACTGGAGTGGTATGGGAGTTGCAGTAGCTGTGTGAATAAGTGAGTATTTAGTTTGTTTATTTTGATAAAAAATGGGATGCTGGATTATGCGGCTCTTGCTCCCTATTTCCATTCTGCGTTGGCGCAACAGCTAAATCAATCTGCCTAGCCTTTTCCCAACTACGTTGGGGTCGGCTTCCAATCTAACCGAATGCAGCTGAATACCAATACTCAATACTCAATACTCACCAATATTTTTAATGGAGCGACTGCCTGTCTGACCTCCACAACCCAGTAACTGGGTACTTACGATACCTCCTGGTAAAACTGGCTGTCAGACTTTCGGGCTTCTGACCACCCGTAACGACTGTCAAAGATCCACGAATGACAGCCGGGACCAACGACTTAACGTGCTTTCCGAGGCGCAACAGCTAATACTAACTAATTCGCTACCTACTGGGTATCATAGATACTATGGCCCCACACATACAAGCCGCGCGCGGTGCGTTTCTATAAAGATAGCTTACCACCTCTCTTTATACTATGTCATAGCGCTGCGAATAATTATATAATGAAGCAAGCCAAAAGTACACCTCCACTCTGTGCATACACGCTCACACGCACACATTTACAACCATTTACAATCAAACTACACCTCACTAAGTGCGCACATGTTTACGAAACCGGCCCCACGTGTCTTGGTTTTTTATTTAATCTCGTGCTAATTCAAAATTATTTCCGATGCTGCATTGAGTCGATCTCTGGGCGACAAAGTCATTCGAAGAGGTTGTCAAACGAATCTTTAGATTCACTTGACAACCTCTAACAACTTTGGCGTTGTCGTAACTAGATATACGCACATTTGTCGAAGAGTCTTGATCCTCCTGACCTTCTCCTTGACCTTTGCCTTATGGTTGGTCCCAATATTATGGTTATAAATTGATAAATTGACGTGCATAATTGCACATAAGTAGGTCCACTACCTATATACACACCAATTTTAATAAATAGGTATTTTAAGTAGAATGCAAATAGGTGCTTGCCAGCCTGTTAGGTATAACATTACATAACAGGTCACAGGTTGCGGTCTGTGGTTTAAGATAGCAGTATAAGGTAGGTAGGTACACTAATAATTACCTACAGTTTACATGTTGCTAATATCCAGTCTTTAATACTAGAACTTCGTGTTTTCTAGTCTTTACTACTAATTTAGATGTTAAATTAACATCCTGTAACCACCGGACCACTATAACCTCTTCGAAACACAACATGTAAAAAAAAACCTGGTGTCGTATCTACTGAGTCAATTGATGTGAAAATTTTCAAGAAAAAATTCAATTTGGCATTTTACCGGGTTATCGAGCAGCCCAGGATCTAGGGGGGGGGGGGCAAGCCGGGGCCCGTGCCCTGGCCGCCAACGTCAGGGGGCGATAAATTCATGCGTAGCAGACAAGGGCACCACCCAGCACACAGCAACTTTGCAATAAATGAGACGCACAGCACATTTATAATCTTTCTATTTTTTTTTTCTTTTTACAATAATTTTGGCGCAATATCGATCGATACAATTTGATTAATATGTTGCTGACAAAATTTTAATTCTGAGAAAAGTTTAATTTCCAATCCCCATAAAAGATTGGCAGGGGGCGGCAGACGGCAGTTTTGCCCTGCCTCAAAAAAATTCTAGATCCAGGGCTATTAATAACTGCCGGGGCTACGAAGAAGTCCGAAAGGGAGATCGTGGCCCCCGGCAACATGGCAACATGGCAAGGAACACGGGTGGGTTTTAATCAGTAAGAGTCTGACACGCCCTCCCGCTCCACCCAGAGCGGGAAAATTTATTTAATAATTTCTCACCCAAAAAAAAAAGGACTATTATTAAGTACTTGGTGCGCGGGCGGCCATTGTTTAGCGGGTGTCTACCCCTGTTGAAAATTTGCAAATTTTTAATGGATTTGGGGTAAATAGCAATACCTAACTTTTTTATTTTCAATAATAACAAGACTTTTTATTAGACTTTTTGGTAACGTTTTTGCAGTACCTAGGTACCTATTGTGCCCGTTTCGGATCGGATATGGTTTTTTTACATATTGTATGGCTAAATGTACATTATACGAGTTTGCGACAGGTAAGTATGTATTATTTAAACCGATGCCTATACTTAAATACCCGAAAAACGAGTTTAGGAAGAGATGCTTAGATTTCACAACAATCGACTCAGGGCGGGAAAAGGTTCCGTCTTAAAAAAGCCCTTAGGTACCGCTTTCCCAGTTGTATCTACACATTTTGGTTTCCTAATTCAGCTTTGAGTGATAGTTTTCTTATTCCCAAAACCTAAAGAATCATTAATTTATCTGTGTAATTTCAACAGCACAGTCGTTTAAAGATTTGTGAAGTGAACAAGTTCTCCTTACATAGGACGGAAACTTTGAAACCAGCCGAGTTCCCAAGCTCTTACCGACATTTTTCTATCGCTACTCATATAAATATTATGAATTGACCATAAAAAATACTTTATCTCGGTTGTAGAGGAGTAGATCCGAAGAGGTCGCATCTTCGAGTCATAGGTTACCCGCCCACGCGTGCGCCGTGGCTATAAAGCGTAACGTGCTGAATGAAACGCAGGAAAAGTTGTCGATTAAATTTATTATATTTTGTGTTGAATATTTTATTGCATGCAATAAAATTAAATTAAAGAAAGACAATGGTGCCGATTCCCTTGTTCACAAACTAAACTAAATTTAAGTTCAGTGCATCTTTTTCTTTCTATTTCATTAAGAAAAGGACAGAGGATAAATTTTAGTTTAGTCCTGTCAAATTAATCAGCGCCTGTCACTACTCCATACAAGTTTAGACGTGATTAAAAACTTGCCGACTAAAATTACGTCAATTTACGTCAAGCGCTGATTAATTTGACTGGACTAAACAAAAATTTATCTTCTGTCCTTTTCTTAATAAAATAGAAAGAAAAAGATGCACTGAACTTAAATTTAGTTTAGTTTGTTAACAAGGGAATCGGCACCAATGTCGAGGAGGTGGTCAATATATAGGTTAGGTTAGGTTATATAGGTTATCATCTTTCTTATGCGCTATTGCGCCCATATTTGATAAATCGGTTGGAAAATTTCCCGCATTTTCTTTTCCCTTTTGCATGACGATAGTTTTCAGCGTCATGGATCGCTGGTCTGGTTAGGTATATTCTCAAACTGATCAAATATTTGGGGCCCCTTTAACTGATCCTGTACCTATAGTCTAAAAAAATATAAACTGTATTGTACTAAGTAGGTTATACCTATCGGGCTGGTGACGGTAACTCTACGACTAACCGCAAAAAAAAAAAAACACTCATTTAACAATTTCGTACGTTTTACTTACCTACCTACCTAGGTATATTACCTACCTAGCTGCTGCCATCTAATAAACAAGGTCCATTAAATGACGATACTGTAATATTTTCGCGACTAATCGTTTGACTTCGATCCTCACTTTAGAGAGGTTGCTAAAAATATTAAGCACCTGTAGTGTGGTGAAGCAAACTTGGAGTTTTGTAAATGAAGGGTTTAATAATCGATGCCTATCCCAATTCGGTTGATGATGACCTCCTGTAAAGATCAAGCCAACCAACTAATTCCTCGCACCGGTGACACCGTCTATGTTTTTATTAGAGAATCCTAACATCTCACAATAGTATCTTGATCTTTATATAAACCTGCAATTTTCTCTTATACCTACAAAACATTAACTGCTAGTCACATAGCTATAAATGCCAAGACATCCATACTCGCCTCACCTAACGCAATATCTTCACAACTGTTTAATTAGTAAGTTAATAAATTACGAGTTAATTCCACGTCACACCAGCGCTTATTAAAACTGAACAATGAGGAGAAACGTTAAGAAATCCGTGTTTAAACAAACATATGATCGAAGTACCGTATTAGCTACAACTTCCTCAATTAACAAGTATTCGAAGGTATACTAGAATATAATTACAACAGCAGTAAACGTGCTCTGTAAACAACTAACGCTCGTTTGGTTTGACGCACCAAACGTTTATAATAACATTTTCTAAGAAACCTTTAGGTGGTCGCAAACATTAGCTTTGTTTGAGCGCCAATTTGGACTGGCCGAGCTTTCATACTTACCAACTTATCTTCATCAACAAAACACGGTAAAATCACCTTTATTTCGCCCCCAAAGAAGTCGCAGTCTTCGCAAAAGAAAGCAGCATAAATGCTCTTAAATTTTAATTGCGAAACACTGCGGACGCACACGCCTTGTGTATTCGCGAATGTGTTAATTCAAAGCAATGCAGTATGCTTTTAATATGCACTTATATGGCGTGCACATTCCGCAGCACTTAGTTTGTTGATAAAAGCGCACTTTTGTTCGAGATACAAAGACATCCGTGAGTCATCAAGCAAGCAGTGGATCTGGAAAATGTTGCTATTATTTGTGGTGAGGCGTTTTGGAAAATATTTATTAGTTAGGCCAGCGATGCACAGACCGCGGCCCGCTGTCGGAATGCTTGCGGCCCGCCAACAAATTAAAAAGACTAAGACTGAAAGGTCTAGATTCTAGGCCTTTTAGTCTTTTGTCTTCAAGTTACATGGACCCATAGAGGCGAAGACAGGGGATTGTGATGTATTTAAATTTAAACTAACCAGATAAAAGGAAATTGAAAGGTTTCTTCAGGGTGGGCAACTATTCGGATGCTCAGAGCACCTTCTTCAAGTTTTCCATTTTTCATCCTCATCTTTTTTCTATCTCAGGATTCTTAATTTACCCACTGGTGACCACTAGTGTTCAGAGCATGCATATCTACGGTTGATTATATCGACTCCTACACAATAGGTAGGGCACTTTTTACGGGAGCAGCCTATTGACGTCCTAGTCAGACATCCTTGCATAGCCCTTAGCTACAAATGAGACGAAGGAGGACTGTGTTCATCATGGAAATAATATGTATAATGAGTGGGAAAAGGCCCTGTAAGGTCATAAAACAAACTTTTATGAAACTTAATTACTTTTTATTAATCACTTACAACTAAAATTTATCCTAATTGAACTGTAAGGTTCGTTCACAAAGATCTTGTCACCCGGCCGTCTGTACATGGCTTTAAATTCAGTACTTTATTGAACAAAATTGCTATTTACAAAACTGTCAACATTCCTAGACAATATTCAGGTTTCCTAGGTTCACACACGACGTTTAGATATAGGATAGGTATTGGCTTAGATAAAGCGTTCTACGCGCGTATTCTTCTTTCTTGTAGGTTCTATTTGAGTGCTGCTAAAGGCAAAATGTAGTCCTTTTTTTTTGTAAAACTTAGCGTGCGTTTCCACCGAAATGGAGACCTGCAGGAACCGACCAATCACAATGGTTGAAATCCTCATCGCGTCTCTCGTCTCCTCTGTGATTGGACGATTCCTGCACGTCTCCACTCAGCTCTGCTCGTCCCCGCTTCAAAGTAAACGCATCCTAATAATCTTACTCAGCATTTCATTTAATAACAGCCCAATGTTTCGCGCGGTAAAAGTACTGCACGGCATATGCGTACCGATTGGCGCTTAGAACATTTAATTTGAACAAGCGCAAAATAACAAAGACTAAGCTTATTTTGCAATCAATTACACAAAACATTCTCAATACAAATCTATCAAAAATTCTTATAATGATGAGGAATAATTATTGGGGCAATTGGAATCCAATGGACAGAGGAAAAATTCGGACACACTTAGCAATCTTGAAAAATCTAGCTCCTCAACATGGAAATGAATCATTCGTTGAAATCGTCAGTCAAAGTTCAGGAGTCCAATTTCACCCGTACCATAAGCTACACACTTTGAAAACAGCCACTTAATAACAGATTAGCCGGGCATAATCCACTTCTCATTTTGGTTTTGTTTCTTGGTCTGTCACATATCTTATATAGATAGTATCTTCTGGTTTGGGGTCCTCTATTTGTGTCTCGTCTAGTTGGGAGCAGGCGATGGCTAGTGCTGACCCGTCATGGGAGAAGCTTAGAGACGAGACCGCAGTGTTGTATCTATGGAACTGACAAAGCCTCTTCTTGTTGAAACCATCCCAAATGTTGACGTAGCCGTCAGAGCCGCCTGTTGCGAAGGTGTTGTAGACGGAGTGGAAGCTTATTGCATTCACTGGGTAGATTTTTTCGAGACCTGGAATGAGGATTTTGTTCTTATTATTAAGTTTGGCTTCTCTTATTATAGTCCAGCTATTTAAATGTCAAAGTAGGTAAACATCCTTATAAGGAATAATATTTTTTTTTTTTTTTTTGTATGAATTGTAAAACAAAAACGATTTATTTATATTTTTTACTAGCTTTTGCCCGCGGCTTCGCCCGTGTGGATGTCGGAAAATATCCCACGGGAACGTACCACCGAGCAGTACCGGGATTACATACTAATAGTCCAGGAATAGGTTAATGGTGTCGATTCTCTTGTCACAAATGCCTCTAAACTAGACCAAAAGTCACCAAAATTTAGTTTAATCCTGTCAAACGACGATTTCCCATTCTGAAATAGACTAAAATGACACAACTTAACTATATTTTAGTTTGGCAGCACTAAGATGGTACTGAGATATTAGTTTAGTAAAAATGGCAATTTTGCTATTCTGAATTTGACGTTTTTCACCTAAAATTTAGATTTTCTAACTAAATCTGACTATTTTTAATCGCGACTAAAAACGTGTGGAATAAAATTGGTTGGAACTTTAAATTCACACCAACACCTCGACTTCAGATGCAAAAACAGTATTGTTTTTTTTTTTTCTTTTGCTTATATCTCGAAAACGGTGTGTCCAATAGCAAGAATAATGAAAATTTCGACACCCTTTATAAATCGCTTAAACCCCTAACACTCTACATGTAGGTAATATTTTTTCTTATTTTCCATACAAAAAGTGAAAAAATCCATATAAAACACGTTGAGGCTGCCCCCCCTGCGCGCCTCCAGGTCTAAGTGAAAAAATCCATATAAAACACGTTGAGGCTGCCCCGCCTGCGCGCCTCCGGCTCTAAAAAGATTCACGTGGTTAGGTATCACATGTGGAGTCGCGATTGTCAAATTCGATTTAGATGTGTCAAAATTATTTTTAAATTTAGAGAATTTATTTTGCAGAATAGCTTTGAGATTCTCATAACCTTTCAAATGTCATTAACGAGACACAATAGAATTTTAATTGTTATCCACCTCAATGAGGCGTCGTAACAGATGATGAGATAGTCAAAAGTAGGAATTTTAGTGATAGTTTAGTTAGTTTAGTTCGGTGTACAAGAGAATCGGCACCATTGACTCCTACCACTGCGCTCCAACCATAATTATTTTGTTACGCGTAATTTTGAATCTGTGATATCTTTTAAACCATTCATTTAAATGATATGATGTCAAGATAAGGATTAATATGATACCGGTCAATATAGCTTCTACCAGAATCTGGCATAACTTTTCTGACGTCATTATTTAACGCCATGACAAGACCACAGGTTTTCCCCTGGAGTGGAAGGTTGCGCAAATTATAATGCTACTGAAACCAGACAAACAACCAGAAGAAGCAAAATCATATAGACCCATAAGCCTGCTACCCATCCCATCCAAAATATTTGAATCTCTACTGCTGCAACGAATTCTACCTATACTCAAAGAAAAAGGACTAATTCCTGATCATCAGTTTGGGTTCCGCAATAAACATGCCACTGTCGACCAAGTGCACAGACTAGCAAATAAGATCATGGTATCACTGGAGGCAAAGCCTAACTGTACCAGCGCATTTTTGGACATATCTCAAGCGTTTGACCGCGTTAGGCATGCAGGTCTGCTTTTTAAATTAAAAAACGTCCTACCAGATCACCTGTACGGAATACTAAAATAATTTCTACAACAGCGCCACTTCATAGTAAAAAGTGGGGAAGCACTGTCTGATCTTTGTCCCATACAGGCAGGAGTGCCACAGGGTAGCGTACTGGGTCCCATACTCTACTTACTGTTCACTGCAGACTTGCCGACATCCGAATCACTAACTACTGGGACCTTTGCTGACGATACCGCCATATTAGCTGCACATAGTGACCCAAAAATTGCCCCACAAATACTCCAAGAAGGACTTAATGACACATCAGACTGGCTTAAAAAGTGGCGGATAAAAGCCAACGAAACAAAATCAGTCAATGTTACGTTTACTTTAAGAAGAGGATCCTGTCCTCCAGTCACACTAAACAACATTGAAGTCCCACAAGCAGATCATGTGAGATATCTTGGATTGCATTTATATAAAAGACTTACCTGGCAAAAACATATTTTCACTAAGAGAAAGCAACTTGGTATCCAAACACGAAAACTTTACTGACTCATAGGGCGAAAGTCTCAGCTATCTCTCGAAAACAAAATACTCTTGTACAAGGTAATACTGAAGCCCATCTGGACGTACGGGATCCAATTATGGGGCACCGCATCTCACTCAAACATAGAAATCATACAGAGGTTTCAAAATAAAGCTCTGCATATGATAACCAACGCGCCCTGGTTTGTACCCAACGAACTACTACACCGTGACCTACGAATGCCCACTGTGAAGCAGGAAATCGTACGCCATACCAAGTCCTATAAAGAACGAATCCAACAACACCCAAATACTCTGGCTCGGTCACTAATGGAGAATCACAACAAAGCGCGACGATTAAAGCGCAAAATACCTCAAGACCTAATCCAATCACAGTAAATATAACTACTGTTTAAACAATGAGGATGTGACACAGATCACATACTGAGCGAGTCAGCGATAGCACCAACCAACATACTTCTGAATGTCCCACGAAGAAGACAGATTGTAGTAAATAAAGAACATAAAAAAAAAAATAACTTCTGAAATAACAATAGAATTTTTATCAAATTCTGAAAGATAATAATGGTTACTGTGGATCATCCCTAGAAGATAGACATATGCCATCGCGAACTTTTTTTCTTAAACTTTTTAAGATCTTCAATTCTGTGGAACATAAATTTGATGTATCTCTAACGGTTTACGCGGCGCACGCCAGTAAAGCTCCCAGTCGGCGTGATATATTCCGACATCGTAGATAATAATCGTCATATTTCAGCCAATTTACACAAAACCTTAATGAATTATACACCAAAACCTTCTGCAATAATCACTCCGTCCATTGGTGAAAACCATTTGAAAATCCGTTTGGTAGTTTTTGAATTTATCGCGTTCAGACAGACAGACGCAGCGGGGGACTTTGTTTTATAATATGTAAGGATTTTTCAAATTATCCAATCATTGTCTAGAGTTCCAGAAGATGTGTAAATACCCAGAAGAATTTGAAAACCAGTATACTTACCACCATCCTTAATCCGGTGACATTTGAATGCATACTTCTTTTTCTGAACTTCCGGATTACTATCAAGGTACTCCACAGCAACCCTCCCTTCAATGGAGCTGAGGACGTACCCCTGCTTATTAGGGAATACTCGGATGCACCGTGTCTGGTACTTGAGGGAGGATTCACGTCTCTGGTTGACATGGCCCATGTTTCTGACATCCCATACGAAGATCTTGCGGCCTGATGTCCCTACTACGAATTTTTCGCCAACTATACTCATTGTGTATACCTGGAAGATTTAAAATATTTAGAAAACGTATAATTTTCACAGTTCTGGTTTTAATTCTAGAGCATCACTGTGTCCAGTATTTCTTGCCATTCTTTAGCTGGCTTATCTTCTACTAGTAATACTTGAGTAAAACCACAAAGTTTGAATCCTACTTTCGGTGACTACTGTCAAGCTATCAAACATGGCCCAAAAGGAAATTGCATCAAAACACCGCTGAGTCTGTTATATCTTACCCTCTCATTTCCTTGATTGTAAGTTCCAACACAATTAGGCACACGGCTGTCCCACATCTTGACTGTGCCGTCCCAGCTGCCAGTGAGGACCGCATTCACTTCAGAAGCAAACTCCACACAACGGATAGCTCCTTTGTGTTCACCCAGCGTTGTTTCCATGCTTGCGTTGAGGTCGTACATCTTGAGAATCTGGTCTAACCCACCACTATAGGTGTGAACAGCATCCTGGAAAGAAAATTGAGTACAATTAAATACAATATAATCTTTCCGAACTGTGGAATAACAAGTAACTCTAGTCTAGATACTTTTGTACCCACAATTATTAACACTATTGTAAACTTAGTCTAGCGAAGAGTATTAGATTAAACAGTATAACAAGGGAATTTTGTAGTTCATTGTAACACAGCATGGAGGTTTTAAAACTCTTTGAACATGAGTTACCAAATTCTGGAAAAACTTGGACTGTTGCCAAGACATCATGCTTTACTGTACATAACTGGTGATCTGACCATTTAAAACTGGATTACTGATGCCTGTTTCATTCAAATAATAAGCTTTCAAACTGTATGCTCTTGCTGGTCTGCTCAGACACTCCAAATTACCTTTTATTTCAAGCATTTTTGACATAGTTAAATAATAAAAAAAGCTTAAAGTATGACCATAAAGGCATGCCCACATAACTGTAGCTATTCAGAGAAGTATCCGCGTGCAGTTCACAGCCTGTATTCAAACGAACAAGCATGCAAAAACAACTGAATCTTACTCTGAAGCAAACGTCCAAGACGGGCAGCTCGTGGTTGTACTTATGGCGCTCCGTGTTCGACGTGACATCGTACAGTCTAACAGAGCAGTCCCACGACGACACCAGCAGGAACTGATTGGATTTCGGTGCGAATTTAACGCTCGATATAGCATCGTCAGGTAAGCTCTTCAATTTGAACTCGGTGCGGGACTCCGCGACCCGCGTCACTGTCATTGTGGAAGCAATTTTGTTGGCTAATTTAAAATATCACAAAAAATAAAAAAGAGCTCTTCTTTTACGAAGAATTTCACGATTTTTAACGTAAATAGCGGGTTAACCGCAAGAGAGTTCGTCCGTCAGCGACACACAACAGATAAAAAATTACAATTGACTGAATTGTCTTGACTTGACTTACCTAAATCAGGAAAAACCAAACGCAGATTTAGTAGTCTACAAAAAATGATTACTGTTTATATTAAAATTATTCATCGCAACTTTTATTTCGATGTTTGTGCTATTTTTTCTTGAATTCAATAAAAAGGCCAAAAAAGGGCACAAAACACTGTTTTTCATTTTTTTTAATAGGTGACGTAACGAAATACAACAAATCCACACACAACAAATAAATGTGAACGCATCAAAATAAAATCTTCAAAATTCCCTTGTTTCATGCAAAATCAATTCAAAAATAACTTTCCTAACATTTCCATATTTATTTCTATGTAACAGTACAGAGGTCACTAGAAAGTAAATAATAATTTCAAAAATAAATTCCGACTGTACTGTGTAATTTGGTGTCATTTACGAACGCACCTTTATAATTGACATGTTTGTGATGAGGTGTGAATCGTAGAAAGAAATCTCCGTCTCGCAGAAATGATTTCACAAAAATCTATAGTTCCCTAAAGTTTTGTGATGTTCCATTTGTGCTATCTCGATACGAGTATACAGTAATACGATAACAATATAACAGTGCCTCATTAAGTAATATAAATGAATATAAAACCACCGCGCAACTAAGTCGGTTCCGATAGGAACGAATGGAGTGATCAACTTATGAAATAACGATGCAAACCAACTTGAAAACGAAAGAAATGTTTATAGTCAGAGCGCTGGAAAAGATTTTGGCTGATAAGGACATAAAAAGGTCCTACCACAGCCAATTGAAGAAGTCCTGCGAAATCGCTTTAGGTAAGACCTACTGACATTTTACAGTATTCAATAACGTAATATGTTATACATTTTCTGCAGTACATGTATTATCATCTGTTACTAATTAAGTTAAAATCTACAATGCGATAGTTTTATTGTTATTGATAATTTATTAGATAGTGAATGTATTGACCTTGGTTTTAAAAGTCGAAACCTACTTTACGTTATCATAGACTCTTGTGAAGTGTTTGCGACATAGTGGCGAGCACGGTAGGCAGTGGATCAAATGTCAGTGGTGTATGTGGAACCAATAATGTGTATTATTTCTACTTGGCCTAGTGTGATTGTATGTAGTAACAATGTTCACTGGTAAATACCTCTTACTGTTGTTGGGTGAGCATACATGTTGATATGTCACAGTAACATGCAAAACTTTGCATACATACATTACATCACACCTTGGTTGCTATTATGCCTAAAACAGCCTGAGTTTCAATTAGTATCAAAGTACTAATAAAAACTATACTAAACATAATGTGGTATGAGAACTTCTGTATTTCTACTGCTGAGACTCGGTTTCCAAAGCCTGGTAATTACAATATTAATTGTTCATAACTTTATAAGCCCATATTATCATCAACATGTAGTAGTCCATCACTAAACACAAACCTGTCCACTGCCCTAAGTAAACTCGCTGTATTGGCCTTAACAGTTTCATAAAAACTAAGAATTTCTACAAAGCATAAACAAAATACCAGATGAATCATTGATAACAAATAACAAATTCCTTTTATACTTCATAAAATTTGATTATAATAAAAATAAAGAGCTCTTTGCAATCCCCATTGCTTAAATAACATACTACAATAACTAACTTATGATGCAATCATACTTCCTGTACACTTGTGCCAGGATTAACTACAAGTACTTTATTATGTAAATAACCTCCGTATATGCATAGCTTTGACAGTTAATTTGTAATTTTGGCACTCAATGCAGCAGGAAACTACACATTAATATTTATGTTCAATAAAACTTACATACCGTAACTGTAATCTCTGATTGAGTAGGAATAGTTTAAGGAGTATTTCATTTCATTTATTGATTTAACTTAAGTGGCAATAAGAAAAACTAGTAGTCTTTTAAAACAATGTTAACTGGTAATCCAGAATTTTTACCCACACATTTTTTACTGTGAGTAACTGTTACCCGAATACCTGAGTAAGTTATTTTTACCTATTGTGGTATAGTAATCTTATTCCAGGTGCATCGTCTTCACATATAATTATATAATTAATGTATACAAAATATTGTAAAACATTTTAAAAGAGTAATGGTGGAGTTTCATGCCCAAAACTACCTTTTGGAAGGGGCAACTAGAATCAATTCTATTTTTTGTTTTTGACGTTCAAAAGTGCCTTTTTGTGCCTAATTGAAATAAATTATTTGACTTTGACTTTGAACCATTTTTAAGATATTCTTAAAAGTGTTTCTGCCGCGACAATATGACAATGTAATAAATTATACTCATTCATTGATTGCCAGTCAGCCACTCATTTGTAGATTTTTTGCAATGAGAATTATTCTTATTATTCTTTTGTATCAACTGTACTGTAATTTTATTGCCTTAAATTGTCTGCGCCCAGCAGGCGACCATGTTAATAGTTCAACACAAAGTTAAAAGTTATAGCCAAAAATTATATAATTTTCCACCATCTACTTTAACTAATAAATAATGAATTCTCCCAGTACGTTTGAAAAGTTTTTAAATAATCTGAAAAGTACCCTGTACTTTTACTGTAATAAAGACGAGTGTTGATAAAATTAGATTCTATTTATTTATTTATAGCCTTATTTCAAGGAGCTTGTGGCTAAGTAATAACAACCGCACGGGTCGATCCAACAGGTTAGGCTACGCTTGCCGGGGTTGGTCCATGGATGGGTGACCATCTTTACATACCGAGACTCCTCCGTGTCTCGGAAAGCACTTTAAACCATTGGTCCCGGCTGTCATTCGTAGATCTTTGATAGTTGTTACGGGTCCTCAGAAGCCCGAAAGTCTGACAACCAGTCTTAAGAAGGGAGTTAGTTTTGAGACTGTGCCCTTTCGCAAAGGCCTCCTCCATCCCCTTCCAATTCTCCCTGTTCCTTGCTAGTTGCATGAAAATGTGGAAATTCGATCACCATTTTAAGGAAAATGCAGTGAAAATTGTAATAGATTCTGAAAGGATGACTGATAATTGTGCACTTAAGATTATTGAGTGGTTTTCCTGTTTCATCGTTCATTCCTACCGTCTTCAAGACGCTCGATGTAAGATGTTCTTTTTGTGATTCAATATGTGTTTATGTGTCACTTAATACTATAATGATGCAACTTGTATACATTTTATGAATGCCTTTAAAATGTTAAGACACATTAGTAATAACTACATAAGTATTTAAATTTGTCATGATAAGTCTGATGCTTCTAACAAAAGTTTTTTACTTTGCATCAGTTATGCAAAAACCAAGGTCAACTCCATTTAAGATATGCAGAATACCACTTCAGCTAAAACTTTACCTTTTTCTTTCTTTTTTTCAGTTGGCTTGAGTCAAATTTTCATAATAATAATGTTAGTTTATTTCTTCATAATGTTTCAAATTTTCAATATTTAATACTAACTCAAAGAAAACAATTGAAATGAAAATTTAAACAAGGCCTTTCCTTCCGCCCTTGAGTTATCCTGTTATACATCTAAAATTATAAAAACGAAAAATTTGGGACATTGACTGTTGATAACAGCTTATTGAAAAACCTATTAATTTTTATCTGAGTACATTATTCATAATCACTATCCTCAAAGATATAGTTAGTTCAAATGTGTATTACATTGACTATTGAAAGCATTTGTGGGTTAACATTCCTGTAGCACTATTTAATAAACTTCTTTTTTTTTTTGCAGAGGAAATAAAAACTGAATTGAAAAATGGAGGTCAACCTGAGTCATCAGAGAGTCCTACATCAGGGACTCTGCCTCTACCCAAGAATGACGCTTCGAACATTATTACAGCAGAGAAATACTTCTTACCATTCGAACTGGCTTGCCAGAGCAAGGCATCCAGGATAGTGGTTACAGCGCTAGACTGCCTACAAAAACTTATTGCATATGGCCATCTTACCGGAAACATTCCTGACTCAACTACACCACGGAAACTTCTGATAGACCGAATTGTTGAAACAATCTGCAGCTGTTTCACAGGACCACAGACTGATGAAGGTGTGCAGCTACAAATAATTAAAGCTCTACTAACAGTAATCACAAGTCAACATGTCGAGGTTCACGAGGGCACGGTACTCCTTGCTGTCAGAACATGTTACAACATCTATCTTGCAAGCAAAAACCTAATCAACCAGACCACAGCGAGAGCAACCCTGACACAGATGCTGAATGTTATTTTCACGAAAATGGAGAATCAAGCCATCGAATCAGAAGCAAATGGTAACAGTAACACAGTAACGGAAATTCCACACAAAATGCCAAATGGTAATGTTGTGTCAGAAGAAACGCCTAACAATACAACGGAAGAAGTTAAAGATGTTGAACAAACGCAAGGTGAAGAGTTAGACGAAGTATTAGAAGCGAAAATGATTGCTAAACAAATAGTAGATTCAGTTATAGATAATGCCATAAGTATTGCAAGTAAGAAAGCATCTGAAGAAGATGTGACAAATAGTCCTGATAACAATGAAAATCCATCAGATTCTCATGACAGTGGGAGTGTTTCCCACGAGAGTAATGGCCAAGTGCCGACCGAAGCTACGATACAAAGAATACCATCACAAGAAAGTGTGGATGTTATTTCAGAAAATGATAACTCAGTCACAGCTAAGTTCACTCATGTCTTACAGAAAGATGCTTTCCTAGTATTCAGAGCTCTCTGCAAGCTTTCAATGAAGCCCCTACCTGAAGGCACTCCAGACCCTAAGTCACATGAGCTAAGGTCGAAAATTCTTTCTCTTCATCTTCTCTTATCTATCTTACAAAATGCTGGTCCAGTATTCAGGAACAACGAGATGTTTATCACGGCTATCAAGCAGTATCTTTGTGTGGCGCTATCGAAGAATGGCGTCAGTTCTGTACCAGAAGTATTCGAACTATCCCTGGCTATTTTCTTAGCTCTTCTGCAAAACTTCAAAGTGCACCTAAAGAAGCAAATTGAAGTGTTCTTCAAAGAAATCTTTATGAACATTCTGGAGACTTCGAGCTCGTCTTTCGAGCACAAATGGATGGTCATCCAAGCATTGACCAGGATCTGTGGAGATGCGCAGAGCGTTGTAGACATATACGTGAACTACGACTGTGATTTATCAGCAGCCAATCTGTTTCAACGATTGGTTAATGATGTTTCCAAGATTGCCCAAGGAAGGCAAGCTT
Organism: Agrochola lychnidis; assembly: GCA_963680765.1. Lineage (NCBI taxonomy): Eukaryota > Metazoa > Arthropoda > Insecta > Lepidoptera > Noctuidae > Agrochola > Agrochola lychnidis. Next base: position 23,746,798 of record OY796866.1, read on the forward strand.
TGGAACTGGGTGCTACGCCCAACCAAGAGAAGTCCATGCGTATTCGTGGACTCGAATGTCTAGTCTCGATATTAAAATGTATGGTAGAATGGAGCAAAGAGCTTTATATAAATCCAAATCTACAAACTACTTTGGGTGAGAGAATAGCGAAGGAAGACCATGACCATCACAGCATCAAATCTCATGGAGGATCTAGTCTAAGTCTAGTTTCCACAGGATCCAGCAATATTGGCAATAGAGAGACATTAGATTCTCCAGAACAATTCGAAGTACTGAAACAGCAAAAGGAGGTTTGGGAAACTGGCATTGACCTATTCAACAGGAAACCAAAACGAGGAGTATCTTTCTTACAAGAGCAAGGTCTCTTGGGAACATCGACAAAAGAAATCGCTGAATGGTTACTAACCGACGAAAGACTCGACAAAACATTCGTTGGTGAATATTTAGGCGAAAACGAGGATCATTCCAAGGAAGTTATGTACTCTTATGTTGACTCGATGAAATTCGCGAATATGGATATTGTGGCTGCATTACGTTATTTCTTAGAAGGATTCAGACTCCCCGGCGAGGCGCAAAAGATCGACAGGCTAATGGAAAAGTTCGCATCTCGCTATTGTGAGTGCAATCCTAACAACACACTATTCATGAGCGCGGACACCGTCTACGTTTTAGCGTTTTCCATAATAATGCTCACAACAGATTTACATTCCCCGCAAGTCAAGAATAAAATGACAAAAGAACAATACATTAAGTTGAATAGTGGCATTAGTGACAACAATGACCTTCCGCGTGAATATTTGTCACAGATCTACGACGAAATCGCCGGTCACGAGATCAAGATGAAGAGCTCTTCGAAACCGGGGAAACATATGATCGCTAACGAGAAGAAGAGAAAACTGATCTGGAACATGGAAATGGACGTGATATCTACAGCGGCGAAGAACTTGATGGAGTCTGTGTCTCACGTGCAAACTCCATTCACGACTGCGAAACACGTGGAGCATGTGCGTCCTATGTTCAAGATGGCGTGGACACCATTCCTTGCAGCATTTTCAGTGGGGCTGCAGGATTGTGACGACCCTGAAATTGCCTCGCTGTGCTTAGACGGCATTAGGTGCGCTATCCGCATTGCCTGCATTTTCCACATGTCGCTCGAAAGAGACGCGTACGTGCAAGCTCTCGCGCGCTTCACTCTGCTGACAGCTAACTCCCCTATCACGGAAATGAAGGCTAAGAACATCGACACTATCAAGACGTTGATCACCGTGGCACATACAGACGGCAACTACTTAGGAACGAGTTGGTTGGATGTCGTTAAATGCATTTCTCAGTTAGAACTAGCGCAGCTCATCGGAACGGGAGTGCGGCCACAGTTCCTGTCAGGGTCGGGCATCAAGCCTCAGCCGGATTCCTTGAAGTTTAGTCTAATGTCTCTGGATCCGAGCGTCAAAGAACACATCGGGGAGACCAGTTCTCAAAGTGTCGTTGTAGCAGTAGATAGAATATTCACAGGATCCACGAAACTTGACGGTGACGCTATCGTAGACTTCGTCAAAGCGTTATGTCAAGTATCCCTAGATGAATTGAGCCATCCCACAAACCCTCGAATGTTCTCTCTGCAGAAGATCGTCGAAATATCTTACTACAACATGGGGCGAATCAGGCTGCAATGGTCTCGAATATGGCAAGTGCTCGGTGATCACTTCAACAAAGTAGGATGCAGCAGCAACGAAGATATAGCTTTCTTCGCAGTGGATTCATTGAGACAACTGTCCATGAAGTTTATCGAAAAAGGAGAGTTCTCTAATTTCAAATTCCAAAAAGATTTCTTGAGACCATTTGAACACATTATGAAGAAAAACAGCTCTCCAACAATCAGAGACATGGTGGTTCGTTGTATCGCCCAGATGGTCAACTCTCAAGCGCCCAACATCAAATCAGGTTGGAAAAATATATTCTCTGTATTCCACTTAGCCGCAGGCGATCAAGATGAAGCGATTGTCGACTTAGCATTCCAGACTACTGGCAAAATTATTAATGAATTGTATGAGAGACAGTTCCCTGCGATGATAGACTCTTTCCAAGATGCAGTCAAATGCTTATCAGAGTTTGCATGCAACGCAAAGTTCCCGGACACTTCGATGGAAGCTATAAGACTGGTGAGGTCTTGTGCGACGGCTGTGGGCGCGTCGCCGCAGCTGTTCGTGGAGCACGCGGGGCTGGAGGGCGAGCCGGGCGCGCCCGAAGTAGACCGAGTGTGGCTGAGGGGGTGGTTCCCTCTACTCTTCTCTCTATCCTGCGTCGTCAGCCGCTGCAAGCTAGACGTACGCACCCGAGGACTCACTGTCCTCTTTGAGATTATCAAAACTCACGGTGATTCATTCCGTCCACATTGGTGGAGAGACCTATTTAACATTTTGTTCAGAATCTTCGACAACATGAAGTTACCTGAGCATCAGTTGGAAAAGAACGAGTGGATGACTACCACATGCAATCACGCGTTGTACGCCATCGTCGATGTCTTCACGCAATACTTTGACATTCTTGGATCTCTCCTATTGGAGCAGCTGTACGCGCAGCTCCACTGGTGTGTTCAGCAAGACAACGAGCAGCTGGCGCGCTCCGGCACCAACTGCCTCGAGAACCTCGTCATCTCCAACGGCACCAAGTTCAGCGACGACACGTGGAGCAACACGTGCCAGATCATGTTGGACATCTTCAACAGCACGCTACCCACCACCCTACTCACTTGGAAACCAGATGAGAACGAGGACAACGACATGCCTCAAGTCCGACACGGGATCCTGAAGAAACCCCAGGGAGGAGACGAGATCAAGTCCTCCAACCGGGTGTTCAACAGTCTCCTGATCAAGTGCGTGGTTCAGTTGGAGCTGATACAAACGATCGACAACATCGTGTTCTACCCCGCCACGTCGCGGAAGGAAGACGCCGAGACGCTCGCCCTCGCAGCCGCAGAGCTGACCGGCGGCACGCCAGGAACGGAACAGGAATGTCAGCGTGAAGAACAAGGAATGTATCGACTGCTTAGCTCGCCACATCTGCTGCGACTCGTCGAATGCCTGATGTGCAGTCACCGCTTCGCTAAAACATTCAACACTAACAATGCGCAGAGGAATGTGTTGTGGAAAGCTAATTTCAAGGGCTCTGTGAAGCCGAATATGTTGAAACAAGAGACGCAGTCGTTGGCGTGCGTCCTGCGGATACTGTTCAAGATGTACAGCGACGAGACGCGACGGGACCACTGGCCTGCAGTCCAGAAGAGTCTTATCAGCATTTGTTGTGAAGCTTTGGAGTACTTTGCTGGAGTAACGAGCGAAGCGCACCGGGACGCTTGGACATCCATCCTGCTTTTGATCCTCACCAGAATACTGAAGATGCCAGACGAAAGAGTAAGTACATTTTGTTCAATAACCTCGTGCTTATGTACTTATTGTTATCGAAACAATATAATGGAATTAGATTGTAGATGCTATCGGTTATGATATGATAGTGTCGCGATTTGAGAGTCGAGTCGGTGTGAATTACGAACACATTCACGTGTCGTTGGACAGACTAGTTAAGCAATCAACAACATGTTTTTTTTATAGAAAGTTTGTAAGTATATTTTTTACAGATAGAAAACAGGTTTTGCGATCATATGTAAGAAATGTTGTTGATTCAAAGTAAAGTTTTTTATTTAGCATAATGTAGTGCTACCGTCACGCTTTTGTTACTTTATTTGATGAGCATAACATATGGTAGGTAGCGAAACAAGATGCGCAAATAAAGTTTTTACATTCATAACAACATTCTAACTTGTATAACAAGTAAGTAATTGCAGAACACCTCTATAGTCGACTTTGAAAAATATGTTGAGTGCGTATTACAATCTATTGAATCTCTTTACGGTAACCTGACGAAGTCGTTTTGCCACGATTGTAATGAGGTCATTAGATTACTTGTTCTGTGGTCTCTAAACGAAGAACCTTGAGGATATTTATTTCCGTATCTTCTTTTATAAAAATCTAAACATAGATAGGTAATTATTCTACACTATCAATACGCCTATATCTGCGTTCGAATTGATAACAATAGAATCGGAATTTATGAGTCACTCTCACATTAAAATTCCTTAAGTCCTAGAATATGATTATCTGCATGAAAGTGCCATGTAAAGTATTTCGGATTACAATAACATAATTACGTATTATTTACTCAACTTACGCTATATGAGCTCATCATAACATATCCATGTTATCAATATGCAAACAGTAATGAGTGATGCAATTTGTTTCAGTTTGCGGCTCACGTATCCAGCTACTACCCGCTGCTGTGTGAGATCACTTGCTTCGACCTCAAGCCCGAGCTCCGCTCCGTGCTGCGACGCGTCTTCATTCGCATCGGGCCAGTTTTCAACATCGTCACCAACGCCCAATAACAACACAACACTAACAAACAATATGGCCTTATAGTTCTCTAGGATAAAGTATGACTTTGGTGTTAATGTTAAAAATAATACTTCGGTTGATTCCTTAAAATTTAATGTAATATTGACAGCAATCAGTACTTCAGTAGTATTAAAAGTGATCTATCATATTTTATAGGGTGTAGTAGTCTTATTTCTAATTTATGTTATAAATTATTGATTTGATTATCAAGTTAAATTTTTAAATTGTATATTATAAAAGCATAGAAGTTGTATCTATAAATTATAATAGTTTATTCTGTATATTTGAAAGTTTTTACTGTCTGGGGAGCTGAATTCACTCACTGCTACTATTGCTTCGTAATTCTTCTAGCCTAGACTGATCAGACTGTGATTGTGAAGTTTTACTTTCTCACGGCTTTCCATGTTTATCTTTTTTATTTGGAGTGACTTCAGAACTCGCACGCAAACTGATTATTATATTATTCCTTAAAAATAAAAATCGTAAATTTAAAGGAAGTCTGATTTAAACAATCTTCAGTCCCTCAATAGACCTCTCCAAGGAGTCCAAGTCCCAGATGACCAGTTGTCCATCCAATCCAGTGGTGCTAAACTTGCGGGTGTTAGCCTTGGTGCCTTCATACAGGCGGATGGAAGTGATAGCATTCTGGTGAATGGAATCGAGGAAAGTGTCGTTAGTTTCGATGCGCGCTTGGCGATCCAGAGACTGGAACTTCTTCATGGCTGATAATCCTCCAGACTCCTTCCTCTGAGTATTATCCAATTTGGCAACAAACTTAACCTGATTACCTTCATGGCAGTACATTAAAGGAATGCAGCTATGTCCTGCCACCACCAGGGAGTTGTTGGTCACCCAACTGCACCCCAAGAAGGGCAGGTACTCAGTCTTCATTTTTATGATACCTCTCCCGTGAGTAGCATCAGCTACATTTATGGAGCTATCATGTCCCACCCACGCGACTTTATTCCCGTCTGCTGAGAAAGATACACTATGCACCCATCCACCACCATTTGGTGAGTTGGGGAATTCAGCCAACATCTGTCCCAAAGGCAGCTTTGCACCCCAAACATTTGGGCCTGGTTGGTCTTCAATATCCTTGATATAAGCTGAGTATACTCTCACTTTAAAATCAGCTGATCCAGCAACCAACAGGATATTGTTAGGGTGCCAGTCAATGCTAGTCACAGTTGACCGAATGGGCTTTTTGATATGCTTGGACACCCACCAGTTATTTTCCTTCTCGAAATAGCAGATAGAGATCAACCTGGCTCCAGAGCCAACAGCAAACTTGTTCTCCATGGGTGACCATTTAACACAAGTGGCAGCTCGGTTGATGCGGAGAAGTACAAGAGTTGTTGACCACTTGCCATCATCTCCCTGAGTCCATACATAAGCATTGCGGTCTACAGAACAGGTTACAATGCGGTTGGTGTTTGGGGCCCAGTCAATGCCCATCACCTTCAGGTCATGTTCCACTAGGTTGTTCGTCTGCTTCCAATCATTCCCCTCTTTCTGGTAAATATGGACTTCATTGTTGTTTGGTGAAAATGCAATTTCTGTAATAGAATGAGATTGTTATATTACTTGTTATGTACACCTTCATTTTTAGGACAAGAATTTTGTTCTAATAAATTGATATGTGTACCAAAAATTTTAAAGCCTTATGCTTATGCTTATTTATTTATTTCATTAACAATTTTTACATTGTATCGAAATGTAGCTATTTATAAACTAACACAACATGAAGACATTTAAATTAAAAAGTACATAATAATGATTGATTGATTGTGATTTGGCAGTTAAATTATAGGTAGAACTAGAATTAATAGCATGTATGTTGCTTTACTTATATTCTTGAAACTTTGCACGGGGCCTCATGATAAGCGATTCAAAAAGGACCCTGACCCACTAATTATAAAAAGTCACTGGATGCAAACTTAAACTGTAAGGAAGCTTATTTGAGGAAATGAAATATATGAAGTTAATTAATAGTACAATACTTACGGGTTCTATCCTTATTCCATGCATGACAAGTCACCGGTGCCACTGAGTCACCAAACGTAAGAGTTTGAGACATTTTTAAGTATCTGGAACATTAAAGATGATATTTTGAATAAGTACCACAATTTTTTGAAACTCTCAACACACACCTAATACTTTTTGTGAATATTTACCTCAAGTTTCTAAGCAAACGGGAAGTCGGTCACACCCAACGATATCAGTTGTTGATAAGCAGAAATTCGCGGACTCTGGGCAGTCGACACGAATTCCTGAAAGCGTACACATATTATATTTCACATCAAGAACATTAAAATCCGAACAAAGCATAATTTACAATGATTTTCAGCATTTATTTACCTATTTTTTTTTTTTTTAAAACGTAACCACAAAGTCACAAAACGTCGAATTGACGTCGCGAACGAACGAATGAAGTACAATGAAGGAAGATTAGAAATAATGAGTCACTCTTGCCATTCATTCTATTTTGAACGAATATTTTGTTTATTCTGTGATCAACTTGAGTTGCCACAATGAAAAATGTTTTTGAAAATAAATTAGAACACTGTAGATATTTATAGTCTGTGAGGTGAGACTCTGACACTGACAGTCATTTGACAGTGACACTTGATAGTAGCAAATAAATAAACGCGCTAGCGGAATTTTTAATTTAGAAAGTTTATGTTTAATCAACTAAATCAACGATAATAATACAAAGCAGCTTCTTTTAAAAAAAAACAGATTAGATCATTCTGTTACTACATCGATAGGAATATGCCTGGTCCAGGTAAGTGTATTTATCAAACTTGTTTCGCATGAAAGATGGTACCGTAGTGATTTTATACAAGAAGCTTTACGTTTTCTGCAATATCGAGTAAAATAGTTGGTTATTGCTAATTATATATGTAAATTAACAATAACCAACTGTTTTGCTCAATATACGACTATACCTAAACCCTAATAATTTTTCAGGAAAACACTACCGCGGCAATCGCAAAGGTCCGAACAACTCTGACCATACGCTGGCTTCCGTTGCCCGAGAGACTGCGATGTCCTTTCCAGCAGACAGCCCCGTACTTGCTATATTTAAAGAGGCTGCAAACAAGCTGAATGAGCGCCAGGACAGGCATGAGCGACTCGTTAAATTGTCGCGCGATATCACCATTGAAAGCAAGAGAATCATATTCCTGTTACATTCGCCTATAACGTGAGTATAGATGGTACATGTAGAAGTTGGAATTAACTTCTTTTCACTCTACACCCTAATAGGGTTATGAACTCATAAGTCAAACCTATTGAGCCTTAATTTAGCCTATAAGTTATAAAATGTTATTGAGTTATTTATGGGATTACTTTAGCCTGCTATTGTTATATTTTCCCTATAACAATAGACAACATAAGCCACTCATTGCAGAATATTAGATGAAGTACGTACTTACAAAATACCTTGAAATATCACAGTAGCTTTGTTGTAACTACTGAATTAACATAATAATACATTTCCAGAAAGGATTCATCAGAGAATACTCTCACTGAAGCCACGGAACGTATTCAGAAGCTAATCAATGGACCAATCAGAAGTATTGGTTTAGAGCTGGAAAACAGCCCTGCACACTTGCACTCTAGGGCAGTCACAGCTGGATTCCAGGAGTACATTGAAGCCAGGACCCTTCTGTCTCTGATGACTGACAAAAGAATCATCACTTACCCAGAAGTTCAGAAGGAATTTGAGTATAACAGCACAGATGATGAAAACCAAGGGCCTCTGATTACTTTGTTGCCAGAATCTGACTACATGCTGGGTTTAGCTGACCTGACAGGAGAACTGATGAGGAAGGCCATCAACAGTATATCTAGTGGAGATAGTGAGGAGTGCTTCCAAGCCTGTGATGTTGTCAGGCACATGTATACTGGGTTTTTAGGTAAGACGACATGAATTATATTTATTGTTCAACACTATTGCCTTACACAGACAGACTGACATCTAATCTGCCTAACCTTTTCCCAACTATGTTGGGGTCGGCTTCCAGTCTAACCAGATGCAGCTGAATACCATTATTTTACATGGAGTGACTGCCTATCTGACTTTCGCAACCCAGAAACTGGGTAATATGATACCCCTTGGTAAGACTGGTTGTCAGACTTTTGGGCTTCTGACGACCCGTCAAAGATCGACGAACGACAGCCAGGACCAACGGCTTAACGTGCTTTCCGAGGCACGGAGGAGTCTCAGTATGTTAAAATAGTAAGCATAGCTTAACCTGATGGATCGAACCATGCAACTGTTATTACTTAGCCACAAGCTCCTCAGACTGACAGACTAACATGAAATACTTAAATATATGAAACTTCACAGGAAGATGATAATGACCCTGGTTTTCTAACTGCAAATTGTTTAGTCCCTTCACTGATGGATTGTACCATTTCTCTATAATTTCTAGACTTAGACCTAACTTAGGGAGTTGTAAGACAAACTTCTTCCAAATTGGATCACACTATATTCCATTTGAAATAAGATTAGACATTTAAACAAGCCTTTTTTACAGTCCGTTCAACCGATTTTGACTTCTATACCGTAGGCATAAGGATGGCATTAAAAGCAAAAAAGTGGTTACAATACCAACTGTTTACTGCAGCTGCCATTTGTCATGCCACCAACGCAATAGAAGTCAAAATCGGTTGAACAAACTGTAAAAAAGGTTTAGTTAAATGTCTAATCTTATTTCAAATGGAGTATAGTTTGCCTTATTTTGTTACATCAGTGATTCCCAAAGTGGTCTATATCGACCCCAGGGGTTGATGACGACCTACAAGGGGTCTATGTCAGCAAGTAATATTCTTTTCGTTGTAGCTAGCGAAGTAGGGATATTGGTGCACAGAAAAAATGAAGATATTATAAATTTGTATCTGTATTATAAATTTTGTTGATACAAGAAAGAAGTTATGAAAGCCCGAAATTATCTTAGACGAAGTAAAGATTTTCTTAGTTCAAGAATTATTTCTTTGGCTCAAGAAAATGTTTACTTTGTCCAAGATAATTTCTTCATTGAAGTTTTTTGTTTTTCACGTGGCACTTCACTACAGTTAGTAATTTAAATCTTTCAAAGTGAGTAGCAGTATACCAGCTGTCAAAAATACATTTGAAGTTGATGAATTTGCAAAAATTCAATATTAGGTAAGCAGGGGTACCCAAAACCGAAAAACATGCCAAGTGGTCGACAGCATAAAAAGTTTGGGAACCTCTGGTCTACATCCAATTTAGCTTGTTCACAAAAATGGCTGACTGGCAGAAAACACAGTTTAAATCAATAATGGCATCTCAAAGCCAGCAACCCAACCAAACTACTAAAATAGCTCCAACTCTTATTCCAGGCATAACAGGAAGCCGTCTGCTAAGCCGCAAGCTCCCAACAACTCGCGCCAACGTGAACAAGGTTGAGATGGCGGTGTACGCTCTGCGCGTGCGCGGCGGGGAGACGCCGGCCAAACTACTGCTGGCTGCGCCGCCCGCAGACGTTGAGGCACCGCACATGTCAGACGATGAGGGATATTATTGAAGGACTGTACTTGTGGCTTGTGGCCTACATGACGTGAAGAGATAGGCTGAATTGGCATATCGTGGTGTAGGAAGTAATTTAAATTATTTGGGGTTTATATATGTATAGATAACCCATATATTTTCATAAAGTACTCATTAAAACCTTTCATTAGATACCATACACGATTTGTTAATCAAAAAAAATTTTTTTTGGTATCTATAAATCCGCTATAAGCCGCCATGTTGGATTTTTTGAGACGTCATAAAATATAGCTCGCGGAACAACATGACTTCCAACCACAGAGTACATTTTGCTACCAACCACAGAGCATGTAACTACTACCAACGATACCTACCTCGTTTGTCTTTAGTTATAAAGAAACAGGTGAACTTACAAACATACCTAGCCCGTAGTCGAGTTTTTAGCTGAGCTATGAGCATGTTACGTTACTCCTTAGTGAGGCCCACTTGCGCGTTCATGGGTTAGCAAAATAACTCGGGAGTTAACAGCTAACTCAGGGTTAATCCAAAGATAATTATTGGATTAACCCTGAGTTAGCTGTTAACTCCGAGTCATTTACATGAACACGCAACTGGGCCTAAGATGAATTATAAATTATTTTTGATGCCATCGATTGGAGGCAACTTGCAATGGTATCGGTATACTAGAGTATTCTTGATAGCCACCACTATTTGACAATTAATTATACTTAATTCAAACAGGTATCTTTGGGAAGTTGAAATTTGAATTAGTATTATCATACAAATCCTATGCCAATCCATCCCTTCTCAGTTTTTTTAGGATAAGCTTCAATATACAAATACCTTGTTTTGTATTAATGTGTTTCATTGAGTTTTTAACATTATAGCCTCGTGTCGCCCGACATTAGTTGTATATGAATGAATGTGAATGATACATCTTCTAGTTTATATGCAATATAAATAATTTAATTTAGTAACCGGTGTTAATTTAATAAGTCGTGAAGGGTGGGCGTTTTTGGGAGACTGTCTTATGTAATTTTGACGTTCGAAAAGTGCTGATTCTCAGCCTAGTTTGAATAAATGACTTTTGAATTTTGAATTTTATAGATGTCCAAATTCTTGTCTTTAAATGTGTACACACATTTAAAGACAAGAATTTGGACAAAAGTGCTGAGAATCAGCACTTTTCGAACGTCAAAATTACATAAGACAGTCTCCCAAAAACGCCCACCCTTCACCACTTCCTAGTGCCTTTAGCTGGGAAGAAGTGGCGCAACAAACTCCCCAGCAGCACAGCTGTCTGTTCAAGTTAGAAAAATGATTCTATACAATAGTATGCAAAATGACTTACATTATGCAACACAAAACATAATTAAAATGATAAATTATAGGCCATATGTCAGCTAGCACACGCCAATATACCAACCAAAAACATCGAGAACTATACTCAAGAATTATTTAAAAAAAATAAAAACTAAACGTAAACAGAACTAAATATCTAAATAAAAGCCTCCAGACATAAAGGGCGTGCCCGCTTATATAAAGCTGTAATTGGCAGTTATAAATGATAAACTAGGACCATCGGGGTAAAATAAATGAACAGTTTATTACTAGTAACAATAACAAAACCATGATCAGCAAGACGACCAGTCACCACAAGCAGCACCCGTTCACGAGCATAACGCAAAGATCAGCCATTACCCCCCTCGCCATATTTGAGGATAATTATTGATAATTATTTATTGTGTATAAGTCACAGTAAGATAGTTATAGCCGTCATATAGTTATATAGTGATATAGCTATGTACCGTAATATAGTTACATGAAAGCGTTTTATAACTGTCTTACTAGGAATATAACTATGATACGAGCACGATCTAATAACTATTGAGGCACTCCGACCAAATAGGTTAGAACTGTGACCAACTACGTCGAAATAGGTTGCAGTTACAAAATTTGGGCACTCCCGACAGTTATGAACCGCTTTCGTATTACTATAATACGGTATATAGCTATATCCGTAGGGATATAACTATATCACGGCTATAACCATCTTACTGCGACATATACATTAAGCAGTATTACCTTTCCTGAATACTATTGTAAACCAATGTAGAACGTATTTGCTGTTAGTGTTTTTTATTAAATAAATAAATCGTCTGCATAAAAGCTGGCTTAGGCGCCATCTCCACGGGCAAGAAAATCGCGGCGATAGTCTCGCCGTGCCATCAAATTCAATAGTATGAATCAATTTCCACATGGCGATATCATGAAGGCACAGCGTACCTATCGCCGCGATTGTTTTGTCCGTGGAGATGGCGCCTAAGTATCATCCTGTTCATCATTCCGATAATCAAATATCATGGACTAGTTTTAAGCTGAATAAAAAAAATGCCAATTAGTTCTTTGAAAAAAATAACGTATATTGAGGTATTCCCTAGCATTCATACATCTTGCGAGAAATCCTGGCTCGTCGTGACGTCACTGGGTGGTTGCCATTCGTCCGATTCATCTGTCCCATATGGATCAATCTCTTCGTCCGACTCCGCGCCGCTCCAATCTTGTCTATTTACAGTTTTCCGGGCTCTCTTCCCCGTAACTATGAGATTACGGACAGGAGAATCTTCGACATCATCATCGTCACTTTCAGATTCATTCCTTTGCCTCCTATTCCGTCTTTGACCTGGTTAAATTAATCTCACTTTAAAAACAGAACACTTAACAATAACTCCTCTTTTCACAATCATGATTCAATATCGATAAATTCAGTAATCGATTTAAAACTCGTAATCGAAGTCAACACTATCGCCATCCGAGTCTTCTACTTGGAAATGGTCGTCGTAAAAGTTAACGGAATGTGCATTTATGTAGTAGACGTTGCCGTGACGTTGGACTACTTGCATACCTGTGGGCATAAGAAAAAAAAACATTAGTTATCACATTTAGATGCACCTAGACACATATCATCTGTTACGACGCCTCATTGAGGTGGATAACAATTAAAATTCTATTGTGTCTCGTTAGTGACAGTTGAAAGGATAAAAGCATCAGCAAAGAATGGTCCTTGAGTTGTACAGGAACAAGGCACGGTGATAAAAGCCTAAGGCGCTTTGCAGATGGAGCAACTATTGCAGCAACTGGCAACTAGCTGTTTACATATATTTCAATGGAACTGCGCACACGTAGCAACTCAAGTTGCGTTTTCCGGTGATAGACAACAATTTTCAGTTGCTGCAATCGATGACTAAGTTAGTTGCTAATTGCCACTTTGTATCGGTTGTGTATAGTTGCTGGTTTCGTTGTTGACGGCGGCGACGTATTATAATGAGAACACGTGCTGCTTCTTCGATATCCATCATCACATTCATCACACTGTACGTAGCGTAGATTGAGCAACTCTGCTATAAAAGTTGTTCACAGATTGCCATAAAATTGCGGCAACCGTAAACTGGGCTATTTAGTAGTAGCAACTGGCAAGTTTCAAAGGAAACTTTTTAAAAGTATTATAGTTGCCACAACTAAAGTTGCTACATCTGCAAAGCGCCTAATTGAGGATTTCTTGATGGTGATAATAACAATAACTTGTCACTTTGTCAGCACAAATAATACAATTTTCTCTATTCAGTCGTAGGCTTTGGCTTGATAGGTATGTTCTGAAGGACCAGCCATCAACACCAAAGTTCCAAGGATATAATCTAAACATAGTATAAAACAAAGTCGTATTTCGTATCTGTCTGTATGATCGCTTAGTTCTTCTAAACTACTTAAGGGATTTCACCATCATTTAGAGAATTGATTCCGGAAGATTTATTTATTTATTTATTTAAGGATTACCAACGAGTTACATTACAAATTATCTTTTTACAATAGTAAAACTTAGTTTTATTACATTATCCTGTAACGCACACTCAATTACAGGTAACCACAGCTTAAAAGATTTATTTTAAGATTTATAATACATTAATATTTAATTTAGATATCTACTCAATAGTAATCTTAAATTTATTCATTAAATGACTTGGTCCGGAAGCATGAAATTTTGCACAAGAGTTCCTAATATAATGAAAGTGAGTCGGAAGGATTTTTCAAAATTCATCACCAAAAGGAGTTATATAGGAGATGGAAGTTCGTCATTTTGCCGATGAGAAATCCCATCAGGCACACGGCTTGTAGCTAAGAAATCTCGTGTTTTGACATGTCGCCAAATTAGTAGATTGCACCCGTACGAAGCATGGGAAAGGTCGCAAGTAAACTACTCGTATAATAAGATAGAGGCTAAAGCAGATCCCGACAACAAGCTCAAGTCGACATCTGCTGATCTTATCTGTAGACGAGAGAAGTTTTCTCACTGTGAAAACTTAGGTGGAATAAGCTGTCATTCCACTCTTGATGCTGGGGAATACTAGCATAAACAAAATTAGCTTATAAAGTTTTTCCGATGCTGGAACACAGGGTTCGTCTCTGCAAGAGGAAGTGGGCCATAATCCATCACGCGGGCTCAGCGCGATTTGGTGGATGTCGCATGCCTTCGATTTTGTTGGTTCTAGGACATGCCATTCCTCACAATGTTTTCCTTCACCGTTTTGTGCGGGGAATACTAGGATTGACACTATTGACAGGTAATTCAAGCAAGATCGGCTGTATGTACACAACATAAGCACCTGGTCTGGGCCCGCGGTCGGGGGGCGGGCGCGTGCCGGGCGGGTGCGAGTGCGTGTCCCAGTGGCGCGGGTGCGCGCGCCGGCACGCGCCGCCGTACGGGCACACGCCGCGCTCGCCGCCGCCCCAGTCCGAGTCGCTGGGGTGACTGAACTGCGCTTTGTGTTGAGGGTTACGCCTGCAATTAAATTAAATGTTTATTTCTGTAAGTAGATCTTCTAAGACACTTTTACATGTCAATTTAGTTAAAGTTTTTAAACTAGATGACGTCGGCATTTCCTAGCTTAATGATCCCTGAGAAGAAATGCCGAAACAAACTCGGAGGGCATGGTCTTTATAGTCCAAACATTATGTATTTAGATGTGTGAGTAGAATGCAGGGCCTTTTGAAGCAAGAGCCATTGCAGCTTTGAGTTGACCTGTCCCTATAGACGGCATCAGTCATCATAAAGCTCAACCCTATTTTAGGGAGCTCAATGATCCGTCACACGACGCTGCCAGATCTGCAGGATATTTGCATAGACTACTTAAAAGTACTCAAAACGACTAGACAGTTATGTTAATTCATATGTTACATGGTACTCAGACTCGGTCAGTTTTTACCTGACTACGGCAAAGAAAAAAGTAAGGTAAAAACCACATATAATTGCGCAATTATCAATATTATCATTCCTATCTTGAGAAAACGTATTGCAAGCGTCATGATAGCATAATCACATTTAACTTACCTATAACAATTGACGCCATAAATACACCTTTCTCTTGGAGGTGGTGCAGGTTTCGCCGGCGACGCAGGCGCAGCAGTGCTGGCTTTCCCGTTGGTGTCCGACGAAGCCTGTAAAATAGTTTAATGCAAAAGACATTATTACTCTTCAACGAATTGAGTTAATTTTGCACATACTTCTTTAACAGTCACGTGCACGCGTAGCCTGACCACCATAGAAACGGGTTTTGTCTACGGAAGAATAGACAAAATAACAGATAAACAATCACAATCTGTCATTTTGTTTATTCTTTCATCGAAAAAACCTGTTTCTATGGTGGTCATGCTACGCATGCTACTGGATGATAAGATTCTGTCAGAATTACTATAAAAGAAACCAAAATATGAGGAAAATGGTGACTAAGATTGAATAATAAAGCACCTGCTGTTAGAAACTGAGTTGATGAAACTAGATCATTTTTCTATTTTTAGATGGTAACAAAATGGACAAACTTACATAATTGCATGCACAATCTTACCTCTTGACCATTACTTGGTCCCGCTGCTGCATCCCCAGCAACATCAACACGTTCTAATTTCACTTTCTTCACATCAACAGGACTGGATTCAGTGGAACTGTGATCTCTTTTTGCTGGAGACCTTGCTTCATCAGCCCTAGGCACTTGGACTGATGGGACATAGGATTCAGTATCCTGGTCAGCGGGTTCTTGTTTAGTGGTGACTGGTTCATAGTTTTCTGTATCCTGGACAATAGGGTCCTGTTCAGTGTTAACTTGTTCTTCAACTGCCGTATAATTGTGTTCGGAATCCTGGTCAACAGGTTCTTGATTAGTGGTGACTCGTTCTGCTATTTGTGGCTCAGCAGTGACTTGTTTTGCAACCTCTTCTTCAGCAGCTGGAATTAAATCATGCTTATCACTACTTACACCTTGGTCTCTATAATAAAAATATATTATTATGCAAAATTCTGGAGCTGTACAATCTATATAATATTACTTGTAAAGAATATACATAAAATATGATAGCTTGTAATTAGCAAATACCTATGCATGATATTTAAGTTTGTTATTAGTCTGCAAGCTTTCTTTAAAATAAACATAAATATATAAAATTTAAAAACACAACTGCCCTGCCAAAAAACAAACTAAAAAGTAATAAACAAGTTAAGTGGGGGGGTCTGGATTTATGCTTTCGCGGTTGCACAACGACATGCTTTGCTTTGCTTTGCTTGGTAGTATAGATGCAGGCCTACCCTACCGCCTCCTTCAGAGGGGGTAGGGTTGGCGGGGTCTTGAGGGTGAGCGCTACAGTCGTGTAGATCCTCAAGACAAGTCTGGCGGATGCACCTTCCCGAGGTTGCCACCCCGTTCTTGGTCTAGTTCCATAAGAAATAGACGTAACTAAAACCACCAGGCGCCTTTGCATCCCTTCCTCAATTCCCTTAACACCATTCTGTCCCGTCTTATGCCTTCCTGTCCCAAATCTCACAAATCCTCCCCACTCTATCCTATCCGTATCCCTACTCCTCCCTATTCCGCTTTCCAACTTCCACTCCTAACCGTGACCCCCTGTGACTGGGTGGGGGCGGGCTCGACTATCACTAAATCCAGCTGATTGTCGAGTAGGAGTAAGCAGTCACCTGCGCTAGGACCTGCGCAGTTGAGCGCCGTGAGCGGGGATGAAGGAGTCCTGGGGGGTTGAGCCGAGCGGCTCTAGCTGTAATGTGCCCGTAAGGCAACACGCCCCCTTTGGTCCGAATTTCAAGTGAAACGGTGGCCCTACCCAGTAGCCAGGGGTAGGGAAATGGTCATAGTGTCCCGTCAGAGGGCCACAGGCGAGGTGCGTGAGGTCCGCTGAGGTCGTCCTTGGACGGCCAAAGCGGTAGGTAAAGGTCATGCTGACGGTGTAAGTGAGGGTTGATCAGTTCGTTGGCCAACGCCAACCCGATCGAGCACCCGATGTCGCACTGTAAACCAGCCTCGCGCCCCTATATCTCTCTGGTAGTCCTAACGATCGAACTTTTTTATAGTGAGACGTTCCCAGTTGCGGGCTCCATGGTGGGTGGGAGCCAGAGAGACGAATTTTATTAACATTTTAATATGGATTTATCAAGGCCATTTAAAAAAAACAGCACCGGAGTGGAGGCGAAAGCCGATGAGACTCCCAAGGGAGGTGCTTGCACTTCCCTTGCCCCTGGTGGCCATGCAGCTAACACTGCGGGTACCAGCGCGGGCACCGGTCCAGCTGTGGCGAGAACCACAGCCAAGACCAAAAATAAAAAGTCCCAGTATAAACAAAGGACGTCGGCGCTGATTGGGACCAGTACCGACCCTTCTGACGCACAGGCGAAGACCAAGGCGACGACTAATACCACTGCCGGTCTGACCCTCTCTACACAGGCCCCGGCGCCAGGTAACACTGGTACCGGGCTACCAGCCAAACACCCTCCTCCTCCTGTGGCTCCTCTAGCCTCCCCTCATCAGACGGTCGTCACCGGTCAAGCGGAGACGGCTAGTTGCACTGAGGACGTGTTCTCACGCGCCTGGCATTTCGTGCAGAAACGCAAGGGCAAGGGTAAACATACTCAACAAGCCCATTGCTCTTGCAATGACCCTTCAGGTCCAATTGCTGCCCCGGAACAGGGCAGAAAGAGGGACAGATTGACGAGGAAGGAGCGCCGTCAAGCATTAAAGAAGTCGGGCAAAGGCTCCCGCAACAAACAGGCCACTGTCGCTAGCACAGTTAAACCGACAGTTGGCCAGCTAAACTTCTCCGCCGGTAAGCGGTCACAGGCAGAGGCCGGCACAAGCCGACCAGCGCCCAGTCAACCGCCAACCAGCGCTCCGGTGAAACCCAAAGGTGACACTACACAGCGACCCTATTGGAAGGATCAGGCCGCGGCCAAGCGAGCTCTCAACGAAACCTTGACACCTCGGGGAGAGCATAAGCGGCCGCGTCTTGATCAATCCAATAGGGTCGACCAACGAAGCTACGCCCAAGCTGCCAGCGCAACCCTAGACGTCGCCATCACCTGCGACCGCACGGGGATCCTCAGCAAGGACGCGTCGGACCAGGTTCTCGCTGCTATCCAGAAGCAGATCATCCTCGAGGCCTGCTCCCCCAAACAGGACACCCCAGGGCCGACTTTCAACGCCAAGCCGCTGTTCGCCGGGGGTATCCTTAAACTGTGGTGCGGTAATGACCACACCTTAGCCTGGCTAAGGAAGACAGTCTCCGGCTTGACTCTTTCAACTAGCACCTCGTTAGTCGTCATGAGCCAGTCGGAGATCCAGAAGCGTGCACGGTGTGGCATCGTGATCCCGGACGAGCAGGGGGTCTACGGAGAGTCGACTATGATTGGTCGTACTCTCAGCTACCAAAACTCTTGGGTAGACATCAAGAGGTGGGTACTGCTGCACGCTGACAAACAAGCCGCGGCGTGGTTCGTGGTGGTCGGTGTCCCTGTGGACCAAATCCCGACTCTGATGGAGGCCGGACGCCGCCTCTCAATTGGATTAGGGGCGGTGTACGTGAAGTTCCAGGGTCGGAACGGTAGGTTCACCGACGTTCCACAGGGATGGGACCCCGCCACGGGAACCGTCTGCGAGGCGCTGGAACAGCTGTCGCAAGCAACAGCAGGGGAGTCCACTCCCCCTTCACACAACCCGGAAGCATCCGCGGCTGAGCCTGCTACTGCAGAGTCAGCCGCCCCTGCCGCCGCCGCCGTGGATGTCGTTCCCTCATCGGGCGGGGAGCTGGACGACATGATCCTGTCTCCGGCTTCGGGCTCGGGGGAGGACGGCTTTGACGAGGGCGACCTGTTTGCCGGGCTTAGACTTGGGGGGGACGACGAGGGTTCGACCAGCGATGGCGTCCCTTTCGTCGGTCTGTAGAGTCCTCCAAGCAAACCTCCACCACAGTCAGACCGCGACGGCTCAGCTTCGCAAGTGGCTGGAGGTACAACACACGGCCATTGCCTTAATCCAGGAGCCGTGGATTAGGGCGGGTCGCATACAAGGACTCTCCAATCTTGGCGGTAAGCTCCTAGTCACCTCGGATCATGATCATCCCAGATCGTGCATCTATGTCACAGGTAACCTTAAAACACAGCTCTTAACTGACTTCTGTTGCAGAGATATCTCTGCAGCTAGGCTGCTTATACAGCGCGACGATGCCACAGAGATGGTGATCGTTTTCGCCTCGGTCTATATGCCCGAAGCGGAGGCGCCGCCTCCTAACGGACTCGCCCGCCTCGTGAACCATTGCGAGAGCTGCGGGTTTGAGGTTGTCGTCGGGGCCGATGCCAATGCTCACCACCAACTGTGGGGTATGGACACGCAAAACGAGAGGGGTAAGGCTTTGGTTGACTACTTATTCTCGACTAACCTATCCCTACTAAACACTGGCTCCGAACCAACATTCGTAACCAGGCGAAGCCGCACAATCATAGATCTCACTCTGGCATCAGAGGGCGTGGCGGAAATCACCACTGGGTGGCAGGTCTCCAAGGAGACCTCCTGCTCCGATCACAGGTGGATCCGCTTCGACATTCAGGTCTGTGTTCCATCGATACCACCACGGCGTTATCCGCGTAAAACGGATCGTGCCACCTACACACGCAGCCTGGATTCCAAGCTAGCGATGCTAAGCGATCCGGTGACATATGCGGACACGACACAGATTGAGGCACAAGTAAGCCATCTTACAGAATCAATCATAGACAGCTACAAAACCGCCTGCCCAGAGACCACGCCGCGCAACATACCGGGTAAACAACCCTGGTGGGGCGCTGATCTGGAGCGCAAGCGCAGCAAGGTAAGAACAGCTCTGAATAGAGCCATGAACACATGTGCGGATGAGGACTGGGATAACTACTACGCGGCCAAATCTAGCTACAAAAAATGCATCAGATTCAGGAGCACCTCGGGATGGCGCAAATTCTGTGGTAGCATTGAATCTTGTCAGCAAGCAAACAGGGTAAGAAAAGTACTGGCGCAACAGAATACACCTGGGCCCGCCACCCTCCGCAAACCTGATAACACACTCACGTCGTCGCCTGAGGAAACAAGACGCATCCTAATTGAAACTCACTTCCCTGGTTGCGTCTTCGCGCAGGTAATCGACTGGCAAGATGAAACCCAAACACCAGCTGACACTGACTGGAGTTACGCACGCAGGGTGATCACGTTGGAGAAACTCCAATGGGCCATCCGGAGCTTCCATCCTTTTAAGGCAGCTGGTCCTGATGGAGTGTTCCCCGCTTTACTACAGTGGGGGGGGTGCTTCTGTCGCAATAAGACTGGTGCCTTTAATGAGGGCGTGCCTGGCCTTTAGATACGTTCCTAAAGGATGGAGGGAAGTGAAAGTAATATTCATCCCTAAGCCAGGTAAGGGTGACTACACAAACGCCAAATCCCACCGACCAATCAGCCTGACCTCCTTTCCAGCGGCGTAGCGTGGGTGTCGGCCGCCCGGGGCGGAAGACAATTTAGGCGCCCTCTTATTTTAGGTATTTCAATTTAATGTATACTATACATAACATACATTAATTCTAGAGAACTGTTTTCGGCAAGAACAGTCATCATTATTTTGCATTATATAGGTTAGATTTTAAATAAAAACTTTCTTTGAATTGTCAAAGCATCACTTACTTCCTTGAAAGGATTTACAGTACCTATAGTTCTTGCAAATCACGAGCGCGGTCGGCCCTTGTTTGTGTTTAGACGTGTACATGCATGGTGTGAATGTGTGTGCGCGGGGCGTATGCGGGCACGCACACTGTCACACCATGCATGTACACGTCTAAACACAAACAAGGGCCGACCGAAACGGCAACTGGCACGTATCGGACGAGCCTTCTTGCTCAGACCATAGAAGGATGCGCTTTAAACTAACTACCAACACTAAGAAACCCGAATCGAGGCGAAACCCAAGGCGCACCGATGTTCCCGGGTACAAACGCCTCTTGGCCTCCCTATTAACTAGACACCTAACCCAAGTAACCATCATAAAAAATCAGGCACAATTAGAATACACCGTAACAACACTAT
This sequence comes from Agrochola lychnidis, assembly GCA_963680765.1. NCBI lineage: Eukaryota > Metazoa > Arthropoda > Insecta > Lepidoptera > Noctuidae > Agrochola > Agrochola lychnidis. The sequence continues at coordinate 23,768,196 of OY796866.1, forward strand.
CAGAATACCTAACTGAAGCATACCACGCATGCTGCAAACTAAGAGCGCCACGAAGCAAGAACGAGAGAAACCCTTGGTGGAACGCTGAACTTAGCAAACTCAGAGAGGCGCTACGCAAACAATTTAATAGAGCCAAAAACACTAGACTCCCGGGCGACTGGGAGATATACAAAGAGACCCAATATAAATACAAAAAACAAAACAGAACCGCCAGGAGAACAGTATGGCGGAAATTCTGTGCATCAATCGAGACTAATAATGAAGCCGCAAGGGTAAGGAAAATCCTATCAACCGATCAGGACCGGACTCTCGGCGCGCTTAAAAGACCTGATAACTCATACACTTTAACTGACCATGAAACCAGTAAGGTCCTTCTCGAGACTCACTTCCCAGACTGTAGAGTCCTAGAGGACAGAACTTGGGAGGCTGAACCAGAATGGACCCCAACGGATCAAGACTGGTCAAGAGCCCACAACGTAGTAACAGAAGACTGAGTAAAGTGGGCTATCAATACCTTTCAGCCATACAAGTCGGCAGGACTGGACGGCATCTTCCCAGCACTACTGCAATGGGGATAAGATTATCTGACACCATGGCTGGTGCAGGTCTACCGAGCCTGCATAGCACTTAGACACATACCTCTCGCATGGCGGGAGGTGAAAGTCATTTTCATACCCAAACCAGGAAAAACCGATTATACACAAGCCAAGGCTTATAGGCCCGTAAGTCTTACATCCTTCCTACTGAAAACCCTGGAGAGACTCTGTGACAGGTACATCCGAGACGGGCCGCTCCGGGTAAAACCACTTCACAAATAACAGCATACGTACTCCAAAGGCATTTGCTTGTGTTGCAATCACTAGCAGTATGAGAACCACACCCACTGCCGCCCTACAGGCAATGCTTGGACTGCCGCCTCCGCACCTCATTGTGCGGGAAGAGGCGGCCCTGGCCGCCTTTAGACTCCATTTATCAGGAACCCTAAGCAAAGACTCCAGAGTTAAGCAAACGCGTATAAAGGAAGATGCGATCAAGCGACAAGGCACTAGGAAGTGGAGAAGGGTGGGCGTTTTGGGGGACTGTGTTGACGACCACAGCACCATCTACTGGCAACACATAGAACCAATCGATGAGACGAAGGCGGCGCACGGGGAAGGGGCAGACCACGGCGCGACACTAGCGACGCGCTACGGATTTTCACTGTCTTGGTGACACGCTAACGTACTCACGCAAATTGTAATTGCTAAATCTATTTAAACTGTAAAAATACTTATATCTATTGTAAAACGATATATTACACGTTATTAATAAGGAGCCTTGTGTCTGATTTATTCCACGACGCTGACACGACGACGACCTGACGCAGAAACCCCAACATATTTGGACCTTCGAGCCGAACGTTCATCAGAAGCAGCAAGCACCATCTTCAGCAACGGTCAGGTCAATCCACCCAATTTCCTTCCAAAGTCCTGTGCTCAGTTTGTGCTAATATCGTTATTTTTCGCAATATTCCAGTATTCGACTACGGTGCAAAATTGTGCGTCTACCTACATCGCTCAGGCACACGCCGGTCAACTGTAAGTACTTGATCTTTCTCTCTTGCAAACCACCAAAATGAGTAACAATAAGAGGCATTCAATAGTAGAAATAGAAAGTAGTGAAGATATCATTCGCGATTTAGTTAAAAAAAGAGGTACCGTTAAACGAAAATTAACTTTGTTTTCAAAATATGCGCAGTCCTTAGATGTTTCGCAAATAACGGACGTTCAAAAAGCAGAGTTAGAGGAGCGTTTTCAGGCCTTTAAATTGCTAATCGATCAATTTTCTATTATACAAGATGAATTAGATTCCATTGTGTCAGATAGTCAGTTGGACGGGGAACTACTAGAGAGAGAAACGTTTCAAAATCAGTTTTATGCTATTGTGGGCAGGGCTAAATGTATTTTAAAAGATACTTCCACTCAAAATGTTAGTGGTCAAAGTCGCACTTTTAATTGCATGAAGTTACCCACAATTTCATTACCGAAATTCGACGGTTCGTACGATCAATGGCTCGAGTTTCGCGATACTTACTTATCAATGATACACAATAGTGACAATCTAGATAATGTTCAGAAGTTCCACTACTTACGTTCAGTTCTTACAGGTGATGCACTACAAGTAGTTAAGGCACTGGAGTTTTCTTCCGACAACTATTTAGTTGCTTGGAGTCTTTTAGAGAATAGATATAACAATGATAATTTGCTAGTTAGTAATCACGTTAAAGCTTTATTCTATGCTCAAACGATGAATAAAGAATCAGCTTCTCAAATTCGTAAATTGATAGATACAGTTTTAAGAAACATTCGGGCGCTAAAAACGTTAGACGAACCTACAGATATGTGGGATACTTTGATTATCCACATAATAACTTCCAAGTTAGATTCTTCGACCGATCGCGAGTGGGAAAGTTATAAAAGTACCCTCCCGAAAATAGGAAAATTAAAGCTGTCTATATTAATGAAATTCCTCAAGGATCGTGCTGATTTTTTAGAATCGATTAGGCCTCAAAGCAAACAATCAGTAGACACTCACACAAAGAAACAGTCGGTCACCAAATCACACAGTCATGTTATTACACGCAAAGATAACAATAACAAAAAATCACCACGTTACAAATGCGCTCAGTGCGGTTCCAATCACCCGGTTTACTCGTGTGAAGATTTCCTTAATTTATCTCTTCAAGATAAACTAAATTTCATTGAGGAGAAAAGGTTATGTCGTAATTGTTTACGATCCGATCAAGCAGTAAACGAGTGTTGGTATGGGCCGTGCAGGCATTGTAACAAAAAACACAACACCTTAATTCACACAGATGGTGTTGTAGATGCTCGTACATCATCAGCTGTTGCTCAAATCACGCAAAGAGTGCCACAGTCTGAGTCAAATGATACGAGTGCTTCACACATACAGATGCCGCTCACCACTTCTCACAAATCGCACACAATATACAAGGAAGATAATAATACCAAAGCACAATGTTTTTTAAATCCGGTATTATTATCGACCGCATTAGTGGAAATAGCGGACAAACATCATAACTATCACACAACGCGAGCTCTCCTCGATAATGGGAGCCAACATTGCTTCATATCTGAATCGCTTTGTAAAAAACTTAATCTTCCATTGATACAGTCCACTGTTCAAGTAATAGGGGTAGGTAACACTATTTCCCAATCCACGCAATCTTGTCGTATTCAGTTGCGATCCAAAACGAACACATATAACACGCACTTTAGTTGTTTAGTTTTGCCTCGTATTACGGCACAATTACCATCACTAGGAGGTAATTATCACATAGAAATACCAGGCAATGTTCAACTTGCCGATCCAGAATTCTATCTGTCTGGCGATATTAATTTATTGTTAGGGGCAGATAAGTTCTGGGACCTGCTTAGTGAAGGTCTGATACGGTTGCCGAATGGTCCATACTTACAAAACACACAACTTGGTTGGATCATATCGGGAACTGTACATAAAAAGGTTTCACGCGTTAACCTAAGTCATTGTAATTTCACGCAAACATTAGATTCAGAACTCAAACGATTTTGGGAACTGGAAGAAATAACTTCAACACACAAAAATCTCACTAAAGATGAAAGTGCATGCGAAAATTTATTCACAGATACGACTTTACGTGACGTTAAGGGCCGTTTTTCTGTGCGCATTCCACTCAGTCAATCAGCTGATGTTTTACATGACACATTTTCTATGGCAAAAAACAGGTTTCTTGCACTCGAACGCAAACTAATTAGGAGCGCGCCGAGCTATAGAAAAATGTATAACGATTTTATGAGTGAATATTTAGGTCTGGGTCACATGAGTCGCATAACAGAATACTCTTCACCTTGTTATTTCTTACCACATCATGGTGTTTACAGGGAAAATAGTTCAACAACCAAACTTAGAGTTGTCTTTGACGCAAGTGCAAAGTCCACTTCGGGCAAATCATTAAACGACATACAACACATTGGGCCTACGTTACAAAATGATTTGTTTTCAATTTTACTCCGTTTTAGACAATTTAAATATGTAGCATGCGCCGACGTTGAGAAAATGTATCGGCAAATATTAGTTCAGCCTGATCAGAGAAATCTGCAACTAATACTTTGGAGGGAAGATCCATCTGAGCCGCTCGGTGTATTTCAACTTAACACCGTCACTTACGGGACGGCGTCTGCGCCGTATCTCAGTATTAGATGTTTAAAACAACTCGCGTTAGAATGTAAAGATGACGTCATCGCACAAGTAATTAATGACGACTTTTACGTTGACGATTTAATAACGGGACATCAGGATAAACAAAAGTTATTAGAAATATGCAGAGATGTCTCTGAAGTATTAGAATCAGGTTGTTTCTCCCTTAGAAAATGGATATTTAACTCAGAAATTCCACAAACAGAGTTACCGTCTACTTCTAAGGAATTCACACTAGGAGAAAACTGTCATACCAAAACACTAGGTATGGGATGGTTTTATTCATCCGATGAATTGTATTTTAGCACAAAATGTGATCATGACGTAACTCACACTACCAAACGCAATATTCTTTCAGTCATCGCGCAGATATATGATCCTTTAGGTTTACTTACACCAAATATAATAATAGCTAAAATTCTATTACAAAAGATGTGGCTATGTAAGATAGGGTGGGATGACGCAGTTCCTAACCATATACTAGTAGAATGGCAAAAATTCATTCATAAATTACCTAATTTAAAAGACATACGCATTCCACGTTATGTCATTGGAGAAAATACACACATTCTTGAGTTACATATATTTTGTGACGCCTCGCAAGACGCATACGGCGCCTGCGCATATGTACGCAGCTATACAGATGCACAGGTGATATCAGTCACGTTGTTATGTGCGAAAAGTAAGGTCGCTCCCGTTAAACCTGTTAGCGTGCCGCGCTTAGAACTATGTGGCGCGCTAGTAGCTGCAAAGTTGTTTACAAAAATTTGTAACTCATTAAGATTATCTTTTAATAACGTCTACTTTTGGTCAGACTCAACAATAGTTTTAGGATGGCTCAAAATGTCACCTAATTTATTAAAAACATTTGTGCAGAACCGCGTTGCACAGATTAATGAACTCACGGGCGATAAGCCGTGGCTTCATGTAGCCGGTAAACAAAATCCAGCTGATTTGTTATCGCGCGGTGTGCATCTAGATATACTTAAGACTTGTGAGTTGTGGTGGCGCGGACCGCCATTCCTAAAGGTTCCTAACACACAATGGGAACATGATATTAATTCTTATAATAATGTTAATAACGATGAATTACCTGAATTAAAATCACTTAAAACTTCATTACTCGTTCAAGTAAATTCTGATTCTTTTATATTCGATAGGTATTCATGTTATAATCGTTTGCGACGCGTAGTGGCGTACATTATGCGTTTCATGAACAATAGCCGCACAAAACTAAAAACAGAACGGCTCACAGGTTGCCTATCGATGGATGAATTAGATATTTCTATTAGAACTTTAACCCGAATAGCACAACAACAATCTTTCTTAGATGTTTATAAAACATTAAAACAAAATCGTCAATTAAAATGCCCACGCAGTATTTCTAGTTTAAATGTTTTCTTAGATGAACACGATTTGATTAGAGTAGGAGGCAGACTATCATATTCAGACTCGTTCTCGTACGATAAAAAACATCCTTTGTTGTTGTGTGGTAAACACACATTGACTCGCCTTATATTTGAGCATCAACATAAATCATTATTACACGCAGGGCCTCAGTTATTACTGGCCACAATTCGTGATACTTGGTGGCCTATTAGAGGGCGTAACTTGGCTAAACAAGTGGTGCACACCTGTATGAGGTGCAAGCGTATGCGACCTAGACCATTAAACATACAAATGGGTAACTTACCTACCGAACGATTGGAGCCAGGGTATCCATTCATACGTAGTGGCGTGGATTATGCTGGGCCATTGTTCATGCTGAACCATGCCGGGAGGGGGGCAAAGTTAACGAAATGTTATATATGTCTCTTTGTATGTTTTACTACGCGCGCAATACATTTAGAATTGGTCACAAGTCTTACTACTAAAGCATATTTGCTGGCGTTGAAGCGTTTCATCTCTCGACGTGGTAAACCACTACAGATTTACTCTGACAATGGCACGACTTTTGTAGGAGCATTAAAGGAATTTTCAAAATTTTTAGATTCTTCAAAATCAGACATTATAGATTTTACTACTAACAATTCAATAGAATTCACATTTATTCCGCCGTACTCGCCTCATTTCGGTGGTTTGTGGGAGGCAGGGGTCAAGTCCTGTAAGTTTCATTTATGTCGCATTATAGGAAATGCTCATTTTGCATACGAAGAGTTGAGTACGATATTGGCACAAATTGAAGCAGTCCTCAACTCCCGACCTATGCACCCAATGTCCACAGATCCGAACGACCTTCTTCCTTTATGTCCTGCTCATTTCCTGATTGGCCGACCGCTCACCGCACCCGCCAGTCGGGACCTCACTGCGACGGCTACGCAGCGCCTGCCACGATATGATCGCGTGGAACAAATGAGACAGAACTTCTGGCAACGCTGGTCAACCGAATACATCTCTGAGCTCCAGAAGAGAACGAAGTGGCAACTCAACCAGGACACACTTGCCCGTGACACCCTCGTCCTAATCAAAGAGGACCACCTACCACCTTTGAAGTGGCGCCTTGGACGAGTGCTGCACACATTCACCGGCAAAGATGGCATCTCACGCGTAGCAACCATCAATACAGCGACGGGCGTCATTCGACGATCATACCCAAGAATTTGCCCGCTCCTGCATCCTGATGACAACCGAACGAGCAGCATCTCAGCTTCATTGGAACCTGATGTTTCCAAGGCCGCGGGCATGTTGACGACCACAGCACCATCTACTGGCAACACATAGAACCAATCGATGAGACGAAGGCGGCGCACGGGGAAGGGGCAGACCACGGCGCGACACTAGCGACGCGCTACGGATTTTCACTGTCTTGGTGACACGCTAACGTACTCACGCAAATTGTAATTGCTAAATCTATTTAAACTGTAAAAATACTTATATCTATTGTAAAACGATATATTACACGTTATTAATAAGGAGCCTTGTGTCTGATTTATTCCACGACGCTGACACGACGACGACCTGACGCAGAAACCCCAACAGACTGTCTTATGTAATTTTGACGTTCGAAAAGTGCTGATTCTTAGCCTAGTTTAAATAAATGACTTTTGAATTTTGAATTTGGGGGAGGCCTATGTCCAGCAGTGGACGTCTTTCGGCTGAAATGATGATGATGATGATGAATTTTGAATTTGAATTTGAATTCGACAGCCGATGATGGCATCACCCTGCGACAAAGCCCCGAAATCACACCATTTTCAAAAGCACTACAACATAATACTTACAGAAGATGAGAAGAACAGTGTGACTACTCAGGCCCGGAAGAGCTGAGAGTATACACCGACGGATCGAAGACCGACGGTCGAAGTCGGAGTCTTCTCACACGACCTCAACATAAATGCCCGCTGGGAATGTTCAACACCGTCTATCAGGCGGAGTGTGTGGGCATCATACAAGCGGTCCATGCCATAGAAGCCATGGAGTAGAACAGGTACTTACGGACTGGATTACAAACATGTTAAGCAAACGGGTGGTTCGCCTTGAGGGTGAGCGGCAGTTGGCCATGATAGCCAGAGGCTGCCCCCAGGGAGGGGTTCTGTCCCCCCTTCTATGGAATCTGGTAATTAATGACCTCATTACCAAACTCAATGCCAACCGCTATTACACAATAGGGTATGCAGATGACCTCGCAATCCTTGTATCGGGGAAGGTGACGGATACGATCTGTAACCTCACTCAGCAAGCACTACGTATCGTAGAAAGTTGGTGCAGGGAATTTTAACTGTCAGTGAACCCCACTAAAACTGAACTAGTCATGTTTACCCAAAAACGAGCATTAGGTCCTTTCCGCCTACCCAAACTGTTCGATACTGAACTTCAGTTGGCCAACGAAGTCAAGTACCTCGGGGTCATTCTAGACAGTAAGTTAAACTGGAGTAGTCATGTAGACAACAAGCTAAACAGGGCCTGCATTACCTTCTGGCAGTGCAGGAGAATGATAGGTAAGAAGTGGGGCCTATCCCCCAAAATCATACTGTGGCTGTACACAGCAGTGATCCGCCCTATGATCGCGTACGGGGCCGTGGTTTGGTGGCCCCGCACTCAGCTGGTTACAGCTTGCAACAAACTACAACGCATGCAAAGACTAGCCTGCGTGGCAACCACGGGCTGCATGAGGACTACTCCGACTGCAGCAATCGAAGCCATGCTGGGACTGCCCCCACTCCACCTGTTCATACAGCAGGAAGCGACAATGGCGGCGGTGCGTCTTAATGCAATTGATCTCTGGGGTAAGAGAGTCACACAACACACCGCGCTGCTTGAGGGACTCAACAATGAGTTCCCTATTACGAAAGCCGTAAATGACCGGGTGCCCAAACAATTTATCTTCGATAAAAAATACAGAATCCAACTCCACGAGGACCGCAGATGCGAGGGTTTGCGCCCCGCAGAGCTGCGAATCTTCACCGACGGATCCAAAACAGGTAGTGGCACAGGTGCTGGAATCTTCTCGGAGGACTTCAACATACACATAGCCACACCATTGGGTGTCCATAACACAGTGTTCCAGGCCGAATGCATGGGTATATCTCTTGCCGCTTCAGCCATCATGGCCAGGGAAGTTAAGGACCACTCGATAAGAATACTCTCAGACAGTATGGCTGTTCTGCAAGCGCTAAACAGTCACACTGTTGATTCTGGGCTGATATACGAGTGCCACCAACGCCTCAACCAGGTGGGTGACCTCAATAATATAACCATTCAATGGATCAAGGGACACAGCGGTTCGCGGGGCAATGACGCAGCAGACGAACTTGCCAGAAGGGGGTCGAGCATGGCACCAGTGGGGCCTGAACCCATCACGCCACTCCCCTTCGGGTACCTACGCTCTCTGGTAAGGAAACGAACCAGGGAACAACATCACAAAATATGGGTGGACCACGGTGAGTGCAGGCAGGCTAAGGAGGCTCTCCCTACAATCGACGGCCGCCTCACGAAACAGGTTCTCCGATTAACAAAACAGCAGCTGCGCACAGTTACAGCTGCCCTAACTGGCCATGGGTCATTTAATAAACACCTCTTTGTCATAGGAGTCACAGACAGTCCGCTGTGCAGAGCTTGCATGGAGGACGACGAGACAGCAGCCCATGTGCTGTTAAACTGCCCGGTGGTCGCCACATACAGGGCCAAGTACTTCGGTAACCCAGGTACCCTACGTGAGATTGTCAGTGACACCAAGGCGTTGCTGGCCTTCTTTGAGGAGCTGGGGTGGATCGAATAACAGATTTTCCCACCCGTACGCAAAATACGCGCTTTGACGTGGAGTTGCGGATACCAGCCCGTATTACCTATTACCTATTAATAAACAAGTAGTATTAGTTTATCTTTACATACCAGGGGACCATTGAGTCATTGTGTGGCACATTTTTAATCTATGAGGTCCCCCGACTGCAATGACAATTTTATTTATCTGTTTAATCAGTGAGTAAATGAGTGATCTTTCACTTTGTATGTAAAGATAAACTAATGCTACTTGTTTATTACTTTTTAGTTCGTTTTTTGACAGGGCAGTTGTATTTTTAATTGTTTAATTATTTATTTTATACATTTTAGTGACGTTTTATTTTTATTTAAAACATGTCATGCTAGGTGACTTATATATTTAAATACTAAAGGTGGTTTCACTCTCACAGCGAAGCGAGGCGAGCCGTGGATGATGTGGGGATGAAATATTTGTTTTGCATGTACACCCTACCTATGTAAAATGTATGCCAATAAATTATACAGTTTTGGAATGTGCTCATCAAGGCCTTCACTTGGGTACCCATATTTTTATAAATTAATTAATTTATACATTTGAATAAGGAGCCACACTTTCGCAATTTTGTTTCTTTAAAAAAAAAATATAGCCTATGTCACTCGGGATGATGTTAGGATTCTAACGATACCCCATAAATCCAAATCTGTTTAGGCATTTAAAAGTTATGGTGTCACAAAGAAACTCATATACATACACAAACCCTGAATACCACTCCTTTGGGCAGTTGTGTAATAAAAAAAGAGAGCAACTGATGATTTGTAGCATAGATCCTTCGATCAACATAGATAAACATACTTACTCAACAATGATGGTGATGCAGATCTGATTGGTTCCGCTTCTTTGATTGTTTTTTCCTCTTTTCCAACAACTGCACTGCTACCTGGAGTGACATTATCCTGTTCCCTTACTCCTCCTGTCTGATTCATTCTTTCGTCTTCATCATTATGTATTCCATTCTCAGTCGTTTCAGAGATGGTGGCTCTTTCTTCTGCATTATCCTGATCGGGACAATGTAAGACTTCATACCAGAAATGGTCAGGTAGGAGACCAAATTTATCACCGTGACAGAGGCAAACTGTGGTATCCTGGAGTAATAAATGCGTTTCTATGCTTTTCTTCATGAAGAAACATGGGTTTTGATGTAACTGTAAAATTAAATGGTGAAAATAATTCAGACTGAAAAAATTTTTAGAAGTTTGAAAATAAAACTTGATTATTTTTACATACCGATTTTAAACTGACGGTATCAGATGTTACCTCAAGCTCTGCATGGTTTCGCGACACCCTTTTATCTGTTTCATCATTCTATAGCGGAAAAACAAGACAAAATGTATTTTAACAGGAAAAAAATACTAATTTCGTTTTAGGCAATGTTTGATGACTCATACAAGGAATAGATCTATTATTACGCCTATTTCAATAATTAAGGTAAGTAATTGTAAGAGAGTTATTAAAACCACTTGTCAAGGCTATTTCCCGATTAGTATTCAATATAATATTAAAAACAATGTTTTTTGTTGATTAAGGTAACTCACGTGAAGAAACTTCCCTCTTCCAATAACATGTTTACCGATCGTTAGCTGTATTTTACAAGGCTCCTGCGTATCAATTCGCACTAATTTGAATACCATCTTATTGTTTTGAGATACACATTAAAACGATTTTTTTTATTAAAACTGCGAAAAGGCGATAAACAAAGGCCGCATTCCGAGTTACGCCTCAATCGCTCCCAGCGCTCACAATCTCACAACGATGTTTTGCGTACCGATTTAGATATCATCATTATGACAGCTCAGAACTGTCAACAGTTCGAACGCTCAGACTGCTCACAGTGCTCACTCAACGTCAAAATTTTAACATAACACCAAACTTTGCACAAGATGGTTGGATTACAGTATTTCTTTGAGAATGCACCACAAATTTCTTCTTCTTCTTTGGTTAAGTGGCGACTGTAGCCAGAAGTAAAGTTGGGTCCGATATCATGTCACATGTAAAAATCATCGATATTTTAAAATCATTTCATCATGCAATGACAGCGACAAAATCATCAATGCTTTTAAATCATTTCATGAATGAACGAGAACGTCGGTGATTCGGATGCTACGTTGCGAGGCTGCATGATAGGTGATACTTAGGTCACAGAATTCAGTTTCGATTAAATGCCAGGTGCTAGGCGCACGTCACTGCAACAATGCTGTCACTTGCGTTGTTTAAGCGCGGCAAGTGTTATCTAGCATTTTGTGTTTCGTAAATCATTGTTTTGATTCAAATGAGGACGACCACACTTTTACAAAAAGTTTGAAGTTAAGATTGAAATATTATGTAGGTACTTGTAGGGAAGGTGCATATTTACGCGATCAAGTTTTCACACCAGGTATTTACTTGCAAGAACGCCAGATTGCCATGAAATACAAAAAAACGTATGGCACTCGGGGACTGCCGCGGTAAAGCTATTGCATAGCATTTGTAACCTCCATGACAACATCACGTTGTCATGGGAACCATCATTACATGGTAGGCGGAGTGGGGGGTGTTAGGTTTTATTTTCGTTACCTTACGGAATTTCTTGTTTCGGTCGCCACGCTCAAAGCCCGCGATGAAAGCTATGCAATAGCTTAAAAAAAAAATCAGCAAATATCGCTAATGGAATCATATTGAAAATTTCCATGATTATTAATCAATACTATTCTAAATACACTGCCATGAATATCGCAAACAAAGAAAAATTTAATATCGCAATCTAACTTAGAGGATAACCCTTAAAGTGGACAAGTACGACCAATGCTAACTAAATAATGATAATTTTACAAAGCCGTTCCACAATCATTTGAAGTGACGTGATCATATTCTCAAATAAAAATTACTGATGATTTTGTCATTGTTCCCGTCATCGATATTTTTTTGTCATTGTCATGCAATCATTGATACAGAAAAATCATCACTCAGCCCATCTCTAGGCAGAAGTAAAATTTTGAAAAACTTTTTACAAAAAACATAACCGACTTCCAAACTACAAAGTGAAAAATAACTTTCGGAAGTCGGTGTCTTTGGATCAGATCAGTATTTTAGTTTTTTGACACCGACTTCTGAAATTAAAGTTATTTTCACTTTGTAGTTTGGAAGTCGGTTATGTTTTTTGGAAAAAAAGTTTTTTTTTTCACTTTTTAGTGGGTTGGTTTGTAATTTATCTAAGTTACAATAGCCTTATGTTAACTGTTCATCAAAAATACCCAAATCGCAATAGATGTTCCTTTAATATTTGAAGAGTTCCCTCGATTTCTCCAAGATTCCATCATCAGATCGTGACCAAATGACAATGGGACCAACTTGAAAGTATACCCTTTCAAACAAAAAAGAATTTTTTAAATCGGTTCAGCCGTCTTCGAGTAATCGGGGAACATAAAAAAACGAATTGAGAACCTCCTCCTTTTTTTTGAAGTTGGTTAAAAATGACACGTTAATTAAAAGATGTGATGCAACTCAGAAAACAGCACAACACTGTTATTTTGACAGCGCTCACGGTGATATTAATTTAGGGTGATAATGGTCAGCGTTATCGCAAAATGGTGCATGTTATTAATATTGTGACATTCTGCATGCTTGATTTGCATGTATACGCATGTTTAGACAAATAAAATTATCTTTACCATCGTCATCTATGACGATTCACGGCACATCGTTAACGCGCTCACGCTAATTCGGTACGGGTGTTAGCACCACAGTTAGTACGCTCAAATCGATTACAGCGTATCTCGGAACGCAGCTAAAATTGACGTTGATTTTGCAACAAACAAGTCAAAACAAGTCGTTATCCACAGCCACAGATTATGCAGCACAGACGAAGTAGTACTTCTAGTACTCTATAAGATAAGTACTCTCTATATTAGTCTATTTCTCTATGTTACTCTCCACCGTAGACAGAGAATCCTATTCTCTGTCTACGCACTCCACAGACTGGGTTGGACTGGCCACAGAATAATAAAGACTCTCGGGACGCAATATCGCACATTCAAATAATATTGACCGATAATAACACTCCTGTGGGGAGTAGCCTTATTACTCCTAACGGAGGGGTTTTTAATATTGCATAGCTTTTATCGCGGGCTTTGAGCGCGGCGACCGAATCAAGAAATTCCGTAACGAAAAAAACCTAACACACCCCACTCCGCCTACCATGTAATGACGGTTCCCATGACAACGTGATGTTGTCATGGGAACGTAATTTTTGTTTTATGTCATCACGTCACCATCCCAAGTGTAGCGTTGATAAATAAGAAGTATGGAGGTTACAAATGCTATGCAATAGCTTTACCGCGGCAGTCCCCGAGTGCCACACGTTTTTTTTTTTTTTTAGATTTTGATTGCAGGAAAGCGAGAGGCAAGATATTACGAAACAAAAAAAAATCTGCCAAGTGCGTGTCGGACCACGCACAGTGAAGGGTTCCGTAGATGGTATGAATTTACTCAAAAAACAAACTAACAGTGTAGTTGAAAAACATGCTCTTCTATACAGAATGTATGGGAGAACATGTTTTTTCAACTGCAAGGGGTTCGGGCGTTTTGGTCCTTATGACCAATGGACTTAAATCGGAGAGATTTATAACTTTCATTCATGATCTAAATCATTAAAATCGGTTGAGCCATTTGAAAAAAAAAAATATCAAAAATACTTAGAGATATAATCACAAAATGATTTAATATTCAAGGTACAGACGCCAGCACATAAAGCTACTACAATCTGTCAAATTTATTTAATAGATTTTCAACGTTATCGCTGTAGTGTAAGGTTCAAAGTTGATTGGGAAAATTTGACAGTTTCGGGTAGCTTGATGTGCTGGCGTCTGTACGCCTGCTCCGATCGGACCATATATTAGGACAAGCGCCATACCTATTCGTGCTCTTTGAGAATGTACCTTTCTAACAATATACTATTTATATCTATTGTGCAACCAGCAGGGCTAACATGACAAGCGCGAGAACGCTCTTTTTCTCATTTTATCGTAATTTGTCTACGATTCTGACGTCATTCTAATCCCTAACATGACCGCAAACGACGAGTAAACTAGAAAAAGGCACTTTGACATTCTTTTATCGCGCGACGATAAACCGATGTTGCAAATTATTAAAAACAAATTATTTTTATGATAGCAACATCGGCTTGAAGTTCTGTTTCATTCATTCAATTACTTTATTGAATAAACGTCTCTCTCTCTTAATTATTCTCTTAATTATTATGATTTATTTATTTAATTATTTATGATTAGTTTTTATTATTTATTTATTTATGATTAGTTTTCTATTTAACCGACTTTTTGATAAAAATGAAATGATTTCTTTGGCATGCTGAAATTAAAATACAAAATGACTGAAATTAAAATTAGTGGTACCTATACTCATTAGATAATTACCACAAATGACAAATGGGCCGACGATCGCAATTTGACAAATAGGAAAAAAAAAAAAATTGTCTACAATAAGTACGACTATGAATCTGCCACCTTTTTTTCGAGTTTTTTTATGTATAATAATTTTGTCGTTTTGTCTACTCTCTATCGTCGTCAAAATCGACGACGACTAAATACAACAAAATGACTGATTATATCGTGTTGAACTGTCAAAAATCGAGATAAATAACGTGTCATGTTAGGGTTTGTCGACAAAACATGAAGTTTGACAGAACGAGTCGAGTATTTTGTATGGCATAGCTGTCAGAAAACGATAAAACTACAGAAATAGACAAAAATTTGTCGTGCGAGAGTGGATATATGTCGCGTGTGTCATGTTAGGCCTGCAGAGTCCATACATTTGTGCCCAAGGTCCTTTAAGTTAAACGAAATACTCTGCAGGATGGCAGCACTTTACTTGTATCATCCCGCTTGAACTATGAACGAGTTGCACATCTATTTTAATGTAATAACTATGGTGGGATTATTGATTAATGGTTTACTTACAAGCAAGCCCACTAAGGTTAAAAAATTAGTGGGCTTGCTACACGGCTGCCAACCGCGTCCCGATAGAGGTGACCTGGGTGGTTTACAATCGTGTAGTTGGTGGTTTACGACCAAATTTCAAACGGGTCTACCTGTCGCCAACCAAGATCACCTAAGTTGAGGATGCGGTTGGCAGCCGTGTAGCAAGCACTTAGTATTTTCCTTCCTGTAATACGATACATCGAAAATGTCGATGTTTTTCAATATTTCGATACATTATATCGTTAAAAATAACGATAATTTTAATAACATAATTACCTATTTGATTGAATCATTTGGGCCTCGGGCAAAAAAAACGTTTTGTTTTCTTAATTATAGAGGTCAAAAACCAAAACTTATAAATAATTTGCATAATGTTTATAAAGAAAATTTAACTAGAAAAGGATTCTAAGTTTTTTGGAGAGTAAAAATCTTTGCAGAAAGTTCTTCAGGAATAATAATTCAGGACCTAACTAAACGTATCTATCAGGGCAGATGTCAAAATTCTGAGAAGAAAATAATCGAATTATTGAACTTTTACTCAAGTGTATAATTCTCTGAATATCTTGTAAAAAATAAAATGATTAAAACAACAGGATCAGGGGCTCACAGGCCACTGTCCGGTCAGTTATATAAATACACAAATGTTGTGAAAGGCTGGCAGCAGCGCTGGTTTGCAGTCGACCCCGAAACGGGAGTTTTATCATATTACCTTTTCGATGGACCTGGAGATACTATTCAGCCTGGACAACCAGCCAGGGGCGAGGTAAAACGTTGTTGAGTTATCAATTAACTGTACATTCAGTACCTACTCTAATCACAGCATCCTAATGATGACAATCTTGGATTTGTTTACTGATGTACAAAATACACACAACTTCTGTATGCTATCATGTGTGTCGTCATTAATCAGCTTAGATAATACAATTTAATGATAACAATAAATAAAATCGGAAGCTACAATGGCCTTCTTCAAAAAAATATGGGTAAGTAATAAAAATTATAATAAGTACCTACACAAATTGAATTTCAGGCACATTTAGCAGCTGCTGTAGTATGTCCCAGTGATGAAGACTCTCGTACGTTTACTATCAACTGTGCTTCCGGGGACATGCTCAAGCTTAGGGCTACTGATGCCAGGGCCAGGCAGGAGTGGGTCAATGGCTTGAGGGCTATTGCTGAGATACACACTAAGGTATATGATGTAAGATGATGGTGATGATGATGGTGTATGATGATGGTAGATTTTGAACATAGTAGTTTTTTTTATATGCCAGGGAATATTAATGCAAAGACAATAACCTAAGGGGATGGATCAGCCTCTCTTGGCAGTGCTCTGCTGGTCATACCTGACCTGAACACAAGTTAATGGGACCAAAACTTGAAAGAAAAGTAGTATCAACATAATTATTTTTCTTTCCAAAAAAATTATTTGATTGTTTTTCTTTTCTTATCTCTATGTGATGATTCACCTTACTGATAAGTTTATTTTGTTACAATTTCCAGGCCATGGGAGCCAATCCCCCACTGCAGCCAAGGGAACAGCTAGCAGTACACGATGCTATGGCATCAGCAAGAAACCAGCTGCAGTCTACGGAGCTGAGGTTATTATCTTATTACTCAACTTTAAATAAATTTCAAGTTTCCACTGCTAGATTTTAATTAATAATCGAGGGACAAATTTTATACTCTAATGAGTGCTTGTGATAATAATTTGCCAAATTCTTTAACACCAAAACAAGATTGTACAAAGGTGGAATTAGTAGCCATAGCTCAATAGGCCATTGACATTATCTAGCCAGCCTACCTCATAGTGCAATAAATGCCTCAATTCCTGTTTATCAGTTTTCTACATAAGTGATTGAATGGTTATTTTTCAACAATTTATATCTATAATTATACTAATATAGTTGAAGAGTTTGTTTGTTTGCTTGAATGCACTAATCTCAGGAACTACAGGTCCGATTAGAAAAATTATTTCAGTGTTAGATAGCACATTTATTGAGGAAGGCTATAGGCTATATATCATCACGCTAAGACCAATAGGAGCGGAGCACCACAGTAACTATTCCACGTGGACGAAGTCGCGGGCAGAAGCTAGTGCTTCTA
The DNA here is from genome assembly GCA_963680765.1 of Agrochola lychnidis. Classification (NCBI taxonomy): domain Eukaryota; kingdom Metazoa; phylum Arthropoda; class Insecta; order Lepidoptera; family Noctuidae; genus Agrochola; species Agrochola lychnidis. Next base: position 23,785,767 of record OY796866.1, read on the forward strand.
TAAAATATGTGGTGCTTGTAGAGTGGTTGGATAGGATATGTAATAAAATGTAATTTTAATTAATTTTCCAGTGATGCAGCTCTAGCAAGGTGTATAGAATCAGCCGACTCACCATTCCCACACACAGATCCTGACTTATTACTATTAAAAGTGAGTACTTCCTCTTTTACAAATCTTAAAGCATTACTTTGCCACCAATGTGGCCAGCTTAGAAACTTTTATCTAGTCACAAGTTTACTAAACAAACAAAAATATGTTGCTAGGGAGTTTGTTGCACCATTTCTTCACAGCAGGGTGGGAATGTTGGTGCTGGCTTTTATATTTTTGACCCCTAAAAAGTATAGACTTCAAGCCCAAAAATGTATCATTTTTTAATTCAGTTACTGAATCTTGAAGAAATGGTGCTACTACCAATACCTACTATTGGATATCATACCAATATGCCTGCATGTCTGAGCTGCTCTGTAGGCATCCTTGATGAACTATGAAATATAAAATAACTTTTATCCTCCAGGCGACATCAGCTGCCAGCATGCAATGCCTGCTCCAATGCCTGGGCATTCTGCACAGACAGCAGCAGTACTCCACAACAGTCAGCATGTCGAGTAAACATTCAGACTTGGACCACCATTAGCTACCAACTATTGCTCACTTATTAATTATTATGTAATATGTACTGATAGTATTGTCGATACAATGTGGAATAATACATATCCTAGATGGATTTGTGGAAAGGATGATGTAACATAAGTTTCGAATTTATAAGGAAAGAGGTTTGAGTATTTGAGAGGAACAAGTTCGCAAAATAGACTTGCTGAAAAAATAAGCTCTGTTCAGTTGCGCGACATGCAATTCAAATGCTGTTCCACTCTTATGCCCGTTTTTACTAAATGAATGCCTAATTAAAAGTTGTTGGATTTTCAAGTTTCAGCGCTGAGCCCGAGCGTTTAAAATCCAACATTGCGCTTTTATTTAGGTATCGTTTAGTGTTCGTGAAAACGGCCATTAGCCATGGAAACATGTACTTAAGCTTGAACTAGTCGCGGGCTCGAACACACTGGTGGGCTTGGTCAAAAAGCACGCTGTCTCACCTGGCATCGTGTCCGACAGAGATAGTATTAGTGATGGGCAGTTAGACGCTAGTCTACATGCACAACGTCTAGTTCGCACGCACACAAACACCATTCCGAACTATTTTAGTAAAACGAGCGCGTAAAAATTACGAAAAGTTGTTTAAACAATCGAGTTTTATGAAAAAACCACTGCTTAAATCAATTACAAATAAAGTTTATTAAGCTCTTCGATAATTAAGCTTTGTCGGTGCCGACTTCATTTCGCTCACGAATCTTTGTGGGCTCATAGCTGTTTAATGGCTTTTTATTTTACTGTTCTGTTTCCGTACAGACAAAATTAATAATGAGACAAAACGATATCATGTTTGACTTTGGATGTACAATGTCAAACAGTGGAGTAATACCCCCCGAAATTTGTATGGAAAACATATCAACTAGTTTCACTTTTAATGAGTTTCTATAGAATGAAGGGGTTTGTTAAAGTTGTAAATACCTACCTATGTATTTTTCCACAATGTATGCTTAATTTATAGCTTCAAAAGACAAGCATTGTTAACATATCCTCATGTTTTCCTTATAGCTATTCACTGTTGGTGTCGAATAAATTGTAAATATTTTATGTAATTAATTTTAATTATAGACTTATAGTTGATGTCTTTCTACACTATTGTAATGTTAAAATTTACACCTTCATGTAAAATCGGTTTTAATCCGAGCTATATTATGATTTTATAGGTACCTATGTTGGTTAATTTGTACCTACTTTTAGAAAAAATAATAGCAGCTAATAAAAGTCTTCTCATTATTTACAAGTTTAGTTTAAATAAGTCTTATCCTTATATACAAGATACGTCAGTAAACAATACATAATTAATTAATTAGATTCAGGTAGGTACTGGCCATATTTATTAAATGGTTACTATCCTTATCCTTAGATATTATAAAACAAAGTCCCCCCGTATCTGTCTGACTGAACGCGATAAACTCAAGAACGGATTTTCAAACGGTTTTCACCAATGGACGAAGTGATTCATGCGGAAGGTTTTAGTGTATAATTCATTAAGGTTTTGTGTAAATTGGCTGAAATTTGACGATTATTGTTGAAGATGTCTGAAAAAATCATGCAGACTGGGAGCTTTATTGGCGTGCGCCGCGGAAATCGTTAAAGTTGCATAAAATTTATGTTCTACAGTATTGTCATCTTAAAAAGTTTTTATCAAATTAGTTATAAGTTATATACACACTTGTATATAACCTTATAGTGTTGGATTGTATTATATTTAAGATTTATAATAATTAACCTATTCATTTAAATGATATGATGTCAAGGCATATTTTAATCTAAATTCAAAAATGCCCAATTTAAGTAACATATTTAATTGGATAAGGATTAATATAATACCGGTCAAAAAAGCTTCGGAAATAACAATAAAATTTTCATCAAATTCTGAAAGATAATAATGATTACTGTGGGTCATCCTTAGAAGATAGACATGCCATCGCATCGCGGACTTTTTTGTTGTTTTTAAGATTTTTATTTGCTTTTTAATTATAAGTTTATTAAAAGATATCTATCATAGTTTCAAAATTACGCGTAACTACATAATTAGTTGACGACAACGCCACATTTCCTCGGCTACATAACATAACATCACGCCTTGTTTCCCCGAAGGGTTGGGTAGAGGTGTCCCTGTAGCAGGTACACCCACATTTCGCCAGTTATGTTTAGGTCCCATGTAATAGGGGGCGAGCCTATTGCCATCAACCGGACTAAACCTCACCCGGGCCTCACCTCGGCCATTATGTATGTAATCCCGGTAGTACGTTCCCGTGGAATATTTTTCGACATCCACGCGGGCGAAGCCCCATGCAAAAGCTAGTTTGTTATATAATTCAATTGACGAACGGTAGGCAAGAATGTCACCTCTAAACCTGACCGATATTGATTGCATTTATTTCTGGCGCTGTGCCAAGTACCAATACGTCGCCATAATAATATTTAATGTGCGCGCTTAGGTACTACGCGTTCTGTCCTATGAACCGAAATACCGCATAAAGATACGTCCTTCGACAAAGGATTCATTCATAAAGATCGAGGGTAACCGGTAACCACATAGAGTACAAATATTTTTTTTCCGGATTGTCACCAGCTGTCATCCAATAAATTTTTTGAGTATTTTACACGTAGATTTTACAGCTTTTTTATATCTACCTACCAAAATATTTTACGTATTACTGAACCTCTAAAATGTGTGACCAAGAGTTTAGGACTCAGCGCATAGATCCGCGCTATCCAAATCAGAATCAGACCAAGTAAGTCCAAGGAAATTACTGCTTTTACTGTACGGGAAGAAGGTACAGGAATCTGATTTATATCTCTACACATCGTCTCTGCAGGAATCAGGATGAACTGGATATCAGATTATATGTTCATCATACATTTATTCAGCTCATCTAAAGGGTGTGCTTATGTGAAATTTATATAACACACGTGTGCGTGTATCACCAGATGTATGAACGTAAACGAGGAAAAAGGAGTATGTAAGGATCGTAGCAGGTGGCGTTCTGTAGTTTAGATGGGAAGAAGGCGTGAGTTTATGTATGTATTATATATCTAAAACATCTGAACACAATGATAATAAAATGAGCTGTCGCGGGACGCCTGGCGGATGTGAAACATCGAAATTATATGATGCACAGGTAATAAGCATAAAAGGATAGTTTACCGACGCCAACATTGGCACTAAGCGTGGCGACGCTGCGTCGCCACTCTCAACAGTCGGTCTGACCCGCCGCTATATAGATATTTCAAAAGTATAAAGAGGCCCGTACAATGTACATGCATCCTCTATTCTATGTACAATAAGTACCTACTTATATTATTTATTGAAAAATTTTCAGAGCATGCTACGACAATTACTGTGACTACTACAAGTGCCGAAGGTTGTTAGGCGACGTGGAAGACTGCAAAATATTCAAACGATACTTCGAGACCATCTGCCCGAACGTTTGGATATCCCACTGGGACGATCTTAGAGAGAAAGGTGCATTCCCAGGACCAATATGAGAAAAAATTGTTGTTGCCCTCTTCAAATAAAATGTTTTTCAAAAGCATTTTGTTTTGTCTTGATAGCTTGGCCCTGGCTATTCGCCGTAAATATTTGTTAACAAGCAGTAAGTATAAGTGTTCTTTTTTGCTGTGAATCAGTGCTGTTTCAAGGAATATGGCGATACGGGTTCCTTGTGTGACTTACTAAATGAAACAAAACATGGAATTAACACATTTACTCCCTAAATCACAAATTCGGTCTAAATAAAAATAAAACTCGCATAAATTAACAAGTCAGTGGCGACATTGGAATACTTTAGATCCTCCCCGCGAAGGTGCCCTCAGCACGTTGGGTGTCCCACTTGTCCACCCACTCGTTGGGACAGAGAGATTTAAAGCACCGCTGGAAGTAGTAGCATGGCTCATACTTCTCGCCACGTACCTTCTGGCAGCGGTGGAAGTCCAGGTAGCTGGAGTAACAGTACCTGTGGAAAGGCTTATGTTGAAGTATTGCAGATAGATATTTATTTAAAGCGTAGTTTCTGCCCACCTCCTTGAGTACAGAGCCTGATATGATTAATTTAAGGCATTGACGATGATGATTTTCAATGGGTGTTAGTTACGGCCGGTTATCGTACTGCGTTTTAATCATTTATTTCTTCAAGTAATTACGCACATATTTTAAATTTAAAATTAACTACTTTTAGATACTTAGACAAAACTCAAGTGCTGATAGCATTTATCTATCTTGGTATCAGATTAAATGTAACCAACCCATGTGGTAATGAGGAATTCAATGTAAGCTGCAGAAAAAATATATCATGAATTCAATGGAACAATCATGGTAATAAGCGTTCCTTGAGCAAACCTTGCACCTTGCAAGGTGCTTTTGTGAGTAGAATGATTCATGATTGATGATCTAATTTAGTACCGTTTGGTGTGTAAGTACTTACAATAACGTTGTAACTGCGAGGCGCAACGACAGTTTCTCAAGGCATTCTTCTTCCGATTAGAGACTGATAAAAGATTATGAACTTATTACTTACGTTCTCGAGCTCTAAGCAGTCTGTTGTTTATCACCAGGTTTGCCGTAGATAATACGCGTCAAAAGAAAATAACGCTTATGTTACCTTGTTTGGTTCTGGTTAGGGAACCGCGGGTCGAAAGGTGCAGTTTTGATGTCGGCGGCAGATTTGACCATCTCAGGCATGATGCTGCAACGAAACACAACCTAGTCATTGACATAATTCTTTATTTGGAATCTTTTGCATAACGAAATAAGATTAAAATCTGGCATCTAGACATACTAATACAATAAACACAGTTTGTAGTAGAAAATAAAAATTGTAATATATGTAAATACATTGCAGAGGTCACAATAAAAATCTTAACCCTATTCTTATGTAGTTAGTAAATATTATTTCACAAGAGGTCTAGTTTTCCGTTCCTCCTCACAGGAAGTTTCTCTATATTTCTTAACTTCCTGCATGTAAAGCGACCATGCATCCTTAGGCGCATTGTCCGCGGTTTGTTCGTCAATGGCTTTAGCCTTTTTCACTAATCCAGTCTTAAGAACCCTGCCACCACGTCTCTTCCCAATAAAAGGCAATGCTGGCTTTTTTATTTCTGGTTTCTTTTCTGGTTCAGCCTTTTTAGTCACCTCCTGCATCTTCTTAAACATTTCTAAGAAACTTCCGTCATTCTTGATAGGAAGTGGACCTGGCCTGGATTTGGAGGTCGAAGCTTGCATGGCTTGATCAGGGATCAGCAATTCTGCAAAATTAGGGCCTTCCACTTCAGGAGGGTCGCCATATTCAATGTCATCAACTGTTGTTGATTCAACAGCACCTGGTGGAGGTTTCAGTTCTTTGGGTGGTGTTTTAGATTCTTTTTCTTTATCCTTTTCTTCTTGCCTGTTCCTGTGCATTTTCCAGAATCGTTTTCTATCTGCCACTGTGAACTGTCCGCGGCGCTTTTCATTGGTCGGCGATCCCGTGCGACTGCGTGAGCGGGAACTGTTCGATCTGGAGCGGGACTTAGAGCCACTTTGACTAACCGAACGGTTTCCTTTTCCTCTCGACTTAGATCGGCGTTGCGACGTAGACCTAGCTTTGCTTGCTGAGCGCCGTTTCGTACGACTTTTTGATCGCGACTTTCGCTTCGTCTTCCGTTTAGACTTGGACCGTGATCGCCGCGGAGGTGTCGACAGCCCTGACCTACTGGACGAGCGCGAGCGGGAAGGCTGCGGGCTCCTTGAGAGTGATCGCTTGCGCTTCGAGTGACGCGGCGATGGCGACGCCGATCTAGAACGAGATTTCGAACTTGATGACATCCTCATCCTATACATTTTCGGTGGTGTCAACGAACTCTCTCTCCCCTTTTTGCCAAGTGTGTCAGATCTATCCTTATGTTTTTTATGCACTTTTGGCGGTGGTGTCAGAGGTGACTTTTTTGCCTTTTTATGTGAAGCCTTAGATTTTTTTTGTTTTCTTGTTGGTGTTGTAATCTTTCTTGCTTTCTTATCTTTTTTGGAATGAGATTTAGCATCCTTACTTTTCTTTTCTCCTTCATGTGAAGATTTGCTTAGCCTATCAACACTTGACATTCGGTGTAAATTAAATTCATCGCGAGAACCTGATAAACTTCTCTCTCTCGGTGTCACAGACTTGTCACGACCACGAGTCTTACTAGATTTTTTCCTATAAGATCTATTGGAAGCGGAAGAATTTGATGAAACTGATTTCCTTCTTTTCCCCCTTTTCTGTGGGGAATATGAATGTGATCGGGAGCTTGAACGATCACTGGAAGAATACTTGCGTTTTGTTGATTTGCTTCTAGATCTACGACGACGACCTTCCTCATAACTGCTATCTCTTTTTTTCGAGTAGGCACTGTCCCTTCTATCATAGGGAGATACACTTCTAGAATTGGTTTGGTAAGACCTTCGGCGCTCATATCTGTGGGAGTCGACAGGTGATCGAGTTCTTTCGCATTTTTGGGCTGGGTGCTCATAACCGGCTGGTAGCTGTTGAGGATAGGTACCAGATTCGGGGTACTTTCCATAGTAGGTTCCGTCAGGGCGCTGGTAGTAGCTAGAGTCGTAGGCGTAAGTGTAGCCAGGCGCGTACGCCTGGTAGTCGTAAGGCGGCGCGCCGTACTGGCTGTAGCTGACGCCGGTCCAGGGATCCGTGGTGGGCATGGCTCGCGGCGGGGCGGCGGGCGCGTAGCTGGGCGCGCCCGGGTAGTCCGCCTCAGCGCCCGGCGGCCCGCCGTCCCACGCGCCGCCGCGATACGAGGACATACTTATCAGAGTCCCCTCGCATAACCTGCGGCAGTTTGTAGGTGCGCACACACCTACAAACAGAATAACTTTTTGGTGTAGACAGCTGCTCTACATATACTTCGCTCGAGAGACACCCTCGCGCATCGATTACATTTTTCATGTTTCGTAGATAAATAATTTTATGACGAGGAATAACAAATTACGTAACCCGAAGACGGAACAGAAAATGCACCACTAAAGCATGCGTAACAATTAAAGCGACTAAATTAATAGAAGAATATCAACGGAATACCTCAGTTATATGCTCACCTTTTCACAAAATAGCCTTTTCTCGAAAAATTATTTCAATAGAAAATGGCAGCGCACACATTCGCTATTCAAAACCCATAGATAATATCAATATCATAAACAATATAGAATTGTAGATTATATCGACCTCCTCCTCTAGTCTACTCTATTTTAGTAGAGTCGACATTTCGATTCGATTCTTGTGGTATGTTTAGTGTACAGACACCAGTACATCAAGCTACCCGAAACTGTCAAATTTTCTCAATCAACTTTGAACCTTATTGTTTGGCGATAAAGTTGAAAATCTATTAAATAAATTTGACAGATTGCAGTAGCTTGAAGTGCTGGCGTCTGTACAGAGGATTTTCTGTAAAACAGGGACCGAAACCGGTATGATCAATACGGGTATTTTTTTCGGTTACGTCATTTATATTTTTTACGGGTATTTGATGTGAAACATCTATAGCGGCGAGCCAGACCGACTGCTGGCGTGACAACGCATCGTCACGCAAACAGTCGCCTTACGTATTTCCTGTGCATATTACCTGTACATTAGAGATGGGCTGAGTGATGATTTTTCTGTATCAATGACTGCATGATAATGACAAAAAAATATCGATGACGGGAACAATGACAAAATCATCAATGATTTTTATTTGAGAATATGATCACGTCACTTCAAATGCATGCTGAAATGATTGAGGAACGGCTTTGTGAAATTATCATTATATATTTAGTAGGCATTGGTCGTACTTATCCACCTAAAGGGTATTTTTCTTTGTTTTGCGACATTCATGGCAGTGTTTTTAGAATAGTATTTATTCAATATATTTTCAGTTGCGATATTTTTTTTTTGTATTTCATTGCAATCTAGCGTTCTTGCAAGTAAATACCTGGTGTAAAAACTTGATCGCGTAAATACGCACCCACAAAAACTTACATAAGATTCCAATCTTAAAGATTCAATTTTGGGAAAGGGACAGCCCAGGGGACTGTTATTTCGTCAGGGTCAGGATGACTGGACCAAGAGCGATTTTTGAAGTTTGAGCAATACCAAGTTTTAGTACCTATTTGGTACTATTTGGTACCAGACATCAAATAATTGGTACCTCGTTAAAGAGGGAAAACTATTACGAGGAAAGTGGTCAGCCATTCTGACTTCAGAATGGCTGGACCAAGTCGACTTCACCTAGTTGTAGGTGCTATAACTAGTTCATCTTTTCGTTAAAATTTAGTACCTCATTGGTACCTCAACATATGTTTTTCTTAAATTTTTTCGATAAGCCAAAATTAAGTTACACTTACAAGAAGTTTTGCATATATAATAATGTTTATTTTTGTACTAAGAAAATTACCGAAAATAAATCAACACATAAATATTACGTATATTTATTCATTGATTGACACATTAATATTTTTTACATATAAGTAACAGTGTGCATACATTTTGTTTTTACTAATTGTGATGTGAAGAGAACAGCTTGTGGGACAGCTCCCTCTATGGTCAAATATAGTGAAAAGAACTTTTGATTCGGAAATATCAGTCTCTACTTCGTCAAATGTCGAAAGATAGTGATAAAGTTTACGTGAACTGTGAATGCAATGTTGTATATATATTTGAAAAAATATTGTTAGAAAAAATATACAGTGCAGAGATAAAAGAATCCTGTACAAATGTGGACTGTCCTTTAAACCAAGTTAGTAGGAAATGTGCCTTTTTGCCACGTGAGTCTGCAAATTCAATGCTAAACAGTGACAGAAATATGTCGAGTTGTAGAATTTCTGGTTGTCAAGGCATAAGGTGCTTAGATTATAATTTGAAAGATATTGCTGCTTTTGAGCCCAGGTCTGACGTCGAAATTTGCATTAATGATTAACCTAAAAATATAACATTAAAAGGAATAGAGTACCACCTTTTGTCTGTTATAGAATTTGTACCACCGCCGACTCCGAAAGGCGTGGGACATTACAATTCACATTGCCGCAGAGGGTCCAAATGGCAATGTTACGACGACATGTCAAGTAGAATCACAATTAGTAAAAACAAAATGTATGCACACTGTTATTTATATGCAAAAAAATATTAATGTGTTAATCAATGAATAAATATGTTATACGTAATATTTATGTGTGTTATGATTTATTTTCGGTAATTTTCTTAGTACAAAAATAAACATTATTATATTTGCAAAACTTCTTGTAGGTGTAACTTATTTTTGGCTTATCGAAAAAATCTAAGAAAAACATATGTGGAGGTTCCAATGAGGTACTAAATTTTAATGAAAAGATGAACTAGTTATAGCACCTACAACTAGGTGAAGTCGACTTGGTCCAGCCATTCTGAAGTCAGAATGGCTGGCCACTTTCCTCGTAATAGTTTTCCCTCTTTAGCGAGGTACCAATTATTTGATGTCTGGTACCAAATAGTACCAAATAGGTACTAAAACTTGGTATTGCTCAAACTTTAAAAATTGCTCTTGGTCCAGTCATCCTGACCCTGACGTTATTTCGGTGGTTTACGAATTTACAGCAAAAAAACCAAAATTTATTTCATTTTAGTTTTCAATGTTCCAAATAGAAATATTTTTTACTTTCGTAATAAAAATTTTTTTTTGTTAAAAAATAACAATTTTTCTAATAAAAAAATGCCCGGGACAGCAAAAAACATCCTTACAGAGAATCACCCGTAAAAAGGAATCACGAGACTTCTAAAGAAATTTGGCAACTCAAAATTCGTAGATTAAGGAGCAACAGCGTCCGCAAAGATTGTATCTTCTACTGTAGTTTCTAATCATTCTCTTGCCTGTGTTCGTGCTCGCTCATTTTACCTCGTAGAGTAATATAGGTCTAAAGATATTTATTTCCCATAAGAACTAAATAACAGTTCACTTTTATTAAGATACAGAATTACTTATAATAATGAATAATATTTGCCTCTGGGGCGTTGGTGACGTTATAAGGTACAGACGCCAGCACATCAAGCTACCCGAAACTGTCAAATTTTCCCAATCAACTTTGAACCTTAGGTATCAGCGATAAAGTTGAAAATCTATTAAATAAATTTGACAGACTGTAGTAGCTTGATGTGCTGGCGTCTGTACATACATGTTTTTTGAGTTTGCTCTTAGATATATTACTATCACATCTCTTTATATTTTCCGGTAAATCATTGAACAGTCGCGTTCCCTCCAGTACAGTTTTTCTGCCGTAATTAGTCCTTGCTCGTGCAGTTATTAGTTGGAATTTGTTTTTTATATTTTTTATGTAGTTGTATGTTTGATTGTACGGAATTTTTGGTGATTTTTTTTATGAGAATGCATGTATTACTATGCGTTCGCACTGGCGAAACATCACAACAAAACATGTTGAAATCTGTAGTGCCTGTCAAACTTTGTACGGAAAATTGACAGAAAGTAGAGAATCCAACATGTTTCGTTGTGAATGTTTCGCCAGTGCGAACGCATAGTAATATGTGCAAAGTTTGATATTTATTAGTTTAGTTTTTTCGTTTTTTTCTTTTTATTCTGTGCGTTCTACTGTCAACTATCAAGTTAACTGTCAAAGTGTAATATGTAAGCCGGCGCGCCACTATGCCATTTTGTTTTGTGTGATTGTTAGCGATTTTCGTATTGTTTTACAGAAATTCAACGAATTCTTGAGATAACTGTTGCTCATGAGTAAATCTAAAGTGTCAGCAGAATGGAAGAAACGTGTAAAGTCGGAATACATGAGGCTACGCCAAGTAAAGGTACGTTACGCCAAGCAAAGGTACGTTTAAAACAAAGGGAGTTTTGTGTACCTTGTTAGGCCGCCTTAGGATTTTAGGATGTATGTAGCGAGCGATAGTAGGCCTTTAGTTAGTATCGTTTCTGCCTGTGACTAACTTATTTTACACAAACATTTGCAGAAGTTTTTTAACTTTAAGAGTAATATCACATCATTCCCATCACAGCAAATCAAAAAGATCAATGGAGTCTAAAAAAATAACGTCAGTTTTTTTTTTCAGCGCTTCAAACGCGTAGACGAGGTAAAGGTAGCATGGGCCCGCAACCTGAGGATTATGTCGGAGTCGGTGGAGGCACATGACTCCGAGAGCAACGAGCGTCCGAGGAAACCGTTCTGGCCACCTGCCGCTCCTATCCCCAATCATGAGAGCCTTATGAAGAGAGCTGAGGTCTCTTATACTGATGGTAAATAATAAACTGTATTCTAATTTTAGATTGACTCCTACTAAAAGAACTGGCAGCATATTAACAGAGAACAGAAGTATTAATAATAATTTTATTCTAGGTGCAACATCTTCACAAAGAATTTTATATTTAATGTATCTATACTTCTATACTAATATTATAAAGAGGTAAAATTTGTTAGCAAGTTTGTATACATAGGGGTAATCTCCGGAACTACTAGTCAGATGAGAAATATGTTTTTTGCATTGGATAGCCCAATTCTTGAGGAAGGTTATTGGCTCATGGGCAGAAGCTAGTATAAAATATTGTAAAACATTTTAAAAGAGTAACGGTGGAGTTTCTTGTCCATTCTTCTCCATACGATACTACCTTTTGGAAAGGGCAAATAGAATAAATACTATCTTTTTGTAAATTTTGACATTATATAACTAGTTCTACTTTTTGTATTGAATCTATTTTGAATTCACAATTATTTAATTTATTTATTTAAATCAAATACAGTGATTTACGTTAGTAATCAAAAGTTTAAATATATGCCACAATAATATTATTATAACTAAAATAAATAACAAAATAGAAATAGAAAAATAAAGATTATGTAAAAAAATAAATAACTAGACATACTAATGTAATATTTATTCTTCTTATTCATTTTTCACATTATCCACAGGGTCAGGAATAATAACAACACAGCAAGTTCCAATCCGCATAATCAACTCCGTGAATCCAATCCCAACAATGTACACATGGGCACCGACACAGAAAAACTTCATGGTTGAAGATGAGACAGTTCTTCACAACATTCCGTATATGGGGGACGAGGTCCTGGATCAGGACGGTACATTCATCGAGGAGCTCATAAAGAACTACGACGGGAAAGTGCATGGTACATCTGCTTAACATCATTACTCTTATGTTTGTGGACTGTGCCGTTTTTGTTGCATGATTGTTATAACTTTTCTAATTTCAGGTCAGTGCACAGAAATAACATTATTTTCAATTAGAGTAGTATTAATTTACATTGATGATTTTAAACCCACTGCCATGTTGTTGCTGAAGTGCACTGGACCTTAATTTTTAGGTCAAATTGATCTTTTGGTATTTAGCTAGATTGTGTTGCTCAGTTGTACTCATCAATGTCTTCACACATTTTGTTGGATGAGATGTCACTGTCCTTACCAACTGCCATTGGTCATAGATTTGCCTAAAATGTTAATAAATCAAAGTTGTTCAAAAATTTCAATTAATTTGGTTGTCATTGTAAGGTTTTAGGTATAAAAACCAATGCATTGAATTAATAACAACTAAAACGAGTCTGATACAATTTCTTCCATGATTTACAAAACTTTTGAAAAAGAGAACATTCTCTGGGAATTGCGAAAAGTATTTCATACTTGTCCTCCAGTAAAAGACAGTATTTATGTGAACAATGGCTCTGTCCACAGACTCCCACATGAATTTAATACACATTGGTGTGTGGTGCACACATCTATGCTTCTAGATATAAAACAATATATTTTAAGAGCTCTTGAACCACAGAAATGATCATCACCAAAATATTTTATTATATTTTAGCAAAAGTGGTACATTTCTCTGGTTCATGCTATATTCATTTAAAGAAAGTAATATTCATTTAACATAGACATTTTATTTTAATACTATAAACAAATGCTTAGATTTAAGAGAAATATCATAAATATCAATATTCTGTACACCTCATAGCCCTCCGCACTCACACAGTCACGCTTGTCGTGCTTCATAGATAATACTCACTACTTTGTTCATGCACATTAGGCTTTGTAAGACACTGGCAAATCGGTTAAATTACCTTGTAAGAAAATACAACAGTTTCAACATCCAAAACTGGATACTTGAAAAAAAAAAAGATTATTTTATAATATTACGTTCACACATACTTTTAACAAAACTATGCTAGAAACTATAATTATTATTTAGTAAGATTTATAACCAAACTTATAAATCTTTTTTCGATTTGTTAGCAATAGCAGCAGTTTAACCGATAGGCAAATCGCGGTTCGATTGAGTTGATAATTTAATAATATTACTTCTTTCAAATCAATAGAATTCCACGAAATACATTTTTTACTTATTTCGTATGTACATTGCCCTGTGAAAGTTTCACCAAGTTATATTTTATTGTAATCTCGTAGCTTTACTAAATTATAACAAGAAAATCTCAAATTATTACTCAGGAGACAAAGAAGGCGGCTTTATAGACGACCAGCTGTTCGTCGACTTAGTGCACGCACTGATGGCCTTCCAGACCAAGGAGGAAGTCGCTGAGGAACGTCGGGATAGGGAGGCACGGAATTCTAAGGAGGAAAAAGAGAAAGAAGTAAGTAAACACAAGGGATTTAACATGCGCAGTCTGACAAAGTTCTGTCGTCCCATCATTTCGCGCTGAAAATGGAGGTGAAACGTTTCCATTCGAGAAAATGTAGGGATAAAACCTTATCACGCGCGTATGATAACTTGGTGGGCTAAAATGCTTCTATCTGTCTACCTATTCAGAAGCCGGCGGGTATCCTTACAAATTTATAAAACAAAGTTCCCCGCCGCGTTTGTCTGTCTGAACGCGATAAACTCAAAAACTACCGAACGGATTTTGAAACGATTTTCACCAATGGACGGAGTGATTCTTGTGGACGGTTTTGGTGTATAATTAATTAAGGTTTTGTGTAAATTGGCTGAAATATGACGATTATTGTCGAAGATGTCGGAAAAAATCATGCCGACTGGTAGCTTTACTGGTGTGCGCCGCGTAAGCCGTAAGAGATACATCAAATTTATGTTCTACAGGATTGAAGATCTTAAAAAGTTCAACAAAAAAGCATTAACCATTTTTATCTTTCAGAATTTCATTGTTATTTCCGAAGCTATTTTGACCGGTATTATATTATCAATCCTCATCCAATAAAATATGTATATTATTTGAATTAGACATTTAATTTAGATAAGTATAATCCTTGACATCTTATCATTTAAATGAATACTTAAAAGATAACACAGATTCAAAATTACGCGTAACAAAGTAATTTTGGTTGACGGCAACGCGAGCGCAGCGGTAGGAGTCAATGAACTTTTCCTCAGCTATTAGGTATGAAATCCCGGTAGTACGTTCCCGTGGGATATTTTCCGACATCCACGCGGGCGAAGCCGCGGGCTAAAGCTAGTTAGGAAATATTTCTTTGTTGTAATCACACAGATATTATTAATACAACTAAAGATTCAAAGAATAGTTAAATGGGATATTTGTAAGTGTTTTTAAGATACTAGTAATGTGGGCCTATTTAATAAATTGACGACATTACAGGCCTTGGCGAAAGAAAAAGGAATTTTGGAGCGCAAGGACAGAGAAGCTCGCAATTCTAAGGAAGATAAGGAGAAAGGAGTAAGTAGAATAATTAATTCATAAACATACTAGCTGACCCCGGCAAACGTTGTTTTGCCAATTATTTGTTTGGGGTGGACAACCCTTATCACTTAGGTGTATGAAAAATAGATAGTAGCCGATTCTCAGACCTACTGAATATGCATATAAAATTTAGTAAAAATCAGTAAACCCGTTTCGGAGGAGTAAGGTAACTAACATTGTGGCATGAAAATTTTATATATAAGAAGATAATAATCTGGGTGCTGCAACAAACTGATCTAGAAGCGTAAGGGATCGACTTACTCGTAAATGTAAGGAGTAAGTAAAGAGAGTATAGTTTATTGATACATGTTATAATGACCAGGTACTGATGACTAAGGACAAAACAACCGAAGATCGCAGAGAGTCAAGAAACTCTAAAGAGGATAAGGAGAAAACAGTAAGTAATACTTACTAAAACTTTTTTGATGCATGTAATATTTAAATAGGTACACTGAGGAGGTTTTATGGCAAGAAGAAAGGAGGATCGGAAGATTTAAGGAGAAAAAGGAGATTGAAGTAAGATGGGTTATATTATTGATACGTGTATACTAAACAGGTACCAGTGATGACCTTCCCGTCTAAAGATGAAATAGCCGAGGAATTCAAGAATCCGGAATCTCGGAAGGAGGAAAATGAAGTTGAGGTGAGCTTTTGCCTTTTCTATTGCTAGTACAGTCAACCGCGCGTCCATGGCAACAATTTAAAATTGACAAACAACGCCCTGTATGTTGTAGCAGTAAGGTTTTCATAGTTTGTTTTGTTTTTTCTGACGTGTGTTTGACTGTACAACGAAGGAGGCAGAATGGTTTCGGTAGGTGGGATTCTTGCCTTTTGGCTCAAAAGCAATAATTTTTATTTTTGATGTGAACAGAATGATTTATTTTTCCAGAAAGATTCAAGCAAGGACAAAGAGAAAGATAACAAATTCAAGGATGGTGATAAGAAAGTGATGAACGATAAGCAGTTCCCTATATTCACCATATTCCAAGCTATCAGCATTCAGTTCCCTGACAAGGGGACTGCGCAGGAGTTGAGAGAGAAGTAAGGCATCATTACATGTTATTTTATGGCTTTTAATAATAAGAAAACCTGCATGCGTAGGATGATAACCATAAAACCGGGTTTTGTCGACAAAAGAATGGACAAAATGACAGATTGTGATTGTTTATGTCATTTTGTCTATTCTTCCGTCGACAAAACTCGTTTCTATTGTGGTGATGCTAAGCGTGCTGTTAACACACAATTAGTCAAATTGTCTTAACTCTCATTATTTTTTTCTATAAAAAAAAAGTAATAATGGCTACATGAAACATTCAGCAAATTTTCTGCATTACTTTTAAGTTAACTTGCAACTTGCATGGAAAAACTGATAGTAAGCATTGTTTGCTGTACTACTGAACGCAAATCTGGGGTGTGTCGTGAAGAAAATTATTTCTTATAAAAACTAACAAACACCAAATGCTCAACTACTTCCTCATAAAAAATATCTTACAGATACATAGAGCTGACTTCCCGAAGCGACCCAAACGCCTTGCCTCCGGAATGCACCCCGAACATCGACGGGCCGCTAGCAGAGTCCGTGTCGCGGGAACAGACCATGCACTCCTTTCACACGCTCTTCTGTCGCCGATGCTTCAAATACGACTGCTTTTTACATCGTGAGTCACTTTCTTATGTTATTCTTTGAGACGGTAGTTAGGTAGGTAGCGTTTATTTAGCGTTTTTGCCAGCACCCGAATTGAGTAACACACTCAATCACAAAGTTTTGAAGAAATTCCTTATCCATGACTTGAAAAATTTGTCTGCTCAACAATGCAATGAACATGACTGAACTGTTAAAATGAAAGGCATTACCATCGATTGCCATTTTATGTGTGTTACGCAATTACCCCACTGATTGGTAGGCCTTTGAATGAAGATCTTCATTTATAAGTAGGTACTAATAATAATTAATATCTGGTAAGACTGGCAACGGTTAGCAAATAGTAGGATAAAACAGATAACGATTAATAAAAAAATAAAACTTAATTCTGACTATACAGAAGTTCCATTTGCAATATGAAATGCCCAAGTATTTTTTGTTGTATTCATGAGTGTTGAGTAGTCTGTTAAATTCCCAAACTATACAATACTTATAATAACTTTCATACAGTATTTTTCTAGCATTAAATATTTAGTATAAGTACTATAAGTATGAAGCTAAGCTGTGTATTCCTAGGGCTGACTAGTGTTTGTTGTTCTGTTTGCGCGCAGGAGGTCAAACGGCAGGTAAGGCCGTACAGACAACCATTACCATCGATATTATTATTATTATTTATGCTATTGTACTCTATTCCAACACTATGAAAAAAAATGCGAGACTAGAGATGTATCTTTCTAAAATATTCCTTACTAGCTTTTGCCCGTGTGGAGGTCAAAAAATATCCCACCGGAACATACTACCGGTATAAAAGTATCCTATGTCCTAACCCAGGTCATGATCTACTTGTGTGCCAAATTTCATCGAAATAATATTAGTATGGATCATCAAAACTTCATTGTCATTTGTGTTTATTGTGTAAAACAAAAAGGATCATCAGAAGTTTACAGTATACAGGGTGGCAGGGACATCGACGCGAAAACTGTTACCATGGATTCAGTACATGATTCTGAACCCCCCTTTTTCTTTTTGGGTGGGAAATTATCAAATAATAATTAGGGCGTGTCAGACTCTTACTGACTAAAACCCACCCGTGTTCCTTTAGTTGCCATGTTGCCGGGGGCCACGGTATCCCATTCGGACTTCCCTGCACCCCCGGCAGGCATCGGCCCTAGCGGACCCCATCAGTTGTGCTGACATCTCTTTAAGGCGCGCGTGGAACACGTTGAGCCGTCGATCCGGGCCTGGTCCTTATCGGACGGCGAGCTACCCGTTGCTCACCGTCCGCAAGCCCGCGCCTACGGTGGCTGGGAATCGGCCTGCGACTCCCGACGCCCAGAGCTTCTCCTGCGGCGGTTAGGGGAGTGAGGGCGCGAAATTTTCCTCTTACTCACGTGTTCTGACTCCTCCTTTGCGAGCATTACTGCTTCGCAGAAGGAGGTGACGGCCTCCCATTTCCTCTCGCTCCGTACCATGGCCCGAATCAGGGTCGGACGCGAGAGATCACCGCCGCCGATTGCCTCCACGAGGACACGGCGTTGCTCCGCCCAAGCCGGGCAGACTTCCACCGTATGCTCACCGTGTCCTCCTCATCATGTACTGAATCCATGGTAACAGTTTTCGCGTCAATGTCCCTGCCACCCTGTATACCGTAATATTTTTGAAATTGGTTCACATTTTTTTGGCAAATCTAGATATTATTCCGTGGGTGCAATCCAAGCAGCCAAGAGACATTGTACTGTATCATTTTTTATATCCATGGTTAGTCGGCATTTTCATCTGTCTGTTACTCTACTTCACAAATATCAAAGGTCGCCATAATGCTAAAATGAGATCATGTTCTTGCGCCACCCTGTAGCTTATATGGGGCATTAGATTTTGAACAGTACATCTCTAGTACACCAAATCCCAAAATATTATTTTGCACCATTATAACTATCAATTATTATTTATCACGATTATTTTCTTAACACTATAATCCTGTATACGAATTATATCACATAATATAATTTAAAATATTATCTCAATCATATCATATGTTATTTTAAACATATTTTATTATATTATAGAAGTTAATATTCAAAATGTCCCTTAATATTAAGCTTTTATTTGCTCATGTATCACGCATATTATTTTATCCATTTATGTATAAGATATACACTATTTACACTCACTACAACTTTTGCTTAAAAATGCTAAAAATTTATCATTAAATTAGCAGCAAAGTTTATAAATTAATCATAACTCATATTTTTACCAAAAAAAAAAACGGCTCATTTGCCTAATATAAAAGCGCTAGCGTCATCAATCAGCATCAGTTCAGAATCATTAGTCTCATCCTCCATTAGATTCCAATATAATATTTACCAGAATAATATTTTTATTTTGAAGTTAAAATCTTTATTACTGTTGTAACATACACTTCTCTTTATCGGAATCTACTTTAAATTTACCAGTACCTTTTAAAGAAAAATAAATACTCAAAAAGCATATTTTTCTCATTATCATATTCCTAGATTAATATCTACGTGATGTTAATACAAATATTATGGTATGTACCAGGTTTACAGGCGTGCCACCCTGGGCCCAACTTGACAAAGAGAAAGGGGCCCGACCTCAAATCTTTCTCTGACCCATGCGGCTCCAGTTGCTACATGCTTTTGGTGAGTAGAATTTATTATTGAATAGATTTATTCCCTTATCAATGCCTGTAATCCCTAGGTCAGGTGTACTTGTAGTCGGCTCCTGCCGGAGGCTCTACGCGAGGGTCGTGCGGTCCATGGCCCTTTACGGGGCGCCGGTGTGGGCGCCTTCATTGAGGCGGCAGCCAGCCCGCCGGCTTAACGCGTCCCAAAGGGTCATGGCCATCCGGCTGGCCCGAGGATACCGCACGGTCTCCTGCGAGGCGGCGAGCCTCCTTGCCGGAGTACCGCCATGGGATCTGGAGGCAAAGGTCCTCGCGCACATTTGGGAGTGGCGCGAGGAGGCGAAACGCCGGGGCTTAACTCCGATGCCGCAAGAAGTCGCGGCACAGCGGACAGAGCTCCGGCGGGATCTCATGGCGGAATGGAGAGTGCGATTGTCGCAACCCAGCGCTGGGCACGCCACAATTGCGGCGATAAGACCCCTCTTTGAGGAGTGGCTAGAGAGGCGCCACGGCGTCCTCACCTTCCGCCTGACACAGGTGCTCACCGGACACGGCTGTTTCGGGAGGTACCTGTTCAGGATAAAGCGGGAGGAAACGCCCGGGTGTCATCACTGTGTGGATCGCCCGGAGGACCCGATGGAGCATACGGTGGAGGTTTGCCCTCTGAGGCGATGCCCTGCTTGGGCAGGGCATCGCCGTGTCCTCGTGGAAGCGATCGGCGGCGGTGATCTCTCGCGTCCGGCCCTGATTCGGGCCATGCTACGGAGCGAGAGGAAATGGGAGGCCGTGACCTCCATCTGCGAAGCAGTAATGCTCGCGAAGGAGGAGACGGAGCGCGTGAGGGAGAGGCAAATTTCGCGCCCTCGCGCCCCTAACCGCCGCAGGAGGAGACGCCTCGGGCGTCGGGAATCACAGGCAGATTTCCGGCCACCGTAGGCGCGGGCTTGCGGACGGTGAGCAATGGGTAGCTCGCCGTCCGATAAGGACCAAGCCCGGGTCGACGGCGCGTTGTGTTCCACGCGCGCCTCAAAGAGATATCAGCAGAATTGACGGGGTCCGCTAGGGCCGATGCCTGGCGGGGGTTCGGAGAAAACCGATAGGGAAATCGTGGCCCCCCTGGCAACACGACAACTGAAGGAACACGGGTGGGTTTTAGTCAGTAAGAGTCTGACACGCCCTCCCGCTCCGCCCAGAGCGGGAGAAGTTATGATTTCCCATCCAAAAAAAAAAAGGTGTACTTACATATAGTAAACCCATATTTCGCCAGTTAATAAGTTTATTCAGAACGAGACATAGCCGAACCAAGAAAGACAGATAAACAGACATCGCTCCAATAAAGGAGAAAATGAAGGTCGCTATCTATAAGGAGATCAAGGATCAGCACGCGTAGCATGACAAATGGTATAAACAGGTTTTCTACGCGTTTTGTCGACGGAAAATAGACAAAATGACAGATTGTGATTTTTTTTATATGTCATTTTGTCTATTCTTCCGTCGATAAAACTCGTTTCTATTGTGGTCATGTTAAGCGTGCTGGCCCTCGGTAGAGAGATTTAGAAAGTATTCAGACAAAAGTAGCACTTAAGTACATGAAGAAGAAGGGGTTTATTCCATGTTCAATGATAAAGTCCCACACACCATCGAAGATGACAGTTATATTAATTTACACCTTATCAAGGGCATATAATAAATTCCCTAATTCAACTGAAATCAACAGCAGTCGCCTACTCCAATAAACTTAGAAATATAACAAGAAATTGGCAATAACGTTAAGGGGGAAGCGCCAGGGCAACCCGCGAAATTCAAATTTTCATACGTTTTTTGCATTTTGCAGGTCAGTGTCAGGTTTTATGTTGATTAAAATATGATTCGCGGCCGTAACAAATATGGCTTTACTCAATTATAATCATTACAATCAGCAATAGTGATTTAAGAAGAAGATACCTTATTTATAATATTATTTGTTCTGTTCCCACAGACAAACCGTGAAAACGGTTTCGCGGGGCATTGTTCTTAAGTTAAGATTTTTATAAACTTTGTTTGATAAATAAATAAATGTCATGATTTCATGAAATCATGACATTTGACACCTTTGCTAACTTATGGAGTTGTATTGCTGATTGTAATTATTATAATTG
The DNA here is from genome assembly GCA_963680765.1 of Agrochola lychnidis. NCBI lineage: Eukaryota > Metazoa > Arthropoda > Insecta > Lepidoptera > Noctuidae > Agrochola > Agrochola lychnidis. The sequence continues at coordinate 23,807,510 of OY796866.1, forward strand.
AGTAAAGCTATATTTGTTACGGCCGCGAATCATATTTTAATCAACATAAAATCTGACACTAACCTGCAAAATGCAAAAAACGTAAGAAAATTTGAATTTCGCGGACTACCCTGACGCTTCCCCTTTAATGAATGGCTGCATTCTTAGGCCCACTTGCACAAATCACTATATGCGTTTGACACTAAACTTATCGGTCTGTTTCTAACAAAGAAAACATTATTGTTTTAAACACAAAAAAGTTGTAGTGCAATCAGGCTTTAATAGTCACTATTTTATTATTCACACAGGAAGGCATGCGCGAGAAGCTGGCCCGCGAGAAAGCGGCGGGCGAGGAAGACAAGGGCAAGACGCACGCCATCGACTCGCCCAACGACGCCTCGTCTGAGGACAGCAACGATAGCAACCGCTTCCAGAAAGGTGACACATTGTTACTGATTCAAATAATCTAATTATAATTATCAGTTTTTAATATTAGTGATAAAACTGAACGTTTAGCGGGTACCGGATACTCAGCCATCCGAACCGCCGCGATAGGCGGCAAACATAGCCTCGAAGAGTATCGACAAAGAAAAGATCACCAAATTCGGTTTTATTTTATGAAATTATCGTAATTTATGAATATCCAGTATGTGTGACGGATATTGGCCTACTAGTATCCGGCCCGATAGTAAAAAGGGACTGCTATATATTGTGGCCTCTTCGATTTACATTTATTTCTCTTTTCATTATGTCTTGTAACTGATAGATGTTTTTCACTGTCTGAATAAAATTAATTACTTAGAAGATACATAATAGAGACAATTTTTCAAGGGGCGCTTTATTGCCAGACGGGAAATACCCGTATCTGTCAATAAAACCTTTAACATTTTTGACATTGATTGTCGGTGAGATGAGACCGCGACTTGAATTTGAACTTTTTTTTTTTTGAGAATCTGTTTTCAGATAGTTACTGTATATCCGTTTCATCACTACTAAATGATTTTTCCGTACCTAAAATTGTATTAAAGAAAATCATGTACTCTTAAAGGTTTTAAACCGAATATTAAATGAATGGGAGACTAAATATCACTATTTTAAGATGGTTCAGAATATAATTGTTAACAGTTTGTGTTGTAGGCAGCAACAGTAACTCCAGTAATAGCAACTGGAGTACCAACGGTCAGCTCAAGCAGAACGGCGAGGGGTCCGCTGAACCGGCTTACAATGCGCTCGGTGAGTTCTTGAAGACCTTTCTTTAGTTTACTCTAATTGAGTAACAGACTTTTAATAGTTATGATAAATAGTTATGATTTTGACATTATTATTGATTGTTTTGACGTTACTAGTAATAATGACCAAAATTTGCCAAATATTATTATGTACTAACACTAGTGTTTAAGATGTGTACGTAATTACTAACAAAGTGCATTTTATGATCTGAAATTAAATTTATGATTGATTTAATCTCAATGTGAAGGATTTTGAAGGAAATTCCCAATCCATTGCTTCAAACGTTTGAAAAATGAATCTGCTCAACACCGTAAATAACGCAATCAATGTTGTTGAGTTGTCAAAATGAATGGAATTGCTATTGTAATTGTTTTACGCAATTACCCCGCTGATTTATGCAGTGTGCTGCACCCTATCTCCTTACTCTATTTCAATACACTTATGGTGCGTACAGATTTTCTCAAGTATTGACGATCGACACGTGTTTTCTATATTACTTCTTCGGCATGAGAAGCAGACGAACTAAAAGAAATCGGCAAAAATCTAGCTAATCTGCAGGCACATTAAAATAGGGAAGTAGAACATGAAGAATTTCATACGCTGACCAATTATTTGTCTCTGTCGCTCGCACGCAACGTATACACACACACGGAAACTATAAGCAAGTGGGATGGTAATATAGTGTGTTCCGCGGCCGTGCAAAACCAGTCAGTTTGAAATAATCACATTTATCTGTAAGAAAGCAATGGCAGACGAGTGCGGAAAAAGGAACATTACGGACTAGATCTATTGATAAATCAGTAAGATAGACAATTTCCTTTTCGTTTCAGGTTTGACAGTGGGCGACATAGACTCTGAGTGGACGGGATCTGACCAGTCGCTGTTTAGAGCTCTGCACAAGGTGTTTCCCTCCAACTACTGCGCCATCGCTCAGGTCATGCTCTCTAAGACTTGCCAACAGGTAAACTATTCACATCATGTTATGCTTAGCATAGATACCAAGTTGGGTAATCGTCGTCGACCTGATAAGCACCCATTTAAATTTCAAAATCATTCATTCAAATAAGTTTAGTATCCAAATTTTTGGAGAAAACTAAAAAACCCGACTGCAAAAACACATACTTAACTGAAAAGAGAATAACAAGCATTATTATCAATAGAATTTTGGTATCGCAGGGGCTTTTTTTATAAATCATTCTTTTTTTGCGCCAAAAATCCACCATTTTGATTTACTACCATTTTAATATACCCAGTGACACTCGCGAAATTAAGACGAATCTATTCAGCCGTTTAGTGGTTACGAGGGAACATAGAGACATACATACAGGTCAAACAAATAACCCCCTTTTTGGCTTCGCCGCAATCGGATAAAAGTACAAAAAGCAGCCTAAGGTTACGTTTTCAATAAAGCGAAGATGAGCGGAGACGTGCAGGAATCGTCCAATCACAGAGGAGACGAGAGACGCGATGAGGATTTCAACCATTGTGATTGGTCGATTCCTGCAACACTCCACTTCAGTGGAATGATAGCCAAGTATCAAGATTAGCGTCCACAATCCCATTGCTTGGCATGGATCATCTACCTCGGTCATGCCATTCTCAACCGTATTATAGCGCCATGTTTAATGTCGTCGACATATCTTGTTACATAAAAATAACCACCTCTTTCCCCCTACCTTATCCAGGTGTACACATACTGGATCAACACAGGTCAAGAAGAATGCCGCGTGGAAGCAGAACTAACGCCTCCACGTAAGAAGAAGAAGAAGCATCGCCTCTGGTCCGTGCACTGCCGCAAGATACAACTCAAGAAGGACTCCGCGTCACATCACGTGTAAGACTAAGTTATTTATTGTATTACCTGATGCAAGAAGAAGCATCGCATCTGCATAGATATTCAACAACATTCGATACGCTTCCGTGCCGAATCGAACATCCACCAATTCAATCCGAAACCCGAAAGTTTTGACAGTTTAAACCAAATAAACGACCGGTATTTTTTCGACAGCTATTTTCTGTCGCTGCTGTCGGGGACTAGGCATCAGGTAACCGAAAATGTGTCATTTTCGACTCTGAAACCTGTGAAATGGTTGTGTGTGGTAGCTATGCTATTTGAATTCTCGTCAAGGTCGTATCTGACTGCCAACTATAGCACCGCGCGCGCTCATTGGTCAAATCAAATAGCGCGCGCTTCCCCGGCTTCCTGTAATACACTTCCGACCCTTTTCACGAAATCACTCCCACAGATTGCAGGAAAGCGAAAGGAAACATGTTACACATAAAAAATAAATTTTAAAATAAGTGTGTCTAATAATTAGGCTGCCTGTCCACTGGAGCGGAGCGAGGCCGCGGAGCGGATAAATGTGCCAACATTAACCAATAGAATCTAAACTCCACTTAAGAACTCCGCTCTTATTGGTTAATATTGGCACATTTCTCCGCTCCGCTGCCTCGCTCCGCTCCAGTGGACAGGCAGCCTAATTATTAGACACACTTATTTTAAAATTTATTTTTATGTGTAACATATTTCCTCTCGCTTTCCTGTAATCTGTGGAGTGGGAAATCTGTGGGAGTGATTTCTCCGCTCCGCTGGCTCGCTCCGCTCCAGTGGACAGGCAGCTTTAGCCCCCCTTATTTTCAAATCTCAGTGTAAAGCTGCCAGATGATTTTTTCAAAATTTAATTTTGTTTTATGTCAGTGTTGGCATGCATTGCGTTGTAACTGTATGATGTACTTTAATTTTATGTATTTTATTTTCTAGTTACAACTACACACCATGTGATCACCCCAACCAGCCGTGCGACAACATGTGTCCATGTCTGCAGTCGCAGAACTTCTGCGAGAAGTTCTGTCAGTGTAGCAGTGATTGTGAGTTTACTGGATTTTTTTAAAGTGGCCTTACAAGTAAGGATTATTGTTGATCAAAACGCTAGAAGAGGCATGTGATGAATACGTTTTTATTTCGAGTTCACTCCTTTGTATCAACTCGAATAGAATTCTCCACATGAGGTTATCAAATGTATTAATTCCTGATTTGACGAGCTTGGTTGGTGTAAGTGTACCATCGTGGTGAAAAGATTGGTCTAGCAATAAACGTGGCCACCTAGTGGGCCCAAACAATATGATATAGACGTCCTTTCGAAAAGTAAAGAAGAATAGTTTGTTTCAAGTTTTCAATTAATCCTGCTGCCATTTCCATGAATTATCGGGAGTGAAGCCGGCAAGTACAGTGTTTTTTTTCAAACTCAGGTACGTTTCGCTAGTTTATACCAAACATCGGGATGTCCATACTTTAACCTGATTTTTAAGCTTAATCTATATTATTTTTATTTCTATTTTAATAAACACAATCTCTTATATGAGTGATCGTTTAATAAAAAAACCTCATAACTTAATAATTTATTGTCAAAAATATATTTAATTTGATTTGTAGAGTAGATATACTGGGTTTTGATATTTAATTACACGGTATGTCCTTTTACCGTGTTTCTTCTTTTAATCATCCTCTTAATATGACCAAATCAGGTATATTTTTTAATTTTTGTTACTACGCTTTTTAGATCGCAATGTTGCCTTATTATTCGTAGTGATACTGCACATGTTTCGCAAGGAATGCATTTTTACGGCATTTATTTTATGTTCATGCGGTTTTTGTTACTTCCATACATAAGTGTAGGCACCAGCACACTAAACACAACAACACATGATATGATGATGTTTAGATATCAATTGGTTGGTTATAATCGCATGTATAGTACTATTTATTTTCCAATCCATTTACATAATAACCCATCATCTGTTACGACGCCTCATTAAGGTGGATAACAATTAAAATTCTATTGTGTCTCGTTAATGACAGTTGAAAGGATAATAAAGAAATATTGATGTGCGGGTTCTTGTATTTTATTGTTTTATTTTGTTGAGTTTTTCATGGATTTTTCCAATGAAATCATGTATACTTTACTGTTTTTTGGTCTTTTAACAATATAACAAACGACAAGATACATATAAAATAAGAATTTAAAAAAGTGTGCGCATTTCGCGGCGTGCGTCTCGTTTACTGTCCTTGAAGAGCTGTATGAAAACCGGCCGCACGCCGCAGCGTCGTTGCGGCGGCAACACTTAGCCACACTACTCACCACTGTGCCCCGCCAGGCCAGAACCGCTTCCCCGGCTGTCGCTGCAAGGCGCAGTGCAACACCAAGCAGTGCCCGTGCTACCTGGGCGTGCGCGAGTGCGACCCCGACCTGTGCACGGCGTGCGGGGCCGACGCGCCGCACGCGCACGCCGCGCACGCCGCGCCCGCCGCGCCCGGCTCCGCGCCGCACGCGCCGCCCGCCCGCGCCGTGCTGGCCCGGCCGCACGCCGCGCAGGTGTTCTGCAAGAACGTGTCCGTGCAGAGGTAACATACAACACAACTACTTAGGCTCTCATTTCAACACAATGAGTTTTTGGCGACATCTACAACGCCATATGCGAACTACGCATCAGAAACTTGACGGCGCATAAATCTTGTATCGCGCAAGCAAAGTTACACGCTTTTTGACATGACGATGCCGCAATGGCGTCCGAGAGTCGATGTAGTCAAATAAAATCCAAAATAGCGACTAAGAAAATACTGGCACTGTCGGCTTTAGCACCCTCGAAAACTATAAAAACGACACCCATGACGAAAAATTTGAAAATTTCCGCAACCGCCATCTTGGATTTACATTTTAACCTCATTATCGGCTTTAGTACCCTTGAAAACCACGAAAACAATACCCATAATGACAAATTTGAAAATTTTCAAAGCCAAATCTTGGATATACATTTTGACCAAATTCACACTTTCTTGCCAATCTGTTACTTGTTCATACAATGTTCGTGTTTGATCTCTTTGCTGATTGGAACTTTTACTAACAATATCCACATTCCAAATTCAAATCAATACTCAATTCTTTATTGCATTCCATATGTATTACATAGATGGTATAACAAGTAAAAGATCAATATGAATCAATATGGATCACTTAATCCCTAGGGATTAAAAAGCTATTTTAGTCGCTGTTTACGAGGACTAAACTAGCTCTTTTTGAATAGATGTGATAAAAAATTAATTACATCATTAATACCCTGAATAAAACGAAAAAAATTTGTATAATTAAATAAAATAAAATCAACCTATAATATTCCCACTGCCGGGACTGAAGCCTCTATCATTAAGAAGCAGTGGGCTGTAGTCTACCATGCAGGCCTCACGCTATTTTCTAAAGGACGCAATATTCACACAAACATTGCCATTCACAGAGGTCTCCACAAGCACCTACTCCTAGCTCCCAGCGACGTCGCCGGCTGGGGAATCTTCCTGAAGGAGGCAGCACATAAGAATGAGTTTATATCGGAGTACTGCGGAGAAATCATCTCGCAGGACGAGGCCGACCGGCGCGGCAAGGTGTACGACAAGTACATGTGCTCTTTCCTCTTCAACCTGAACAATGGTGAGTTAGTTATTATATACGCACAACATGTCCACGTACACCATCCAGACTTGTTAGGTCATGATTTACATATAGAATGCAGTAAAAGTTTGAATGAAAACACACACAACAAACGTGTACGCGCTCGGCACTAGGATCCAGCCCGTCCCATCCTTGATGTCCTCCCTCAGGTTGACGCCCTAAGCCGAGGTTCGTACCCCACAGGGGGTGCCCTTAGCGAGCGTTCACCTAGTTTTAATTAGCATAGTTGAATAACCCCTCAAGCGAGGGACGAGGGGCGGCATTGTCCGCTCTTGCGCCGTGCTGACCACTCGGCAAACGACGACCGGGTAGAAACGTCTCGTAAATAATAAATGATAACCAGTGTAGAACTCGTCGAATGCTGGCAGCGAGAGGGTGGACTTTTTCTTAATGAAAACTCGAAGTACAATAATTAAGTTTAACTTTAATGACCTTTGCTTTAAGAGGCCGGCGACACGGCTCGCAATTACAAATCGAGATGTTTGCAAAATTCAATTCCAAGCACGATACGCTAGTGTGAGTGCCTGTTGGAGCGATATACACCTACAGTGAGCAACATTACCATGCACACATTGACAATTATTGCTTGACGCAATAGTACTACTAGCTATCGAAAATTTACGATAAATTTGGATGTGTTCCGTAATACAAAAAATTATGAATGAAAACTTAATGTAATTTCATTATTTTTTTTCGATAATTTGTAACTTGATAATATAAACTATGCTTCTACGGAAACAATATTACAAATATTGTTGTTTATAATACAGAAAAAACAATTTGAAAACGTGTTAATTATGCTGTAAAAATGTACGAAATACACTTATTTTAAAGGTAAGTTTTTAGAAATAAAAAGACGTAGGAGCCTAGATAAATACTGTCTCAATCCAAATAATATGGCGGAAATATGCTCAAATTACAAATTATTTATGTACTACGTTTGTATGGACAATTCATGCGTCGCCGCATTCTTAAGTTACAATAAAGAATAAATATTAGAAATTCGACACACATTTATACCGACCGGTGTCGTCGACTCATTTTTCCGAATGGCGGGGCGCAGTCGGCGCAGGCGCCGCCGCCGCGTGTGTGCAGGCCTCGCGCACGCGCACATGCAAGGCGTCAACGACCAGTGCAAACGATATTAATGTAAACATTTTAGTAAATATACTACAGTTTTATACCTCGAGAAACCTAGCTTGTTTAATCCTAAACAAACACAAGGGTGAAAAATCACTGTTACTCTGAACAAATACGAAATTTGATTTCAATTAAACGGGCAGTTTTGAATTGTCACGAAAATTGGTTTTACAGAAAGTTGAAGCTAGTTGCCCATTCCATGGCGTAGTAGGTTCCTGTGAAAAAGAACGGTTTAGAAACACCATACACACTCTTTTCAAAATTATAACACAACATCATGCCTGTAATCCTCGAAGGGTTAAGCAGAGGTGCAACTATAGTACAGGGGCGAGCCTAGTGCCATCAACCAGGTACAAATCCAGACTCCGGGGGTTTAAAAAAATTATATTGTTACAAAATATAAGACAAATTATCTTTATTTTGTTTTCTGTCCTATGTAACGGATATCCGTATCCGCATCCGCAACTGCGGAGCATCCGCATAAATTTTGATATCCGCAAAATATCCGCTTCCTCAAGTTTTGATTTCAAAAACTCTGGTTCCTCAAGTTTTGATTTTAAAAGCTTCCTCAAGTTTTGATTTTAAATGCTTCCTCAAGTTTTGATTTTAAAAGCTTCCTCAAGTTTTGATTTTAAAAGCTCCGCATCCTCATAATTTCTATGGGGATGTGACCCTACCTACATTGTTCGCTCAAATAGTGTTTCTTTTTCTAACTCGCTCCGAGCTAAATGTGCGGGCCGGAGTGTGAGTGACGTGTTCCTATTGCCTGAATTCGCAGTGTCCCTGTCCTATGACAGACGATCGGCCGCACGTGACAGTGGTGGCATGATTGTGGTGTCAAGTGTCAAAACAAGGGCTATTTTTCATACGATATCTATGCAGATAAGCCTCAATAAGGAATTTTCCAATATCCGTATCCTCATCCGCATCCTCAAACCCGATTATCTCGATATCCTCATCCGTAATACATCATCCGTTACAACCATCCATGGTCCTTATGTGGTTATTTTCAGGAAGGTTTAGACCATGAGCAATATAGGGTTGCTAAACGACTCTCAAATCCTTCTATTTTGGATGTATTCACGCTAGTGCTTCGATAATGCATTAATTTAATTACAAGTTAACCTTTTAAGCGCTTGGCCAAATATCAATTGGCGTGCCCCTAGCGCGCGGCTAAAAATCGACAAAATAATACCTACAATAAATAAGGAGGAGCAATCGTTGTATCGATAAAAAAATAGTCAAAAAGTTTTTTATGTTTTTATTTTAAATCAGCCTTAATTTACCCTAATCAACAGAAAGACAGACAGAGTCGTTAAAGTCCATACCTACGGATTTTAAAGCAGGTAGGTATAATATAAACGGGATATTTTTAAATGCACATCAAAGAACTTATCACCCATTCATCATCATCATTTCAGCCAAAAGACGTCACTGCTGGACATAAGCCTCCCCAAGAGGGGGGGTTTTGCCATAATCGCCAAGCTTGATAGACGGGTTGGCGGTAGCAGTATGAGAACGCTGCTGCCCATTCTCTAGTTAGTTCCTTAGTCGCCTACGACACCCACGGCAAGAAATGGGATGGTGCTATTCTTTTACGTCCGGCACCACACGGAACTTATCACCCATCAATTAAATCTTTATATATATAATTCTTCTGTGAGTGTGTATGTCACTGAACTTCTCTCAAACGACTGGACCGATTTTGATGAAATTTTTTGTGTGTGTTCAAGGGGATCTGGGAATGGTTTAGATTCACAATCGGACCCGATAGGTGGCGGTATTCGGTCAGGACAACGTCTGTCAGGTCCGCTAGTAAGTTTTATAAAAACGTGCCTACGCCAGTCTCTGACAGACTTCGATTTATCTAACCGTGCCCGGCGCGTGGCGTCGTCCTAACTCAAACTCAAACGTGCCGCGCTGAGTGTCATCGCCGGAGCACAGTAAGAGACAACACCATAAGGAACTCGAGTGCGAGTGCCTGTCCGACTTGTAGGTACTGTCACAATACCTTTTTAATGGTAAGGACAACATTCAACACGGTTCCAAATTTGAATAATCAATAGGATATGTAGATAAGTAATATAAAGTCCCCGTCACGAGAAGCTATAATTTTTGTAAATAAAGAACTTCTCCCAAATTACGTAGCGACAATTTAATCAACAACAAATAATCCCAAATTCAATGAAGTCAAAGTAACGTACGTGTTATACGAAACTAATGAGCAATTTCACTTGATCGGGTTATATTTTAGCGATATAAAGCGCTGTCGTCTAAGGTTTTGTGGTACTGGAACGCATCTGATTCATGGAACGTAAACATTTGGGCCACGATTTTGAAGTAAGTTCACGCTGACGTTGTCTCTGCTGTCTTTCGAGTTTCGAATGCGTCTGTTTGTTTGTGGTGTTTTCGCGGATTAGGTTATATTGTTTGTTTGTAATTAGATGTGTGTGTTAATATAATTATATCCCTGTAAAAAAATAGTACAAAACTGTTTTTATTTTATTTTACCCAAAGATTGCAAACCCCTGAATGTGTGTTTACAAAATTTATAGCTTCTCGTGACGGGGACTTTAGTAAATAAACACAGGTTTAACCTAGTTCAGGCAAATAAGCAACTGTGCTCTATTTTAATTATTAAGTTACCTACTTATTGTAAATGTGCACCTTTTTATAAATAAACGATTTATTATTATTATTATATTATTAATAACAGAATTACATCACAATATTTAAATAAAAACGTTTTTACAAAAAAGAAAAAACCGACTTCCAAAAAACTACTACAAAGTAAAAAATAACTTACATTTCGGAAGTCGGTCTTTCGTTTTGTATTTTCGTTATTTTCCACCGACTTCCGAAATTTAAGTTATTTTTTACTTTGTACTTAGTAGTTTTTTGGAAGTCGGTTGTTTTTGTTTTTTTGTAAAAACTTTTTTATTTCTCGCTTTTTAGTGGGTCAATTTGTAATTTGTCTAAGTTTGCCAACAGCTCATCACCTTTTACAAAATATTGCTTTTCCCGATGCAGGGACGTTCATCGTTGAGGAGTTCTCTTGGTACTTCACCATCAGCTCCACTTCTCCATATGCATTGTGACGAGCATAAATTGCATTGCAACCATATTAAAGTAATCGAATCGCAACCCGTGAAATACTTATTATTGAGTAGTTCCGGTGGCTATTTGTGGTCTTCATCATCAGTTCCACTTAACCAAATGGTGCTTTCCAAGAGCAACTGCACGAGTTACTATAAAAAAATACCCAAATCGCTATAGGTTTGCCTATAATATTTGAAGAGTTCCCTCGATTTATCTGAGATGACATCATCAGATCCTAGTTTCCTTATCATGGTACTACCCTTGGGATATCTCCTTTCCAATAAAAAAAGAATCATCAAAATCGGTTCATAAACGACGAAGTTATCCGCGAACACATATAAAAAAACTCCTCAGTAGTCATTGTTGAAAAGTGACTATTTTATCGATAAGATGTGTCACGAACAACATTATCCATTCGTTTGATCCGCTTGTGACGTAGGCAGTGGTCGCATTAATGCGACAACCGCGCTAGACTAACTAGAGAAATTTGTTGCAAACATAAGCGTCTAGGGATGGGAACTAACGTGAAATGTTATCATAATACAAAGATCCTGAGGGATATTTTTCTTATGAAAAACAAGGAAAAGAATTCATAACACAAGGCAATATGTTAAATAAACTTTATTTCGTATGACACTGTTTATTTTATGCTGAAAATGATGCATTATACCTGATTATTTAACTATTTGTTATTTAGTTTTTAAAATGCGCATTGCATTGTATCCCATCCCTATGGTCGTATATATGCGACACGCGCGTTACACACCGAAGAAAAGTCCAAGCTGTATTTACGTATTTTTGTTTAAGCTTTTTCAAAACTTAGAGCGACGAGACATAATTTTAAGTAATTGTTTTAGTTGTACCACGCAGTTAATAGGACGAAAATTGAACGAAAAAATCATACTTGTTTTCTGTCGCAGAAATACGACACGCGCGGTAGGGGCACGGAAATATTTGTCGCATAAATGCGACACAAGCGGTCAAAAGGTTAAAATGTCTGCTGCGCCCTCACAGGGTCATTCACTCATTCGTTTAACCTAGGCAGTCCGTAACTGTGTGACATTGTGCAATCAATAAATCAGTCAAAAAACCGCAAGTTTCAAATATTGACCATTATTTGCAGATTTCGTGGTAGACGCTACTCGCAAAGGCAACAAGATCCGTTTCGCGAACCACTCCATCAACCCGAACTGCTACGCGAAGGTCATGATGGTGAACGGAGACCATCGCATCGGCATCTTCGCCAAGCGGGCCATTCAACCTGGAGAGGAACTGTTCTTCGATTACAGGTATACTAGCAACAATTTTATTTTGCTACAAGCCGTGTGCCCGACGGGGTTTCCCATAAACAACGTATCAGGAGCCTGCAGATGAGTTCCGAAAAAAAAAAAAAAAACATTGAAGCCAATACTTGCTTCTTTTTTCGTAACGATGGTACAGACGGCTACAGACCAAGGTTATACATTTCCAGTATAAGTTGACCTCTCATTGTACGGAAATCCTTGTACAATGCGAGATCAGCATTATAGCAGCTGGAAATGTATAGCTTGATGTGTAGCCGTGTGTACGTGTAGAAATTACTTGAAATGAAATTGTTTATTCTGTAAATAGGATATCGGAATCACTTTTACACGTCATATAAAAGTCCAGTCATAATCTTGGTCAGGCCATATGAGGACCATGTAGATTAGTGTCTGAAAAGGTCTTTTGAGGAAAGAACCACAGATTTGAATGGACCTATCCAGTCAGTGCAAGCATTTATCAGTAATCGTGGAGCTCAACTCAGAACTTAAGGAGCTCAACTTGGACCCAGTAGCCAATACTTGTTGCAACCATGTTAAAAATAAGTAACATTCACATTCAATCTGTTATTTACTATGGCAAATGTCTATTTCCAGATACGGGCCTACCGAGCAACTCAAGTTCGTCGGCATAGAGAGGGAAATGGAATTCTTATGAGAGCAACCCAAACAGTCCTAGGACATATGACTCGCATCGTCTAAACAATGTTAGACAAGTGCGAGTCGGACTCACGCTCTGAGGGTTCCGTACCGATAAACATGGTGTGAAAAACTAAGATAAAATGCATATTTTTTCGAGGTCTCTTTGTTTTTGGGTTCGAACTAAATATACAAATTTTGTAATGATAGCAGCTCTTTATTAGTCTAGCTATTACGGTTCTAAAGATACAGCCCTCAGTAATAAGGCCTGTTAGCACCTTTTGGGTACGGAACACTAAAAAGTACGACTTATTAGAGCGTCTCTCACACCTGCAAGTCGTTGCGTCCGGGGACTGAAGATAGTGAATCTTTTAAATGTTACAATTATTGTAGAAACGTGAACTGATTACTTACTTTAAACTTGTTTACAATAAACATTTTTAATAACTTGATGTGGTTATTTAAAAATAAATAGATCGGTAAGAAACCGTTCTCCTTTATTAGGGCTACAAGGATCTTTTCGCGCCTGAACGACATTCACAGGAGGGCGTTGTTGGTAAACATTTTGTGAAATTGACACAGAAATTGTATAGACAAAACAAGATGGCGCGAGAGTAAAGATTATTGTACAGCTATTCTACTCCTTTTATGTTGATTGTTCTAAAAAACACCTATTTTGGTTATAATATGGGATATGAAATATCCCACAATACTGGAGCAGTTTAACGAAGAGTAAAATCATGCTATTAGCTGGATAATAATGACGCACCATCTCCATGGGCAAGAGAATCGCAGCGATACGCTGGCAAAAAGAAAGGTTTTATAATAATTCGGCTTGTAATAATATGGAAAATGAAATGAGTACCATTTAGTAATAATAATAATGGCAATTATTTAACTAATCCTCTTAAAAAAATTTGGGCTTCTTATGATGCATTACTTTTTTAAAACAATCGAGTCTCTTTTTTAACTTTCTGGCCTTTTCGACGAAATGGGTTAGGTTAGGAAGGTTAGAACTGCGCGCGAGCTGGGCGAGCGGTGCGGCAGTAGCGACCCGACGAGCTCTACATCCAAGTTGGTCACAGATACTTGGCTATTATTATTTATTTAAATTCATTATATTAGAGTGTTCAATAATATTTCAGAAGTGAAAACTTCTTTAGGCGTGTTGAGCATTTTTGAGATGGCGAAATCAATGGTTTAGTACCATTAATTTCGCGACACTGTAACGACACCAGCGTTGATGTCTTTTTAATGGTCAAAAGGACCAATAAAAAATCAACGCGTTGATTACCGCAGTGCCGATTTTTTTTTCAAGTTTTCACTTCTGTCGGCATTCCTGGAGAGCCACTGTTTTTTATTTTAGGAAAGCAAAATGGGAAATATTTGGGGTTCGATGAATTCACGCCATGCCGATTTCGACAATAGTGAGTGACTGTTTCTATACCTTAAAGCTGTCAAAAAATAAAAGGTCCGTTATGACATTTGTCATCACGACGTAACTAGTGAAGTAACCATACGACTCGGTGCTCGATACTCACGATGAATCGATGTAGTAACATGGGTAAAACGGTTTTTACTTGGCTGCATGCGGAAGCTAATCACTGCAAACGCAACGATTTCCGCTAGTGAATTCAGTCCATCCATACCCGGCTAAGAGGCGAATGTTCTTAAAAATTGCCAGGGTCGTTTTCAAATTTTGGGCCAAAAAAGCACGAATTTCGTGAATTTTATCGTTTATAATATTTTAGTATTTTTTTTGTATTTAGGTGCGTTCATTAATTAAAAAACTACATGGCAATCAATGATACCTCTTATTTATCTCAATAATACGCATTAAATCAAGTTTTTGAGTGATACAAATGAGTATAACATAATTTGTGTAATGATATTAAAATGATATTTTGCGATTTACTAATGAGAACTCTGGTTACACTAATGATAATATTATTTTAAATTATATTCTTGATTTATATTTGTCACAAAATAACATAAAAATTGTAATTTCTTATAAATGAATCATCATTAACATGTTTCCTGACAATAACTATCCAGGATTGTAAATATAATCATTCTGAATCATAATAAAAACTACTAATCATTGATACACATATTTTGATGTCAATCAGTCTTTCATCAATGTTTCAGAGGAGTTAACTTCAGCAATTAAAAACATCAACAATCAAATTAACAAAAGATGAAATATATGATAAGTACTCAAAAATAATTCAATCCTTTTATTTCATTTAAATACTTAAACATTATATTTATAAATAATTTTATAAAAAAACAACAAAAACATACTAAATGAGTCTTTTAATTTAGTACCTAGTGTAAATAGTTAGTTATTTTAAAAACTGTAAAGTTATGTTAAAAATATAAATAATATTCAATTATTATTTTATAATAAAATTAATTAAATATGAATTCATTATTAATATTGTTATTTCATTTATTAAACTTTTTAACATTTAATACACATTTTTAAATATTTATTAAAAAAGATTTAAAAATAATAAAAAAATTGTGTTCCGCTGGTGTCGGGAGCAGGGTCCAAGCTACTGGGTGGTTAGGGCTGCAGAGACAGGAACCTCACAATGCGAGTCGTATCGAGGAGTGCTGCCTTCTGAATTATATCTCGGGACCATGGGGTCCCGGTCTTTTGGGAGGCGTACGGGGGGTCGAACCCAATTCGTAGAGCCCCCTTAGCCCACGTTCGCACGTACGTAAAAATATCGCGGCGAAGATTTTATCGCGCACTGGATTTTCAACTCTCGGTGCTGAGCCGAGCGTTGAGAATCCAACAGAGTGCATCCCAATGCGTCGAAAAGACACACTGTTGGATTTTCAGCTTAGGTGGGTGGGTTTTTCTCCTGCGAGGCGGCGAGCCTCCTTGCCGGAGTACCGCCATGGGATCTGGAGGCAAAGGTCCTCGCGCACATTTGGGAGTGGCGCGAGGAGGCGAAACGCCGGGGCTTAACTCCGATGCCGCAAGAAGTCGCGGCACAGCGGACAGAGCTCCGGCGGGATCTCATGGCGGAATGGAGAGTGCAATTGTCGCAACCCAGCGCTGGGCACGCCACAATTGCGGCGATAAGACCCCTCTTTGAGGAGTGGCTAGAGAGGCGCCACGGCGTCCTCACCTTCCGCCTGACACAGGTGCTCACCGGACACGGCTGTTTCGGGAGGTACCTGTTCAGGATAAAGCGGGAGGAAACGCCCGGGTGTCATCACTGTGTGGATCGCCCGGAGGACACGGTGGAGCATACGGTGGAGGTCTGCCCGGCTTGGGCAGAGCATCGCCGTGTCCTCGTGGAAGCGATCGGCGGCGGTGATCTCTCGCGTCCGGCCCTGATTCGGGCCATGGTACGGAGCGAGAGGAAATGGGAGGCCGTCACCTCGTTCTGCGAAGCAGTAATGCTCGCGAAGGAGGAGACGGAGCGCGTGAGGGAAAGGCAAATCTCGCGCCCTCGCGCCCCTAACCGCCGCAGCAGGAGACGCCCTGGGCGTCGGGAGTCACGAGAGGATTTCCGGCCACCGTAGGCGCGGGCTTGCGGACGGTGAGCAATGGGTAGCTCGCCGTCTGATAAGGACCAAGCCCGGGTCGACGGCGCGTTGTGTTCCACGCGCGCCTCAAAGAGATGTCAGCAGAATTGACGGGGTCCGCTAGGGCCAGTGCCTGCCGGGGGTTCGAAGAAAACCGATAGGGAAATCGTGGCCCCCTGGCAACACGGCAACTGAAGGAACACGGGTGGGTTTTAGTCAGTAAGAGTCTGACACGC
Organism: Agrochola lychnidis; assembly: GCA_963680765.1. Taxonomy (NCBI): domain Eukaryota; kingdom Metazoa; phylum Arthropoda; class Insecta; order Lepidoptera; family Noctuidae; genus Agrochola; species Agrochola lychnidis. Next base: position 23,824,181 of record OY796866.1, read on the forward strand.
CCTCCCGCTCCGCCCAGAGCGAGAGAAGTTATTTGATGATTTCCCACCCAAAAAAAAAAAAAAAAAAAAAGGTGGGTGGGTTTTCAAATAGGCTCTTAGGTGTCTCAAAAAAGTAGTCGATTTAAAGTGATTCGAGTTGCACTACCATCTACTCCACGAGAATTAAATCAAATGTAATGCTTTTGGCCCGAAATTTGAAAACGACCCGCCAAATCTATATAGTTAGTGGTGGCGGAAAAAATATGTTATTCTTGAACATATTTCTCAGAACTTGGTTTTGAAGAAAAAAACTCGACACAAATAATCTTTTACCTTGAGTTCTAATCTATCTATACTTATTAAATATCAACGTACGTTGGTATTTAATTAACAAGAACTTTGTTTTTTTATTTTGGATTACTCAATTCATTTTTGAGTAAATAAATAATTACTTGATAATCTATAAGTATATATTTGTTTTTATAATTGGTAACCAATTACCGTGCGTTAGTCTCGCAAAAACTCGAAAATGGCCCTACCGATTTGAATGATTTTCTTTTGTTTTGTTCTTCTCAATTCAAATGGTAATGGTATTTTATTTCACATAAATCTACAAGGGCACTTATGAAACGTCAGAAGCTAGGTGCACGGTTCCAATTGGTTGTTTCCTATGGAGAAGAGCCGACAAGAAACTCCACGGTTACTCTTTTAAAAATAATTGGCTTTTACAATACTTTCAAATAACAGTGTTACTAGGTATGGAAGGACAGTGTAGGTATTTCAATAAGTACCAGGTACTTAACAAAATAGAAAATGGTCAACAGATCTACAATCCACTAAGCCTACAGCGTTCTCACATTCACATAGGAAAGAATCTATACAAAAGATAAATAAATTAATAAAAATAAAAACCTATTTTAATAAAACGCAATTACATGATTGCTATTACAACTGTAATAAATCTGAATAATTATCATGTCACTAATAAAGAGTTGAAATGTAATTGTTGGTATATAATGTCAATACTGGGATGGTCTAAGAAAAATCCAAAGGAACAGCCAAAAAATCGAAGAAATCTAAATTTCGTCTCACGTGGTTCACCGGGTCATCTAGGCCGCATTCCGACTTACGCCAAAAGTGATAATATCGCAAATCCGACCAAAGTCTAAAGTCACAATTAATACTCAAAAACCCTTTTATTTTGTGACTATTAAATTTGGTTGGATTCGCGATATTATCACTTTTATCGTAACTCGGAATGCGCCCCTATACTCCATAGGTTTAGGTAGTTAAAAAAAGGTAAACAAATCGTAAAAAGGGTTTTTATAGATGACACTTTTTGTTAAAAAAATAAATAAAACCAAATTAAATTTATTTTAGTGTTTTATCTATAGTTTATTAATGTATGTTAAACTTTATCGTTTATTCTTCACTACTTTTCGTAGATGCTTGAGCACAATTTTTTTTGTCTGATTTATAAGATTTTGTAATCTGTCTATTGTAAAGAGCCCAATTTCTAAACGTCAACGAAATATAACGTTGCTAATTTGAAGAGTTCAACTGTGACGTAGCATAACAACTAAGGCCGCATTCCGTGTTACGTTAAAAGTGATAATATCGCGAACCCGACCAAAGTCCAAAGTCACAATTATTACTCAATAACCCTTATATTTTGTGACTATTAAATTTAGTCGGATACGCGATATAATCACTTTTAACGTAACTCGGAATGCGGCCTAAAGTGACTGGTATTACGTTTAGTCGGTTACTTGACAGCTGTCTCGTCACGTGGTTTTTTTTGTTTACCTTTTTTTAACTACCTAAACCTATGGAGTATAGTTTGCAATAAATAGCAAGCGTTGTCATCGCGCTTCACTTGATAGTGACCGCGCTTTAGCTCTTGTCAGCGTCTTTACTAGATAAATTGTTTCCTCAGATTAGATTAAAACTTACCTACATGACAAAAATGTGTGTTATAAAAATCTTTTACTAATGGACAGTTGCAATACTGCATTACATAAAAAAAATGTTATTAGTATGGGACCTACAATTTATAACAAAATACCTGACATAATAAAAGATGACACAATACGTAATTTTAAAAAGAAGTTAACAGCATTATTGATTGAAAAATGCTACTACTCGGTTAACGATTTTCTAAATGACAATGACTTAGATATTTTATCCTAAAATTTCTAATCTAAAATAATTATAATATTCTTATGCATTTTAAAGACATTCCAACTTATTTAATTGTACCCGTTTTGAACTGTTAATTCGTAATTTTGTGACATTTTCGACACAATTTAATTTTTTTTTATTACCTTCTCGTTACTTCATTCATTAATGTTTGCATGCCTAATCTAAGGTAGATTGTACATGGATCACTTTATTTTTTTAATACCTTATGTTATGTACCTACAATCTATGCAAATAAATAAACTTTACTTTACTAATTTACTTTACTATACTGATAAGATATTGATTTATTATTTAATGTTTCTCTAGCTATAATTGTAGGGTATTCAGTAAACCCTTTGACAATGACGATTTCAAAGGTTATGATACTTTCGGATTTTATGCTATGCCGAAAATAAAACTAAAAAAATGCTCAATAGAGTGTCATATTATATTAAAAACAAATAGTAACAACATTAAGTATGCTTTAACACACATACAAATTGTACAAACTGCATTATCTAATGAAAATCACAAGTTTCTGTTAAAACAAAATGCTTGGGTTGATCACATAGTGACTAAAACACTGCACTAACATTACTTACACCTCTCTAATACTAGGCACAGAGCCTCATAAGTCCTCCCACTAGTGTTCACAGACAAATGTTTTAATATATCTACAATATGGGGTATGGTAATAAAATTATTGACTGTGGGTAACATTAGATTATGGTTAATTACACCATAATCAATAAGTCATTTAATCATTAGTATAACATATGAATAACAAGTCAACATGCCAATAATGAGGAAAAACAATTTCTTTAGCAATCATGTCTTTTAACAAGGTATAAAATAAATATGCTAAACTTTAATATCACATTTGTGGGACCCAACTCAAAAAGGCTTACTCTGGCAACAGAATGCTTATTGGTCTATAATCTATATTCAACATTTAGTCTGTGAAGACGTTTGTTAATCACAGGAGCCATCGGCCCAGCCGTCTCTCCACCGCTCGTGAACCTTGGAGCAGTCAAACACTGGTTTACCAAGTTTGACGTTCACAATGTTGTGACGCTCACATAGCCATTTCGCCAGCGCATCTTGGGATGTGGCTTGTGGTGGGTTTTTTTTCATGCTGAAAATATATTGTTTGATTACTTATAAATTTTATATAAATTAAAATTCCTTACTCTGGAGTAATTAATATAGAAGCTAAATTTGTGGCAGAGTTAAGACTTACTTTACACTGTTCTTTAACGTGAGGTAAATTAATTTAAGTAATTTTAATTAATTTGTTTGTTAATTAAAGGGCCAGAACTTGGCAACAATTTATACAGGGCTAACTTATAGTAACAACAACTACCAGCATTGTATTTAGGTTATTTATAAAATTTACCTAAGCCTACTCACATTTAACATTACAAATAAACTGCTACAAACACAAAGTAGGTCAATATTATTATTTAGTTAATACATACTCATCTTGGAAGTCAAGTGCGCAGGGTTCACAGGGATAGAACTGTGCAAAGATGTTGAAGAACCGCACCATATCTTCAGACTGCTGCTTAGTTGGTGTTTTAGGGAAGTAGGACACCATCGAGTGGAGGAATGCCCATGTTGATGTGCCTATTTCATCCTTGTCTAGGGGACAGTCCTTCCGCCGTACTGGAGGCTAATCAATTAACAACTTATTTAGTAAGGATAATTATTTGGTTTACAAATACCACAGCTAAGAGGACTGACCAAAAATGGACATCAAAACAAAAATCACATTAAATGCACCATGGCTAGTTATAGTAAGAAGTCCACAAAATATGGATCTTGATCATATTTTTAATCTAGGTGCCACAGCACCCCTAATCCTCTTTAAAACATCTGTTGTCACAATCAGCTGTTGCATCTAGATTGCATCATTTTCAGATAACCATCAGAGTACTATGAAAACCTGATAACCAAAGTTAAAATTAACCCGAAACCGAGAAGCATTTATGTTGTATCTAATAAATATATCCATACTCCGTCTTCAGGCCAGGATAAGGACAGAAACTACTGTAGTTATGAAACATAACCTCACCTGTTTGTTTTTTATCGGCGTTGCCAAAGTCACTTTATTCTGTTTCTTGGCCCAACTCTTAAAGTCTGAACAAGCCCTACATGGCTTGTCCTCTTCGGCATGAGCATTAGCCATCTTCGGTGACTTGAGACTACGCTCGTGCCCATGTAACTAATCTTAATATTGAAATCTTGTGTTTCGGACTAACACACATTACAACCGCTTCTGTGCGTTCAAGGAAGGCCACTAGTGTAGTAACGTAGTGTCGTCTCAAATTAATAATTCTAGAATATAATTGTGAAATCGCCGGTTTTTGGAATATTTTGTGGTACTGTTGTAGTCCTGTCAAAGTCAATTTGGCACGTGAAGTTGACGGAACTGTACTCATAGATATTACACAGGCCGCATTCCGTGTTACGTTAAAAGTGATAATATCGCGAATCCGACCAAAGTCCAAAGTCACAATTATTACTCAATAACCCTTATATTTTGTGACTATTAAATTTGGTCGGATATGCGTTATAATCACTTATAATGTAACTCAGAATGCGGCCACAGTAACACACTGTATTAGTGTTGCCAGCTTAAAAATTGTCATGAAAACGAGATTTTATTATTAGTTTCTGCCTCGTTGGTCTAGTGGTCGCAAGCGCGACTGCTGAGCATGAGGTTCTGGGTTCGATTCCCGGGTCGGGCAAAGTGTTATTGGGTTTTTCTATCAGAAATTTCTCAGTAGCAGTTCGGAGTCTGGATTTGTGCCCGGTTGATGGCAATAGGCTCGCCCCCATGGGACTTAAACATAACTGGCGAAATATGGGTGTACCTGCTACAGGGACACCTCTGCCCAACCCTTCGGGGAAACAAGGTGTGATGTTATGTATTAGTTTTAAGCCGTATCTGATAGAAATCCGTATCGTACGTTGACGTCATGGTGGGGCTGTATCGGTAGAGCTTACTTTGCCGAAACAGGTCTAGGGTGAGAAGCCAGACCAAGAGAGATACAGAAACCCGCAGGGCAGCATGTGGTGGAGCTGTTGGGCAGCAGCGACCCCACGGACCATATCTCCCGGGAGAAGTCTTGTTCCTCACCTCTGACTTGCCTTTATTGGCCGGCTTGAGGGGAGATTCGCAAGAACAAACGTGCTCGGAGGAAGGAAGTATTCCAGTAAGATGCTGGTAGGGATCTTGACCGTACTTCCGGGATTGTCCTGATAGCCGTGATATATCTCTCCACTCCTCATAAGCACCTCAGGACATGTTGCCCCTTTGTCGCTACGACACTATGTGCTAGCGACAAAGGGGCAAAGGGGGTGTACAAGTCACCCCCTACCATTTTATCTGTGTATTTTATATAACACATTGGTCAGGCAGGGGGCATAGTCTTTCCATAGTCTTAGATAACCAGTTCACTTTATAGTCCTTCACCAACTGGGGGTAATCCTTGGGTGCACAGTTTGCATAGTGTGAACAGGGATAATCATCGGTTGGTGCCTCATTTAATTAAAAACATCTAACGATCCTCTACGAGTTGGCTTCGGCGGTCGAACCCTCGTACGCCTTCCAAAAGTTTAAAAATTTCTTGAGATCCCAGGGTCCCAAAAAATTCCGGCCCTGGTCCAGGCCGTGGTACGGAACGAGAGAGCATGGGAAGCCGTCACCTCCTTCGCGAGCGTTATTCTGCGAAGCAGTAACGCGGAGCGTGAGGGAGAGGCAAATTTCGCGCCCTCACGTCCCTAGTCGCCGCAGGAGACGCCCTGGACGTCAAGAATCCCAGGCCGATTCCCGGCCACTGTAGGCGCGGGCTTGCGGACGGTGAGCAATGGGTAGCTCGCCGTCTGATAAGGACCAGGCCCGGATCGACGGCACGTTGTGTTCCACGCACGTCTCAAAGAGATGTCAGAACAACTGACGGGGTCCGCTAGGGCCGATGCCTGCCGGGGTCGCGGAAAAGTCCGAAAGGGATACCGTGGCCCCTGGCAACATACAGGCAACTGAAGGAAAACGGGTGGGTTTTAGTCAGTAAGAGTCTGACACGTCCTCCAGCTCCGCCCAGAGCGGAAGAAGGTATTTAATCATTTCTCATCCAAAAAAAAAAAGTGTCCCCAGAAATGTCAAGAAACGCAAAAATAATAATTATAATGTAAACTCGGCGATCATTGTGCCGCTAATCGTATCAGTAAATGGGTTAATTGCCAAGAGCCTCGATCATCAGCATCACCTAAGGAGGCTCTCGTTGGGCTATTGGAAGAAGAGCTTGATTCAGAAAGCGGTACTTCTGGACACGGTTTGCATTGTTAGGAGGAACCTTAGACCCTGTTCCCGATACCGGTGAGTGACCGTAAAATCTGGCAACTTTGCCACTTTACGGTGGATAAAAAAGCTTGAAAAGGTTTAAAAAAAAAAAACTATATGATGATATACAAAGAAGCACCCAATCATTTATTGTAGTAAATTTTGTGCTACATTGAAACATAATTATCTTATCTATTGTTTTCTCATTCTTTTCTCTAATTATCCTTAACCGCTCAGGCGCGGTGGGTGGTCTGCGCCGTGACAGATTTACGACCGCACTTGAATAAACAAAAGCATCGGGTTTCATAATAACGTCTAAAGTGTTTTGTTTATGTTTTTTGCTACTCGAATAGATTAGAGATACATTGTAAATGGTTACAGTCTTTGTTATCAACGTTTACTAATCTTTATTACCCGTTTTTTTTGTGTTTTCTATGTTCTAATGTTTTTACGATTTCTAATAAAACTACCGTACCAATTCACACGAAATTTTTCAGGGTACATTATGGATAGATAAGTTATCTAATAAAAGCGTTTTCAGAGACAAAATATTTTTCAAAAAAATTCAAAAAATCTAGGTTTTTGCTGATCTAGAATTTCTAGTGCTTTCATAACTTTCTCCGTACCAAAAAAATATTTTTTATTTGTATTTTTTTGAATTTTTTTTTTAAAACTCTGAAAAATTTAGTATACAAAATAAATAAAATACTTACCGATCAGATCCATACAGAAAACTCAAAAAATATATCAACTTTCACTTTCACGAGAACTTTCTCCTTCACGTTTGTTTACACTTTTTTTGGTTGGGTCAAAATAGGTATAATCTAATGTTATTTAGTGCGAATATTATCTAAAACGATGTAATATTTACTTCAAAATGAAAATATCACCACTTTCCGACGATTTACACACTAAAACCATTAAAAAACGAATTATTACTGCGAACGCGCGCATCCCGGGAGTGACTTTTTACTGTCATTTTGACCGCGCGGGAATGTCATTTTCAACATTTTTTTATAGTGTTGCCCATTTATATTTTTGCTTTTAGTCGATTTATTTGACAAGAATATCTATCTGACCATAGACTGCAAAAAATTTCAAACAAAAATATTGATTACAGCGAATACAAATGGAGTTGTAAGTCGTGTGGTGACTTTGTAGCGTATTGGATACAATGGTCCCCGAACGGAATGCGAAAGTAAGTTTGTTTGTTACGCCTTCACGCTAAAGCGGCTGAACGGATTTGGATGAAATTTGGCACATATATAGATGATGCCCTGGAAAAGAACATAGGATACTTTTTTTCTTTTTCCCACGGGATCGAGACTTATGCGGGTGAAACCGCGGGGCGCAGCTAGTCCTTAATATTATAAATGCGAAAGTAAGTTTGTTTGTTACGCCTTCACGCTAAAACGGCTGAACGGATTTGGATGAAATTTGGCACATATATCGATGATGCCCTGGAAAAGAACATAGGATACTTTTTTTTTTCCCACGGGATCGAGACTTATGCAGGTGAAACCGCGGGGCGCAGCTAGTATTTTATAAAGTCAACCATCACTAAACTTGTGGTAAGATTGCCATACCAAAATGTTGGATAAAATAAGTCATCATTGCCACATGTTTCACGGTCACAGTAAAAATATACTAAAATTGTATAATATTTTGCACTGGTAATGGAATTTCCACAAAGTGACAAAAAAGTTAAATGCTCAGTGGTGGAAAATTCACCCGACACCCGCCTTGTTTCGATTTTTTCAAACTGTGGCCCTAGATATAACAGGCGCCACAGAGCATGTAACTTTAAAGGCGCCCGAGGCGCGCGTTTTGTACGCTGCATTTTGGGCGCTCAGTAAAATTGTATGAATTTCTATATAATGAGTTACATCAAGCGGTGCCGTCCAAGGGCGCGCGTCATACGCGCGAGGTAAAGTAGGTATGTGCCGGACCCAGTTCTCGACAATGACCATGTCACATTGAATCGGGATCGGTCTATCATTATCTACTGACAGGACTATTGTCGCCAAAAAGCCTGATATCACAGATTTAGATAACCTGTGCCTGATATAGTGGTGATTGATCGATTAGCGCGCCGCGCAATGATAGTCGATGTTACCATTCGACATGACGAGAACCTCGTGAAAGCTGAGGAAGAGAAACAAATAAAATATCTCGACTTAGCACACGAGGTTCTTGACATGTGGAATGAGAGCTCGGCTCTCATTGTGCAGATTGTCGTAACGGCCAATGGCCTGATGGCCGAAAGCCTCGACCAACATCTCTCGACGGTCTCGTTAGGCTGTTGGATCAAGGGCTTGATTGGGCCTGATTCAGAAGGCTTAAGTACTTCTCGATACGGCTCCCATGATGAGGAACATCCTGTCTCTGGAGCCCTAACCACCGGTACCTTGGAAATAGCTCCTGATACCAGAGGACCGCTATTTTTATATGTCGGATCTGGTCATTAGTACGGACACGAAAGGAATCGCAAGCGCACCACTGGCGACATCACTTGATCTATCCACACCTAAAGCATGCCTCTACAAAGTCGTATTAATGTTTTAAGGCCACGCCACGGCGAGGAGGATTCAGTCTCTGATCGCATCGGAGTTAAGACGTCGCGGAACTGTACTCGATTCGTTATGCACAGTTATTGTGTTAATTGTAATTTAAATAAACCCCGTGTAAAGCACCCAGTGTGTGTATTGCCAGTGTGATTAATTTGATGGTAAATTATGAGATCGGAACTGCAAACGGTTTTTCTATTGCGCATTAACCAACACTACCCACAGTAGTTAAAAAATATAGCTGATAATAACGAAAGAGTCACATACCTGTCTCCAACATTTATATCTTTGATAAGAAATATGTATTTAGAATGTCACATGAAAAAAAAAATAAGCGAAATAATAAAGTTTATTAATAAAAAAGTAACAATACAACGACGGCGACCTTTCTCGCCCGTGTCATACTACCACAGATTACTACACTACTACGTGTGTATATACCTTAAAACCGCTGAGTAAGTTCGTCGGCGATCCAACAGGTTTGCAGGCCGTACCCGTACTATATTACTTTCCTCTGTTTGCAGGTTTTGGTTTGCAGTCAGGTGGCGGTTCGTAGCCCGCCTTGGTTCGTAGTTTCGTATGTCTGTCATGGCCGCGAGTCGTGAGCCGCCATTTTGTTTCAACATTTGTGTAATGTTTGTTTAGTTGGTTCACAGAGAACATTTTTATATATGGGAGTTTGGTTCAGAAAATTCGACAACATCGCGATACAGTGTGAGTAAGCTGCACATGTCACCGACGGCGAGCCGAGTAAGTTCACGAACTTAAAACCGCGTACTTTAAGTTCGCACGTCTATCACCCACTTCAAAGAACACGTTAAGAGGGCTTATACTAAAAGTTGGCAACGTCGCAAATAGTAGTCAAATATTTACCTGTTTTGAATTTGGCAATATTACTGTATGGAAACATGAAATGTGGCTAACTAGTGCACTAAAATATTGATTATGAAATGCAATAATTAATATCGTAACACCGAATATTTAATTTTAGATATAAAAAAAGCATTTGGAAACATTCCAAGTGCCTTTTTTACACCTAAAACGGTTACAACATCAAATTCAGTGTTATAATTGCAATTCATTATTAATATTCTAGGGAACTAGTTAGCCACATTTCTTATTTCCATACAGTAATATTGCTATATTAATCAAAACAGGTAAATATTTGACAGCTATTTGCGACGTTGCCAACTTTTAGTATAAGCCCTCTTAATGCTCAGTTTGGTTTACATTGAAATACAGGGTGGCAGGGACCCCTGGAGTTGCATCAGGGAGGCACTCCGGTATCACCGGATGCCGACCTACCTCTGTCGTGTGGTCGAGGCCTATCTGACGGACAGGGCCGTCATCTACCCCGGTCACCAAGGAGAGTGGAACCGGCAAGAGATGTCGTGCGGTGTCCCACAGGGTTCGGTCCTGGGGCCGCATCTGTGGGACATCGGATACGACTGGGTGCTGCGCGCCGACCTCCCTAGCGGCGTCAGCGTCGTTTGTTACGCTGACGACACGCTTGTCCTGGCGCAGGGGGGGTCGTACCAGGCGGCGGCCGATTTAGCGACACGCGGGGTTGCGACAATCGTCGATAGGATCCGGCAGCTGGGACTCGAGGTGGCCCTGCACAAGTCTGAGGCCATGGGTTTTCATGGTCCTCGGAATGCGCCACCGTCGGGTTCCCAGGTAATGGCGGGAGGGGTTCACATCGGTGTCTAGTCGACGATGAAGTATTTGGGACTCGTCCTCGACAGCCGGTGGAACTTCGTAGAACATTTCCGACGTTTGGCTCCCAGACTCGAGCGGGCCGGGGCTGCATTGAAGCGGCTCCTGCCCAATCTAGGGGATCCAAACGCCTCCTGCCGGAGGCTCTATGCGGGGATCGTGCGGTCCATGGCCCTTTACGGGGCACCGGTGTGGGCGCGTTCATTGAGGCTGCGGCCAGCCCGCCGGTTGAACGCGTCCCAGAGGGTCATGGCCATCCGGCTGGCCCGAGGATACCGCACGGTCTCCTGCGAGGCGGCGAGCCTCCTTGCCGGATTACCGCCATGGGATCTGGAGGCAAAGGTCCTCGCGCACGTCTGGGAGTGGCGCGAGGAGGCGAAACGCCGGGGCTTAACCCCGATGCCGCAAGAAATTGCGGCACAGCGGACAGAGCTCCGGCGGGATCTCATGGCGTCATGGAGGGTGCGATTGTCGCAACCCCGCGCTGGGCACGCCACAATCGCGGCGATAAGACCCGTCTTTGAGGAGTGGCTGGAGAGACGCCACGGCGTTCTCACCTTCCGCCTGACGCAGGTCCTCACCGGACACGGCTGCTTCGGGAGGTTCCTGTTCAGGATAAGGCGGGAGGAAACACCCGGGTGTCACCATTGTGTGGATCGGCCTGAGGACACGGTGGAGCATACGGTGGAGGTCTGCCCGGCTTGGGCGGAGCAACGCCGTGTTCTCGTAGAGGCGATCGGCGGCGGTGATCTCTCGCGTCCGGCCCTGGTTCAGGCCATGGTACGGAGCGAGAGGAAATGGCAGGCCGTCACCTCCTTCTGCGAAGCGGTAATGCTCGCGAAGGAGGAGGCGGAACGCGTGAGGGAGAGGCAAATTTCGCGCCCTCACGCCCATAACCGCCGCAGGAGGAGACGCCCGGGGCGGGAATCGCGAGCCGATTTCCGGCCACCGTAGGCGCGGGCTTGCGGACGGTGAGCAATGGGTAGCTCGCTGTCCGATAAGGACCAAGCCCGTGTCGACGGCGCGTTGTGTTCCACGCGCGCCTCAAAGAGATGTCAGCAGAATTGACGGGGTCCACTAGGGCCAATGCCTGCCGGGGGTTCGAAGAAAACCGATCGGGAAATCGTGGCCCCCGGCAACAGGGCAACCGAAGGAACACGGGTGGGTTTTAGTCAGTAAGAGTCTGACACGCCCTCCCGCTCCGCCCAGAGCGGGAGAAGTTATTTGATAGTTTCCCACCCAAAAAAAAAAGCGAAAACTGAAACCAAATGGATTCAGTACATGGTTCTGAAGCCCCTGCGTTGAAATTTTTTGTCGGTTATTTTTAAAAAAATCTGCTGTTCCGTACATTTTGACCGCGTAGGTATTGCACTTTTCTATGAAACAGCAGATTAGAAAAAAAAAAATCGACGAAAAATTTCAACGCAGGGGGTTTAGAACCATGTACTGAATGGTTGGTTTCAGTTTTCGCGTCGATGTCCCTGCCACCCTGTATATACACGATTTACAAACTAATAATCTTTTTATTTCTATTGTAATAGCAGCTTGTAACACAATTTAATGTTAAGTTCTTAAAAAGTGCATAAACAAAAACTAATTCAATTAAACTACTGTTTATTTCTTGCAAATTAATTAATTAATAATCAACTCTGAATAATTGATTTTAAAATAGTAAGTACTATCGGATTTTATTCAGTTTTCAATCTTAACACTGAGCTTTTTACAAACATAGAATTGACTAGGTCATATAAATATAGGAATATAAGAATATATTTTATAAGGCATCATTGGTCGAGGGCTCAACTGGAGAAGTTTTCGCAAGTGGCAACGATTTCTGTAACAAAAAGTTTTATTTGATTCACTCAGAAAAAAAAAAACAAGATGGTTACATGAGGAGGATTACCATATCTCCCAGAGTAGCGTATGGTGGGGTGCAGACAATAAAGGCAGTTCTCCACAGCAGCCCACCGCTAAGCTACGCCCGTGAACTTAGCTCTGCTTTGTATGAAAACTTAGGCACCAAGCTCTCGTCTGCTGCGACCCACAGTCACACTACCCACTAATGCGCAGCTGGCAAACAAATTAACCACGCAGTTAACGTGGCAAACCTCTACTTGCACATTAAACCTAGGTGGCAGTGGATGGTCGACTTTATGTCAACAAATGTACGAGTTTGTTAAAAATAACCGATTTTCATTTTAAAAAGTTGTATTTTTCAATTTACACATTATTGGTCCTTGTCCGCTTCAAAGAACTCCCCCTCCCCTATTCAAACACTTTTCCAAAAGGTGTTACCACTTTGCAAAACAGTCCCTGGTAAGCTTCTTTCGGAATGTTCTTCAGTGCGTGTGACGATTTGTTTTAATGTCATCAATGGTGTCAAACGGCATCCTTTCAGCACTGATTTCAATTTAGGAAATTAAAAAATCGCAAGGAGCCACTGAAACACTTTGCACTCAAAAAACAATAACACGGGAAAGAAGTGAGCTGTGAGATGGAATTATGACGAACAGTGTTGCCAACCGCACGACGTTACGATACTTCGTTGCCGCGCAATTTAAGGCTCCTGGCTGTGAATTCACTCGACAGAGTTTAGGTAAATTCTTGCGATGCTATGTTTGTGTGCACCGTTCACGCACACATGCCTAAACATCGAGCGTAGTGATCGCTTAAACAGTTTTGATCCTATAGACGGTATTTTGTTAAGTTACGTAGGTACGCTTATGAAATAAGTCTGGAATGTTTGTGTATATTCGTTTAGTATATTTATAACAATTCTGTTTTATATGGAATTTTATACTTTTTGTATGGAAAACATGAAAAATTATTACCTTCATGTTGAGTTTTATGGGTTTCATAAAGGGGGTCGAAATTTTCATTATTTTTGCGATAAGACACAATTTTCGAGATATAAGCAAAAGAACAGAAAAAAGATAAAGTACAGTTTTTGCAACTGAATGAGTTATTAATTTAGTGAAAATGAAAAATTCGCTATTCTGAATTTGACTTTTTTCACCTAAAATTTTGATTGGTGCCGATTCTCTTATACACCGAACTAAACTAACTAAACTATCTCTAAAATTTCTTACTTTTGACTATGAGAATCTCAAAGCTATTGGTGCCGATTCCCTTGATCACAAACTAAACTAAATTTAAGTTCAGTGCATCTTTTTCTTACAATTTCATTAAGAAAAGGACAGAAGATACATTTTAGTTTAGTCCTGTCAAATTAATCACCGCCTATTACTCTCCATAAAAGTTTAAACGTGATTAAAAACTTGCCGACTAAAATTACGTCAATTAACGTCAAGCGCTGATTAATTTGACAGGACTAAACTAAAATTTATCTTCTGTCCTTTTCTTAACGAAATAGAAAGAAAAAGATGCACTTAAATTTTGTTTAGTTTGTGAACAAGGGAATCGGCACAATTATGCAAAATAAATTCTCTAAGTTTAAGAAAATTTTTGACACATCTAAATCAAATTTGACAATCGCGATTCCACACGTGATACCTAACCATGTGAATCTTTTTAGAGCCGGAGGCGCGCACGCTCGACGTGTTTTATATGGAACTTTTCACTTTTTGTATGGAAAATAAGAAAAAATATTACCTACATGTAGAGTATAAGGGGTTTAAGAGTTTTATAAAGGGAGTCGAAATTTTCATTATTTTTGCGATTGGACACACCGTTTTCGAGATATAAGCAAAAGAAAAAAAAAAGATTCAGTACTGTTTTTGCATGTGAAATCGAGGTGTTGGTGTGAATTTAAAGTTCATGACAATCAATTTTATTCCACACGTTTTTAATCGCGAAAAATAGTCAGATTCGGTTAGAAAATCTAAATTTTAAGTGAAAAACGTCAAATTCAGAATAGTAAAATTGCTATTTTCACTAAATGAAAATCTCAGTTCCATCTTAGTGCTGTCAAACTAAAATCTAGTTAAGTTGTGTCACTTTAGTCTATTTCAGAATGGGAAATCGTCGTTTGACAGGAATAAAACAAAATTTTGGTGATTTTTAGTCTAGTTTAGAGGCATTTGTGACAAGAGAATCGGCACCATGACTAACTAAATCTGACTATTTTTAATCGCGATTAAAAAGGTGCGGAATAAAATTAGTTATCTTGAACTAAAATTCACACCAACACCTCGCTTCAGGTGCAAAAAACAGTACTGTATCTTTTTTTTTTCTTTTGCATATATCTCGAAAATGGTGCGTCCAATCGCAAAAATAATGAGAATTTCGATCCCCTTTATGAAACCCTTAAACCCCTGACACTCTACATGTAGGTAATATTTTTTCTTATTTTCCTTACAAAAAATAAAAATTCTATATAAAACGTCAAGGCTGCCCCCTGTGCGCCTCCAGCTCTAAAAAAAATTCACGGGGTAGGGCAAACAAGTACCACGTGGACTCGCGATTGTCAAATATAATTTTAGTGTGTCAAAATATATTTAAATTTAGAAAATTTTTGTTGCAGAATAGCTTCAAGATTTTCATAGCCAAAAGTAAGGAATTTTAGTGATAGTTTAGTAAGTTTAGTTCGGTATACAAGAGAATCGGCACCATATTGCCATCTTAGTGCTGTCAAAATAAAATATATTCTATAATTATTTCACGATGGGAAATCATCGTTTGACAGGAATGAACGAAACTTTGGTGATTTTTAGTCTAGTTTTGAGGCATTAATTTGTGACAAGAGAATTGGCACCAGTATCCATAAAGGGATCTGAGACACTTGCGCGAAAGACATTTTCGCGAAAGACACTTGCGCGAACCCACTTGCGCGAAAAAGTTGCGGAAATGAGATTTCTTCATAACATCACGCCATCAATTTCAAAGGGCCCAACACTTTGAAATTGATGGCGTGATGTTATGAAGAAATGTGAAAATTTTCGCAGCCGCCATCTTATATTTACGTTTTGACATCAAAATCTGCTTTAGAATCATCAAAAACTATGAAAAAGACACCCATGACGAAAAATCTGAATATTGTCACAGCCGCCATCTTGGATTTATATTTTGACCTCACTATCAGCTTTAGCATCCTCGAAAACTATGAAAACGATACCCATGACGAAATATTTTTAAATGTTCGCAGCCGCCATCTTGGATCTTTATTTTGACTTAAAGTAGTGTTCAGTAGCGTTAAAGAACTTCTTTCCAAAAATACTTCACTTATTGCTACAACAGCATATCGGCGCGGGCATATCGGTGACGCGAACCCATAACTTTTTCCCCTACCAAAAATCACTCAAAACTATGAAATCTAAAGTCAAAATATAACTAGTGAACCCAGCAGGCAGATGTTGTCCTGCGACAACAGCGCCACGCGAGTCCAACTATAGTTATGAACCATCCAAGTTACACAAAAAGAATTTAAAAAAAAAAACATCTAAATCAGTCAAGCCGTTTAGGATAAGAAGAATTACGAACACACGTACACGGTATTTTATTTATTGCCAGGCATGCAAAATTTTAATGTTCTTCAAAAACAAGCAAAGTACTTTAAAATAAAATGCGGATCAAAATGTGGTAGTCGACGTACAATTTCTGGAATATGTTAACATCGGACACGTACGTGCGTGTGTGCGTGCGTGCTGCGACGCAAAGTGATACGTCCTCACGCTGGGAAGGCCCGTTCGCTACTGACGGAATAGATTTTCCGCGATCGTTTATATAGTTCACTTTGCCATTTATTTACGTAATGAAGTAATTGTTTATTTATAAAATAAAATTTAGATTCTATTAAACAATTAACTTAAAATTAATATATAATTTTTTAAATTCCTTAATAGTGTTTCTAAGTATTAGAAAAAAATATTTATTTGGCTTGAAGTTTTGAGAAAGTTACGTTATTTCAACATTTTTTTTCTGCTATATTTTGTATGAAAGTTGAAAAAAGTGGTTCCCCTATGTACAAGTAGACCATATAATGATGTTGATGATATTTTTTAATTTTCAACATCAAAAGCAGTTTCTTCTAACGAAACGATCAAACGTCAGTCTCGCGTCATTTTTTGGAAAACTTGTTGCGAATTTTAGTGATTACCCACGAATCCTTAATTTATTTCAAAAATCCCTTTCCCCTATGTACAAGACGAAGAATTGGACTTTTCAAATCACAAATAATTTTGTTTAAATTCTGGTTCCCTTTCTCACAACGAATAAACAAAATTGATCAAAATCAGTGATTTCGTGCGGTGCGGCGGCACGGAGCCTTAAAAAGTTCAGTTACTTTTTTAACAGACCTCGCAAGTGGATGAAAGTAGCCTATGGTCTAAACCTATGGTATCCTGGATCACATGCCCGCGGCTAGTAGTAAATAAATAAAATGGTATGATAGCGTCAACTATTAGTACCGTAGTTGCAAAAGTACAGTGCTACAAGTATCTTTTGGCGCTCGAATGAAGTTGACAGGGAGACGCTGTTGGTAAACATTTGTGAAATGTATTGAAAAATAAGATGGCGGCAAGTTAGTTCCGATTTTGCCCACGCGCTACAAGATCCTTGTACAGTCTATAATAACTTACTATCTACAATGCCGCGTAGTGCCGTGACAGCGGGTGACGTTGGCAGTTCCTGTAAGAAGTCTCTTCCGTCGTCGCAGCAGCGCGCTAGTATCGGGTCTAGGGGCAAACTGCCCAGGAGAGGCACGCCTAGTTCTGAGCACATTTGGGTTGCTCCGCCCGTTGTGGCCGGGAATATCTCGCTGCGGGTCTGGAAACATTAAAGGACATGACCTAAAATGGTTTTTTATTCTTCAATAATTCTAACCAGGATGAGTTAAATATATTTGGATAGACACCCCAAAAACTAGTGGTTCTAACTATATCATACATTTTTAAAGACCTCCAATTTTGAGAAAAATCATTTTTTATTTTTAGTAAGAATTTACTCCTAAAACGAACAAACCTTTCTAATTATCTAGGATAATATAGTGAACACACCCCATAAAATAGTAAACTCATGTTACTGTCATTACTGTCAATGAATTGACAGTAATGACAGCACTATGTGTCAATTTATGTCATATTGGCATATTCAAATAGTAAACTTGTCAAAATTGACACATGTTACTGTCATCACTGTCAATTGATTGACAGTAATGACTGTACCATGTGTCAATTTATATCATATTTGTCATAGTTGCCATCAACAAATAAAATGTTTGTACTTTAAATAGTTTATAATTTTTCTCTTAAATGGAGGGGTCTAAAAATATTATTTCAGTGGTTCCTAGTTCCATATTTTGTCGTTTTTATTTAGATGTTGTTTGATGCTGGTTAGATTTTTCTCGGAATAAAAAACCAACGTCCCTACAAAAAGCGGACATCTCCTTTCTGATAAGACGACTCTTGTCTGATCATCTTATCATGGGCATACGCGGTCTTTGCTCAGCAGTGTGTAAATCTAGGCTGTAATTTTCTTTTGTTTGGCAAACTAGCACTCGGCTGTCCTTATGGTAAGGGGTCATCTCCGCTTAGACGTCTTTAATACCATAGCATTCTAACTTAGCCTTAGTTGGCTCTTGTTTTGTTTGATTATTTTGTGTTTAAGAGATTTTATGTATTGTTTCTTATTGTTATTCCTTCCTTAATGTAAATACGTCTGTTTTATTAAAATTTAACGGTGCAATAACTTGCATTTATGTCTGTAAAGAGGGTAACGGGTTAGATTATTGGCCATTCTTCGTCTTAAGAATCTACCTTTTGGAAAGGGCTTTAAGAATCAATTATATTTTCTTGTAAGTTTTGACATTCAAAAGTGCCTTTGCAGGTATGTTAAGGAGCTCCGTAACCGTAACCGAATCCGGTATAATTTTTCGGATAATCTCGGATAGGGGCGGAGTCTAAATGAGACACGTTCTGACAGGATTTTCTGCCCGGCCGAGCCGACACACTAGCCGCGCGCATCACTTGCTCTATTTTTTAATTTGTTATTTGTGTTTTACTTTTACAATTTCTTAAAAACCAGTATCCATAACCGAAACGGATAATCCTATCCGAAATTAGTATAATATTATTTCTATATCCGTATGCAGATCCGAAATTTCATATCCATAACATCCCCACTTTTATTTACCTAATTGAAATAAATGATTTGCATTCAACTTTAATGTTGTACATGTTTTTCCCAAATAAATAAATAGCCATCAAAGGTGCATTACATTGGCAGGTAAAGCATCATGCCTGTAAAATTCAACATTGTTACCTTGCAGTTAGGACAGATAAACAGCGACATATTCTCCAAGACTCCTATGACAGGCACTCCGAGTTTGGAACAGAACTGCAGTTCCTTCCTCACGTCTAACAGAGCCACTTCTTGCGGTGTTGTCACTACGAGTGCGCCGCTCAGACCGGCTGATGTAAGGTATTGAACCGCTGATAGATGCTCGTCTGATGTGCCTGGGAGAAGGAAATGGAGGTAAAAGCTTGTATGACAAGAGTTTGCAAGGTCCCAACATATAAGGTAAGGGAACCCAAACCAGTTGATAATAATAACGAGTTGGCACTGTGGTACCCATGCATATGTGTATAATATGTACTTTATGGTTTCATATTTTCATTGAAAAATCGTTTCTTAAATTTTTGTAATTAAAGTAAATAAATAAGATATAATTATGCATTTAAAAATGGTAATTAAAAAACTTTTTACAAAAAAAACAACCGACTTCAAAAAAAACACTACAAAGTGAAAAATAACTTTAGTTTCGGAAGTCGGTGTCTTTGGTTTTGAATTTTCGTTCTTTGCCACCGACTTCCGAAATTAAACTTATTTTTCACTTTGTAGTGTTTTTTTGAAGTCGGTTGTTTTTATTTTTTTTGTAAAAAGTTTTTATTTTTCACTTTTTAGTTGTGGTGCCTACCCCACACAAATTCGAATACCGCTACCTGCTATGTAAACAACAGTGACAGGAAGTTATCATAATATCATCTACATACTAAGTGGGAAAAAATACGTATTATTGAAGCTAACTCAAAAACTGCCAAAGCAAAGTTAATAACTGGGCTTTGAAGGTTTTGGCCCTAACATCAGCCACCATTTTAATTTTTTTTCAAAATCGCGGTGCACAATAAATGTCATATATTTGGATAGGGGACACTTATACAAACATAAAAATAATTTAACATAACATCGTAAAGCGTCACGTTTCTGAGATATTCAAAGATAAAAATAACAATTGCTATAACTAATTTATTTATTTATTTTGTAGTAATTTATGTCGATTAAGTTATTTATTGTTAATCTGAACCAGACAGAGAAAGAAAACAAATATAATAAAAAAAAAACATAGCCATTATTGTCCCACTGCTGGGCAAAGGCCTCACTACCCTCTTTCCACCTCTCTCTGTCCAGAGCTTCCAAGGACCAATCTTTCTTAAAGGAGTCCAGCTCATCCCGCCATCTCCGTCTGGGCCTGCCGCGATGTCGTTTGCCATTAAGCGGGACCCACTGGGTCGTAAGTTTAGCCCATTGATCGTTTGACATGCGGCAGATGTGTCCAGCCCAATTTCATTTAAGCGTGGCAGCTTTCCGAGTGACATCAGTTATTTTAGTGATGGAACGGATTGTTGTATTCTTAACCCGCTCCACAAGTTTGATATATATATAAATATTATAATACTAATCATTTATTTTGTTCATTAAAATATTTTTAATACAATTGGAACATAAGAATATGAGATAAATGTGTCGAATTACAATGATATTTTTGTAGGTAAACATGAAATAATTGAATACCTAGTGGATAAAACATAAGATTTATTAATCATATTCGATATAAATAATATCATCCAAGAAGGCAGCGGGAGGCTGAACAGGATATTCTTGATGTCGCGCCCATGCCATGTACCACATAACATGGGTGCAACATCCAAGTGTTCGTTTTCCTACAATGCAATTACAATAGTAGCCAACTATTTTATTCCTGCCTTACAAAGTACTATCGAGCAAGATGTAGACAAAATAAATTCGATTGTTTTGGTGTCTTGAGTGGATTCGGGCTCTTAAAAGCCAAGGATCAGAAACGACAATGTTGTATTGACTAAAGTCATAACTTCTTCCCACAATTCAATAAAAAAATCGGGGTGTTCTCATTCGGCGGAGGGTATACTTTTGTCTCTTTCGCTCATAACTGAAATATTACCTACACATGATGCAATTATGTTTTCATAGTTCAGTATGCTTACCTGAAGAGACAAAAACAAAAAAATCCTGTTTCTTCAAGGTTCAGTTTTCGACTTATATTTCGGTGAATAACTCCAAAACCTGACGCTTTAGGATATTATGTTTCATGAAATTTTTTGTTTGTATAAGAGTCCTCTATCTAAATATATAACTATCGTTGTGCACCGCGATTCTGAACAAAAATCAAAATGGCGGCCGACGTTAGGGCCACCCTCCATACAAAAATATTCAAACCCCTTTATATGGGACCACCTCTGAAGTATGATCTACCAAACAAAAAAAGAATCATCAAAATCAATTCATAATTGGCGGAGTAATCGGGTAACAAACATACAAAAAAAAAAAAACATACAGTCGAATTGAGAACCTCCTCCTTTTGGAAGTCGGTTAAAAACAAAACGATTTGTGTGGCAGTCTTTTATAACCATAACCTTTAGAAATTTTAGTGAGCGTTTATAACTATTGAGTTAAATTGTTATTTTTCTGAATAACTAAAATATTTACCTGGTGGCGTATCTATTAGCAGATAATCCAACTCTCCCCAGTCCACTTCACTCAAGAATTGCTTGATCATACCTAAAAACAATACAATGATACAGAACATTTGCTGCTTCTTATTCTGTCCCTGATAGAAAAAAAGACGCATCTAAAATTTTTTCCTGATGAGTTATATACATTGCCGGAATCAGAAAAAAAAGGCGCATCTGCCTGATATATAACTCAAATCTGGAAAAAATGTTAGATGCGTCTTTTTTTCTATCAGGGGCAGTATTATTGTCTCGTTTTTGTGGTAAATATCAGGTTCTTACCATTTTTCTTCGGCCCCCTCCATATGACGGCGTCGTCTGGACTGCCCAGTAGGAAGCCGATAGACATCAACGACAGGTTGTCTGTTACATACTGTAGACAAAATTGTGAACATACCATCACATGTTACCATCTTTTAAGGGAGGCGCCGTTGATGACGCGTGCACTCGTGTGCGAGTGAGACGGACTTTCTCTGAGTGAATTCACAAGGAAATGCATCGTTTGTAATCACACAATATTATAAAGGCGAAAGTTTGTGAGTGTGTATGTATGTTTGTCTCTTCTTAACGCAAAAACTACTAAACGGATTTGTATGAAATTTGGCACACAGATAGTTTATAACCTGGATTAACACATAGGATACTTTATATCCCGATATTCCCACGGGATCGAGACTTCTGCGGGTGAAACCGCGGGGCGCAGCTAGTTAGTAATCAATGTTAGTATCGTTTAAGTTAGGATGGGCGCATTTATTGCATTGAGTTATCCTGTAACAGTAGATGTAAGTAGATAAATAAAATTAAAAGTCCGCAGAAACACAAAGGGGCTAATGATTTAATGTAGACTTATGCACTTCACTAAGCGTTGTGTAAATTAGTGTGGCTATAATAAGCGTGCAAATAACCTGTGCGAGTCTCAATAAATACTTTTTCTTTTCTTTGTTTTTTTTTTCATCCTGGATATTTGTATTAAAAAATTATGAAATACAAAATACACTCAGATGAAGTCGCAGGCAACAGCTGGTCTGCTATATTCACAGATTACCTTGACAAACCTTTTAAAAGCAAATAAAAAGGATCGAAGTCGTCATTCTGACAAATTTTAAACAAAAATAGCCTTGATTTGTGTATCGGTGAACAACACGCGCATCACGCTGTTACAAACTTAATCCGTAGTCAACCATATTATTATTATGGTTGTAATCGTAACATAGATGTAATAAACTAGATCCGTTAACTAATTAAATGAGCGAATGACTAGACCGACTAACGAATTAAATAAGTGTATAACTAGAACTTTTTCTTGCTTATCAATGTCAAATTATGAAATGGTTTTAACAGTTCTCTCGACGACGTCGCTTCCTACAATTTAGCCTGTTCATTGCATTCTTGAGCAGTTCAAGAGCAGTGGTGGCCCAGTGGTAACGGCCGCGACTTACGAGTTGTAGGTTCGAACCCAGACAGGCGCTTTACTTTGTGTAAATTATTTCATCACCACTGCTCTCAAAACGATGTAGGAAAACATCGTGAGGAAACCGGCATGTCCTAGAATCAAAAATTCGAAGACATGTGACATCTACCAACCCGCACTGGGCCCGCGTGGTGGATTACGGCCCACTCCCTCTTACAGAGAGGAGGCATGAGTCCCAGCAGTGGGAACTTTATAGGCTGATGATGATTGCATTCTTAGTTTATCTTTGAACTGGGTCTTAACAAGCATGAGCGTACAGTAGACGCCACGTAAACACAGCACTTTTGCCAGTTTCGATATATTATTGGAGATGGCCAAACTTTGCTAGAAAGGGCAGACTTAAAATCCAATTTATCTAATTTATACTTACAACAGGCGACCATCCGGATCCAGAGTTGTGGACTTGCTCGCCCCTTACTCCGAGCACACGCGGTTGACTTGGCCCGCAGATGTCTGCGTCCAATATACCTACCTGAAAATAATCTATTTTAAATTCATTTCTTTACATCACCCTTTCTTTGAGACATCGTTTTGCTAGAAGGAAATCAATGCAATGAAAACAATGTTTTGCTTTGTCGAATCAGTGGTTAGCGGTTATCCTAATCAATATTATAAATGCGATAGTCAGTTTGTTTTCAATCAAGTTTACCTTGACAAAATATTGCTGTGACAGTTAGAAAATAATTTAATGTAAATGAGAAAAGTTTAAATAATCAAAAGGATGTTAGGGGCCGTTCAAGTATTACGTAAGCAGATTTATTACAATTATTTACCCCCCTCCCCCTTGTCAGCAAAAATAAGCAAAGCTCTTACCCGCCCTCCTATGCTTACGTAAACATTGGTATATGCAGTTTTCTTTTAATGTAAGTATTCCGTTTTTTTTTATTGATTCATGAGCAGTAGTTATAGAAATAAGAAAATAAGCTTAGCATAGAGGACTTCAACGCACATAATATTAATTTAAACAAACTTTATTGACACGGTATTCAACATACGAAGAAACAAATATTATAATCATATGTGTAAAAAAGTAAATAATTACTGCTGACGCAATCACCATCTAGACCTGGGGGTCTCTAGATGGTGTTTGCGTCAGCAGTAATTATGTCATTAAAAATAAGCAAAGCATAGACCCCCCCCTATAGTGCTTATGTAATACTTGAACGGCCCCTTATAAGTGATTTGAGTCTAGTCACAAAACAATGCCTTTGGGCCAATGGATATTCATTTAAAAATAATTAAAACTACCTTATGGTCTATGTCTTCGTAGATGTATACAAAACAACCATGCATACAACTACTTATGCATCGACTATAATAAATTACCCCATAAAACCTGACCTATATACGACGCACGACGAAGGTTGTACCAGGCAGTGCCACCGTCTGGCTGTACTGTGCGAATTCTTTGCCACCGCGCCTTTGGGATCAATACACGTGTTCTGTGCCCGGTGCTCTATTAAAATTTAACAAAACAAAATATTTTGCCGCGAAAATGGATTTCGGAAACGCGTATGAACGACGCTCGAGATATAATAGGGTAATGTTAATTATTTCAATAATTATTCTACTTCTGTAATTTTTGTCGCATCGTGACGTTTTAATTGGTGTGTATTGAAAAGCTGACACAAGCGTATTAAATTAATAAACAATTAATTTGAACATGGAATATAATTGGCGAAATACCTATTATTTCTGCAATTTTTGGGTGACAAATTATTTCAAATTCTTTTAATTCATTTGAGTGGCAAAATCATGGCAAAATATGTTTACCGGCTATTTGGTTATAAAAATACGGTACCTATAAATATAACCCGGTGGATAACAGAGGGTTATCCACTGGGTCAGAAACGCCCCCTATCACACACATTATAAAAAGTAACAACCATCCATTAAATAAATTAATCCCAAGAAGTCATGCAAGTGCATCAAAGTGCATTGCCTCTAGAAGCTCACTGGCTTCTCTAGATAAAAGTCGAATGATTGACGCCATTAGATTGTTTTTTTTAATAGACTTGCTAAGCTATGGTTTACATTGTTAGTTTTACCATGCTTGGGTTCACTTTCATCTATCCACCATCACTAGGTCAATGAAGGTCAGGCATCACAAAGACTCATAAAGATAACACCTATCTCATAAAATAAAGTGGAATGTAAATAAACATGGATAACAACCTTTTCAATGCTTATTTGTTTACAACATCACTTCCATCTATGGATTAAGGATTGAAAGGTTTTTTTAACAATGAAATGATTTACAGCAGGTCTATTTAACAATGAAACAACCAGTAGAATTGTGACAGTTTGACGCTCCAAGAGTCAGCTGCATGATTGTCATAGACTACTAACATTACAGGGACACCTCTGCCCAACCCTTCAGGGAAACAAGGTGTGATGTTATGTTATTAACATTACATTGCAGGGATGTTGATACATAGTTTTTTTTAAATGTGGCATTGTATTCCATTATCTGCCTAGCTTTTTACAACTATGTTGGGGTCGGCTTCCAGTCTATCCTATTCCTGATGTAGCTAAATATCTATATTTTACACTGAGCGATCACTATCTGTCTTTCACAATGCAGTTACTGGGCACTCCGATATCCCTTGGTAAGACTGGTTGTCAGACGTTCAGTGCTTTCCTATAAAATAAATATTATAGTCAACTTACATTAGCATCAGGGTTCCTAGCAGCCAGTGCATGTCCAAGTAGAGATGTGACGGTACTCTTGCCCACTCCTCCCTTTCCTGACAAGATTAATATTTTGTGCTTCACATTCGAGAGCCGCTCCTTGATTATTTGAATTGCAGGGTCAGGTCCTGATACTGCACCTGTTAATGAATACATGGTTAACTTAAACATGTTTGTAATAAAATAAACAAAAGAGTAAACATGGACCCATTTTTTTTTAGACTTAGCAGTATCATAAATATTTGGCATGAATATATTAAAATTAAACAAATTCCTCTTTTTGTATTAGTACATTGTAGTCTTATTCTGTTCTAAAATATTATATTACTTAATTATGATTATTAAGATACAATACATTTATACTCCATTTGAAATAAGATTTAAATAAACCTTTTTTACAGTTCTTTCAACCGATTTTGACTTTTATTATGTTGGTGGCATGACAAATGGCAGCTGCAGTAAACAGTTGGTATTGTAACCACTTTTTTGCTTTTAATAACATCCTTATGCCTATAGCATAGAAGTCAAAATCAGGTGAACGGACTGTAAAAGAGGTTTACATGTCTAATCTTATTTCAAATGTAGTGAACAACAAACAAATCATCATAAAAGTCACTGTTGAAGCCTATTCTATCAAGTTTTGATAATTTTTTAACAATTTACAAACTCTGTAATCAAGAGATGATAAAAAAATATAACTTTTTCAATTCAAACATTTTATTTCATCTTCAAGCACTGATAACTCTGATAAGACAGTAATTTCAAACATGAAAATAAAGTTGGCACCCCCACTTTCGAAAAATGAAAATCTAAAACGGTGATAATTTCGAGCTAATTAAGGACAATTTAGGACTGCAAGAAAAAAATTTCAGACCAACCCCCCCTTCGAGATATTCAAAATTTTCAATGGGGGTGCTAACTAGTAATTAAGTTAGCACCCCCACGGCATTTAAATGTTCACTAAGAAAGTTTTATGTATGTCATAATTTCGAGCTCATTAAGGACTACAAATGCCGCATCAACCCACCCCCCATGTACAACCCCCCACCCCCCTATCCGTAAAAAACATGAAAAAATCAAATCTAAAAAATAAATTCTCACCACTATAATTCCTAGCATAGAATTGTAGACTGCCAAGTACAAAAATAAAAACATCCCTTAAGCCACCCCTTGACCAAACTTCCCGAAAATAACATCTAATTTATACGAAAATTTCTCTTCTTCATACATAAACTGTAAATCAATTATTAATGTATTATTACAACTACTACTTGCAACATCCCCAAAAAACTACCCCTTGACTGATGCTTAGTTCAAAATGTTAAACGTACTTCAAAAAATTATTAAAACTCCAAACCGTGCAGATGAAAATCTAAAACGGTGAAAATTTCGAGCTAATTAAGGACTATTTTGGACTGCAAGAAAAAAAAATCAGACCAACCCCCCTTCGAGATATTCAAAATTTTCAATGGGGTTGCTAACTAGCTACAGCATTTATGTAAATGTACACTAAAAATGTTTTATGTATGTCATAATTTCGAGCTCATTAAGGACTATTTTGGACTGCAAGAAAAAAATTTCAGACTAACCCCCCCTTCGAGATATTCAAAATTTTCAATGGGGTTGCTAACTAGCCACAGCATTTATTTAAATGTACACTAAAAAAGTTTTATGTATGTCATAATTTCGAGCTCATTAAGGACTATTTTGGACTGCATGAAAAAAATTTCAGACAAACCCCCCCTTCGAGATATTCAAAATTTTCAATGGGGTTGCTAACTAGCCACAGCATTTATGTAAATATTCACTAAAAAAGTTTTATGTATGTCATAATTTCGAGCTCATTAAGGACTATTTTGGACTGCAAGAAAAAAAATTCAGACCAACACCCCCTTCGAGATATTCAAAATTTTCAATGGGGTTGCTAACTAGCCATAGCATTTATGTAAATGTACACTAAAAAAGTTTTCAGTATGTCATAATTTCGAGCTCATTAAGGACTATTTTGGACTGCAAGAAAAAAAATTCAGACCAGCCCCCCCTTCAAGACATTCAAAATTTTCAATGCTAACTAGTAATTAAGTTAGCACCCCCACAGCATTTAAATGTACACTAAAAAAGTTTTAAGTATGTCATAATTTCGAGCTCATTAAGGACTATTTTGGACTGCAAGAAAAAAATTTCAGACCAACACCCCCTTCGAGATATTCAAAATTTTCAATGGGGTTGCTAACTAGCCACAGCATTTATGTAAATGTACACTAAAAAAGTTTTATGTACGTCATAATTTCGAGCTCATTAAGGACTATTTTGGACTGTAAGAAAAAATTTTCAGACCAACACCCCCTTCGAGATATTCAAAATTTTCAATGGGGTTGCTAACTAGCCACAGCATTTATGTAAATGTACACCAAAAAAGTTTTATGTACGTCATAATTTCGAGCTCATTAAGGACTATTTTGGACTGCAAGAAAAAAATTTCAGACCAACACCCCCTTCGAGATATTCAAAATTTTCAATGCTAACTAGTAATTAAGTTAGCACACCCACAGCATTTAAATGTACACTAAAAATGTTTTATGTATGTCATAATTTCGAGCTCATTAAGGACTATTTTGGACTGCAAGAAAAATTTTTCAGACCAACACCCCCTTCGAGATATTCAAAATTTTCAATGGGGTTGCTAACTAGCCACAGCATTTATGTAAATGTACACTAAAAAAGTTTTATGTATGTCATAATTTCGAGCTCATTAAGGACTATTTTGGACTGCAAGAAAAAAATTTCAGACCAACACCCCCTTCGAGATATTCAAAATTTTCAATGGGGTTGCTAACTAGCCACAGCATTTATGTAAATGTACACCAAAAAAGTTTTATGTACGTCATAATTTCGAGCTCATTAAGGACTATTTTGGACTGCAAGAAAAAAATTTCAGACCAACACCCCCTTCGAGATATTCAAAATTTTCAATGGGTTTGCTAACTAGCCATAGCATTTATATAAATGTACACTAAAAATGTTTTATGTATGTCATAATTTCGAGCTCATTAAGGACTATTTTGGACTGCAAGAAAAAATTTTCAGACCAACACCCCCTTCGAGATATTCAAAATTTTCAATGGGGTTGCTAACTAGCCATAGCATTTATATAAATGTACATTAAAAAAGTTTTCAGTATGTCATAATTTCGAGCTCATTAAGGACTATTTTGAACTGCAAGAAAAAATTTTCAGACCAACACCCCCTTCGAGATATTCAAAATTTTCAATGGGGTTGCTAACTAGCCACAGCATTTATGTAAATGTACACTAAAAAAGTTTTATGTATGTCATAATTTCGAGCTCATTAAGGACTATTTTGGACTGCAAGAAAAAAATTTCAGACCAACACCCCCTTCGAGATATTCAAAATTTTCAATGGGGTTGCTAACTAGCCACAGCATTTATGTAAATGTACACCAAAAAAGTTTTAT
Organism: Agrochola lychnidis; assembly: GCA_963680765.1. NCBI lineage: Eukaryota > Metazoa > Arthropoda > Insecta > Lepidoptera > Noctuidae > Agrochola > Agrochola lychnidis. Next base: position 23,853,327 of record OY796866.1, read on the forward strand.
GTACATCATAATTTCGAGCTCATTAAGGACTATTTTGGACTGCAAGAAAAAAATTTCAGACCAACACCCGCTTCGAGATATTCAAAATTTTCAATGGGGTTGCTAACTAGCCATAGCATTTATATAAATGTACACTAAAAAAGTTTTATGTACGTCATAATTTCGAGCTCATTAAGGACTATTTTGGACTGCAAGAAAAAATTTTCAGACCAACACCCCCTTCGAGATATTCAAAATTTTCAATGGGGTTGCTAACTAGCCACAGCATTTATGTAAATGTACACCAAAAAAGTTTTGTGTACGTCATAATTTCGAGCTCATTAAGGACTATTTTGGACTGCAAGAAAAAAATTTCAGACCAACACCCCCTTCGAGATATTCAAAATTTTCAATGCTAACTAGTAATTAAGTTAGCACCCCCACAGCATTTAAATGTACACTAAAAATGTTTTATGTATGTCATAATTTCGAGCTCATTAAGGACTATTTTGGACTGCAAGAAAAAATTTTCAGACCAACACCCCCTTCGAGATATTCAAAATTTTCAATGGGGTTGCTAACTAGCCACAGCATTTATGTAAATGTACACTAAAAAAGTTTTATGTATGTCATAATTTCGAGCTCATTAAGGACTATTTTGGACTGCAAGAAAAAAAATTCAGACTAACCCCCCCTTCGAGATATTCAAAATTTTCAATGGGGTTGCTAACTAGCCACAGCATTTATGTAAATGTACACCAAAAAAGTTTTATGCACGTCATATTTTCGAGCTCTTTAAGGACTGTTTTGGACTGCAAGAAAAAAATTTCAGACCAACACCCCCTTCGAGATATTCAAAATTTTCAATGGGGTTGCTAACTAGCCACAGCATTTATGTAAATGTACACTAAAAAAGTTTTATGTATGTCATAATTTCGAGCTCATTAAGGACTATTTTGGACTGCAAGAAAAAAATTTCAGACCAACACCCCCTTCGAGATATTCAAAATTTTCAATGGGGTTGCTAACTAGCCACAGCATTTATGTAAATGTACACCAAAAAAGTTTTGTGTACGTCATAATTTCGAGCTCATTAAGGACTATTTTGGACTGCAAGAAAAAAATTTCAGACCAACACCCCCTTCGAGATATTCAAAATTTTCAATGGGGTTGCTAACTAGCCACAGCATTTATGTAAATGTACACCAAAAAAGTTTTGTGTACGTCATAATTTCGAGCTCATTAAGGACTATTTTGGACTGCAAGAAAAAAATTTCAGACCAACACCCCCTTCGAGATATTCAAAATTTTCAATGGGGTTGCTAACTAGCCACAGCATTTATGTAAATGTACACTAAAAAAGTTTTATGTATGTCATAATTTCGAGCTCATTAAGGACTATTTTGGACTGCAAGAAAAAAAATTCAGACTAACCCCCCCTTCGAGATATTCAAAATTTTCAATGGGGTTGCTAACTAGCCACAGCATTTATGTAAATGTACACCAAAAAAGTTTTATGCACGTCATATTTTCGAGCTCTTTAAGGACTGTTTTGGACTGCAAGAAAAAAATTTCAGACCAACACCCCCTTCGAGATATTCAAAATTTTCAATGGGGTTGCTAACTAGCCACAGCATTTATGTAAATGTACACTAAAAAAGTTTTATGTATGTCATAATTTCGAGCTCATTAAGGACTATTTTGGACTGCAAGAAAAAAATTTCAGACCAACACCCCCTTCGAGATATTCAAAATTTTCAATGGGGTTGCTAACTAGCCATAGCATTTATATAAATGTACACTAAAAAAGTTTTCAGTATGTCATAATTTCGAGCTCATTAAGGACTATTTTGGACTGCAAGAAAAAAATTTCAGACCAACACCCCCTTCGAGATATTCAAAATTTTCAATGCTAACTAGTAATTAAGTTAGCACCCCCACAGCATTTAAATGTACACTAAAAATGTTTTATGTATGTCATAATTTCGAGCTCATTAAGGACTATTTTGGACTGCAAGAAAAAATTTTCAGACCAACACCCCCTTCGAGATATTCAAAATTTTCAATGGGGTTGCTAACTAGCCACAGCATTTATGTAAATGTACACTAAAAAAGTTTTATGTACGTCATAATTTCGAGCTCATTAAGGACTATTTTGGACTGTAAGAAAAAATTTTCAGACCAACACCCCCTTCGAGATATTCAAAATTTTCAATGCTAACTAGTAATTAAGTTAGCACACCCACAGCATTTAAATGTACACTAAAAATGTTTTATGTATGTCATAATTTCGAGCTTATTAAGGACTATTTTGGGCTGCAAGAAAAAATTTTCAGACCAACACCCCCTTCAAGATATTCAAAATTTTCAATGGGGTTGCTAACTAGCCACAGCATTTATGTAAATGTACACTAAAAAAGTTTTATGTATGTCATAATTTCGAGCTCATTAAGGACTATTTTGGACTGCAAGAAAAAAATTTCAGACCAACACCCCCTTCGAGATATTCAAAATTTTCAATGGGGTTGCTAACTAGCCACAGCATTTATGTAAATGTACACTAAAAAAGTTTTATGTATGTCATAATTTCGAGCTCATTAAGGACTATTTTGGACTGCAAGAAAAAAAATTCAGACTAACCCCCCCTTCGAGATATTCAAAATTTTCAATGGGGTTGCTAACTAGCCACAGCATTTATGTAAATGTACACCAAAAAAGTTTTATGCACGTCATATTTTCGAGCTCTTTAAGGACTGTTTTGGACTGCAAGAAAAAAATTTCAGACCAACACCCCCTTCGAGATATTCAAAATTTTCAATGGGGTTGCTAACTAGCCACAGCATTTATGTAAATGTACACTAAAAAAGTTTTATGTATGTCATAATTTCGAGCTCATTAAGGACTATTTTGGACTGCAAGAAAAAAATTTCAGACCAACACCCCCTTCGAGATATTCAAAATTTTCAATGGGGTTGCTAACTAGCCATAGCATTTATATAAATGTACACTAAAAAAGTTTTCAGTATGTCATAATTTCGAGCTCATTAAGGACTATTTTGGACTGCAAGAAAAAAATTTCAGACCAACACCCCCTTCGAGATATTCAAAATTTTCAATGCTAACTAGTAATTAAGTTAGCACCCCCACAGCATTTAAATGTACACTAAAAATGTTTTATGTATGTCATAATTTCGAGCTCATTAAGGACTATTTTGGACTGCAAGAAAAAATTTTCAGACCAACACCCCCTTCGAGATATTCAAAATTTTCAATGGGGTTGCTAACTAGCCACAGCATTTATGTAAATGTACACTAAAAAAGTTTTATGTACGTCATAATTTCGAGCTCATTAAGGACTATTTTGGACTGCAAGAAAAAAAATTCAGACCAACACCCCCTTCGAGATATTCAAAATTTTCAATGGGGTTGCTAACTAGCCATAGCATTTATGTAAATGTACACTAAAAAAGTTTTTTGTATGTCATAATTTCGAGCTCATTAAGGACTATTTTGGACTGCAAGAAAAAAAAATTCGACCAACCCGCCCTTCGAGATATTCAAAATTTTCAATGGGGGTGCTAACTAGTAATTAAGTTAGCACCCCCACGGCATTTAAATGTTCACTAAAAAAGTTTTATGTATGTCATAATTTCGAGCTCATTAAGGACTATTTTGGACTGCAAGAAAAAAAATTCAGACCAACACCCCCTTCGAGATATTCAAAATTTTCAATGGGGTTGCTAACTAGCCACAGCATTTATGTAAATGTACACTAAAAAAGTTTTATGTACGTCATAATTTCGAGCTCATTAAGGACTATTTTGGACTGTAAGAAAAAATTTTCAGACCAACACCCCCTTCGAGATATTCAAAATTTTCAATGGGGTTGCTAACTAGCCACAGCATTTATGTAAATGTACACCAAAAAAGTTTTATGTACGTCATAATTTCGAGCTCATTAAGGACTATTTTGGACTGCAAGAAAAAAATTTCAGACCAACACCCCCTTCGAGATATTCAAAATTTTCAATGCTAACTAGTAATTAAGTTAGCACACCCACAGCATTTAAATGTACACTAAAAATGTTTTATGTATGTCATAATTTCGAGCTCATTAAGGACTATTTTGGACTGCAAGAAAAAATTTTCAGACCAACACCCCCTTCAAGATATTCAAAATTTTCAATGGGGTTGCTAACTAGCCACAGCATTTATGTAAATGTACACTAAAAAAGTTTTATGTATGTCATAATTTCGAGCTCATTAAGGACTATTTTGGACTGCAAGAAAAAAATTTCAGACCAACACCCCCTTCGAGATATTCAAAATTTTCAATGGGGTTGCTAACTAGCCACAGCATTTATGTAAATGTACACCAAAAAAGTTTTATGCACGTCATATTTTCGAGCTCTTTAAGGACTGTTTTGGACTGCAAGAAAAAAATTTCAGACCAACACCCCCTTCGAGATATTCAAAATTTTCAATGGGGTTGCTAACTAGCCACAGCATTTATGTAAATATACACCAAAAAAGTTTTATGTACGTCATAATTTCGAGCTTATTAAGGACTATTTTGGACTGCAAGAAAAAAAATTCAGACCAACACCCCCTTCGAGGTATTCAAAATTTTCAATGGGGTTGCTAACTAGCCATAGCATTTATGTAAATGTACACTAAAAAAGTTTTCAGTATGTCATAATTTCGAGCTCATTAAGGACTATTTTGGACTGCAAGAAAAAAATTTCAGACCAACACCCCCTTCGAGATATTCAAAATTTTCAATGGGGTTGCTAACTAGCCACAGCATTTATGTAAATGTACACTAAAAAAGTTTTTTGTATGTCATAATTTCGAGCTCATTAAGGACTATTTTGGACTGCAAGAAAAAAAAATTCGACCAACCCGCCCTTCGAGATATTCAAAATTTTCAATGGGGGTGCTAACTAGTAATTAAGTTAGCACCCCCACGGCATTTAAATGTTCACTAAAAAAGTTTTATGTATGTCATAATTTCGAGCTCATTAAGGACTATTTTGGACTGCAAGAAAAAAAAATTAGACCAACACCCCCTTCGAGATATTCAAAATTTTCAAAGGGTTGCTAACTAGCCACAGCATTTATTTAAATGTACACTAAAAATTCAGACTAACCCCAGTCTGAATTTTTTTTCTTGCAGTCCAAAATAGTCCTTAATTAGCTCGAAATTATGACATACATAAAACTTTTTTAGTGTACATTTACATAAATGCTGTGGCTAGTTAGCAACCCCATTGAAAATTTTGAATATCTCGAAGGGGGGGTTAGTCTGAAATTTTTTTCTTGCAGTCCAAAATAGTCCTTAATTAGTTCGAAATTTTCACTGTTTTAGATTTTGATCTGCACGGTTTGCAGTTTTAATAATTTTTTGAAGTATGTTTAACATTTTGAACTAAGCAAGGGGTAGTTTTTTGGGGATGTTGCAAGTAGTAGTTGTAATAATACATTAATAATTGATTTACAGTTTATGTATGAAGAAGAGAAATTTTCGTATAAATTAGATGTTATTTTCGGGAAGTTTGGTCAAGGGGTGGCTTAAGAGATGTTTTTATTTTTGTACTTGGCAGTCTACAATTCTATGCTAGGAATTATAGTGGTGAGAATTTATTTTTTATATTTGACTTTTTCATGTTTTTTACGGGGTGGGGGGTTGTACATGGGGGGTGGGTTGATGCGGCATTTGTAGTCCTTAATGAGCTCGAAATTATGACATACATAAAACTTTTTTAGTGAACATTTAAATGCCGTGGGGGTGCTAACTTAATTACTAGTTAGCACCCCCATTAAAAATTTTGAATATCTCGAAGGGGGGGTTGGTCTGAAATTTTTTTCATGCAGTCCTAAATTGTCCTTAATTAGCTCGAAATTATCACCGTTTTAGATTTTCATTTTTCGAAAGTGGGGGTGCCAACTTTATTTTCATATTTCAAACAGGATCTCAAAGTTATTGAATTTGGATTTAAAATTAATATAAAAAAAAAAAATTACAACATGAGATAACAGAGCATAATGTAACATGTTATGTAAAATCTTATTTCAGGCGCTTCTAACATAACTTAATCAGATGTAATGCTAATTCAAGAATGAATAAATAATTTGATTACAATGTCATTCTTTGATTGAATGAGCTTGCATTAAATTAGAAGGACCTCCTTCTTCACCTCCAAAACATGGGTTGTAACAAGAGGCAGCCAACTGCTTTATCAGAATCAGAAAGAACCAGTGAAACAATACAATATTATAGAATGTAGACTGTGACTCATGCCTTACATTATTTTGTTACTTTGTAAAACACACAAAGAATATCAACCTATACAAGCATTATGACTTTATGATCCAATTTAAAAGTAATAAGAATCCTGATAGTAGTATCTAGTTGCATTGCAATTAGCCAGTAAAAGCGCTAAACTATAGCATTAACAACAAGTACTGAACAAATACTGATGCAACGTCAATGTTTGTTTAAACACTTACCCGAAGCACAAATGTTCTGGTTAGGGCATCCAGCGCATGCTGAGGCCTTCCCAGCATCGTCACTTTGGGTCCCAGGACAATCTACAACAGAAAAGTGCAGAATTTTACGAAGAAGACTAGGTTTTCATGAAACACTTTCATAGGTTATTTACTTACGCTGTGGCGCGTTGTCTGGTACGCCACTCATATTTGCTTACAACTATTCATAAACACATATACTTCTTAAAAATAATAAATTAAAAAGATTTGAACGTCGTGAATAAATGAATCCAAAGAGCAGAATATGTCAAAATAGTTTTGATAATAAAAACGAAATGTGATTGACACTGACACTGACTTACCCTGCATTCCGAGTTACGCTAAAAGTGATAAAATCGCGAAACCGACCAAATTTTATAGTCACAATTATTACTAAATAGCCCTTATATTTTGAGACTATTAAATTTGGTCGGATTCGCGATATTTTCACTTTTAGCGTAACTCGGAATGCGGCCTTAAAAACTTCACAAATTTTATTTTGTATGGTTGGATAACATGGGCTGCGTTCATCATTACATTTTTTTCTCAGATTTTGTTATTGTTATTAGTCATATTCTACTAAATGATAATTTAAGAAGTTGTTGTAAATAATAATAATAATGTTGTTGGTGCCTATTATAAAGGCTGACCTATTTGAAAGTGACTTAACACTAGCATTTTTATAAAATGGACATTTGCTGAAACACGAATGCATCGTATTTAGTAGGATTGGGAAATACTTTTTTCTTTTTGTCAGGTTGTATAATTTAGCGACACGAAAATTTTCAATTTTGAATTTTTCTTTTTGTTTTATTCAATGACTATCAAATCTTCAAAATTTTTACACATTTTCACTAAACAATAATCAAAATGGCCAAGGAAGTGTCTATGTGCACGGTAATGTAATACATAACTAGTTCTAAAAATGTTAATTTCAAAATTACTTGATTTAGACTTTTCTTTTGTTTTTTGTAGCAACTCCAACAATGGTCCCCGGTAAAAGAGATCGCGGGGGCTCCAAGTGCGCCCCCACAAGTCGGCTACTGCTTCCACTCGCCGAAGAAACACCCATGGAGGCCTATCATGGGCTACGAGGAGATCGAGGTGACTCCCATGTAAGACTCCCTGTTTTTAACTTTTTATCAGTCTCCGATAACTTCAATACATGGCTCTACAATTGCTACGAGATAATGGGGTTCATACAGTTAAAAGTAAAAAATAAAATAAAAATTGTAGTCTTAACTAACTGAATATGTAAAAGGTAGACGGTACACCACAGACTACTTGCAGATACATAAAAGATCGCTTTTAAAATACATTTGTATCTGTAATTTATTTGGTTTGAAAGATTATTCTATCTATGTAACTCTTTTGCACAGTAACACGAATACTTTCATTTCCATATTTTCACCAGGCCATCGCAGCCCATAACCAACACCATGGTGGACCCGTGTTATACTCCAGCTGGCATGGCCGCGGAGCCGCTGCGCTTCCCCAACCTCGTCACCGGGTTCGACCGAAGCCCTGAACACGCTGCTCGAGCAGCCCTATATACTCGATACACGCAGTACGAGTGGAACCAGAACAGCATCAAGAACTATAACGAGTCTGATGCCAAGAGGAACTTCTCCGAACGTGTGAGGAATGATATCATGAGGATGCTGAGGTAAGGACCACCGCTTGGCAAAAAAACGGAAAAATACGAAACCTTTCGGAAAAATATGAAAACCACAGCTTTAGCCATGACTCCGATATACGAAATATAATTTGAAAATTCTTTGTGTATGGAACTACAGTCTAACTGATGTGGGAGTATTACAGGGAAACCGAAGAGATCGGCGCACAGGGACAGAGAGACTCCGGCAGAAGGATCGGTGAACGAATCACCGACACTACCTTTTGGAGGAATGAGGTAAGTGCTAGACATCACATCTCATGATTTTATGCCACGCATCCTTTTCAGAAAGGAAGCAGCGAACTTATAAATCATCGCGCTGGCCTACTACCTGAAGAAAGTCGTCTCACCTGCTACCTTACCTTATTAGGGTTCCGTACCAAAATGGTAAAAAGGAAATTTGGAATAGTTTTAGATGACGTTTGCCCAACTATTTTGCAATAAAGAAATAAAAACCGGCCAAGTGCGAGTCGGACTCGTGCACGAAGGGTTCGTACCATTATCTATAAAAACGGCAAAAAAATCACGTTTGTTGTATGGGAGCCCCCCTTAAACATTTATTTTATTTTATCATTTATTATTAAAGTAAAAATACAACTGAGTATTTTGTGAATATTTCAAGTGCCTACCTGTTGTCATTATTGATATCGAGCAAAAAAAGGGCAAAAAAATCGCGTTTTTTGTATGGGAGCCCCACTTAAATATTTATTTTATTTTTCTTTTAGTATTTGTTGTTATAGCGGCAACAGAAATACATAATTTGCGAAAATTTCAACTGTTTAGCTATCGCGGTTCTTGAGATACAGCCTGGTGACAGACAGACAGACGGACGGACAGACAGCGAAGTTTTAGTAATAGGGTCCCGTTTTTACCCTTTGGGTACGGAACTCTAAAAATATTTTTTGCAACAGGGACTGAACAGGGGCCTTAAAAATTTGAAGTGGGGCTACTAGGGCATGTGGGGTATCATATATGAAAGAGCGCTATTTGTACATTCTCAATTGTTTTTTGTTTTTGGGCCGCATAGTTTTCGATTTTGGACGAAAAATATATAATCCCCCCCTTATCTCCGAAGTTTGCATAAAGATAAATCTGAAATTATTCTAACGATGTCTTTAAATAGCACACTATTTAAGAAATCATCAATTTAACACATTAGTTCCACTATCGGTCAAGAGATGGCGCTGACCTAAAACCGCAATGTTAACACGGCAGTGTCCCGTGTTAAAATTCTCTGACGAATAAAGGCCTCGCCGATGAAAATTTAAAATGGTACGGAACCGCCGGTGCGCGAGACCGACTCGCTTTTGACCGGTTTTTATTATGTTCAAAGTCGCTGATCAATCTTGCATCTTCGCGTAGAAGACCCATTGGTTTATGGCACAGCAGAAAGACCTGACTTTCTGGAGGACTGCAACACTTTCAGACATACACAATACATTACTCGAAAAGACCTTGACTCTCTCTCTCTCACTCGAAAAATTGGTACACTTTCCACAATCATTTTAGTCTATCCTAATTAACTGAAGCTGTGTTACTAGGTCTCAATAGAAATGGAACGTTTAGTATCGACGTGTGAGAAGCTCAACGAAACTCGAAGGCAGCTGGAGCGAGCCATCGCCGGCATCGAGGGCCCGCTGCATATCGTGCAGGAATGCTTGTACCACAGGGAGAAGAGGCAGGGTAAGTGCGTGACAGAGGGCGGCAAAAGAATATTTCTTATCATATTTATTTGACACGATTCTTAATTTTTTGTGCTGTTGGTCGTAACTTTACTCTTTGACCGATTCTTCATTAGTCCAACCTCAAGGCTTGCTGTATTAAGATCTTGGACCATACGTTGTAACTCGGCAGCAGTCTGTGCAAATAGGATGCTATCAGCAAAACGAAGGTTGAAGAGTTTTTTGTAACCGTCTGTTATGCCTTTACTGGACCATAGGTCCGTTAGGTTCTTAAATACCTCTTCAAGAGTGCTAGTGAAAAATATGGGAGAGTGCGGGTCATCCGGTTTCACAACATAGTCTATTTCATAAGTTTGACCGGGAGAATTGAGTTTAATGTTTGCTGTGCTATTGTTATAAATTATTTTATGGATATCAGGGGCGTAGCTACTGCTGTATCTGCCATATCAATTATACGGGACCCCCGGGCCACGGGGGCCCCCGACGTGAGTAAGCAAAAATTAATAAAAACTTCCCATATGCATCATCAGCTCCTTTCAACTGTCATTAACGAGACACAATAGAATTTTAATTGTTATCCACCTTAATGAGGCGTCGTAACAGATGATGGGATAATGATTTAATAAATTAGTTTGCCGAAAAAAGGCAAGGAGAGTGTATATTTAATTTGAATTGTTTGTAAGAAATTTGGAAAAAGTGACAGATAGATAATTATGATGAATAAATATTTATTTTAATTTTATGCAAATATTTTTTTCATTTGTGAGAAATCTTTACCCTTCATAAGGGCCCCCAAACAAATTTTTATACGGGGCCCCGCCAAGGCACGCTACGCCACTGATGGATATCAATATAAGTTTGCTCAAACTCTATATTCTGTAAAGGACAAGGAGTATTTGTTAAATTGTTCTGCCGGTAGGTCTGGAGCAGGTCCACGACTCTGTGGAACAGTCGCTGCTCAAGGAAGTCGCCATCCTGCGCGAGTGCCAGAACAAGTTCCGGAATATGCTCGAAAAGGTACGAGTGCTACCATTCGCATTCATAAACTGTTAAACGACAAAAGAATAATGTTCCTTGGAAAATTAAAATATACATAGGCGAAGAAATTAAATAGAAAGAAAGAAAAATTGTTTATTCTGCACAAAATAAACGCACATTACACAAAAAAAACATTACATAAAATACACATTCACCAAAAGCCAAAAGCCTCGTATCCAAACCTACTGGAACCAAATGGAACCTTGTTTTATCTCTAGTCAAATCATGCATGTTTCCAACCGATTCTTGGACTTTTGTTAGAGGGTCGGTTTAAAACTAGACAAGTATGTCAGGTCATCACGTACAGTGAAGGATTCTGTAGTCGAGATGAATAGTTACGCATCCAGAGTATTGATTTTGACCGCCACAAAAATAAGTTTGCATTATAAAAATCCGGCCAAGTGCGTGTCGGACCACGCACAATTAAGGGTTCCGTAGTTGGGATGAATTTATTCCAAGAACAAACTTAACATTGTAGTAGAAAAACGCCCAGCAAACATTTTTGTCATTATAATCAAACAATTATATGACCTTGAGTATTATTAAAGTTATTTTACAGTAATTTTTTTAACTCTTTGTCATGTACTGGTGCATAATGTGTCCGAATAGTCATATACATTTTTTGTCGTATTATAATGTCATATAGACGTTATTTCGACATTTTTTTACTATCGTTATATAATAGCGTCTGCGACGACATGTATAAAACTTACTTATATAACTTTTCGTCGTGTAAACGTTTTCGCAGTTTAAACGTCATAATACTGTCAATTTTGTCATATAATTACCTTTTAAACATCTGTTAAACGAATAATAATTGTTTACACGTTGTATTTGAAACCATTATATATTAGTCGAATAAATTTAACGAGTGCAACCTGTATATACATCCTAAAGTATCACAAACATAATATACGACCGCTATTTAATTAATACTCTTAATCTAATTGTAGATCATTATTTGTAGATCATCTACGCATAATTGTAGATCATTGTGGGGTTTACCTAAAACAAAAGTATTATATATGTATATAAAATATAAACTCTTTGAACTAAGTTAGCAAGGCGTTTATTATTTTTGTATTGATCCCTAAATCAACTGTCATGGCGTACACATTTACAATGAACACGCAGTTTATAGGTCGGGAAGTTATATAGTAGTACTTAATAAATTATTAATAAAAATATGTGAAAACATTAAAATTTTAAAAGCGCATAAAAGTTTTGTTCCGAACTTACATCACATTAATCAGTAAACTTGATTGCACAATGGTTTACAACTGATGAAATGGTTTTATCACGTCAAATAATAAATAAAAAAAAATGCAACATTAACTCAGCTGTCAAAAACACCACCAAATTAAAACGTGATAATCTGTTATAATTCGTTCAAGATAAGCATCATCTTTAAACGATAATAACACAACGATTACATTATATAAAAGTAATATTGTGTGGCATTACTCGACACGAAGTCGAATACACGCCGCGACAGCTATCATTACATGACTGACATGTAGTCAAATCGCCGACGTGTATATGACTATTATGCGACTAAGTAGGTATTTATATGACTGTTACACGAAACTCTTAGCGCTTTTAGTTGAATAAAATGGGCCCTAATGCCGTTGAGTAAACGTCCTTATGGCATTTATACGATTATACTAAATAACATTAAGTTACCACCAAAACGTTTACCTACTCAACGTCGTAAATGTTTGCTGGACGTGTTCCCCTGTACATTCCAACTGCAAATGTAAGTTTGCACGTACAGACGCCAGCACTTCAAGCTACTACAATCTGTCAAATTTATTTAATAGATTTTCAACTTTACCTCTGAAGCATAAGGTTCAAAGTTGATTGGGAAAATTTGACAGTATCGGGTAGCTTGATGTGCTGGCGTCTGTACAATAATGAGAGATTTACCACGTTATTTTAAAACCATAGACTCCTTATAGGTTTCTTGTGGCAGGGTGGCATCGACGCGAAAACTGTTACCATTGATTCAGTAGGTACATGATTCTGAACCCCACTGCGTCGAAATTTTTCGTCGCTTATTACAGAGAAAATCAGCTGTACCATACATTTTGACCGCATAGGTATTGCACTTTTCTATGAAACAGCAGATTTTTTTCAAATGAAAGGTTTACACACACGATACAGTATGCAAAACTTTTTTTTTATATATTTTCATATTTTTCCCTCAATAGTGAACCCCATATTCAAAACTTTAACGCTACACGTTCGTGTTTGAGTCATAGAAATTGATATGTGTACCTTTCAACTGAATCGGTCCAGTAGGTTCGGAGCAAATCGGCTGTGAGAGACGGACAGACAGACAGACACACGAGTGATCATAGGATCACTCGTGTGTCTGTCTGTCTTGTTGATGGGTTCCGTTTTTTTTCATTCGGACGTACGGAAACCCTAAAAACGGAAAAAAAGTTAGTTTAGCAAAAAATATTAACTATGTTTTTACGTGATATAATTTGATGAATGACAGTGTTTATCCTGCAGGTGCGGGCACAGTCTAAGAACTGTCGCGCGACACAACACGAGCTGGAGTCCGACATGCGCAACAAGGAGTACGCGCTCGGCATCGACTCCATGTGCCATCAGCTTAACAACTACTCAAAGGTAAACTTTTGCTAGTAGCTCAACAACTTCTCTAAGGTCATCGAAGAATCGAATAATAATGTTTTGCAGCTTAATTTGCTTATGGTTTGACCATTAGAGAACTATTGCAAAACGCCACCTAAAGCCAATTGGGTTACGAAAAATGGGTTTTAACATCACACGGGCGGAAAAAAAAACTCAAGGTCCTGAGTATTTAATCAAGATACCTTGGAAAACAACTATAGGGTATTCAGGTGCAGGGTGGATATTGATGGCCATAGAATAAAATTAATACACTTTCTCTGAGTACACACAATATATTCACAACACAGAAACACTAATTACAACACACAAAAATAGCTTACGCACTAAACAGAGACTAATCGAGGCGAAACAGATTAATAACTACCGAAACACAAAACTTATCCTCTGTTCCCAAATCTAGAATCTATCTAGGTCCCGTAAGGCGGAACTTCGCTAAGGGTAGTCGATTTTATTAGGCATATAGCTCTACACTTATTCGACACTACCCAATAGGAGACTGAACATTGACTGAAAACTTATACTGAATTACTGACTACTAAAACACTAAGTTATAACAAGTTAAAATGATTAGAACACTAATTTACTATTGAGAACGCCATGTTACTATTTAGATCGAAACGCGCTGACTGAACAATATGTGACACCTTAAGTAGTTTTCTACCCTAGCGCGCCCGCCCTGTGGCTAGCATACGCAGTTTATTCGAAAATCCTATCGAAGTCTAGTTCTTCAAGGTGAGGGGGTCGGTATGCGATCGGGGATTGCGGGGTACGCCAATTTTCGGGTGCGCCAGGGGAGGTGAGGGGAACGAAGGGAAAGAAATTGCGCAGTTGGTCTGCTTATGTATTACGTCCTATGTGACGCCTTTGTTCTTTCCTCAAATCGAACATCTCAACTACTTTTCTTTATGTAAAAGGTGTCTATTTATAGTAGATAGCCTAACTAAGACATTGTGTATGTCAGAACCCTTATTTATTGCCTAGATTGGCCTGTAAAACATCTTTTAGTTGGTAAATAAGGGAAATCTTTATGTCTTAGTTACTAATCGATTTACACTATTAAAACTGAGGCTATCACTATACTTATTATCTATATATTTAGCTAGGTTACTTCACAATACGGGTAATAAAAGTAGTATCATTCAAAAGACTTTAATCAACTTAACCTAGGGTGGTGTGAAGTACCTAGCAACTGATTATAATTAATCAAAAGGAGATCGCTGTGCTTCTCAACAATCCCACCCCCTGTAAGAGGGTTCAACCGATTACTAAATCATTGGTAGGAAGCACAACGATCTTTACAACAGGTCGACGCAGGACCCCATGATTCGTCCTTACATCTACCACTCTCACTATAGAGTCTGACCCGGGGTATACTGTTTTAATTACCCCTTTGGTCCACTGGTTTCGTGGTTTACCGTTGTCTATGATCACTACCACGTCACCCACTTTCACGTTCGGCACATTGTTGGCCCACTTATGACGTTGTTGTAGCGTCGGCAGGTATTCGCGCAGCCATCGCCTCCAAAAGAGGTCGGCCAGCGCGTTCTCCCGTCGCCACATGCGGCGGGAGTCGAGGTCGACTGCATGCCCACGCGTACAGGGAGCATCTCCCGCGGCTGTGCCAAGCAGGAGATGGTTGGGGGTCAACACCACCGGGTGCTCGACGTCGCTGCTCACGTATGTCAGAGGCCGGCTGTTTATAGTAAGCTCGGCCTCAGCAAGGAGGGTGTAGAGTACCTCCTCGCGAGGGGCGCGCTCGTGAAGCGTCGCCTTGAGTGCGTTCTTGACTGATCGCACCAGTCGTTGCTTGTTCACCTCAAGCAAGTTTTTTACAACTATTATTCATCCAGACTGCAAACAAATCGAACGACAACGAAGCAATGTGGAAAGGAAAGTGGAAAGGGAAATAAAAGGCCCGCGGTGCGCAATGAGGGCACCGCACGGCAAGGATGGCTGAGTCGGTACTCAGCGATGTCGCCAGCTTCAGGTGGGCGGCGTGGGTGGTGAGGCCCGTAAACGACATGCCCCACCTCCTCTCCTAGCGCCAGCCGATGGCGCTCTCCGAGGCTAGGTACGCTGCAGGGGCTCAGCCTGCCGCGTACCCTTGCCAGCCCTTCCTTGAAGAGCATGGGGCCGAGACTTCGGAGTTCGCTGCTGTTAGGCAACGGATGCGCCTCTCGAAGCGCAGTGATGTCGGCTCCGTAGCTCTCCCTTTGCATTAAATGCAGCAGACGCGTCTCCGCCTCGCGAAGGTCTGCTGTGGTCACGGCGGATGAGACTCGCCGTTTGCGGCAGCGATCTGCGAACACTAATATGCGCGCCACGACATATGTGGCGCACGTCCAGGTGGGCAGCCGCTCATAATTTAGCAGCGGTTCTGCCGTCGTGTGCACCCGTTGGACTCGTTCCAGGTGCTCTTCCACCACTGCGCCGGTGTCGACGCTCACTGGCCACTGCTCCTGTGGGCAGCGAAGAAACGAGGGCCCCGACAGCCACTCGTCACCGTTATTGGGCCAGTCCATTCGGGTGGCCTTATCAGCCGGGTTCATCGCCGAGGGAACCCAGTGCCAGTCGCCCTGTTTCGACCTGCGGTCTATCTCCGCTAGTCGGTGGGACACGAACCTTTGAAACTCCAGGGCATCGGAGTTTATCCATTTTAGGACGGTCTTACTATCCGTCCACAGATACTTGCGAGATATAGGTAAACCTAAATCCTCTTCTACCGTGTTGGCCAGTCTACAGGCCAACACAGCGGCTTGCAGCTCCAGACGCGGGACGGAAACCAACTTCTGTGGCGCTACTCTGGCCTTGCCTATTATCATGGCTAAGTCTCTGTTCCCGGAACTATTTATCCCCGCTATATAAGCTACAGCCGCGTAAGCGGACTCGCTTGCATCACCGAAAACGTGGAGCTCAATACCCTCCGGCCGCAGGCCGTACCAACGAGGGATGGTTAAGTCCGTAAGGTGGCGCAGCTTATGCAGCCACTCGAACCACGTTTTCGCTTCTGCCTCTCTCAATCTCTCATCCCACTGTATTCCCGTGTGCCATACCTGCTTCATCAATATGCGGGATTGTATGACGCACGGATACAAAAAACCTAGTGGGTCAAAAATGGACATAATGAAACTTAAGAATTCCCTTTTGGTGGGGATTACCGACCCCTCTATTATACTTTTAGGGAGTCTTTTAAATGATAGGTCAAACGCTAATTGATCCGCACCTGGTGACCATATCATTCCCAGTGTACGCTCTGTGGTGTTTTCACCTTTATCGAGCGAAACTCTGTCAGGCATGTCAGTTTGTAGTCGGTCACGCAGCTCTTGAGAGTTAGTGACCCACCCCCGTATATTAAACCCGCCCTCGGCGTGGATGCGAGTCACTTCCTCGACCAATTGACCGGCTTGCGCGACTGACCACGCACTGTCAAGATAGTCGTCCATATAATGTTTTGTGTGTATGGCCGCTACCGCCTCGGGAAATGTACTTTTGTACTTAGCTGCGTTTTTATTTAAAATGAAAATGGCTGATGTAGGAGACGACACGGCACCGAATATCATCGAATTCATGACATAAACGCTAGGTTCCTTATTGCCGGTCGCGTTCCACAGAAATAGCTGACCTCCTCTGTCTTGTTCCCTTATTTTAATACGTAGGAACATGTCTGCGATATCCCCGGTGTAGGCAATAGGCCCTACTCTGAATTTAAAGAGGACACCCAAAAGTGAATTTAAAAGGTCAGGCCCTGTTAATAGGTTATCATTTAACGCGGTCCCATTGTAAGTTGCTGCGGCGTCAAAAACTAATCTTAATTTCCCGGGTTTGTTCGGGTTTTTTACTCCGAAATGGGGTAAGTACCAAACCGGGTCATATGAGACCCCGCCTTTAACTAGACTGGCGTACCCCTCTGCTATGAGCCTATCTATCTGTGCGGTATAGGCTGCAGCGTACACTGAGTCTTTATTTAACCGACGTTCGATTCCGGTTAACCGGTGGCGCGCGTACTCATAATTGTTAGGCAGCTGCGGATCGTCTTGACGCCACAGCAATCCTACTTCCCACGCGCCGCTTTCTGTCTGTCGGCTAGTGGAATCCAGTATTTTATTTGCCCTTTCAATATCTTGGTGCGTCCGAGGCACCTCTGAGATTCCAATAGCCTCGAGCTCTAACTGTTTTTTAACTAAATTATGCAAGTCAACATTAGATTCTGAAACATAATTCACACACTGGTCACTAGTGTGACAATTTCCTACGGGTCCGTGCACCACCCACCCTAGACGAGTCAAAGAGGCAACTGGCTTACCCGATTTCCCTCGTCGAGTCTCCCGGCTGGTCAGCAACTCCCAATTGTCCTGCCCCAGCAACAGAAGCGGCCGGACACCACTCATCTCTTCGCAACCCAAGTGGCGAAGGTGGGCATGCTCCGCCATTAGTGTGGCGGGCACCGATTGTGCGGGCAAATCTAAGTTATTTAGCGTGCGGCATTTTATATTATATGTTTGACCGCTAGGCCCGCGTACTGTCGCGTCGATCACACGCGATGCAGAGTCTACGATTTCTAGACCCCGCGCACTCCGTAGCACTAATGGTAAATGTTGACCTTTGACATCTGTGGCTAAAGAGTCGTCTATTAGTGACACAGTGGCCCCGTCGTCGAGAAGGGCATGGCAGGGTTTATCTATCCCGCCTATTGTTATACATACCGGCACTATTTTTAGCAATGCCTTGCCGGTATAATCACTGACGTTAGTAACAGTTTCAGTCTTTCTGTCGGCATGTAATAATATATGATGCGGGAAACTACACTTTGAGCACTTATTTGCACGACAAAAGATCTTGCTATGATTCTTCACTAAACATTTGAAACATAGCCTATTTTTCTTAACGAAATCCCATCGTTCGTTTAACTTTAACCCCGTGAACTTTTCACACTTGATAAGCTTATGTATCTTTCCACACATTGTACAAATATCGTCCTCGACTGCCTCGGCCTGTTTTTCTTCATTCGAAGTCGCATGTAGGCGTTGTACTATTCTGGGTTGCCTATTGACTTGAACATTGCCTCGTGGCTTAAATGTGCTAATTGGTGTTGCGGGCGTGTCTAAGTTCATTTGAACATAATATGAAGTGGCTCGGGCTAGATGCGTCAAAAATTCTGCGAATAACTCTAGACTAGGAGACACTCGCACATCTATACCCTGACTCGATGCCACGCCCATTGCAAATTCCCCATATTTAGCACGTTGTACAGGTGTAAGTTTATCAAGGAGTTCACTTACCAGTTGGGGGTTGTTCAGGTATCCAATCGCCTTGACGCTCCTTAGGAGTGATACACAATTACGCACTGTTGTCGAGAACTTTCTGAGCTCCCGACCACTTTCTGTTACTTTCGGTAACGCACGCACTTTTCTTAGGGCACACTCGAGCACTAGATTTGGATGCCCAAACTCTTCGTCCAAAACCTTAATTATTTCGGACGGGCTGGTCGACGTACGGAGTAAGTCTTCCACTGCTAGCTTCGCGTTTCCTTGTAGGGACGTTTTCAGACGCGCTAGATTCTCGTGTGGCTTGAAGTTATACAGGGCTGTCGTATCGTGGTACATATTCTTATACGACAGCCACTCCGCTGGGTCACCGTTGAAGTATGGCAACTCGTACGCCTGCCTCGGTACCGGACGCGGTCGCGCTATGTTTGAGATAGCGTCTGCTAGTTGGTCTATTTTCCTATCCCGTGACCTACTTCTGTCGGTGTCGTTCGCGTATGTATTCTCCCATTCAGGCGCATTTCTTCCAGCCGTTTCTCTCGGCGGCGCTCGCGGTGTACCGGCCGTCGCGACGGGCGTAGCGAGGTACGTTGCCTCGGTAAAATGCACCGACGCGGGCGCATATTCTTGCCGGGGCGCGGGCGTTTCATTTTGCGGCACTGACACTGGCATATCGCGGGTATTTTCTGACGACACGGGCACTAATCCAGATTGTAAGTCTGTAAGTATAACGGGCACGGGTACCTGACTAGCGGTGGCGGGCGTTGCTTCAGTAATCCAGTCTTCTATCCGCCGAGCTGTTCCTTCTTCATCTGAGGAATCTTCTTCGGCGGCGGCGTCTATCTCGGCTAGATCCACATCCAGCTTCTTCTGTATCAGGTTTTCCTTCAGGCGCACTATTTCCTTCTCAGCCTCGTATTGAACCCTTCGTCGAAGGTAGTCGGCACTTCTCTGGCCGCTTTTCGACGATACGTGGCTTGTCCTTGAACCTGCCCTCCGTCGTAATTCCGACCTCACTGGCGTGGCCACTCCACGATGGTCTATCACACGACCGGGCCCGGCCAGTGGGATCACAGGGGCAGGAACCATTGACGACGTAGTAGGCGCTATTGAAGGTGACCCAGGTGCCATTTCAGTCGGCACCCCAGAATCAGCCTCTAACCCTTGACGCTTGTTCATGTCAGCCTCCAACTTTCGTAGCTTGCTCCTAGTTGTAATAGTGCTTCTGGTACTCATCTTAAACTACAGCGAATCTGGCTGGCGAAGGACCAAAAATTATAGGGTATTCAGGTGCAGGGTGGATATTGATGGCCATAGAATAAAATTAATACACTTTCTCTGAGTACACACAATATATTCACAACACAGAAACACTAATTACAACACACAAAAATAGCTTACGCACTAAACAGAGACTAATCGAGGCGAAACAGATTAATAACTACCGAAACACAAAACTTATCCTCTGTTCCCAAATCTAGAATCTATCTAGGTCCCGTAAGGCGGAACTTCGCTAAGGGTAGTCGATTTTATTAGGCATATAGCTCTACACTTATTCGACACTACCCAATAGGAGACTGAACATTGACTGAAAACTTATACTGAATTACTGACTACTAAAACACTAAGTTATAACAAGTTAAAATGATTAGAACACTAATTTACTATTGAGAACGCCATGTTACTATTTAGATCGAAACGCGCTGACTGAACAATATGTGACACCTTAAGTAGTTTTCTACCCTAGCGCGCCCGCCCTGTGGCTAGCATACGCAGTTTATTCGAAAATCCTATCGAAGTCTAGTTCTTCAAGGTGAGGGGGTCGGTATGCGATCGGGGATTGCGGGGTACGCCAATTTTCGGGTGCACCAGGGGAGGTGAGGGGAACGAAGGGAAAGAAATTGCGCAGTTGGTCTGCTTATGTATTACGTCCTATGTGACGCCTTTGTTCTTTCCTCAAATCGAACATCTCAACTACTTTTCTTTATGTAAAAGGTGTCTATTTATAGTAGATAGCCTAACTAAGACATTGTGTATGTCAGAACCCTTATTTATTGCCTAGATTGGCCTGTAAAACATCTTTTAGTTGGTAAATAAGGGAAATCTTTATGTCTTAGTTACTAATCGATTTACACTATTAAAACTGAGGCTATCACTATACTTATTATCTATATATTTAGCTAGGTTACTTCACAATACGGGTAATAAAAGTAGTATCATTCAAAAGACTTTAATCAACTTAACCTAGGGTGGTGTGAAGTACCTAGCAACTGATTATAATTAATCAAAAGGAGATCGCTGTGCTTCTCAACAACAACAGTAATTTTGTAGCGGTTACACCGCCACATACGAATTACGCATCAAAAAGACATGACGTCACACAAATCCTGTATCGAGCAATTGGAGATTACCGCGCGAACGACATTATAAGACTATCCGACATCAACCGTTGGGCAGTTGCCCGCCGGACACATCACCGGTCGGAGGATCCTCCGTTTTCTATAGAGAATGAGAACTTTACACCCTGTTCCTCATGCCTCTTCATTGGTGACCCTGAATATCTAAAGTACTACCGGTACATAAAAGCGACCCAAAAAGTGACATAAAAAATTACAGGCCAACAGCTGTTTTATCCATATTTGGCAAAGTATTCGAATCGGTACTCTATAAGAAAATATTTAATAAGCTGCAACGTTGCTTCGCGAAAGAGCAACAAGGGTTCCTTCCAAATCGCTCAACCACGTCTAATTATTAAAAATTACTACACTCTTAGCCAAAAACGACCAAAAGCAGATTGATGTAGCGTATTTTGACTTCCAGAAGGCCTTTGACCGGGTTGATAACGACATACTTCTAAGTAAAACGGCATTAGCGGGTTTCTCTGTGTCATCGCTTAAATTCTTTACGAACTATCTGCCCGACCGCAAGCAATTTGTAACATACAAAAATGCCATTTTGGAGCGCTACTCGGTCACTTCTGGCATACGGCAGGGCACTAACCTCGGGCCCCTTCTTTTTCTCGTAGTAGTTAACGATCTTTCCACATATGTAAAACACTCCACAGTCTTAATGTATGCTGATGATGTCAAAGTTGCTCTTCCTGTGGCTGACTCTCGTGATACGGCCACACTTCATCTCGACATCGACAACATTCACACTTGGAGTACGATAGACAACCTCAACCTAAACATTAGTAAATGCGCGGTCATGACACTCATGACCTACTCGAAAACCACACAACCCATACACAACATCTACACTATGAACAATAAGCCCCTGAAACGTGTTTTTACCGTACGCGATCTGGGTGCTCAGTTTGATCCAAACATTACATTTAACCAGCACATACTACAGACCTGGAACAAGTCCCGTAAAAACTTAGGTTTTGTCTTGCGCCAGGCCAAAATTTTCACAAATCGTCAAGCCCTAACGATACTGTACAACTCCTTCATCCGCAGTTTGCTAGAGACTAACTATGCAATCTGGAACCCCATGAAAAAGTGAATATACTCATCGAAAAGTTCCAAAACTGTTTTGTTCACTACCTATACTTAAAACTGTATGGATATTACCCGTATATGTACCCTACACTATTTGTGCTAGGTATGGTGGGCTACCAAAATTTAGAAGTAAGGTGAAATCTTGGTTTAATTCTAATTCGTGGTACCCATTTCAATTCCTTTTTACTACAGCACATCTCCTTTAACATCCCACTACCCATTAGACACACACTTCGCCCTCGCCAGCGTCCTCTATTCTCAATACCTCAAACCAGTACCATAACTCTCAAGGCCAGTCCATTGTACCTAGCCCTAACCCATACTAACAACATTTTGCTGTATGACGAATCCTCAGATGTCTTCGCGAGTACTGAACTGAGATTCCTGAACACTGCTACTCGATACCTGGAATCTATTACCACTCCCAGTACAATATCCTTGGAGTGAATAAATTAATGTTTCTTATTATTAATTAATCAATCAATCATTTATTTTGTTAAACATAGGTATTAATAAGTTTATTCGAATTTTTACCCCAATTATATCTAATTTTGTCTAATTTAATCTAATTTTACCTAATCTTGACTAATTTAATTTCAACAAATTTTGTCTACTTTTATGTAATTTAATCTAATTTTATGATTGCATGTGTAATTATAACTACTAATAAATATTGACCTATAACTTGTATGTGTGGTGCAAACTGTTAGTATAAGTTGTTTTTTTTTAAATAAATAAAATATGATCGTCAACGCAACCTTCACACAGCCAGCCAGCACCCACGGCTTCAACGGGTATCCTGACCACCAGCATGCAGCAAAAAGCGCATTCCTGGTCATCACCCTCAGCCTCATCACCCCGACTCACTGGGGAATCACTGCAATCACCACAAAGTTCCGACCCACCGCGAACTATGCCGCACCCGTTGCCGACTCACTGGAACCACAGCTGGCACTGTGAAGCATCGCAAGATAATAAAACTCATCAGCCCACTATCGACCTCCGGTCTCAGGAGGGCAAGTGATGTAGCGGTTACACCGCCACATACCAACTACGCATCAAAAAGACATGACGTCACTCGTCACAGCAAAGGAATTCCTCGCCCGAAACACAAGACTAAAAAAGGAACAGACTGCAAGCTTCACACTAACGCTTTGCGCGAGATCACTACTACACGCACAGCTTTGTGTGCGTGCAGTGTCACAGACAAGGCGCGCGGGGGGTGCACCGGTGCCCGCTAGAGGCCAAACCGGTTTGAGCCGGCTCTGTCAGACGACAGCTTCAGGGGTACGCTGCGCGCCGTTTAGGTTTAATAAAAACGGCAAATTGTTGTAAGTACTGTGCACAGATTTAGAGTGGTACTGTGTGTATCAATAATAGTAGGAAAAGTAAGATTTTTTTTATATCCAAAGGATTTTGTCAGGTAATTATCTATATCTACTCATACCTACTCATTTTTAAGGCTTATTGCGGAATGATTTAGTTACGAGGTAAGTAGTATCTTAAATAACAAAGATGGCAATTAGGTTTTCCCATAAGAATTATTATTTATTCATCTTATGGTTTACCGCCTATATTGGCGAGTTATTGATCGTCTCCTATTTGTCTCGTATTTTTGTTTCAGTAGGTTTTTAGGTACCACTTAAGTTCGTAAAATAGTAAAACAAGAAAGCAAACTAATAGTGGCCACAGAGACTTTTTTGGATACCTCGGTTGAAGATATAGAACTGGTCTATGGTGAGTGAAATGTGTTAAGGCGTGACAGAGGTTTACCTTGTGGAGGCGTGCTGCTTATGGCTCGCACCCCCATAGTCCTGCGCCGTCGGCGTGAACTTGAGACAGACTGTGGTGAGTATCTTTGGTCGAGTTTCACGTGACATGGTTCCCCTATTTACGTGTGCATTGTGTATATAAAACCAAGTGCCACTGATAGCGATTATATGACCTAGTTTACAAAAGTGGAAAGTTTTGTAAATGACTTAAAAGGAACAGTTATAATTTTAGGTGATTTAAACAATAGTGCTTCCTAGAACTTAACCTTTCAAAATGGGAAATTTATCTTCCCCAAACGACTGACAGACAGACTATCATAGCAAAATTTAACACTGTAGCACCAAATATCTAAATTACGGAAAGAAACTCTCTTCACCTCCTCCTGGGGTCCCCAATTTTCGATGAATCTAAAAATCATTTCATTTTTTTTTTACATTCTGTGAATACTCACACACTGACTAATTAGCATCACTTGTAATTTTTTTAGGAATATCGTATAGGTACCTACTTTTACAATGCTTGTAAATATGTGAGCACTATGTATCCATTACATAATTATTTTTTCTGTCATTGCTTCATTTTTAATTATTTTTACCTATTGTGGTATAGTAATTTTATTCCAAGTGCATCGTCTTCACATATAATTAATGTATACAAAATATTGTAAAACATTTTAAAAGAGTGTGGCCCTGGATGACCGAGCGTGGCAGCAAGCTACACTTCCCATTCGCCTGGGTGGTCTCAGTGTCCGCAAAATTTCATGTAGAAGTTTACCGGCGTTCCTCTCCTCGGTCCACAGTACCAATAAATTAACCAGGAAAATTTTATCTTCCTCACTGGCCGATTTTGAGATACCGTGCCTGACCAATGCGTTGAACGCTTGGAAAATGGCTTGTCCCAATACGGATCTGCCCGACAACCCGTCTTCCCAGAGACGATGAGATGTGCTGCTCTGCAGTATTATACGGAATACCCTGTTAAACAATTAAACACGTCACCTAATACTGTTGAGCGCGCCCGTCTGTTGGCTGTGGGAGAATGGGAGTCAGGCTTGTGGCTTCAGGCGCTCTCGTCATCCACCATAAGCACTATGATGTGACTCGCCGTTTATAATTTCGCCATGTCCGCAGCGCCGGCCCGAGAATTCCTGGCGCCCTAGGCGAAAGGCTGGAACGGCGGGCGCCCTTTTAAGAAAATTCGTGACATAGAGCCCTTTTAAGAGTATTCGTGAATAAAACTATGTTCTTTCTTTTTCGTGTGGTTAGTGACTAGCCAGTACCCTAATTGCGTAACTTATTTTCGTAAACAATTTTGCCTAATTTGTTTCATTTTGACAGTTCAACAACATTCATTGTTTTATTTACGTTGTTGAGTAGATTTTTTTTCCAACGTATGAAGCAATGGATTAGCAATCTGTTTCAAATCGAAACAGATTGTGGTTTTGTTGCATTACGCAATTAGGGTACTGGTGTCAGAGTTTTAAAGCCGCCCATGGGCCTCTGACTTGGCTTCACATGCCGTCGAGAAATATCTCAGGCGCAATCGGTACAACGATCGCGGTCAAACTATAATAGTCAAATCAATTTTGAACAAAACATTGTAACATACAACAAGAGAAGCAATAAATCTGAAATCGCGTTTTTTTTTTTGCTATCAACTTATGAGTTGAGGCTATCAACTTAACTCGCTTTTGATTTCCGTACCAATGGTTTCGTAAATGTCCATGAGCGCATTGTGGTAGAAAAATTGGTAAAAGATTGGGAGTATTTTCAAGTTGTAGGTAAATAAAAATTAATGTACAGTATTATTTTTTAATTTCGATGCCGCCGATTGCCGCCCCTCTAATACGAGCGCCCTAGGCCGTCGCCTAGTTCGCCTATATGAACGGGCCGGCCCTGCATGTCCGTCTGTCCGTCCGTCCATGAGTCACGGTATTTTAATAAGTAACCAACTTCAAAAAAAAGCAAGCAACGTATGCATCTATGTATGTATAACTATTTCACAGTATAAATAATTACTTACATACATTTTAATATCGTGTTTTATTAGCATATAAGCTTAATCAGCCTAGATATAATGTTCCTACTGCTGGGAAATAGGCCTCCTCTTTCTGTGAGAGGGAGTGGGCCGTAAGCCCGTAATCCACCACGCGGGCCCAATGCGGGTTGGTGGATGTCACATGTTTTCGAATTATTTTTTCTAGGACATGCCGGTTTCCTCTCGATGTTTTCCATTACCGTTTTGAGAGCAGTGGTGATGAAATAATTTACACAAAGTAAAGTGCCTGCTTGGGTTCGAACTCCAGACTCGTAAGTCGCGACCGTTACCACTGGTCCACCACTGCTCATTTCATTACCTGACTTCAAAAAAAGGAAGGGTCTCAGTTGAACAAGTTTGTAAGCGTGTGTGTATAAGTAATTATTTCACAGTATGATTAATTAAATAGGTATTACTTAATTTTAAACAAACTGTTAAAATAATTACCGGTTCGGTACCGTAATTGGAAAACGGAAATCTCACGGGATCACCTCAGTCACAGTGCGTGTCGGTCGTCTGTCCATCTGTCCAGCTGTCCATCCGTCCATCCATCCGTCCGTCCGTCCGTCTGTACTCATCGCCGAATCTCGACTCGCACTTACCCGGTTTTTTTATTTTTAATAACCGAGTGACAGCCCTATGAAAGTAGGTAAGAATTTTGAACTCTGTTAGGAAGCTTGCCTTCTGTTCGTTTTTTATTCTTGTGCCCGAAACTCTTAAACTAGTATCCTGGAGACTGGCTGAATGCGGTCGATACCGTCGATAAGCGAATACAACTGTAGTCCTTCTCCCCCCCAGGGTCTGCAATTCTACGCCGGCATCGAGCGCTACGACCCCACGGTGTGCGACACGGCGCGCTGGGCCGCCGCCTCCGCCGCCACGCTGCAGCGCTCGCAGTCCGAGCGGGCCAAGGCCATACAGATGCTGTCCGGTGAGTGAGCACGAGGCCATACAGATGCTGTCCTGTGAGTGCTCACGAGGCCATACAGATGCTGTCCTGTGAGTGCTCACGAGGCCATACAGATGCTGTCCGGTGAGTGAGCACGAGGCCAAACAGATGCTATTCGGTGAGTGTGAGCACGAGACCATACAGATGCTGTCCGGTGAGTGTGAGCAGGAGGTCATGAAGATGCTGTCCGGTGAGTGTGAGCACGAGGCCATACAGATGCTGTCCGGTGAGTGAGCACGAGGCCATACAGACGTTATCTGGTGAGTGTGAGCACGAGGTCATGCATTGTGTAGCAAAAATAGATGATTTGCCACATGTCAAACGTCGCCCGGGAATCGAACCCGAAGGACAAGGTTATGTAATGAATAGTGCAATTGGAGTAAAATAACACTGTATTTTAATTAAAGAGAAAACAAAACAAAAGAACAAGTTAATATAAAAAAAACTTGCCGTCAGCTTTTGTTAGTTAAAAAAACTTATGGGAATGGCTAAACGAAATTAAGGATCCAAATTTAATTAAGGCGTTAGTCCCATCAGTTTACATAATTTAAACAATGTCCGATATGGCGCGAATGTCCGTCCAATAGCTATTGTTGGTGATTCCGTGTCGTCATAATAAGTTAAAACGCGTGTTGAAATTGGTCGCGATGAACCAATTCACATTTTTTAAAACGCTAAATACCACCAACGCTAAAAATTACAAATGTCAAAGTCAAATCATTTATTTCAAATAGGCCCATGTATGGCACTTTTGAACGTCAAAATTTACAAATTATCAAAATTGATTCTAGTCGCCCCTTCCAAAAGGTAGTTTTCGTATGGAGAAGAATGGGCAAGAAACTCCACCGTTACTCTTTTAAAATGTTTTACAATTGTTTGTATATGTACGTACATTAGTTAAATAATTATATGTGAAGACGATGCACCTAGAATAAAATGACAACACCACAATAGGTAAAAAGAATTAAAAATGAAGCAACGACAGATATAATTTAATATGTTATAGATACATGGTGCTCACATATTTACAAACATTATAAAAGTAGACGATTTTCCTAAAATTTTATAATTAATCAGTCAGGAAGTAATCACAGAATGTAAAATCAATGTCATAAAACACAAAATAATAACAATTAAAGTAGCAACCAGTTTGATTTTGTCTTGATTCTAAATTGTCCTATGGAGCAGGACCAGCATGTTTTCAAGCACTCTTATCTTGGATATAATCCTCTAATTTGTAATATGCTTGTTTACAAAGTGTACTTTTAATATGAGTTTAAAATTTTCTTTCATTTAATTGCAATATGTCACGAGGTATTTTGTTGTAACTCAAACTCAAATCATTTATTTCAATTAAACCATTTACAGGCACTTTTGAATTGTCAAGGAATCGGTCAGTCAGAAATAGGTATGAAGCTAGTTGCCCATTCCAAAGCGTAGTAGGTACCTATGGAGAAGAACGGGCAAGAAACTCCACGGACACTCTTTTAAATAAAAAATTGTTACAAAATATTGGTAACATCATTCATGTTGAAATTATACATGTGAGAACAATGTAGAAAGACGTGCACATGAGAAGCGTCCGTAATAAAAAGATAAGAAAAGAACAATTCAAAAAATTAAAAATAAGCCCTGGCAGCTAAGAGATGACCAGTCCCAACTGACGGCGCCCGTTCACGAACATGACGCATGGATTAGCACCATTCAGCTCAACCATTTTGAAGGGAGCTAAATGATCCAACACACGCGCCACCATCAGCGAAACATTTGAGTGAGCATGACATACTCACAGCCGCCAGGGCACATTCAAGTCAATGCAAGACAATACACAGTACCCCATAAAAGATGTATGTACATACGCCAGCACATCAAGCTACTACAATCTGTCAAATTTATTTAATAGATTTCAACTTTATCGCTGATGTCTAAGGTTCAAAGTTGATTGGGAAAATTTTACAGTTTCGGGTAGCTTGATGTGCTGGCGTCTGTACTTTAGATAATCTGAAAAATGGTTGATCTAGTTTATCTTTATTTCTAGTAAGTATTAAAATTATGTCTATCACTTATTTTATCAAAGAGATGTGGATTTTTCCTTACATACATAATATTTTCATAAATGAATTGGCAAGGTACCGTCATAATATTAATCCTTTTAAAAAGTTCCCTGAGAGATTCGCGGCGACGTAGATTATAAATGGCTCTGACAGCTCTCTTTTGCAAAATAAAGATGGATTCAATGTCAGCAGCCCGACCCCGCAGTAAAATGCCTTACGACATAATGCTGTGGAAGCAGCTAAAATAGACCAAACGCGCGGTTTCTACATCTGTTTAACTGTCTTATCTTTCTAACAGCATAAGCGGCCGAGCTTAACCGCCCCGCAAGAGATGTTATATGACGTCCCCATTGTAATTTCTCGACACCCGCTAAGTATACGTATGTATCTGCCAGATACACGAAACGGTTTTTATTGCATTTTTGGCATCTATATACCTATATTTACCATATACAAGTTTATTTTATTTTTTCAATTAACCCAACATACTTTTTTCTCAAACGTATATAATTGTTTATCTGCATAAGCTGACAAATAAACACAGCGTACAACCATTTAAGTTCCAGTTACATACTTTGACGCGGGGGGAAAAGGGCGCGCGGTGCGGGTAACTGCCGGTTACTCAGTTCTCCGGCGGGTAGCGAGTTGTGCGCGCGATTGTTGCGTTGTTTTTTACCATGTCGAGTGAACGTTATTAATTTTTAACTACATTAAGGGAAGATGCAATTAAAAGACCAAAAAATGCTGTGGACCAAATAATAAGCGTAACATCAGACCAGATTATAGACTCGCCATCGAGGCAAGGTAAGTAATTAACTAAATATTTTATAATTATTAAAGTATATATTTTAAGTGCACCCATAAATTGAGATTTCTACCTATACTTGAAATATTTGAACACGTCTTAGAATGAAAATCTATCGTCATGACAACATTACTGCAATTTATTCATTCCCGATGTATAAGTATGTAACTACTCAATTACAAATTTTTACGTCGGAATTTAGTTTGATTGAAAAATGTATCTAGGCACTTACATACTTATTCTACGGAATGTGTTTAAAATGAAATCAGTTAACTAACACATATATTGTTTTACATTGGATTTTAACTTGATTATTAATATCTATCTGTATACTTACATAGTTTTACTTTTATGAAATGATGTTGATTATCGTATAAAATCGAGTGTTTTATTGTGGTTCGATTGTTTCAGATACTCCAGTATACTTCTCAAAATATTTCACAGATGAAGACTTGCAACAAATGACGGAATTCATAAAAAACAGTGACGAAGAAACAAGTGCCCTGCACAAAACCATCTTAAACCCTCAGAATGTTCCAGAACACATTCCCCAACCGTCACAAGTCATACAGCTCCAGTGATTTTGCCGAGTAACTCTCATGACCCCATATTGGCAACAATAACGCCACAATCACCCATGATGAGCAATGTCAGTTCAGGTATTCGAAATGATATTTCTATTGAGTCGCCAAATTTCTTGTCAGTCAATGGGAAGCAGAGTTACTAAGTGCTATGTTTCGGATGAAAGCACTGCAAGCCAAGGAGCAAACGAGGTGAGTAGCTGTTTATATGATTATATTAAAGAACATCACCAAAAAGGCATAAAAACATTCAACTTTTGGTCCGACAATTGCGGGGGACAAAACCGCAATCGTATCGTTTTAGCAGCCTATTTACGAGCTGCAAAAGATTTTGAAGTCACTATAACTCATAAATATTTTGAGAAAGGCCATACACAAAATGAGGGTGATAGTGTACACGCCCTTATCGAGAGAACTGCCAAGAATAAAATGGTGTACACCCCCGAACAATGGTATGCCCTCATAAGGTGGGCCAAACAAGATGGAAACCCTTACTTAGTTCAGGAAATGACTACTTTAAATTTTATGAATTTCAAAGCACTGCTCCCTGGATGCAACTGGACTATAAATACAAACAGAACGAGTTTTCTGGTCTCAACTAAGACAGTTAGAAATATGGCCGCAATTCTCTGACAGGATACAGTATAAAACAGATTTTTGTGACCATGAGTTCAAATGCATTATTGTAAATAATGCACTAGAGACTCCCAAAACTAGATCAAGGAACCGCATAAGATTAGACAACAGTCCACTTCCAGCCCCTCTAGCAAGAACATTGACCCAAGCTTACGCGGGGAAATTACCAATACCCGAGGCTAAACTTCAGGATTTGAAGTACTTATGCCGAAATAATGATATACCATCTGTTTATCATGACTTTTACATGAGTTTGATAGAGGGCAGCAATGAGAACCAACATGACAATGAAGATGAAGAAGACGAAGAAGAGGAATAAAGAAGTCATCTCTGTACTGATTAGGTTGATTACTGTTGTGGTCATAAGTCATTAATGATAAATTAAAACGTGCAATTTTATTACTCAATAAGTAAAATATAGAATAAAACCTTGTTAAAATCATTATAAGTAAGTAAACAATGATAGTTTAGTAATATAATATTAAATTTGATCTCTGTACAAGAATGTCCAAATAGCTTTATGAAACGACTGATTTATATAATTTTATTGATAAGTAATAATTTTATATAGGTACTCATTACGTTAAGCCGTTGGTCCCGGCTGTCATTCGTGGATCTTTGACAGTCGTTACGGGTCGTCAGAAGCCCGAAAGTCTGACAACCAGTCTTACCAAGGGGTATCGTATTACCCAGTTACTGGGTTGTGGAGGTCAGATAGGCAGTCGCTCCATGTAAAATACTGGTATTCAGCTGCATCCGGTTAGACTGGAAGCCGACCCCAATATAGTTGGGAAAAGGCTAGGCAGAACGAACTCATTACGTTATTTTGAGAATTTATTTTGAGACAAACCCCATACCTACTTTTTACGAAATGAACAAAAACTGCCTTTAAGGCAATTTTTTATAAAGTTTAAGAATATTTTTATTATTGGATAGTTTTACATAAGTGATTTCCAGTTCAGTAAGAACTTATACCTAATAAAACAAGAGAGAAAAGTCTGATTACCGTAGGTAGCTGCCATTTTTAATTAATGTTACATTAAATCTTCGGTGTTATAAACATACAACATATAATTAATAATAATGTTACTTTTTGACACGTGAAACGTTTGAAATTTATATTTTTGTGTTTTGAAAATAAACATTAGATAACACAAATATATCCATTGCTTTTATTTCAAAATATCAAAACACACGATGATTTTTACAAGTTTGGAATTCAGTTACACTTGTATGCACAATAATATAATTACGGTGGTAAATTATGTAAGTATCAGTTACACAGGATATTTCAATTGACTTTACCAATTACAAGTACGTATCTGGCAGTTAAAGCAATAAGGTGCCGGAATATTCCAATGAAGAAATGTGTATGTGCCAGTTAGCATATTTTGATTGTTTTTTACAACGCAGTAAAAGTATGCATGTGTGATAAAACAAAAACTTGAAGATTTAGAAACAAAATATACTCTTAATTATAAATTTCACTTAAATTTAAACCCGCTCACCAAATATTATACTTCAATTCCATATAGGGGCTTAGCTACGGCGATTTAAAAAAAATGAAATCTTCAATTCGCTCTCCTATAAAATTTGCATTTTTCAGTTACTTAGTTGTACTTAGGAGGTGTCGTTCTCATCTAGCGTGATTCCGAGGAAAACCGTTTGATTAATAAATTCCAGTTTTTCTCCATTCAATATGATGTCACATTCGCTACTTTTAACATTAGGTAATTTAAATCTAATGCATTTGGTTTTTATTAAGTACCATATTATTTACCGTAAACCAATCTTGGACTTGCAGAATAGAGCTATTCACGTCGTCAAGATTTTGTGACCGTCGGTTTATTTTAAAGATTAATGATATGTCATCTGCAAATAACACCATCTTCGGTTGATTTTGAAGTAATTGGGGTAAATCATTAATTTAAACTAAAAAGAGGAATGGACCCAATATCGAACCTTGAGGAACGCCCATTGCCATTTCAGACCCTAATGAGTTTACGCCGTTTACCTGAACTATAACCTTTCTATCTTTCAGGTATGATCTGTAAATCAAGAGCTGTATTCCTAATCCCATAGTGCTCTAGTTTCAGCAGAAGTGTCTCATGGTCTACACAATCGAACGCCTTCGAGAGGTAGCAAAAGATTCCAATGACATCTTGTGCTTCTTCCCAGGCATTAAAAATGTTTTTTATTAGGGTGATACCGGCAGTGGTACAACGCCCTTTGGTGAAACCGTACTGTTGTTCATGAAAGATGGAATTTTTATTAAAGTGACGTAACATTTGATCGAGCATCAACTTTTCAAACATCTTACTGAGAACTGGCAGAATTGACACAGGCCTATAATTGTTGGGTTCTTTACTATCACCGGATTTGAACAATGGAACTACTTTACTGTGTTTCATGAGATCCGGAAAGACTCCTTGGTCTACACTGGTGTTAAATATGTAAGCTAAATAGGACGCAATGGTTTCGATAATAGATCTACAGACTTTTACAGACATTCCCTAGAGATCTTCTGTTGATTTAATTTTAAGATCTTTAAAAGCTTTTATAACAGCCTGGGGGTTTGTATGCTGAAACCTAAACTCCAAAGGGCATGCCTTCATATTCTGACTAAGTAAGGCAGCAGAAAGCGCGGGTGAGGAATTTAAAGCTTCAGTAGTTTTAAGGGGAATATTAGCAAAAAAGTTTTCAAATTCTTGAGTTATTTTTATATCCGAGTTAATGGGGCCATGTAGTGGCGTGCACAGAGTTTTTAGACAGGGTAGGCAGATTTTTAGGGTTCCGTTAAAAAACGGAACCCTTATAGATTCGTCATGTCTGTCTGTCTGTCTGTCTGTCTGTCTGTCCGTCCGTATGTCACAGCCATTTTTTTCCGAAACTATAAGAGCTATGCTGTTGAAACTTGGTAAGTAGATGTATTCTGTGAACCGCATTAAGATTTTCACACAAAAATAGAAAAAAAACAAATAATTTTGGAGTTCCCCATACTTAGAACTGAAACTCAAAAAAATTTTTTTCCTCAATCCCATACGTGTGGGGTATCTATGGATAGGTCTTCAAAAATGATATTGAGGTTTCTAATATCATTTTTTTCTAAACTGAATAGTTTGTGCGAGAGACACTTCCAAAGTGGTAAAATGTGTGTCCCCCCCCCTGTAACTTCTAAAATAAGAGAATGATAAAACTAAAAAAAATATATGATGTACATTACTATGTAAACTTCCACCGAAAATTGGTTTGAACGAGATCTAGCAAGTAGTTTTTTTTTAATACGTCATAAATCGTAAACCGCAATTTACCTTTCATTCAATGTTACTTGCTGCTACGGAACCCTTCATGGGCGAGTACGACTCGCACTTGGCCGCTTTTTTTATTAAGCTACTAGCGGACGTCACGCGGTTTCATCCGCGTAGTTCCCGTTCCCGTGGGAGTACGGGGATAAAATATAGCCTATATTCACCGGAGATAGTGTAGCTTCCCAACAATGAAAGAATTTTTCAAATCGGTCAAGTAGTTTCGGAGCCTATTCAATGCAAACAAACAAAAAAACAATCAAATCTTTCCTCTTTATAATATTAGTGTAGATTACCTAACCAAAAATCATGTTTGTTTTGGTTCATCGGATCTGTAAAGTTATTTTAAGTTTTTTAAATTAAATCTACATTTTATTTTTCCGTGCACGAAATCGTCTGATTTTGATCAATTTTGTTCATTCGTTGTAAGAAAGGGAAACAGAATTTAAACAAAATTATTTGTGATTTGAAAAGTCGAATTCTTCGAAGCATTCGTGGAAAAACACTAAAATTCGGAACAAGTTTTCCAAAAATTGACGCGAGTCTGACGATTGATCGTTTCGTAAGAAGAAACTACGTTTGATTTTAAAAATTAAAAAATATCATCAACATTATATCGATACCGGAAATTTTAATTGTCGTAAAGGACATAGTATTCCCTGTCCTTTACGACAGTTGAAATTTCCGGTGTCGATATGGTCTACTTGTACATAGGGTAACCACTTTTTTCAACTTCCATACAAAATGTAACAGATTTTTTTTGAAATAACTATTTTTTTAAACCCTTTCCGTAATGTATTTTTTCCTATTATTTAGCTAACCACATCAAGAAATTTAAAAATCACACATTAGTCTTCAGCTATATTTCAGATAAATTCAAAATTTTATTTTATGATTATACAACATCTTCAATACGTAAATCAAAGGCGAAATAAACCATATTTTCGAGAGCGCAAAAGTGATGCAACTATTTAATAGGTGCTGTGACTGACACGAATGGTTTAGCACCACTAAAACTGTTATTTCATAGTTACACAGACTTAATGTTTCAATTACTTCAAGCTTTCTTATAATTAGGTAAGTTATTGCCGAAAAATGTTTTTTTTCGTGCACTCTTTCATATTTGTGTAACAGTCGCAACATTCATTTCATTTCTTTTCAAAAGAGTATAAAATAAAATAAAAAACGAAATCATAATTATCTAGACTTGTCGGTGCAGCGAGGATCGAACTCGGAAATCAAGACAGTGTCTACTCTGTGCGGTTGTGTGAGTTATTTGTGACATTGTGTGCCACGTATTTATAAGAATGCACACCCATTAAATCCGCATAGCCACGAGAGCACACATATAAACATTTAGACGCGAATAGTTTGTGTCTTTCCCGAGACACTCAGCGGCGCTAGTGCAGCGCAATGTGAAGTTACTTCAAATTTTACGCGACAGGTGGAGCTGAATTATGATTAAAGTTTTTTTTTAATAATAAGTCCTCATAGATAAAATAATATTAGATATCAGAACAAGATTAGAAATATTTATCTGATTTAGGTAGGGTAGGCAGTGTCTTTTTGTCTTTATGAAACGCTCGCCACTGGGGCCATGTGCAGTCTCTAAATTAAATTCAGTATTTCGCTGTTTTTTCCTACCTGTTTCATTATTTATTATTTGCCAGGTAGTTTTTATTTTATCATCAGCTGATTTTATTTTATTGCTAATATAAAGAGCTTTGGCTATTTTGCAAACACTTAAATTTTTTTGAATATTTTGCAACATACTTATGAAAGCTTCTATTATTCACATGTTGCTTTAAGCCATAAAGTTCAAATAGCTTATCCCTGCTTTTACGAATACCTGGAGTCGCCCAATTACTAATAAGAACTTTGTGTAAATACTTTTAGTCTTTAGTGGAAAAGTGTCATTAAATTGCGTGTTTAATAGTGAAAAGAACTCGGCGTAGAACTCATTTGGGCCACCTATATCATTAAAACTCTGAACACATAATTTATTGGCCAAAGAATTATTTAATGTCTCTAAACTTTTACATGTAATTGGCCTAATCCTTATGGCAATGAACAATCTAATTAAAAAGAAATAGCAGGTAAACTTCGTTTGTTGGTCCGCTCGAGGGAGGCTCACTACAGAGCGTAGCTTCGGACCGTTGACCTGATTACGACCCCCAGTTACGCACAACCGGATCTGGCCGGGCCGGTTGCGAAGCGCAGATACGCGTCACGGTTCTGCTCAGACCCGCGGATGTCAGGGGCCCCGCGACGATTAGGGCCGGCAGACTGGCTCTGGCCCAGGGGTACGGCCGAAATCGGCCTTTTCTAACTGGATGCAAGATAAACAGCATTTTAGACCAGAAAGGCAAAATGCGTGTAGGGGGGGAATACACACAAATATATACCAAGAAATATGGGAATCGGGAGAATATCCCATTGGTCCCGGGAATGGGCATAATCAACCAGCAAGGGCTTTAAGGATAAAAATATATGTCAACCGGATAAAATTTTAAATGTCTTTTTTTTTTGGGTGCGAAATTATCAAATACATAAATCTGGTAGCTGACGACTGACTGTTGACAACCAAAAAAAAACTAAATTTTTTTCTTCCATAAAAAAAATTTAATCGGTGTCAGAAAAAAAATATTTCACGAAAAAAGAAAAAAAATTAACAACCTATTTTCGTGCGAAAAGTTTAATTTTGCAGAGGAACACTGCAATATGCTATCTGGTGAGTGTGAGCACGAGGTCATGCATATGCTATCCGGTGAGTGTGAGCACGAAGTCATGCAGATGCTGTCCGGTGAGTATAGGTCGAGACCATGAGCACCGGGCGCCCGGCAGGCGACTAAATATTATCTACATACAATGTCACAGAAGCAAAAGTCGAATTGTGTGGAAAAGGATACTACTGCAGGATAAAGAGATAGAAGAAGGCCTCTATCTTGTACAAGCTAGTAAACATTAGGATGTCACATATATTATGTTATGGCTAGAAGGGCGATGAGATGTATGGAAAAGGATCACTTAATGCGCTAACCCCAAATTAATAGGGATAACGACAAGAGGATAATTATCACATCACAGAAATGTTTTTTCCCCATTTGGCTAGCACTGGTAGGCACTTCCTGTAATATAAAAGACAATATATTGTAATACTAGCGGACCCGACAGACGTTGTCCTGTCAAAACATTGTCCAGCGGACAAAATTGTGAATCTAAACCATTCCCAGATCCCCTTGAACACACAAAAAATTTCATCAAAATCGGTCCAGTCGTTTGAGAGAAGTTCAGTGACATACACACTCACAGAAGAATTATATATATATAAGATTGTAATATAATAAACCACTCAATGACTTCTATTCTAAATGTTCTCTTTTTTCAACGCAATCTTGATCCCGCAAAACCGCTCAACCCATGCAAGTGTTTTGATTTGAAGCTAGCTATTTTAAGAGATCTGGGGGGGCGAAGTAAATAAAGGAAACAATAATATTTAAAATCTATTCCAATTATTATTAATATTTTAATGAATAAAAGATGCTATAAGCTGAACCAAAATTGTCAAAGTAACATTGTAAAAAGCCACGAAGAATAATATTCTTCACAAAAATCTTATTCTTCGTGGCTTTTTTCTTGCGTACAAATCACTAACTTTTTCTAGAAATTCTTCTTTTGGAGTCTCTGTTCCCTCGATGCTAATCATCATACAATGCATCATCAAAGTTTCAGGTAGCATTCTGTTTCTTGCATTATTTAATATTCTGTTCTTCGGGAATGACAAGAAGGATTTCACAGTTTTTGTAATTCGTTCGTAGTACCTTAAGTCTGCTTCTAAGATTTTTGCGATTAGATTTTCACCTGTCTCCTTGTACATTCCGCTTTCTAGCATTGACTTGATGTAAAATTTTAATGATTTAAGGTCTGCTATCACATTTTCCGCGTCGGAAATTTTTCACAAAAACTTCTGTGTCTTGTAAAGCTATTAATGATTGAAAGGTCTCAAAACTACCTGAAAATGTCATGATATCAATTGCTTTGTCATTGCAACTGTCTTCTATTTCATTAATTACTCGTACGCTTTCACAATACATCTTAATCCCTTTAAATGTTTGAGTTGCATTTTCATTAGCAACCAGGTGCACTTCAGATTTTAATTTCTATAGAGAAATTTGCAAAAGTCCAGCTCGAAATAGTTCGAGCTGGACTTTTATGCCAGAGGGCTATTGACATCTTCGCAATGCTTTGTAATTTTGTGGTGGTAATTAGAGGAATTACTTTGGCGAGACACAAGTCTTTCTTTTGCAAAGCATTGCTGAGGTAAAAAAGTGCACTGAGAAGTTATCTATTACGTGACAGGTGAAGATGAAACTCTCATTTCTTATTTCCAGTAAGATGCCCCCTGTCAGTGAAGCAAGATCTGCGCCTTCTTTGTGAATATGGTCACAAGCCATTATAATTGACTTAACGATACCGGTGCATTTTGTAAATGCACCGGTATCGTAAACTAGCCAACTATATTTCTGTTCCCATTGTTTATTTTAGTGCCGTTCTCCTCTATCAGATTTCACACTAGACGACCTAGAATCTGTATTTAGCACGTTTGGTTCATTAGGATGAACGGATGGTCCAGCTTCACATTATTCTTTCTGTTTTTAGTAGGTGCCGCCGCCGGTGTGGCTCGAAAATAGCTATCTATTGTTCTCTTCATTCTAGAAAATAGTTAACAAGTTGTGCGTTGCCGGTTACGTTTATTTCTCCACTACACAATACTATTGCAACTGGACGAATATAACACTATTCAGCACTTCTGGCGATACTTTTACGATGAAACGGAACCGGAACGTCACGTTACGACCTCACGACACGAAACTGTTGAACAAAACGGATACTGTACGAATACAAACCTATTCAGCACTTCACCACACTATCAAACTATTTAGTACTTCACTTTCCAAGTTTCCACCTTCCGATTACTATTTTCAAACCGTCACTATTCACTGTACTGCTATACTGCTATTCTGACTGCAAATCTGTTACTGTATGCTTGCCGCAGAACGTAACTCGCTATAAATACTCTGCAGCGAACTTTCGCGAATCGCGAGTAATCGCGACACCGCCCCGCCATTAACACTCGAGAGTGTTCGATTAAGACGGCCTTATGGGTCTACCGTTAGTTAGATAAGGACACAGCTATAATTTTCATTCTACAATTTCGCGAAATATATCTATAAACAGCTGTTTAGAGTGGGAGAGCCTTATGGGATAGCGTTAGAGGAAAAGAGATGGCGATATTCTCGAAAGTGTGTCGTTCTTTCTAGGCGCTATTCTGGTTTCTGATTGGCTACTTTAATAATATGTCATGCACTACTCAATTTCTGATTGGCTGATTGAGTGCCACGCACGTCACGGCAATAAAGGGTTTCCAGCTCTAAAATGATACCAGGTTTAAATAATTTGCCAAATTGTAGGGATATTCGTCGCGAATATACGTAAATTTGCTGTAGACGTGCGAAAGTGAGCGTGTGGCAACCTATTGCTATTGATTAAGTTCCAAACGCCCCGGGGGGCAGTAAGGCTACTAGGAGTAGTACCTGAAAGAAACACTGATTTGAAGTCCCTTGACTTTAATTGTCCCGCATCATTTGCCCCAGATACGGAGAACCTTATCAACGTGTCGGCGATGCAGATCTGGGACCAATGGAGCAACACCAACAGCTCGTTCACTCGCCGCATCGCAGAGACCATCGAGATCAAGAATAAACTGCAACTTCATTTGCACAAGGTAATGTGTCCAGTAATATACTATCTACGATGAAATTTTGAAAACGAATCGAAAATACAGCCCGAATGCAAAATTTATGGCAGCTGTGAACATGAGGCGAGTCGCTGCGCAGTAACAAATTCATTTGTCAGCGGGGCGAGGGGTGCGGTCCGTGCAGTACTGCGCAGCGGATAGCGCACTTCAGACCCGCCATCAAATTTGATGCTTACTATACTAAAATACTATCTTGACATAAGTATATTCGACCAAGGATTGTAACTAATTTTAGATACAACAAGAGGTCTTCGACGTAGAGAAGACTCTGGAGCTGCTGAACAAGGCCATCGAGGATAAGCTGCAGCCCATGAAGGTAGCCCATACGCGCCTGCAGGCCAGGACCAACAGGCCGCATCTCGAGAAGTGCCGCGATGAGGCACAGAACAGGTGAGCTGCTGACATGACACTGGTAATACAACGGTAGGTACAAGGATCTTTTGGTCTGAGGCCAAAATTGGAATTGGAATCTGTCAATTTTACCAATATTTACTAACAACGCTCTGTTATTCAGGCGCCAAAAAAACCACTCTTAAAACCTAGTTGTGAATGATTTCTTCATAAAACATTTACAGACTGATAAAAGAAGTCTGCGATCTCCAAGAGACAATGGAGAATCTCCGCTCAAAGATCGCCACGGCCGAGGGCACGCACCAGACCCTGCTGGGCGTGCGCGCCGGGCTCGAGGCCGAGCTGCGCAACAAGGCCACCACGCTGTTCATCGACCGCGACCAGTGCATGGGGCTGCGGCGCGGCTACCCCGTCACCGCCGCCATCAAGGCCTAGGGCCGGGCCCGTGGCCTACTGTACGTGCGCGCCGGGCTCGAGGCCGAGCTGCGCAACAAGGCCACCACGCTGTTCATCGACCGCGACCAGTGCATGGGGCTGCGGCGCGGCTACCCCGTCACCGCCGCCATCAAGGCCTAGGGCCGGGCCCGTGGCCTACTGTACGTGCGCGCCGGGCTCGAGGCCGAGCTGCGCAACAAGGCCACCACGCTGTTCATCGACCGCGACCAGTGCATGGGGCTGCGGCGCGGCTACCCCGTCACCGCCGCCATCAAGGCCTAGGGCCGGGCCCGTGGCCTACTGTACGTGCGCGCCGGGCTCGGGGCCGAGCTGCACAACAAGGCCACCACGCTGTTCATCGACCGCGACCAGTGCATGGGGCTGCGACGCGGCTACCCCGTCACCGCCGCCATCAAGGCCTAGGGCCGGGCCCGTGGCCTACTGTACGTGCGCGCCGGGCTCGGGGCCGAGCTGCGCAACAAGGCCACCACGCTGTTCATCGACCGCGACCAGTGCATGGGGCTGCGACGCGGCTACCCCGTCACCGCCGCCATCAAGGCCTAGGGCCGGGCCCGTGGCCTACTGTACGTGCGCGCCGGGCTCGGGGCCGAGCTGCGCAACAAGGCCACCACGCTGTTCATCGACCGCGACCAGTGCATGGGGCTGCGACGCGGCTACCCCGTCACCGCCGCCATCAAGGCCTAGGGCCGGGCCCGTGGCCTACTGTACGTGCGCGCCGGGCTCGGGGCCGAGCTGCGCAACAAGGCCACCACGCTGTTCATCGACCGCGACCAGTGCATGGGGCTGCGACGCGGCTACCCCGTCACCGCCGCCATCAAGGCCTAGGGCCGGGCCCGTGGCCTACTGTACGTGCGCGCCGGGCTCGGGGCCGAGCTGCGCAACAAGGCCACCACGCTGTTCATCGACCGCGACCAGTGCATGGGGCTGCGACGCGGCTACCCCGTCACCGCCGCCATCAAGGCCTAGGGCCGGGCCCGTGGCCTACTGTACGTGCGCGCCGGGCTCGGGGCCGAGCTGCGCAACAAGGCCACCACGCTGTTCATCGACCGCGACCAGTGCATGGGGCTGCGGCGCGGCTACCCCGTCACCGCCGCCATCAAGGCCTAGGGCCGGGCCCGTGGCCTACTGTACGTGCGCGCCGGGCTCGGGGCCGAGCTGCGCAACAAGGCCACCACGCTGTTCATCGACCGCGACCAGTGCATGGGGCTGCGGCGCGGCTACCCCGTCACCGCCGCCATCAAGGCCTAGGGCCGGGCCCGTGGCCTACTGTACGTGCGCGCCTGGCTCGGGGCCGAGCTGCGCAACAAGACCATCAAGGCCTAGGGCCGCGTCCACAGCAACAACAGTTGCACCGTCTAGTCTAGATGATGCAATTCATTTGCTGCTTCAATTTTATTGTATGCCACAGACAAGAAAATTGCATCGTGTAAATGGGGCTGTAAAACATGTCTGCATAAATTTGTCCAAATATCGTCTGTTAATATCTGGTTTTCACTAGGAGAAATTTCAAGTGTAATAAAATAGATTAAATTGGAATTGTTTTCTTTTTTGGTTTTTAGTAAATACAAGCCATGTGTCCGATGTGATTTCCCATGGCTAAAATAACAAACTTCTGATACAAACTTTCATCCCCTGTTTGAGCCCTGAAGGGATGAGTGTTTGAATTATTAAATCCATCCTTAGTGCTCACTGCTGTTACATCGAGAACTGGTGCAAAATTTCATGCTTCTAGATCCAGTGGTTTAGGTTGTGCGTTGTCAGTCAGTAAATAAATTTAAAAAAAAAATTATGTAGAAAAGATGACATCTTACCTTTCCTCCCCCTAGCGTGTCGAGGCTCATTGGTTTTTACCCACTATTTCAGTAGGACAGATAAAAAAAAAACCTGAAGTAAAAATAAAGACCAACATAGACGCTGGCTTTTGTCTATTTCAATAATAAAACTTAACAAAACAGTAGCATTTCTGTACATACAACATACACTTGCATATATTTCATCTTTAGTACTGCCATTGTAGGTTCACATTATCAGCTTCACATATTTTGTACTATGAGGACAGACATCCTAAATAGAAATTCTTGTCATGTATGTCTGGCTCTAGGTCAATCCAAAAAATAACGACACTTCATACGAATCTCATGATTGACTTTGTCTTATTAACATTTGCAAGTGAGTGTTAAACATAATTCACTTCATTTCAACATATTATCTTAATGTAAACCTCTTTACTTGACATACGAAGGTACAGGCAGTTTCATGCCTTCCTTAGCCTCAAAGAATGTGTATGATAACACTATCTCGTCTACAAACTCCATCCTTGGGTCATCAATGAATTCAGGATCGATGTAGAAGAATACTGGCATGTCCACCTGAAAATTATGAATAGAATCATTGTTTTAAAAAGCAAAGGCAATTCGTCAGTTTTATTAAATTATTTAATAAATTATGATGGAATGTTCCCTCTCACAGAGAGGAGGCCTGTGTCCCAGCAGTGGGAACATTATAGGCTGATGATGATGATGATGGAATGTTTGGAGTTGTTAAAAAACTTTTTACAAAATAAAACAACCAACTTCCAAAAAAAACTACCAAGTGCAAAATAACTTTAATTTCGGAAGTTGATGCCTCTGAGAATTTTCGTTTATTGCCACTGACTTATTTAATTAAAGAAGTTTTTATGTTTTTCTTTGGAAACCCTTATATAATTTTCACTTTTTAGTTGTGGTACCTACCCCACACAAATTCGAATACCACACCTGCTATGTAATTAACAGTGATCGGAGTAGGTAGTGATTTGGGGTCAATGCACTGACACGTATATATTAGTATGGATATGCCCCCGGGATTCCGGGATTTTGAAATCATTAAGACTTTTTTAAGGAATTTTAAATGTTGTAATGTGTAGAATAAAGATCAATAGGAATAAGAAATATTTAACCTTTTGGCAGTCTTTTTAATAGTATATAGGTGATCGGACTCCAAGAAAAGGATAGGTATACTATAAAAACAATATAATAATATATTTTAAATGTTTATCTATCGCATTCTATAAATTTCTAATGTAGTTGTTTAAAAATCCTTACTTTAACAATATTTGATTCAATCCCGTAAGTACCAAAAAGAAAACCCGGAAAAAAGGCTTATCCATGTTATGATTTCTATGACTATTCATGATGCGAGTACATAAAATCACTCTACCTACTCCCAATCACTGGTAATTAACAGTGACAGGAAGTTATTATAATATCATTCACATAGACTAACTGCGAAAAATACATATTATTGAAGAGATAAAGAGATAAAGATCATTTATTTGTCCAAAACATGAGTATACACACACATGGCATGCAAGATGTTACAATTAAATTATATCACAGTCATGTTTTGCCTTAACGGCGTACAAATATAAGTAGGTAGGTTAATACATTTAATCAATTAATTATAAACTTATTCATTATTATTAACAGTCCAAATTAGAATTTAAAAATTTAAATGTACTACAGAATAATGTCAACAACTCTTAATATTTTAATAAAATAATCAATTTAATGTCAAAGTAATTAGAAATAACATAATTACAAGAATTAGATTAATTTATCATTCAGAAATTCGTCAGTGCTG
Organism: Agrochola lychnidis; assembly: GCA_963680765.1. Classification (NCBI taxonomy): domain Eukaryota; kingdom Metazoa; phylum Arthropoda; class Insecta; order Lepidoptera; family Noctuidae; genus Agrochola; species Agrochola lychnidis. Next base: position 23,898,040 of record OY796866.1, read on the forward strand.
TAATAGGCTTTCTCTAACAGAAGGCTTTTCAACCTACTTCTTAATTTTTCCGTTGGAAATTCCCTCCAAGATTTTGGCAACGTATTATAAAGGATTGGTGCGATACATATTATACTTTTATGCAATAGAGCTGTCCTGGATCTAGGAATGCAAAGTTTGCTATTGTCGCGTCTATTCCGAATTACTTTATCTGATAATAGGGGGAATAGGTGTGGGTTTGATTTGACAAAAAATATAATAGTCTCTAAAATGTACATAGATGGAAGGGTTAAAATTTTATATTTTTTGAAAAAAGGTTTGCTGCTCTCAGTAACATGAAGTCCAAACATAGTTCTGAGGCACCTCTTTTGAGTTTTAAAAATGACATCCTTGTTTGTGGAATTACCCCAAAAAATTACTCTGTATCTTAAGTTCGAGGACACTAAGCCGTGATAGGCAGTTAGCAGCGCATCAACATTTAACATTGGGGCTAATTTGTACAGTGCATATGTGGATTTACTAATTTTTTTGCTTAGGGCTTCCGTATGTGCTTTCCAATCTAATTTTGTGTCTATAGTAACTCCAAGAAATTTGGTTGTGTCAACTTTATCTATTCTATGATCACAATAGTGCACATTAATATTTGGAATGGTTGATCTTTGGGCAAAATGCATAATATTAGTTTTTTCAAAATTTAGCTTGAGATTGTTGTTTTCTAACCATTTCACCAAGTAACTCAAAAACTACCCAAGCAAAGTTAATCAAATTTATATGGGACCACTGCATAAGGTTCCTCTTAATAATTTCGGTTCACAATTGACGCAAATATCGATGAAAAAAAAAACAGAACCTCCTCCTTTCTGGAAGTTGGTTAAAAATTTATGTTATTTACTGTTGATTTTGATGATGTGCATAATTTGCCTTTTACAACCTTCATAATTTTTTTCTAATAAAATATCAGTGACAAACCAAGAAAACATGGCACAAAGGGAGGACACCAATACTCAGCAATGAGTACACACTTTGCTATCACTCCAATAAAGGCATGAATCATTTGTACCATCACAAAGAAAAAACATTCTTGTACCTTTTCGTGTGGATTGAGCTGCTGCTCTTCAAAGCAAAAGCACTGTATCTTATTGAAATACTGGCCGGCCTCGAACGGGATAACATTGTATGTACTGATGCCCGTCACCGGCTTGTCTGTGGGGTTGAGGGCAGTGTAAAATGCCAGAGCGGTTTCACCTGGTACTACCTGAAAATATAATTGTTTATGATGTAGGAATGGTTTTTAATTTCCTTAATTTTTTTTCTTGTTAGAGTATAATTATGAAAAAGAAACAAAAAAAAATTGTTAGGCTTCTCTCTGACCACTATCTCACCTGTTGGTGGGGAAGGCGCCGTGGTTGATGCTTTTAGTTATTAAATATTATAAATCTATTTAGCCAATGTTATGCACAGGTTGATATAAGAATAAACTTTATCATTGAAGAAGGCAGAAAAGAACTAAAAAGTTAACTAGTTTAATAAATTTTTCACTGTATTACGGTAGATAACATTTAAATTTTTACCTTACATTATAAAATAAGGGTTTTATTTAGACCAAAGTCTACTTACTGTAATGTCAAGCTGCTGAGGTTTAAAGTTCCACTGCATCGAGGAGGCAGTATCTGCATTGAACCTGATCTTCAGCGGTCTACTCTTGATAGCCGTCATGTTGCTTACATTGTGATCAGCCTCTGCTAGACCAGTCGTCCCACCATAACTGTATGCCTGGAAGAATGTTGGGTAACGAAGTTTTATTAATACTTCTTGTGAATTTGTTATAAGTAATGTTGTTGATGGTTTGGTTGTTTATTGGTGCAGTGGGCCATGGGAGTCATGTGAGTGGACACTAGGGTGGACACAAGTATTATAGTAATCAGGTGGATTGGCTGCTTGTCAGCATCATAACATGTATAGTTCCAACATCATTGGCTTGATTATATAGATGGTTTGTAGATAGGGAATGGAGGTATATCCTAGGGAAATAGAGACCCATATCCAAGCCACAATTAAAATGTTTACCACACATTCATGCAGTAAATGATAAAGCGATTATCTAACATAGGTTATCTTTAGCTTACCTGACAAAATATTCTGTAAAGTGGTACGGCAGCATAACTTAAACCTACGGTCATAACACCGACCGCTATCATATAATTGAGGGTCGATCTTATCTTATGCTTCTGGTCATGGGCTCCGCGACTAATAAATAAACTTGGTTGTATCGGTCTTTTGGGAGCTAGAATCGTTGAACTTATAATCAAATTACTCCTAAATGTATTGACGTAACATCGGTTCATCCACACAAGACGATTCATTTTGATATTGTTTATTTAACTCTTTTTTATACACGTAATAATATCATAGAATTATTTCATTTTGCACATGAATTATATGACTAAAATCATGCAAAAAACATTCTCCTCACAGACATAATTTGACATTGACATTGAGTCGACAGTTTGAGGCCGCATTCCGACTTACGCCAAAAGTGATTATATCGCGTATCCAACCAAATTTAATAGTCACAAAATATAAGGGTTATTGAGTAAAAATTGTGACTTTGAACTTTGGTCGGATTCGCGATATTATCACTTTTAACGTAACACGGAATGCGGCCTGAGTCGAGCGAGTTGACAATGACATAATATTTTTTTATACAGTTGGTGATATATTTTTAAGTCTAGCATACCCATTTTTGGGCGGACCACATTGTTGCCATTTCGAGTAGAACCTGCATTGGATGCCTAGTTGAGCCTGGCACAAAAAAAAAGACATGCTACCAGCCGTGAGTGGAGTGGGGCTGCGGGTGATGATGGTAACTATTTTTGGCAGTGATAAGAAGAATACCTAATCATTGCCTAAATTTAGTTCACTAGTAGCCATTTTTCATATTTCCATATAGTAATATTGCCAAATAATCAAAACAGCGAAATATTTGATATCTATTTGCGACGTTGCTCCAATGACTTCTCTCTTTCAGAATGTCCCTTGTAATCGGCGATTCCATATAAAGTTGTTTTTACCATTATAATATGGCATTTACAAGCTGGTACGCACGTTTACTCCACAAAACGTGTCCTAAGTAGCAACATCGGTCACTATAGTAGAGTACGTTTTAGGTATGGGCGTTATTTCACGTCACTAGTTACAATAAATGGCTACAGGGCACGTAGCCGAATAACTAGTTACGAGTCACACATAAACACGTGATTTTTGTAACTAGTTACTGTGCGTTCGCACTGGCGAAACATGTTGGAATCTCTATTTTCTGTCAATATTCCATACAAAGTTTGACAGGCAATAGAGATTTCAACATGTTTTGTTGTGATGTTTCGCCAGTGCGAACGCATAGTTACATCACAATATGCAGTGACCGAATGAAAAGAGTGAAACGAAACAAGAATACGTTGCGAACGCATGTTGTTTTTTTCGCGCGTTATAACTTTAGTATTACGTTAATAATGTAACTGCATTCAGCTACAAAAACTTGTTCGTTCCAAAAACTTAAAGCTTGTGATATGTAACGTATTACGTAGGTAATGATTTATATTTGCGTTTCGCAAATAACTGTAATACTTCGATAGAATCACCGAATAGAATTTGATAAATAACTAGTTACGTTTCGCAAAAATCACGTAACGACCCACCCCTCTGCGTTTCATCAAAGTTCCTATGCCGCAATGTTGGCTCTACTGGTGTAGAACGAACATGAATACGCTGCGGCGCTACCTGATAGGTCCGTTGTTAAAGAGGAGCCAACATTACGGCAAAAGGAACTAGCCGGAATAAAAATATTGCTAGAAAGAAAAAACAAGCATTTTGAAAAATGGCACAATGGAATCGGAAAATGGCGGGAAATTATAAAGTATTCTCTTTGCGCGCTCTTACTTTATTTACTAGCTCCAGATAACAATCGATATTTAAATAAATGAGAAAAGGTCAATCAATAAAATGATCGTGAAACTAAGGAGATGCCCATGAGATTGAGAAGCATTGAGCAGAACTTAATTTCTTTTTATTGAATAGAGCCAAAAAGGAATTAGATTTCAGCGAGAATGCCAACAGGTAACTACACCGTACCGTGTAGTATTTACAAATAATTATGCATTTCTTTTTCCAAATAAAACTCCCACTTCATTTAAAAATAATTAACTTTTAATATCACAATATTCTTAATACTTCCTCACGTCCATGGATCATCGTTTGTATTCTAGCGCCACTAGTTTGTGTTTCGTCTTGATGTGAGCGTCTGTATGGGTTTTTTGGTATGCTTTATATGTACAATCGAGAAACGGACATCTGAACATTGGTTCTTTACCGCATTCGTATGTGACGTGCCTTCTATACGTGCTTTTGTGCCTGTACTTCCGTTTACACTTCTCACATTGATAAGACATGTCGTAATGTGACCAATAGTTTTTTGTCTTCATTGGCATAATCGGCAACATGTTTTGCATCATTGTTTTAAAGAAATCCACATCACCTGCAACAATGAGATGACAATCTGATTCTTTTCTTTGGAATTATGCCAGAAAACTGTTATTTGTACTTGAACGCGTTAACTTTATGTTACTTGGTCCCTAACGTGATCTTCTTGATCTGGAAGCAAATGTTTGGTTTTGTAGAATAATATAAAATATTCCAAATCAAGTTAACGCGTCCAGACTTCGGCTACTTTTATATTCACAGGACCGAGCATGATAAGTTAGGTACCTGCCTATGAATTATAAAACAACAATTTAGAAAAACAATCCAACAAGCCCACTATTTTACTTGAAGAGCGGAAGTGGTTAAATGCGTGTAGTAGATAGTCACTTTATGCAAGCGTTAATATTTTGTTTAGAAAGTATTATGTAAGTAAAGGCTGACTCAAATTTGTAGGTCAATATATAAGATTCTGTAAGATAATTTGATTACACTTATTAACTTGATATCGCTTTTAACGGTAACGTTGGTAGAAAGTGACTCAATCGATTGTCCCAGGTGTTTGTTAGACAAACAAGTTTTTTATTGAATCAAGAACATTTATTCACATGCATAATCCAATTTAAAAGAACAAACCAAACACACTCGACTTCACTGAAAACAAAATAAAAAATACTTCAAACATTAATAATAATTAACATTATTTTGTGCTGCTCTCACTAAGATGTAATATCCACTTTATTACCAAAACTATGCTTAGCCTTATATGGATGATATTTTTCTAGACCAAGTTATAACAAACGATTACATTTTTTTTTCTATTTTCAAATACTGTAGGCAGGCTTGTACATAATAATAAGGAACTTCATAATTATATTGGAAATTATAGTCACTTTCATGACATATTGCAAAATGCATGTAACTAATTACAGTGGTTCGCATCTTTGGACATATTTTTTGGAAATATAATTCTTTGGTGATATATTTATTAGAATTGACCCCATGGTCGTAACATATTTTATAATTTATTGACTAAAATAATTGTGAGTCAGATAATCTACCACCGATTATATTAATATCTAAACTAATTTGTTGGTGGGTCTCTAGGTTAAACTTCGTAATAAAATATAAAATTCTAATCTATAGGTACTCATACCATGAACACTCATTACATAATTATTATTCTGATGTTACATTCATATTTCTCAACACCACATATTGAGTGCTTAAGTTTCTCTACAAAACTTAACATTAAATAACCATAATAATTTACTTAACGATAATATATAAAATAATTATTATATAAGGCACTAATTTCTTATTATGGCTAAGAATCGACTGGAAGATTCTTTGGTTTATAATATTGCATGATTCAAAATTTGAACTCTTTAAGGTAACTTATTTAACAGTAACAAATGCAAATAATAAAATAAGACATTTTTAACAGAAAAACTGTATATTGTATCTACAATACTTACATTGCTTCTGTCACAAATTTTCTTGTAGTAATAAATTTTCTTTGGTAACAAGGAACACACACTAAACAAACATTAATAACAAGAACAAGAAAATATAACAATCTATTAATATTATGCTCTATCTTTATAATATAAACGAAAAACACTGATGTCTTACGTATATATATTGTTGTCTATATCTTAGATTTATATTCTTCTGAACTGAATCAACATATTCTTCTAACAAGTATTTAAATTAAAAAAGCTGCCTTCTAAGCTACCGAGTTTCGTAGACAGGAACCTTAAATATAAAGTTAGTAATATTGCTTCTAGTTGTGACGTAATACTTGTGTTATTGCTAACTTTATGATACATTATGTTGCTTCAAGTTTTGTCTTTCATATTATAGTTAGGTACTGAAATTTACTAAATAACATTTCTTAAATATTATTTCGTTAAGAAATAATAATTTTGTGATTTCTAACGTAAATATTGGTAACTGACGTCTTTCGAAAATATCTATAGATTTTCACCAGCGCTTCTAACAGTCAATCGAAGAACTAATAAGTAATTCATCTCAGTACTAGGGATTTGTTAACAAATTATAAGTTGCAATGCAACTAACATAAAATATAATATTAATAATTAAAAGTTTTAACCAGAACACAATAAAATAATGAAGAATTTTCAAGATATTCAGCAGTCACTTTGAATTTGTCCTGCGAATTACTGTTGTGTTTTACATTACATTGAACAATGCGCGAATTATGGTTGACCAATAGAAGCACGCAGTGATAATATGTCTCTTCTAAGTATAAAAAACTAAGTTCTTCCATACAGACAGCTAACCAAAACGAAAACGTGGCGAGGCGAAATAAACATCCTAGAAAGTTTTAACTTTCAAAAAATCGGTAGGACAGATTTAATTCCCATCGGTGCGCTGTCCGTGTGGTTTATAGGCTGATAAACAGCTGCAATGTGCCGGTATATCGTTAACTATCTTATGTAGGTATTAGTTTCCTAAATAAAATATAGGTAGCCAGCAACCAAAGCCACACAATTTTCGGATTAAAATACATCACGGCACGGTGCAGCGTTTGTCAGTCCTAACATTGTAAAAAAAAGTTTTAATAAGGATACAAAAATTAAGGCAAGATCTATAGTTACATGCCTACTCAAAATTCTTTGGCACTGAAGATTGCACTGGATACAAAATAAAATTAATGTTGTCTGTATTTTCTTTATATTCTCACCAATCTCTTGATTTGTTTGAAGTCTTGAGTTAAGTATAAGGTCCAGACGTTTTGCTTCATGGTAACAGTTACAGCTGCAACAGATGAATTTTTAAAGGCATTAATAATCCCGTCATACTATTGATACAATTTGTTATTGTTTGAGAAACGATATTGTATTTACAGATATTTATTTTGTGTAGGTAGTGCTAAGCAGAACTGTTATATAAGACAAAAATATTCAAATTATTGCATGCGACTAAGTTTTAAAATAGCAGGAAATTGGTCACTTCAAAAATATTTCTTGATATATTTAAGTCCATGGGAAAAGATCACCTAGGTACGCGGAGAAGCTTCGATTTCCGATAGAAATCGAACAATTGAAGATACTTTCGCTACAGTTGCATACAGTTATGCGTAAATGTTAAGTCACTAAAATGTTGTACCTATACAATTGGAATTTTAGGGGTGGTCTCACTACCAATAACAATCTGACTGTCAGTAGTCAAAAGTAGTATGATTTATAGTTCTCTTGGGAGTAGAATTAGTAGGAAATATGGTTATTAGAAACAATCGCAACATTAGATAAGATTAGTTTGGATGTAAACAAATTCTCATCAGGAGTAAGTAGGTAGGTAACATACTTTTTAATCAAAAGTAGGTACGGCGAGTGATTTGACACCGCGTTAGTAACAACGCAAACTAGTCGAAAAGTTAGTTAAGGAATAACAAAATTACTGACATTGGAGGCCTTTAGCGGCGGGTCATTCTGATACGAAATCCACCTTCTCCGGCATATCTTTATGTAGATGGCGCTCGTGTAGCAAGAGATTGTGTTTCTGATACGCCCTGTACACACAGTACGGACATTTGAAACTTGGCTGTTTTCTACACTCGTATTTTATATGCCGTTGGAGCGAGCCCTTGTGCTTGTATTTGTTCCCGCAGTCGACGCATTCGTACAGTGTCCACCCAGCCTTACCGCTGCTCAACCCAGGCGTACCATAACTCAATATATAAGGAGTGTACAACTGTGCAACTGAAATTAAACGCAAATAAAAATAAATACGTGCACATAACAGCTACCACCGTGTGTAAAGCGAAGCCACCGATAGAAATGTGCTACCGTGTGAAAGCTAAGGAAAATGCACCATGTCTCCCATTAATTTGCTCATGTACTACTGGTATTAATCTAAAACTAGTTCCCTTATAGTCTATTGTATTTAGAGTAGCATGCAACCATTATGCATAGTACCATTAATTAGTTACAGTACATATTTTAAATATGAATCCATTAAAATTATCTCAACAAATCCAATCTCATTTTTGATAACGGAAGATTCTTACATGCATATTATAGTTATTATCACCATACTCAATGAAATAGAGACTCGCGACATTCTACGATCTCAAGTCATTGAGTAAGAAACCCAACCCTTTCATCACAAATATTAAAACAAATACATATCAAGAATAGCAACTTTATTTAAAATACAAAAAAGGTTATAAAAATACAATCAAATGCATTTTAATCACTGTAACTTCTTATTGACAGTAAATTGTATCTACAATAACTACAAAAATATTCTAGGTAGTAACTTCTTATACAATAAGAGTAACTAGGTTTTGTTCGTAACATCACTTGGGACATGATACTGATACGCGGGGCGTATTGTCTACTAAAATGTACTCCTCTGTTCTGCGTCATCTACCAACAGCATTTTTTTTTACTTTATCACAGCTATTTGTGTATTATTGTGTATAAAAATAAGTTGTATATGTTTTGTCAAGAGTATATATTTTTTTTTAAATCTACAGTCAAAAGCACTATGTCTATCATTTACCTTTTTATAAAGTATGACGACGGTGTACGGTTATTATATCACAACCTAGAAATTTTGCAATAATAAGTTACGAGTTATCCTTGATTGAACTGAACGTTTTTAATCTGAAACATTTTAAACCCTAATGACTAACTTTTTGAAGGCACTTAGTTTTATACTGACAAGATTTATATGGTTGTACTTTGTGAACTCTACATTTTGATTGTATGATGGTAACTCCAGCGGATAATAATCTAATGTGGTAGTTTGTCGGTAAAATCACTCAATTGTAACTCGGTTTTTCTGGTGACTGTATATCTATCTGTAAACGGTTAACTAGAGCCACGACGGTATGAGTTTACATACATGCTACCACTTCCTAAGCTTAAAATAATTTCTAAATGGTAATGTATAAAAATACTTAAAACTATGTGGAAGATAAACGGAACTTCCTTGACATACCAACATGATTGTGCTTAATTTATTCATTGTAACAAACCTGTAATGGCAGTGTATCTAATTTCAAAAGATTCAACATCAATTTAAGGCACTCTCCTGGCCTAGTATTAACTAATAAATTGGCCCCAAATATAACATCCAATATAGTACTAACAGATATTCATCTCGAGGAACTAAACAGTAACCAATCTTCACACATTTTACGACAGAAACATATCCAAGCTTAAATTAAAAATAAAATAAATGCATTAGATGTAAAGAGATCTAAAAATAAATTGAAATAAAAAAATTAACTTATGAGTATTACAATAATAATGGAACATGCATTTATGGCAAAGAACTAGTGCTTGCTAACTAAGCGAAAATAGCTTCATTTTCATTAAAACTATGATATACAGTAGGTAGGTATAGAACTTATACACGATCGTGTGTTGGTCAAGTACACCCGAATACAACATTATCAATCCCAATCAATATTCGACAAGCTGTGCTTTACAAATTGAATACAATTTGGCATATCCAAGTTCCAGTCATAATAATATCTCAATTCTCAGTGTTGTATCACAACTGAATACCCATAAAATCAGATTTAGAAGATAGTAACTGCAATTGGTAACAACATAAATCCAAAATCAACTTGTATTTACTCAAACTACCGCCTCAAACTACGTACACGAAACCAGGAATGATAGTTTACAATATTAAATGCTGTACATAAAAAATATAAAAAAAGAGAGTAAAACCGTAACTATACAAAATCACTTTTCGACTTAACATACTGGATAAATGCAATAGTTGCAAACACTGCTACAATAATGTAACAGCGTGAATACTATTAGTAATTCGTCAAATTGTTCAAGTTCATTAAAGGTATCTATATTTCGTCATCATAACTTCGATTGTTACGTTAATTACTCGATTAGGTAACGATTTAAGGCACTGTTTGTGACCTCACGAATGGCGATTATATCTAACGTGACTGTCTGACGCCACTATCACAAAAGAGATTTCATCACATTTATCACAATAGGGATAACTTGGGAATTTGTAAGAACTTCTCTATCTATACGTGTTGTATATTTTTTAATTTAACTAACGATTCGATAATAGTAGGGGAGCCCAAGCGGGGATTTCGGGATTTACTAAAGCGCGGCAGATTAATAGACAGGGGATACCTTGTACCCGGTTAAGAGCGGCCAACCCGTCATACTTTTCATACAAACGCTCGTACGTGATTATGGCGTTGTAACACATCTTTCTTTAATTCTTTTAAACTAATGGGTATCTTGTGCACTATATCTAGGTTTCTATGAAAGCAAAAAATAAAAATTTGGCGAAACAAATTCAATATAAGCCTCCAAAAATCTGCTTTTTAGCACAAATTTTACCTGAATTTTGACAGTTCATAATGTACTCATAAATTGTAAAATTAAAGAAAACATCCTCATAGAAACCTTGCACATGTAATGGAGATTCTAAATGACAAACATTTATATCACAAACTTGTAAGGCGTATTCAAAAACACGTATTTCCTGAAACAAGTTATTTTTCGCACAATGTTATCGCGTTCTCACTTGCTTGTTAGCAATTTTCACTTGCGCTGGATGAAACAACAAGCTTTTCGACCATGCTCGCATTGACGATAGACGGACCGGGAAGGGCCCTCTTAAGTACCTCCACCAAATATGAGCCCCATATGGCCGCCCGTCAAGGATAAAGAACCAGATTAGTAAAAAAAAAAAGCGGCCAAGTGCGAGTCGTACTCGCCCATGAAGGGTTCCGTAGCAGCAAGTAACGAAAAGTTTACGATTTATGACGTATTAAAAAAAAACTACTTGCTAGATGTCGTTCAAACCAATTTTCGGTGGAAGTTTACATAGTAATGTACATTATATATTTTTTTTAGTTTTATCATTCTCTTATTTTAGAAGTTACAGGGGGGGGGACACACATTTTACCACTTTGGAAGTGTCTCTCGCACAAACTATTCAGTTTAGAAAAAAATGATATTAGAAACCTCAATATCATTTTTGAAGACCTATCCATAAATACCCCACACGTATGGGATTGATGAAAAAAAAATTTTTGAGTTTCAGTTCTAAGTATGGGGAACTCCAAAATTATTTGTTTTTTTTCTATTTTTGTGTGAAAATCTTAATGCGGTTCACAGAATACATCTACTTACCAAATTTCAACAGCATAGTTCTCATAGTTTCGGAAAAAAGTGGCTGTGACATACGGACGGACAGACAGACAGACAGACAGACAGACAGACAGACAGACAGACAGATAGACAGACAGACAGACAGACAGACAGACATGACGAATCTATAAGGGTTCCGTTTTTTAACGGAACCCTAAAAAATGATCATCAGAAATTCTCGAGCGCGTTAGATTAAGGTAGGGTGAGTTACACATGAGTTACATGCTAAAAAGTGTATATTCCACTGACAATTTGAGAGTAACGTAAAGAAAGAGGAAGGCTACAAAGTTGTAAAAAAAACGTCATCTCGACATTCTCGAGCATGGCTAAATTTATTTTATTGTGAATTCAAGGATAACGAAAAATATATAATCTGACGATTTCCACAAGCCGAAGTAACAAAACAAAAATTCGTCGATAAAGTTTAATGCGTGCAGCTGCGTGATGCCTATATTCCCCTCTCCGCGTTTCGATTCCTCTCTCATTCTTTCTCTATCTATAACTCTCTCACTCCGTCCCCACTCTGGTTTCTGTTGCCATGACGCCATCACAGCTGATCACAGACTCGTTCGTGGCATGTTATTATTTACGTTTTGGCTTATTTTGTTATTTTAATATAAGTTATGTACATTAAAGTTTATAAATATTTACTATGAGTGATATTAATGTAAAGTGTGTATTTTGTGGTGAGACTAATTTGAAAAAAACAATTAAATTTACATTAGAAATATTAAAAAAAATGTATAAATATTCTAGAATATCGTCGGAGCAAACCGGTTCTCCGAAAATCCCGAACAACTTACGATAATCTTGAACGATAAGTATATCACGCAGTGCTATAAATTATTTGCAGCATTCAAAATACTGCGAGATGTTCAAGTTTTTTTAAATTATCTTTATATATATAATTCTTCTGTGAGTGTGTATGTCACCGAACTTCTCTCAAACGAATGGACCGATTTTGATGAAATTTTTTGTGTGTGTTCAAGGGGATCTGGGAATGGTTTAGATTCACAATTTTGTCCGCTGGACAATGTTTTGACAGGACAACGTCTGTCGGGTCCGCTAGTTTTCTTATAAATACAAGTATTCTACTTAAAAACATACACTTTTTTATTTGCATGCTATTATTTCCTGAGCTTTTCAATTAATTAAGTTCAATGATTTAAAAAAATAATTTTTTTTTGGTCAGATTAGGCGAATCCCTCTAGATAATCGTCAGATTATGAGACAGCACGTCTAGGACATAAAGATGAACCATATATATCTTAATCTGACGCGCTTGAGTATTTCAAAAGGATGAATTTTTTTTTTTTGCACATTATAATCATTGCATCGATGAAAAGGTAAAACATATTTTTCTTCTTATCATCTACCAACAACCAATAGGTCTCTATGACGCTCGAGTAAATCCCCATTTAGCATCGTGGGCTCCCCTACTATAATAACGCCAAAATAGATATATCAAAAATGGTATCTACTCATAACTGCATCAATAGTAAACTTTAATAGACAATTGATATGTAAAACCTAATTTCTTCATTGTTCAACATCTTATCAAATATGGAGTATTTATTTAGTGACTAAGGTTCACTGAGTGTGTCGAGCTATGTGCAAGCGTCGACGTTGTCCTGCTTTATGTATTGCTCGGGCTTCATGTGCACTTCTCGGTGCATTCTCTCCATGTGGCGCGCGATGTGCATTTTCTGTTTGGCGCGGTACACGCAGTACGGGCATTGAAATTGTGGCTCTTTACCGCACTCCCACTTCTGGTGATTCCGGAGTGAAGACTTGAGTTTGTAGACTCTTCCGCAGTCGGGGCAAGTGAAGCTCGGCTCGCCGGGCGTGGGCGGCAAGGAAGGCGCCGTGACTCTCATGCCGGCGAAGGGCAGCGCGAGCCGGGCCGACCACTGGTCCCACGACAGTCCCCCGATCCTAGTGAACGACACGTCTTCGGGCCCACCGCCACCGCCGCCTGAAATCGCGGAGATGTATCATAAAATGGGCACGTGTCGCGGCCGCGCACACAAACGCAACATTCAACATTCCCGTGAGGTTAACAACAGTTACAAGCAAAACATAAATACATGTTATATACATAATAAACATAATACATACATAGATACAAATAAATAGATGTATAGGTATAGATATAATAAATAAAGATATTCTACTGTGAGTGTCCACCGAGTGCTGTGATGAAAGCTTTGCAAAAAGGAAAAGTAAAAAAAAAGAACAAAAAAAAGAAACAACGTTTATTTTTTATAATTATATCCTTTTATATCGAGGATTCACTGTTTCACAATATACTTTCTTGTTTACAGTGGTTTCTGAAGCGACTCACAAATTCTTTGAAAATACTAGGCATGTAAAGAAATCTCATGGTGTTACTGGAGCATTTTAGTCACACAGCTTTTGTCATTGTAATAAACATTTTGTTAATGAAATGTAGTCTCCCGACCCATGGGCTTTCTTGTCTACCTGAAATTATTAATTATATTAGTATGAACGAAAAAGGAAAAGAAAATAATGCATCATGCGTAAGTTGAAACCAAGCAAGTGGGCTTTGATGTTTTTTATTGACGACCATGCGTACATGCGTTTGTTAATCGACGAACAGATATAATATGCGTGATAAAACGACTTACCTAATAACAAGTTTGTACATAACAAGTTACAAACGTGATACATGTAACGTACTGGAATTGGCAAAAAAAAGTGTAATTAAGCAAGGAAAACACATTTGGTTCTGATATACTATAAGCTATATTTGATTAAACTTTTCTACCAAGTAAACCCCAATATATTCATATAAAAATCACACTAATCGATAACTACTCCAATAACATTAACAAACAACATAATAACATCCAATTTTTATATAAATCCATACATCTGTACCTCATACCGCAATCGTAACATGATATGAAGGGAATATTGCATATATCAAAAACATTATTTTTCTATGCTTAGCCATGACTTGTTTCAACAACAAATAACATTCTTTATTTCTTATCATCACGTTAAATATCTAATACTGACTTTGGTCAAATAGCTTTGTTATCCTAGTTTAACAAAAAATATCAACAGTCAATATGCTAAACGAAACATGAAAATATGTTATTGCATGTAAATATCAGTTAATATCAAGACAACTCGTTTAAACAAAAATATAAATTTTGAACACATTTTATATCCCAGTTCACCAAAAATTCTAACCGAAAATATTGTAAAATATCAATAAATATGTTTTTATAACTACAGGTAACATTGTAGGCACATTATTGATGAGCTTTTAACTAACTAATTTGCAAATTGTTCCGAATTTTGGTGCAAGTGGCGACAAGTAAACTATCGTTACATCGAACTAATATTCGGAACACTGCATTACACAGGACAAGAGTCCTTCAAAACATTATCCTAATAAATAAACAACATTAAAATAACTTTGGGTTTGCTACAAAGAAAGTAAGGAAGACAAGGTAAAATGGTCCCATGTACTAACAAATTAATGGAAGAAAACAATTTAAATAAATTATAAACATGAACAATAGAGTCGATAATAATAGTCGATATAGCGAGACTAACGATTCGTCACGACATGTATTGTTGTCGTACATTATAAATAAATCTACCCGTGGTGGAAACTACCGTGGTTAATGTTACATCAACTAATTATTTAATATCATTGCACTAAATTATCAATTTGGAATTATTCCTTTCTAGGAATGATAGGTCATTAAAACTAAACAAATTCGAGTTAAATAATGGAAATTCCAAAAATTTGGTTGCAATGACCCTCATGGGTCTTTGGCGATTAGACAGTTACGTCGAAATCACTTTGGAAAAGATAGCTCCTATATACTAGTTTCCATTTGTCTAATATTTAAAATTACGGCGACCTTGGGTCATATTCTTCTGAATAAAATACTTAGGGTCAGTCTTAACTACCATAATAAACTCTAAAACAAAAACAACAAAATTAACACTAATGCCGTTAGGGAATGTGCACATTACAACTATTTCTTTAGTGTATATTAAAATGTCTTCAACAAAAAATAATAATGTAAATATAAATAAAATTATTGCAGTACCGATTTGGTTAGGTATCTACTTTGGTCTAAAGATTTTTTAAATATATTTCTCTTCTTAAATGTAACTAAATAGACGTTTTTTTATTCCGCCTAACTTTGTTGCTAGCGTATATGTACCACTCGTTGTTGTGGTGCTTCCTAATGTGTACGCCTAGGTTGCCCCGCTGCTTGGCCTTGTAGGAGCAGTAGGGGCATTGGTGGGAGGGTGCCTTGCCGCCGCACTCCACGTTCTCGTGGCGCCGCAGGGTGGACTTCCAGCGGTACTTCTTGCCGCAATGCTTGCATTCGAACTGCCGGCTGGCGTCGTCCGAGCTGTTGCCGTCTCGCTTCCAGTGCCCTTTCATGTCGGGTTTGGTATCGTACACGTCGTCCCCCGAGTTGCCCGGGAAGCCACCGTTACTGTCGTAGAACGTGTCGGACTCCTCCGGCAGCACTATGTCGTCGGTATCGTCATATTCCGCGTCTGACTCTGTGTCGTCTTGTTTAATGGGCATGTTGTTATTCTGCATGAACGCTTGCTGCAAGAGATGCGCCTTTATGTTCTCCGGAATGGAGTTGAGCGTATCTAGTGGCAGCTTGGGTAGGTGCAGAGGCGAAGCATAGGGCACGAGGTCTTTAGTGGCGGAGGGTTTCATGATATTAGTGACCTGGATGCAGGACGGGACCAGCGACACCAGCGACTGCGACTGCGCCTGCTGCGCCGACAGCAGCGACAGCAGGGCCGACGGCAGATGGCTATCCTTGTGCAACTCTGAAATACAATACATTAACGGTATTGCAAATAATAAGTTAAGCGGAACTACATACTGAGTCTTGTTAATTCTACCAAAGGCTAAAATAAAATTAAGGAACCAAAGAAATGCGTTATAATAATAAAAAAATAAAATAATTTCTGTTAGAAATTATAAAAGGCGAAGCTTCTAAATTCATGCAAAACATGCACAATCCAAATAACAGTAACTGATTTTAAAACTTATCTTCCCATAAGAACATTATCGGAATGGACTGGGTGACATTGAACAGATACAAAATTAAAAGTCTCTGAACTCTTTTATCGTTTAATAGCTCAAAAAATATTGAATATCAATCATTTATCAATACATAGGTAAACATGACGCTTATAAAATTTAACTTTAATATTATCTAAAGGAAGATCAAATAGTTTTGTAGTAGTAATAAGGCACTAGTAAAGCACTGCGGTGTGATATCGGCGCGGTTACGTTCACTTGGGCTGGTGCGCGCTCGGGTGCTTCTTGTCGATGTGCTTCTTGAGCTCGTTGCGGCGGTGCTTGCTGTAGGCGCAGTACGGACACTTGTACTGCGGGTCGCGGCCGCACTCCAGCGTCACGTGCCTCACCAGGTTCTTGCGCGCGTTGTAGCATCTCTGACAGTTGGGACACTTGTACCCCTTCTCAGTCTTGTACTGCGCACACGCCAAGGCGGAGTGCGTCGGTAGTATGTTGTAAGGCGACGAAGACGAACGAGGCTTGCCATGCGGCCGATCAGGTGAAGATTTCGGTGAAGATTTGGGTGAAGATTTGGGTGAAGATTTGGTTGAAGACTTAGGTGAAGACTTCGGTGAAAACTTAGGAGACGAAGGTTTCGGGGACTTGTTTTCCACCACCTTTTTGTTTTCCTTGGCTTCCTCAGTCGCGCTGACGGGCGGCGGAGGCGGCGGAGACTTCACAGTTTTCAGTATCGCTAGTGTGGTGGTGGTTGTCTCTGTTGAGTCTTCGTCTACTTTTTTACTACGAGTCACGATATTATTCCGCGGCGACGTGTTTCCTGCAATAAAAAGTTCAATACAGTCCGTTTATCAGCCTTCGAAGGTTGCGCATTAAGTAAAAGATTTCAAGTTCAAAAATAAATAAAAACAAAATTTATAATAACGAAAAGTAATATATTCAAAAAAAGGAAAAAAAAATATGGAAAAATAATTGTAACGAAATAGTAACTGGCTATAGTATAACAATTTAACATCATCAAAGTGTTATGACTTGCAGTTGTATCTATATGGGTAAATAAAAATAAACAAAAATAATTCTCAAAGGGGAGATCAAAAGGACTAAAGCTTAACAAAAATTAGTCAAATCTATACTTAATATTCTTATTCTTAACAATTCATGTCGTATAAACTCTTTTATAAAGAAAAACAAGTAAGTAATAAATGATAACATAATCAAAAAAATCAATTGCTTCAAAAACGAGTGTTAATTATTTTTCTGTGTGATGCTCCTTCATCCAGTTGGGATGTTTCTGAGCAATGTGCGAGATCAAGGTTTTTTTCTGAGAATATCTTTTCCCGCAATTCTCACAACAAAACTGCGGTCCAGTGACACATTCGTACTTTTCGTGCCTCAACTTGTTCCTTCTATACTTATAATGTTTCTTCTTGCATATTGAACATACGTATAAACGATCTTTATTCTCAATTCTACGAATCCCTGCTTTAGTTGTGGCAAAATCTCGTTTCTTTTTCGACCTTTTTTGTACTGTTACCAATTTGTTTTTAACAATCTTTCGGACTTTCTTTTTAACACTTTGGTCACATCCATCTTCGATCTTAATGTCGTTGTTCTTAAAGTACCCACGGGTTAATGGAAAAGGGGTTTTCGCGTAATGAGTGTTAAACATTTCTACCAGTTCTGGAAGTGTAAATGAAAAGCAAGAAAAAATTATTACAAAGCATTGGTGTGTAAGAGACACAGATAGAAGTAGCTCGCAATGAAAGGAAGCCTAGATGTCAAGAAGGTGACCTGTGGTTGTTGTGCTTACAAGATGTCAAGATATTGACTTGTAGTTGATGTTGTGCTTACAAGCTGGTGTTGTTAAAGGAATGTGCGTGTACGAGATAGCAGAGAAAAAGGTAAATAAGCGTAAGGTATTGTTAGCAATGTCGTGTACGATGATGTAAAAAGGTAAAAATGTATACTTCATTGTTTATGCCCCATGTTTATGTCCTGTTGTAGTCTGGTGTCTTGGCTTCAAACATTAATTTTTTAAATGTCCTACGAAATAATTGCATAAGTATATTGAAAAATGAAATGCGCATCCACTAGGAACTGGTATGTCTCACCATGCTTCCGATAATTTTGTTTATTCTATTATAAGTAGACCTAGTGAACATGCATAAATTAAAAAAAAAAAATCTTATAATTTTTAACATGAATTGCTAAGAAAAGACGTCTGCAGTGAAATCACATGTGAATGCAAAAAAAAAAAACGAAAATAATAAAATAAATAAATAAGCCACATAACCATCAACTACGTGGACAATGTAAATAATTCACATTTACCTTCATTTGGGGCGCCGAGTGCAGACAGTCCAATCTTCTACAAACATTCAATTTCACACTTGTGCTATAAAATGTTTTCCACGATATTTTTGCTTAGCGAAGATGAACCAACTAATTTAAAACACCCAATAAAACATGGATGAAGTGTCGTACTTATTGAAATAAATTGTACTACATATTTAATAACTAAGATATCATTGACAATAAAAACGTAAAAATTTACTTACCAATAAAATAAACCATTCCACTCCAGTGTTAGACTATTAACGTGTTTAAATAGTAAATAGTTGCACTAATTGCCAAAGTTAATTGCAACACGTGCTTTCTACGACAATATTACATTACTAAAGCATGCAATGATCTACATTCACTAAGATCCCATATCACAAACATAAGCGTAACAATTTGTGTATTATTATCGTAAACCTATACTTACCTTTCAAATTACCTCGCCTCAAAAAGGCTACATTTTATAAAACCTTATTACCAAAATTAAATACCTTTACCTGATGCACTGGAATATCTTTTTCATAACGTAATAAAATATAGAACTGTAATAAGATTAGTAGTTTATAATAATATTAGATACTAATTAATATAAGATTGGAGTTTCACATGTGAAAACACTAGCACTCTCATATCCACTGTCGTGAAAATATAATATTTATATATAACATAAATAGATTATTTTAAGCAATGACTGTTTGTCTATTTCAAATTATGGGAAGACATTGCGCATTTCATCCGTTCCTTGTTTGCCTAGAACAATTAACTTTTCATATTTTTTTAAATATAGAAGCAGACCTGCAGGTCTCATGAGATAACATTTTACAGAAAAAGTTAATTGTCCCAGACTATCAATTGAATCCCATGTGACATGTCGCGTTGTTTGTTGAAAGGTACATTATATAATAAACATCGAAAGCAGTGTCAACGCAACATGTTGTCTGAGCGAGGCACCGGCGCAGGCAGGCAGGCCGCGTGCGACGGTGCCGTGGTACAGGTGTGCGAGCTTACCTTGCGACTCTCGCGCGCCATCACTCGAGTTCATAATATCATCTTGAGATCGTTCCATGTGCCATTGGAAATCTGTAATGTTAGAATGTGGCTCTGAGTGAAACATGTCATATGAACATATTTTAGAGCTTCAGCACATAGAACGCGATCATGTGATCCTATCTGGAGAGCAGTATGTGATGAACTATGCAATCCAAATGTGCACCGTACCATCGAGATTGGATCGCATTTTGGTGTGAAGCTCTTAGACAGTATCAAGTTCATAACAATCAATTAATATGTAAATCCAGTCGGCAACCCTGGATAAAGTAAAACAAAATACCAGTATGCAAATCTAAAAAAATCCTAGGCATATTTTTTAATATATCATTAACTTGTTTGAACATGTTACAATAAAATGTTATGTCTACACTTCTGTTTGTTTTATTTTATTAGGACATGTATTATGACTAATTTCACATGTGTACTTAATTAAGTTTTTAGTTGTTTTTCTAATTAAGTATGACTGTTACAACAGGGTGGACAATCATTTGAAATCATCTTGTTGGCACTTACTAACAAAGTGATTGGACACAGATCCTAATGTTCGGTTATGGAGGCCAACAAACATTATTTTACAAAATAAAGTAAATATTTTAAACTTATTAATTGCTCCTTTAGGGTCACGCGAAATTGCTTCCCCAGGCGGGTTTTGCCCGCATGCTTGCCGCCACCCACTATGCACCTTTTCTTATTATATTTTTTTATATATGTTTTCGCAATACGCACGCAGGGCGTATTGTATAGTGTTGTTTATCGGGCTGGTGTCCAACTCCACATACAAGCGTGTATCTTGCATACGGGTAGGAAAAGCCGGACGCATGTGTATAGGATGTGGAAATTTCACGCATGCGGGCAAATAACGCGTAAGAATAAAAACCACCTTACTGTGTGAAATTATAAATTCAGATCACGTGTCTGATTAACACAAAAGTTAACTATGTCAAATGTTATGTAAACTGCTGACTTGACAACAGATTAAATTCGACAGTCTGTCAGAAAGTTAGGGTTGGTATCAAATTAAAAACTATAATTATATTCTTTGTAATAATCTACAAAGTCATAGCTGTGTGCAAGTGACGGAATCAGTTTGAAGTGATATCCATTAGATTTTGCCATTAATTTTATATTTTCATAGGCAGTAATGGCCTTACTACCATCTGAAGAAGCCAGAAGCCACCGAAAGCTATTCTCATTTAGTTGAGTTTTTGTCATCGAATTTACTCTCATCTCAAACCTTATAATCCATTTATTATCAAATAAGATCCTTCATAGCAAGGAAATATATGTGGAAATAAACTGGTTTCCTTCCAGCAACACAAAATAATGCTTTTATGAATCTTAATGATCAGTTAAGATATAAAGCTGACTAAAGATTTTTTTCTGTAATTTGGTTTGTACTAACACTTTACACATCAATCATATTTTAAAAACTCCAAAACAAGATCAAACAGACTCTGAAACTATACTTGAAGGAAAACTCCAAAGATGTTCGTGTCTAGGGCAAAGTGGTTCACTTTTGTCTTGTCAGAATAAAAGGTATATAACTTAGTTAAAAATATAGACAAAAGGTAAGAAAATGCGACACTTACTGCGTACAACATCATTGTGCGCCACAACGGGCTGTTCGTCGGTTTCCTCGTCGAGCGTGAGATCCTCGACGCCATCCCTCTGCAGTTCCTCCTTGCAAGCGCTGTCGTCTCCGTTGCCTTGCGCGTTGTCGTTGGGCGGCGGAATCGGTACAGGTGGCAACTCGTTGGACATGCGACGCGCTTTCTTCCGACGCCGTGTTGGACTCACAGACCCTTCGCGGCTGCTGTCTATACTACCGTCTCGGGCCTGGTGACCATAAATGAGGTTTGTTTATCATCTTCGTATAATAAACCATGAGGCAAAGTTGCCAGGAAAGTTTATTCTAAGTGTTTATCAACAAATGTCATAAACAGAATGGCTTTTTAGTTTCAATTGACTAAATAGTAAAAACAAAGCCAGTGTTTGTATGTCATGGTGTGACAGCTTAGTTCTACTTAACTTTAAAATAGCATTTGATGCGGTTCTCCATCATTTAGAGAATTTATTCTTGAAGGTTTATGTAATACATTAATTAATATTTTACTTAGCACAAAAATCTCTATATTTGGACATGTCACCATATTAGTTAATTGTTGCATACATGCAAACCAGGGGCCGGTTGCTAGATAAAAATAAATGAGAGCATTAAAATGTCTCCAAGGGTGGCTTAAATGTGTACATTCAGCAACCCTACCCTCACTGACTGGCTAATACTTTTACTGTGGCATGACTTATTGTTCATGCCAACACAGAAGATAAAGGTACATAATCAAAAACTTTGGCCAGGTTTGTTGCTGAAGTTTTATGTTGATATTGTTATAGTCAACAAAGTACACTTATTGAAAACAGTTGATCTCCCGTCTGAACATGAGTACACATCCAACGGATACCGTGTTACATAATTATCTTTCTACTAAGGTACTAGAACGTTATGTTTTCTTCAAAGGCTTTTATTTATCTACCTAATTAAGCAACTCTATCTAATACTAATTATTTTTAACCAACTTAAAAAAGGAGGAGGTTCTATGTTCATCTGTATGTATTTTTTTATTCATGTTCATTGATTTTTCCCGTTTTATTCAAATAAATTATTTATAGTTCCATACATCTTATTTCCTCAACTGATTGCATTCTTGCCTAATATTGAAATAAGGCAAGTATAAGATAAAATAAACTGCAATAACATTTCAGGCACCTTTTTAGTGAAATAAATAATATAGAATTATTATTAATGCATTGTCATGGTCTTGCAAGCTTTAAAATAATATAATTTTCATTCAAAGTAAGTTTTACAAAACATTTCATGACTAATATAAAACAGACATTGTTGTTTTTACATGTGTTTTGCTGTTCAACTTTATCTCTTGTTGATGAATTGCACATTACAACATCTGCCAACACATGAACATGGTGCCAAGATTCAACATTTAAATCTTACTATAACTTGTGATTCTCATCCAATCATGAGAGAAACAACATTTTGTCAACATTCCAAGCCAAACTACTTCTATGTACCCACTTGTATAATTTGTTCTAGAATGTATTTGCATTTTTCATTGTTTGAGTATGAAATATGTTCTCATAGCTCTTAGAGTGTAGAATATTAAGAATACTGAACAGTGTTGTTGTCACAAACCTGTGGAGGTGGTGACGGGGCTCGAGGCGGGTGTGCAGCTACAGTCTGCGTAGGGCGCGACGGTGGCCTCGAAGGCTTATTGTCAGAGAGACCCTTGATCTGTAGGGACTCTGCGGCTTTCAGCAGTGCGGCCAACTGGTCTTGAGATATGTTGACCTCACCACGATACATGTAATCCATCATTGCTCTCAATTCGGCATATTTCACATCTTTGAGGATAATTATTGGATGCTTATCAAACTGCTGTGATAGTACATTCTGAAACAAATCATCCAACCATTGTTCACTTTGTTTACTTTTACTACTGGCTGTGTTTGTAAATATTCTAATGAAAGTTAGTCTCAAATAACAATTTGTTGTTAAAAGTAAAATTCTCATTCAATTTCAGTCTCAATAACATGAATTTCAGTCTCAATAACATGAGACTAAAATCAATTAAATGTAATTAGTTAATGCACCAAAACACTAGCATGTCATTAAGTTAACAACAGTTAATGGCATGATGTTAGGTAATGAATAATTACAAGCAGGCGTTTAGAAAAAGTAGTAGAGGCAACTTTCGGTTGCCAACTCATCTATGCACTGCCTAATTGTTAATACATGAAAGCTAGAATGGTACAAGTGGTATGTTTATTAGAGCAAAACTGTGTTGCCTTGCAAGTAACTTAGACACGATTGTAATTGACCTACATTGTAATGAATGAGTTTACGTACCTCGAAATAGGGACTGCATGCCGATAGGACCACTTTGTGCGCCTTGAGCGTCTGTCCTTCTGCAGCCAGGGTGCAATCCACGTGCATGCCCTTCTCGAGAAGAGTGTCGAAAACAGACACCAGTGTCGACTGATGGTTGTTCCACCTCAGGCAGAACTGTTGGTCGTCGTCCATGATGCCGTCTAGCCACTCGCCGCGCCCTCAGCCCTACAATTAACAAATCAAAGCAACGTCTAAACAAGGTCTAATAACACCACGCAATAACTAGGCCATTAGGAAAACTTCACTATGACTACACAAACATTGGATTCTGAACGATTATCACTGTATAACGTTAATTATCTCACCGAATCACTTCATACGATGAGATCACGCCCCAACTTAACTAAATTAACTTTATGGACCACATACGAGTCGTCGTAAGCGACGCGGCACAAAGAAAATGGCCGCTTTTCCAGCGCGACAAAAAATAAAATGGCGACGAAAATTCTAAGTTTTACTATTTTCTGGGCAAACTTTTCATGACACACATCAACTGTTCAAGTTCATCGCGTTGCTAAGGCACGACGAACATCGGAAAAGTTGAAAGTCAACAAAGAAACTTCTGAGAACTTTACTTCGAAAGTTCACGAGTGGAAATTTTCAAGATGAAAAGTCCTAGCAATAAGTAAGCCCTTATCGGAGCCGTAACGCTACACCAAAAGATTAAAATGCTTACCTTGACTATTGCATTAACTGTTCTAACGTATTTTAACACTTTTATTTCTTCAATAATTAATTGCCACTTTAATTTTAACACATTTGCACACCCGCCAGCTTTCTTGAATGAAATTGAAAACACTAAACTAAAACTATGCTATGTTGCAAGTTTAGAGAAAGGCACCTCTACAAAAATCCAAACGAAGTACAAGTTGGAAGCGACGCGAATGACCCAAAATAAGCTCCATAAATGTTGCCATTAACAAATAATTAGAAAGCTTAAAAAATAGTCAATATGTTGTTGGCTAAATAGTGCCCAGTATTAAATTATTTATATAAATTTATTTACTTTTAAAGTTAAAGATTCGTATTATTTATTCTTTTGTTATGGTATGCCACAACTGCCATTATGTATTTAGAACACCTTGTCCTTGACCCACTTTTTGACGGAACATCTCGTGATTACAAAATATTTGATTTATTTCTTAAAAAATTTATTAATGTTTTTCGTAAAAATATTAACTTCTACAGTTATAATTTTAGATTCGTTACGATTTTTATCTGTTATTTGTAGTAACAATATCATTACAAGTAACGCATAGCGCCATCTATTGGTTCTCGAGAAACCTATAACTTCCATGCATCTACCACCTCGTCGCGTCGTCTGGAAGACTTGTTTTGTTTATTTACGTTTTATTCGCTGTGATAGTTGCAATCACTCTAAAGACGTTATGGTTTTTTTATTGAATAAATCTTCTATACAATACTCTATCAAGTACTACTACGAATGTTCAAAAATACCCTACTGAATACGTACCTACTGGTTACGTCAGTCATCCAAGTAAAAAAAGTGTGTTACTCAAATTAGTTAACGCTAAACTAATGACCGTCAATTTAACTTTAAATAGTTTAGTACTAATTGATGGTACCATTTTGACCGCATCTCGCACCTATCAATACAAAGCGAATTTACCGTCATCGTCATGTAGACTGATATTGATACTCCTGCACATTGTTAGGCTCTATGTTTGAGCTCGTCATAATAAAAAACACAGTAGGTACTAAATTATCAGTAGGTATCTACTTAATAGAAAATGTTGAAATAAATACTGATACCAGAAGTAGGTACGACCCGGTTTTTGGAATGAAAATCAACACAAAAATTAGTTAACGAAACGCAACGCAATTAGGGTGCAGATAGGGTTACCATCCGTCCGGGTTTTTCCGGACATTTCCGGCTTTTCGGCCCCCCGCCCCGTCCGGACTATGTCCAGTCTTCTCATCGGTCCAGACTTTTCAATTTATAGGGATTTTCTTTAAAAAGGATAAATGATTATCTATACCAATCTATACTGAAAAAAAATAAGATTTAAATAGTTAAATATCCGGACTTTTTTGCAAATGTCAGACTTTTTGTCAAGACTTTTCAAATTTCGAAATGGTAATCCTAGGTGCAGATCACTTGAGAAGACATATTTTAACATATCGTTGATTTTCGTTCCAGAAACCCTGGTGGTGTGTCTGGCATTTGGGCATTATTATTATGTCGTATGTCGGTGTATCCAGCGATTGCACGGCTAGGCTATATTAGATGAAAGAGTAATCTTCCAATGGCGAGATTATTATCACTTATTCAATCAAATAATCAAATCCCAGTCCATTAAAGTACCATTTATTTGTAGTTTTATGTCCAGTGCACGTGTTCTGTTGTGTGTGATCACACATAATATCACGCCTCTGCGCCGAAGGGTTAGGCTGAGGGTGAGGTGTGCCTATCTACTTATATTACCTACACCCACATTTCGCAAGTTAGGTTTACTTAAGTCCCAAGTCCCATGGGCGTGTTCTGTTGTGATCGTATGTGCATTATTGTAATATAAATAAAAAAGTTGGTTGTTTTATTTTGTAAAAAGTTTGTATTTTTCACTTTTTGAAAAAAGTTTAATTTGTAATAAAAATACTGCTGGCTGCCATGTTGATTATAGTGACAGGACACCTCTAAAGTATGACCAACCAAACAAAAAAACCGGCCAAGTGCGTGGCGGACCACGCACAATGAAGGGTTCCGTAGTTGGGATGAATTTATCCCAAGAACAAACTTAACATTGTAGTTGAAAAACATGTTCTGCCATAAATTCCAACTGCAAATGTAAGTTTGTACGCACGATATTGAGAGATTTACCATGTTTTTTTAAGACCATAGACTTCTTATAGGTTTTCCTGTAATCTATAAATAAAAACAGCCAGGCAGTCTAGGGGGGGGGGGGCAAGCCGGAGCCCGTGCCCTGGGTGCCAACTTCAGGGGGCGACAAATTCAAGCGTAGCAGTCAAATGCACCACCCAGCATACAACAACTTTGCAATAAATGAGACGTGCAGCACATTTATTATCTTTCTATTTTTTTTTTCTTTTTTAAAACAGTTTTGGTGCCCCTGTTGAATTGGCACATTATAGATCGATACAATTTGATTAATATGTTATTGCCAAAATTTTCATTTTGAGAAAATTTTAATTTCGCGGGGGCTAACTTAGCGCATCCCCATAAAAGATTGGCGGGGGGCGGCAGACGGCAGTTTTTGCCCCGCCTCAAAAAGATCCGGGGCTGAATAAAGAATCATTCACCGTATTGTTTTCAAAATTTTAATCTCAGTATTTTCGGAGATAACCCAACTGAAAAACATGTGCTGTAATAGTCCAGGCCACGTTTCTGTTTCAGCTCATAGTTCAACAATGTAGATGTAATAAGTCGTATAAAAAGGAAGTAAACGTTTACTCAACGCGATTTGGGCGCAAATTAATCAGCTAATAATGCTATGAAAGTCGTGTTACTGTTGAATAAGGAACATAATTGTGAAATAATTATCGAGTAAAAGCAAAACTGTAGCAATATTGCTGCCTTTAAATGACCATTGATGGAGTTAAAGCTTTTTCTTTACTATTAATCAACAAAATCATGGAGTAATTATTGCCGATTAGCCATAAATCATCATTTTTGTCAGTTAAAAGCAAATAATTTGCTGTTATTCCACAATTTCGCTGTGTATCAGTTATTTCATCACAATTATTCCATTATTTTATGAAACGGAACTTTGTGTGTGACTTATTATAACAAATATGTACAAATATGGAAGAATTGAATATACCTAGTTACTTAATGTATAATGTTATGGCAATGTGCTGTCTATAGAATTTTGCATATCTATATGTAAATGAACATGCAAAGTAACTTTATCGATGAAATCGTAGGAGTTATTTAACATATATTTGTGGGCCACGCTAATTATTAATAATATAATAGTAATAATAAATATATTTTATCAAAATGTTAGATCAAGATCCATTAAACAAATTTAAGTAAATATGTTGCTATTACATCACAATATATCGGTTATTAGTCGAATAATTGTATGATTTTATCTCATTTATATGATATAATGCTGCCATATGTAGACAATTTTGGTATTCCTTCATTAATTTTTTTTTTTCCTTTTCCATATTTTTTTTTCCATTTCGTAATCCATCACGTACAGACGCCAGCACATCAAGCTACTACAATCTGTCAAATTTATTTAATAGATTTTCAACTTTATCGCTGATGTTTAAGGTTCAAAGTTGAATGGGAAAATTTGACAGTTTCGGGTAGCTTGATGTGCTGGCGTCTGTACATTGTTATTATTTCTCCATACAATACTGGTGGGCTGGATGAGATATTATATAGCTTGTAAAGTAATTAAAAATCAGTTATACAACACCTAATTCAATGTGTTAAACCAGTATTCATAACGATTCAAGTTCAGTAACTGCAATATAAACACTTACATGCGTCTAATCGATTTAGCATGCTATTATAGATATTTAGCTACTTTCCATTAAATAGGCAGCTTTTATTCGGTGAATTCGCTCCAATATAGTAATGTCGAGTAGCAGCCATACCTATATCAACTTTTTAAACATAAAACTTAGGAATAGATTACTGTAATAGCGCAATTACTGCACCACATGTCGTATAAACGAGAAATGGTAGTTACTATATGACTATTGAATAAATGCACTATAAAACTCAAACCCAAACTCAAAGCATTTATTTCAATTAAACCATTTATAGGCACTTTTGAACTGTCAAAGAATCGGTCAGTTAGTCAGAAAGTTGAAGCTAGTTGCCCATTCCAAAACGTAGATCTCTATGGAGAAGAACGGGCAAGAAACTCCAAGGCCACTCTTTTAAATATAGATATTACAAAATTCTGGGTACATTATTCTGGTTGCTTCTATATGTGAGAACAATGTACAAAAAATAATTAAAACAATTGAAAAATATAAGATTAAAAATAAGCCCTGGCAGATAAGAGATGACCAGTCTCAACTGACGGCGCCCGTTCACGAACATGACGCGTGGATCAGCACCATCCAGCTCAACCATTTTGTAGGGAACCGAATGATCCAACACACTCGCCACCATCAGCGAGACATTTTAGTGAGCTTGATAATCTCTCAACTGCCATGCTCTTTCAAGTCAACATACGTCTTAATAACATAATAAACGGCTCCATGGTACTCACATTTACAAAAAATCAAAAAATGCTTCTAATTTATACAAAACTATAGTTTGCAATGTATTTAAGAAATTAATAGAATTTTACTACCAAAAAGTAAGAAAATCATTATTATCTAATTGGAGCATTAAACAATTTACTTGGTAAAATAAAAAAAATAAACATTTAAGTTCGTAATGTCAAAAACAAAATTAAAAAAAAAGGGAAAGCAACTCTTCCAAATATTAAAATTTTAACTAGTGAGCCCAAGTGGCGGTGGAGCAGGACCAGCATTAAGCCAAGCATTTTTATCTACGATATAATCATCCAACTTATAATATGCTTGTCTACATAGTGTGCGTTTAATGCATGTTTTAAATTTCTTCTCATTTAGCATTTTACACAGTACCCCATAAAAGAAGTGTGAACTTTAGACAATCTAAAACGTGGTTGATCTAATTTATTCCTATTTCTAATGTTAAAATTATGCCTGTCACTTATCTTACTAAAAAGGTGTAGATTTTTTCGAACATACATAATGTTTTCATATATATACTGACAAGGTACCGTCATGATGTTAATTTTCTTGAACAATTCCCTTAGAGATTCGCGTCTGCGGAGGTTGTAGATGGCTCTGACGGCCCTCTTTTGCAGAATAAAGATAGAATCAATATCTGCAGCCCGTCCCCACAGCAAAATACCGTAAGACATGATGCTATGAAAATAACTAAAATAGACCAGTCTCGCGGTATCCACGTCTGTTAGTTGGCGGATTTTCCAAACAGCGTAAGCGGCTGAACTTAGCCGCCCTGCAAGTGATGTTAAGTGAGGACCCCACTGTAGTTTGGAGTCAAGCGTTATCTCCAGGAAAACTGTCTTTTCGACGAATTCTAGTGTCTCCTTATTCAATACAACGTGACATTCACTACTTCTAACATTCGGTAACGCGAATCTTATGCATTTAGTTTTCTTCTCATTTAATACCAAATTATTTACAGTAAACCAATTATGGACCGTAAGCATAGCGTTATTTACGTCGTCAAGCTCCTGTGCATGTCTGTCTACTTTAAAAATCAGTGATGTCATCAGCAAATAACATCATTTGTGGTCGATTTTTCAGTAAATTTGGTAAATCATTTATATATACTAAAAAGAGGAATGGACCCAATATCGAGCCCTATGGTACACCCATTTTGACTTTTAAACCCAATGAATTTACACCGTTTATTTGAACTTGCTGCAGTCTATCATTCAAATATGATTTTACTAAGCTCAGCGCAAGTTTATCCAGACCGTAATGCTCAAGTTTCAAGAGCAGTGTTTCGTGATCCACGCAATCAAATGCCTTGGATAGGTCGCAAAAGATGCCTATTGCATCTCGTGCCTCTTCCCATGCATTAAAGATGTGTTTCAATAAGGTGACACCGGCGTCGGTTGTGCAACGTCCTTTGGTGAAATCATACTGTTGATCGTGTAGGATGTTATTACGATTAAAATGATTGAACATTTGATTTAACATTACTTTTTCAAACACCTTGCTGAAAACCGGCAAAACTGATACGGGCCTATAATAATTAGTGTCTTTGCTGTCTCCGGATTTGAAAAGTGGAATAACTTTACTGTATTTCATTAAATCCGGGAATATCCCTTGATCTACACACAAATTAAATATTAAAGCTAAATAGGGTGCAATTGTCTCAATAATTGACTGACAAACTTTAAGAATATCGAGTAAACGTTTATACGACACGGTTAAAGCACTCAAAAGCAAAAAATACTAAAAAAGTCGTAATAAACGCTTTTACACTACATTGTGGTTACTACGTAGCAACTACTCAACATTTATTCTATCTGTAGCTGAATAACTCATTCATTATTCGACTGTTTTGCTAGTTGGGAATGGTCAATATTCATCTATTTTCTTAAATATGTTTAAAAGTATTTATTTTGAAATTATTACAAAAATATGTTTGAGATCCTCGCAACAAGCCTTTTCATTTGAAATATCACACGGTACAGATTGCAAAACTTTTTTTTAAATTTTCTAATTTGCTCCTAAAAAGTGCCCCCATATTCAAAATTCATTTATTTATGTAGCGGTTACACCGCCACATACGAACTACGCATCAAAGACATGACGTCACACAAATCCTGCATCGCGCAGTTAGAGTTTACCGAGCGATCGACACAGATACAAGATTTCAACTTCAAACCGATGGGCAGTTGCCCGCCAGACACAACACCCGTCTGGTCGGGGGATCCTCCCTTTTCTATGGTGGATGAGTGAACTTTACACCCTGTTCCTCATACCCCTAAATTGGTGACCCCGAGTATGAACGTCAGCGCAGCCTTCGAGCAATTACTTCAGCGTGACGTCATCATCATCATCACTCCCGCAAGCTTTCGTGAGGCGACTCACACAGCCGGCCAGCACCCACGGCTTCAACGGGTATCCTGACCACCAGCATGCAGCGAACGCGCATTCCTGGTCATCACCCTCAGCCTCAATCACCCCGACTCACTGGGGAATCACCTCAATCACCCCGACTCACTGGGGAATTACCACAGACAGTTCCGACTCACTGCGAACTATGTGGCACCCGGTTCCGACTCACTGGAACCACAGCTGGCACTGTGTGAAGCATCGCAAGATTCAGCCCACTATCGACCTCCGGTCTCCGGAGGGGAGTGATGTAGCGGTTACACCGCCACATACGAACTACGCATCAAAGACATGACGTCACACAAATCCTGCATCGCGCAGTTAGAGTTTACCGAGCGATCGACACAGATACAAGATTTCAACTTCAAACCGATGGGCAGTTGCCCGCCAGACACAACACCCGTCTGGTCGGGGGATCCTCCCTTTTCTATGGTGGATGAGTGAACTTTACACCCTGTTCCTCATACCCCTAAATTTACGTTACACGTCCGTATTTGGGTCACAGAAATTCATATGTGTACCAAATTTCAACTTAATCGGTCCATTAGATTCGGAGCAAATTGGCTGTGACAGACAGACAAACACATAAGTGGTTCCATTTTCCTTTTGAGGTACGGAACCCTAAAACGAATCATCAAAATTAATTCATTATTGGCGGAGTAATCGCGTAACAAACATACAAAAAAAAGCATAGTCGAATTGAGAACCTCCTCCTTTTTGAAGTTGGTTAAAAATGAAATGAAACGATGTATGAACGTAAACGAAGCAAAAGGAGTATGTAAGGAGCGTAGCAGGACTAGCAGGTGGCGTTCTACATATGGTTTCAGCCTACCCCCATAGGAAGAAGGCGTAAGTTTATGTATGTACCTATGTAAAAAAATGAAATTCTGTTCGTTGGCAAGCGCCTCACTTGAGAACGGCTAGACAGATTTGGCTATTTTCGGAACGAAGTTCTTTAAAGCGGCCTGCGGTAGGAGGTGACTGGTAGAAATCCTCACGTAACGAAAAAGCGTTGTGCCCCCTGCTTGTGACTTTGCACAAACTTTGCGTTGCAATTTGCGACTTAAATAAATATGAATTTGGTCAAAATGAAAATCCAAGACGAATCCAGGTGTGCGTTTTTTTTTTAAATTTTTCGTCATGGGTGACGTTTTCATGGTTTTCGAGGATGTTATAGCCGATAGTGAAGTCAAAATGAAAATCCAAGATGGCGGCTGCGAAAGTATTGTTTTTATTTTAATTCATACGTGAGAAGGAACTTCGCTCCTGACGGGGGTTCCCCTTCCCCGACCACTCACGTTTTTTTTTTGTTTCATGTTTGATTTAGGTTTTTATAGAAAGAAAAATTGGAGAAAATCCCTTTTTCTATGGGATTTTTGTATGAACGTGGACAGGACGTCTGTCGGGTCAGCGCTGACAGTCATTTATAATGTAATAGCTAGTACATTATTATAAACAACAGCTTACTGTAGGTACTTACCTACTATCTACTTATCTGTAAGTGGTACAAAAATATTAATCTAAATCACATCTTTGAATCCTGTCTGCAATAACCGATGCCGCAACGACCTTCGTTCGCACACAAAGGTCCATCAAAGTCACCAGTAATCTACCAATTGACGATCAAGTGTGTGCAATCGCTATTGTGTCAAAGTGTTGAATATAACTAACGTTCTCTGATCTGTTTACATCACATCTATAAAAACTTTTTACAAAAAAAAAAAACAACCGACTTCCAAAAAACACTACAAAGTGAAAAATAACTTTAATTTCGGAAGTCGGTGTCTTTGGATTTGAATTTTCGTTTTTGTCACCGACTTTCGAAATTAAAGTTATTTTTCACTTTGTAGTGTTTTTTGGAAGTCGGTTGTTTTTTTTCTAAAAAGTTTTATTTTTCACTTTTTAGTTGTGGTACCTACCCCACACAAATTCGAAAACCACTACCTGCTATGTAAATAACAGTAACAACTTATCATATCATCCACATACAAAGTGAGAAAAAGTGCGTATTATTGAAGCTAACTCAAAAACTATCGAAGCCAAGTTAATAAAATTTACATGGGACCACCTCGAGAGTATACCTTTTCAAACAAAAAAGAATTTTCAAAATCGGTCCACAATTGACGGAGAAATCGGTGGACATACATAAAAAAAGAATTAAAAATAAAAAACAAACATACGCGACGAACATATAACCTCCTCCTTTTTGGAAGTCGGTTAAAAAGGGTTACTTTATCAATGTCACTGGGAGGTGCTATGTAAGTAGCATTAGTATCGTAATTCTTTAGTTTTTAACAAACCATATTCGTGACACCACAGTGTGTGTTGTGGTCAGATAGCAGTCGTAAAATACTGGTGTTCAGCTGCATCCGGTTAGACTGGAAGCCGACCCCAACATAGTTGGGAAAAGGCTACACAGACATTCGTAACACCACAATGTGTGGCCCAAAACACCCGGACACATAGGTAAGGCTTCCCGGCGGCGGATGCTGGGACCAGCTGGACAAAACCACGTGGAAGATGGCAGGATGAGCTGGACTAAATTAATAAACTATATTTCACATTGGCTCTTTGCTGGAAGGCCTTTGCCCAGTAGTGGGATGATGATGAAGCAGGGTGACAGCAACCAGCCACCACTCTCACCTTTATCCTCTATCTTAGTAGGTAAGCAGTAAGTGATGATGTGGTCGACGATGGTGCTCGCTAGCCTAGATGTAACCTATTCACTCGAGCTTGAAGACCCAGTACCCTAATTACGTAACTTATTTTCGTAAACAATTATGCCTAATTTGTTTCATTGTGACAGTTCAACAACATTCATTGCTTTATTTACGTTGTTGAGCAGATTTTTTTTCCAACTTATGAAGCAATGTATTAGCAATCTGTTTCAAATCAAAACAGATTTCGATTTGAAACAGATCGTGCGGGTTGAGGCTATCGGGAAACACGGATTGGCAGAAAGATCGATTAGACTGCATAGTGGCGATAAGTCGAGTAAAAAGTTATAGCTCAAACATCCAAGGCCTAAATCTTAAACTTAGGAATCAATTAGAAAACGGAAGCTTGAGAATGGAAAGGGAAATTAACCCAGTTTGGTTTAAAACGCTAATCATAATCATAACCACGACCATAACTGTCTCACGGCCTCTAAAATCTCGTGAAAATCCAATTAACTAAAACTTGGTGCTAAAGGAACGAAGAAATCATGTTTGTACGTCGTGCAACATATTTTAGAAATATCACAGAGTTTTTTAAAACTACCTTCCAATTTGTTTCAAAATAATCGACGTTTAAGTTCTCACATAAAAACATTCTTCAACAAAATACTTATTTCAAACAAGGAAGTGAATACTCCTGAGACTTTTCCTCGTAACTTGAAGATACAGCCGGCGTTGGTTCCCTCGTAAGCTTTGTCGCTTCGTTATAAAAATCAATAGCATTAGTAAGTTCGTACAAACGAATTATACGAATCTCTTTGTGTGCGTCGCCGGGCTATCGGTGTGCGGGAAACAAAAAAAAAACCACGAGCGAAATTCTTGTAATAAAAATCAATCGGAGCGGAGAGAGAAGGCGCCGCGCGGGGCGCCGACTGGTCGGGCGTCCGACCACCCCCTGCCTCCTCCCTGCATACCTACACGTGCTATAATGCACCTACCCTCCCTGCCGACTTTGTCTATCGCCATTTTTAATAGTAACAGCCGATTTTCAAAACTTCCGAAATTGAAAAACAATGTTTAAAAAGTAATCTCGAAACATTAGCAGCCTCCTATATGAGTGCTAGCCGAGCCTGGCTGTGGACTGTGGAACACATTGGAGCGGCGCGACGTGAGAGGGAGCACCGCTACAGCGCGGCGCGCGGCCGGTTCCCGGCAAAAAGGCGTTTGTTTTTATTTCTTTGGCGCGGAAAAAAATGAGCACGCGCCCGCCCTGCACCTCCTAAACATGCGCCACGCAGCGACGCAGACTCGGCCGGGTGTGTGCCGAATTCACTTTCATTTGCGACATCTCATCGTTTCCCGAAGGTCACCGTGCAGTCGCGGGTGTCGGGACAAGTCCGCGGTGCATGTGTGGCACGGGCGAGTGCTTGCGGCGGCCACCGCTGACCGACTAGGTGAGTCGAGTGAATTTCGCGCCCTCGTCTTCGGCAATTCCGTTTCCCTCGCGTTTATCGGCACCCGTTTCGCACTGTCCTTCGCCGTGTGCCGGGAAGACGGTGAAAGTGAATGTGTTTTCGTATCTCGCGGTGTGTCGGGGTCGCGCAGACGTGCGCTGCGGCCGCCGGCTCCTCAAATGGGACGATGTGAAGCGACGAGAGAGGGTTAACCGCGCAACTTTACATTCACTACTTTCCTCCACCTCTGTCTGACAGGTGATTGCGCACGAATATACACGCTAACAACAATCTCTTAAAGTCGCTTATCCTAAAATCTTATAAGTTTTCTCCATGTATAAAGTTTTGAATCAGTCACGCGCGTTTGTTTCAGTTGGAAGTTTCTATATCGAACTTCATCGTTAGCGGCATGCATAAGGGCTTTAAAACAAACAAAATTAAAAAAGCTTGTGAGACGGTCTGGCTCGCGAGCGACAGAGAGAGAGAGAATCCAACTTTGCACTCTTCATTTGTGCACCAATCGAGAAAAAATTCAATAAAGCTCGCTTCCTTTTGTCTAATTGCCTATGTAAACCTACTTATAACATGGCGATTGTTCGATTTCTGCGAGTTCTGCGACATTCCGGGGAGAACATGGGGTGCCACGTTGTTGTTTACACTTGTACTCACAGGATAGATTTAGCGCGCTTTTGTTGTTGTGATAAATACGATTATATCGTCAATGTAAACTTGTTTTCATAACTCCTTACTGTAATCACAGCTGTAATACTAATCGCCGTGAAAGATTTATTTCAAGCAACAGTATTTAATTGTGTAGAGAAGGCGAAGTTTTTAGTTTGTTTTTTATTTGTTTTGCTAGGAAATGCCCGGCCACGGGCTGTCGCAAGTGAAATGCGAACCGCTCTCGGACGAAGAAGACAGCGACTCACAATTCGCGCACAGTTATCTATCCAGTCAGGTAACTTTAATTAGCATTTTAGTATTTAGTTGCACGATTTTCGCGGGCACTTCAATGATTTATCGGTACCTACTTTTTAATAGCTTGTAATTATAGTTTGCAGTTGTTTCATGCCATATCTACTTCAGATTTACTACTTTTTACTTTGAAGTTAACTTTACTTATAGTTTCTGTAACCGTCGGCTACTATATCTACTACATATCAAGATTGAAGATTACACAAAAATCGGGTTATTCTGAAACGGAACTTGGCAGTGCTCTCAAGGCGCAAGTACTTACGAAAAACTAGTTTCCAACGCATACATTAGAAGATCAAAAGTACGCCGTTTGAAATAATATTATCCGTGTTTTTTTAGAATCTCTGTTACCTAGCATTAGGGTCACTCGACGCTGAAACGCAGCACGCGTAACCACATCTCGTAAAACAGTTTTTCAACCGCTAATCAAGTTATAAAAACTTGTTTCATATTGCCTACTTTGTACTACATGTGTTATATTTATATGTGGAAAAAGATTTTAGACACTCTCAATAGAAAGTTATTTTTTGATGCTGACGTGTTTATGAGTAGAAATAGTTGAGATTTTTAAGTTTCTGATGCGAAAGTCCTAAAGAAATTAACTTTCAAACAGCCAAAAAAATAAGACCAGTTACTGTCACTGCTATTTCTTGCCAAAATGTAAATTAAGTATTTCGGCGTTTTCATTGGTACTAGTAACCCTACCCTGTTTGCCCACTTAGTTTTTCAAGGTAGGGGTAGGTATGGTCCGGTACGCATGTAGGGCTGTCAACCTTCCGGGTTTGACCCGGAGAGTCCGGGTTTGATGAATGATGCATCTCCAGGCTACGGGTTGACATTGGTGCCGATTCCCTTGTTCACAAACTAAACTAAATTTAAGTTCAGTGCATCTTTTTCTGTCTATTTCATTAAGAAAAGGACAGAAGATAAATTTTAGTTTAGTCCTGTCAAATTAATCAGCGCTTGACGTAAATTGACGTAATTTTAGTCGGCAAGTTTTTAATCACGTCTAAACTTGTATGGAGAGTGACAGGCGCTGATTAATTTGACAGGACTAAACTAAAATTTATCCTCTGTCCTTTTCTTAATGAAATAGAAAGAAAAAGATGCACTGGACTTAAATTTAGTTTAGTTTGTGAACAAGGGAATCGGCACCAATGGTGAAATATTTCTGTGAGCAACTTGGAAGTAGCGCTCGCCGGCCGCTGCTGCGGTACCGCTCGCTTCGCTCGCTCGGCTCTCTTCGCTCGCTCGGCTCTCTTCGCTCGCTCGGCTCGCTTGGTTCGCGCGCGGTTGGTCACAGTCATAACCTAACCTATTTCATCCAGTTCAAAATGACGATTCATACAATCTGCGACTAAATAATTAGACAACGGTGAAAACATTTCTGCGGCAGATGGTATAATTCGTCATTTTGAACTGGGTGAAATAGGTTGTTAGGTTGGAACTGTGACTAAAGGCGCGCGAGCCGCGCGAGCGAAGTGAGCGGTGCCGCGGCAGCGGCCTGCGAGCGCTACTTCCAATCAGAGGTTGAATCAGAGCAACCAATCAGAGGTTGTTTCATACTCAATTGGTGGATTTTGTAGACAAAGGCTACTATGGGAGTTTAACGAGCAACCAGAAGCCACATTCAAAACGCAACTGCGTTTTGAATGTGGCTTCTGGTTGCTCGTTTATAAGCAGTGTCCACCAACTGGTGGACACTGCTTATATGCCCTAGTGGGTACTGTATAAAGTGTTTACCTAGTTTCGTTCTTTTTTTAATAAAAATGATTGTGAAATTACTTGCTGCTTTTTTTTCAAGTTCTTTATTCTTCAAATCTCCGGGAATTTTTCAAAGTTGGCAGACGACAGTTAGCGGGGACGTCGACGATGCGTACCATCGTCAACGTCGCATCTGACAAACTGACGTATCTGCACTGACATTACCTACGTGTTCATATCTTTGTTTCGAAAAAGTTCTCTCTAATCGTCGTATTTGTGTCGTTTACCGTTTAGAAAATAATTAAGTAGGTATTTTGTTTTGCGTATGTGCAAAAAGAGGGTAAAAATATTCTCACTACCTGTCGTATATGCATACATACCTACTACAGGTAGTGAGATTTTTTTCCAAGCATTTTTATTACTTTTAATAAATTTTAAATAATATTAATAGAGTTTTTATTTATATTTTTATACCAAATAATCACGTCGTAATAGACACAAGTTGTAAAACAAAGTTTTCACAAAGTGACATATCTGCTTCAAATGAATAGAAATAAATAAATAGATTCCTTAGGGCTTTAGGGCAACTACTAACTTAAAGAGCAAGCCAAGAGCAATATAAAAAAGTTATTAATTAATTAATAAAGCCACAGCTAACGCAACTACAGTAACATGATTGTAGCGCCCGACCGAAAAGCTGTTGCCCTGGAAAAATATCAATTGCTAGTTACGACAGTTAGGGCGACGGCATGTGTTAGGCGTAGAGTAGATAGATTGTTACATATCAGTACTACTTACTCTGTGATATCAGTGCTTCCAGTACGAGCACGTCACACGTTATAATGATGTATATTCCCCTCTGTTAGCTCATGTCCAGTGTAGGTGTAGGTTCATCATTCATTGATCTCCTTGCTTAATGTTAAAAGAATTTATTCTTTCCAAAATAGTAACGTTTGAAAGTTAAAACACCAAATGATCGGTCGTTCAAATACTTCGAAAAATTAGCTCTGTGGCCAGCTAAGAAACAAACAATACTAAAGAATAAATCAGTAATAATAACAGCTAAATCACAATTATTATAAAGTACAAATTCAATCTTCAATCTGAAGAGGTTCAATAATATTATAATAATGCCTTTTCCATGATCCATGGTTATACTTGTCGATTCTCCAGGGCAGTGGCTTGGAGGAGCTGGCACCGCTGGCGCCGGCGGGCCCGGCTGCCACGCCAGTGTGTGTGAAGCAGGAGCGAGCCGAGTCACCACCAGCTACCACGCTTGAGACGCTCGAGTCAGCACCACATAATGCCAAGGTATTTCAGAATTTATGTAGATTACTTTTCAATTAGATTTGCATGAGAGCTTTCACCAGATCCTAATACCAATGATAAATTACATAACTTTATTAATAAAGTATAGTAGTCAGTCTTAATTTATATACGTATTTTGCAATAATTATTAGACTTACAATCAGCTTCAGTGGACCCATTTGTTGAATTCATTGAGCATACCTGTAACGTAAATTGTATGACTTAATTTATGTAGATGATGTTCTAATTACCGGTAATATACAACCGATAGTAACTCCAAGCGAAATCGGCATTTACATGTAAATTAGTTACCTACGAGATTTAACTTTCGGTCTGTTCAATGTTATTGACAAGAATAAAAAAAAACGTTTAAAAAGTAAACTTGAATTCTTTATTTACGGTACCCACACTGTTTCATAGCAGCAATATACCAACGTCCAAATTGTACTATTATGGACGTTTGAATTTAAATTGTTTAAATAGAAATTCTGGCTAGGCTATAGTGGCTTTAATTTTGATCTCCCCAAAGTATCATAACTAGGATTAACTTGAATATTCAATAGCCAATATCAAAAGAGATATTGTAACATCTACTACCTTTCGAATGTCTGGTTTGATTTAGAGCACGTCCCTGTTGGTTCGTCACATGGAGTTCATGAACGTCACCGAAGTGCCTGACTCCACTGACTTCATGCCGCTGCTGGCTGTCAAGGATGAACCCTCGTCCGAAGGTGGTATGTATAGCGTAGCCATTACCCTAGAGTAGTAGTAGTTATGGGCCGAGTGTTGTGACGCAATCTGGAAAAGCCGACGACTAGAAAATGTTTGGTTATTACAATGATTTACAGCAATAAGAAGAGAATTTTAGAAATCCTAGACAAGTATTAAAGGCCTCTTTATCTATTCTTAAGAAGAATCTTAACATATGATTTGGTTCAGTCTAATAGAGATTTATCTGATTGTAACCCTCATTTTATGCAATTATTCTACTTATCCGATTTCGCACGATTTAGTATTTTTAAGTGCATTGTGTTGAGGAAGTTTATTACGTGTCATGTGTTCCATAGAGGCATTGATTTCAGCTACTGTATATCTTCTTACTCAACATAAGGCAAAGTAGACTTATTTATTACGCGGAAAAAGTGAGAAATGTATAGAAAGTAGGTAATACTTATTTTGATAGTCATGGTAATTTATTGAGCATTTGAAGAAATGGCAGGGTAAGCTGCGTAGTTACGCACGCTATTTTAGAACGGATCAAACCTGTTTGTTCACTCCCTTTCGCGTGCGCGAATATTTCTATTTTTATTTGAACATGAAGAGATTGATGGTTTTGTTCAAAACCTGTTATCGTCGACATCGTGAGAAGTACCATACATTTCTCAAACCTTACCTAGCTGCAATTTAAACAAGAGCACTTTTAACGTTCTGCCTAAATGATGAATGGATATTTGGATATCGTGCAATGAATACTTGGATTAGCCATCTGTTAGGCTGCGGCACGAAACCAGTGGCAAGGAGCCATACTGCTGTCCTTTTGCTGTCAGATAAAGTCTTAACATTTCAACTCATGAATTCAATTAATTAATAAAGAAAATAGAATGAAGAAAAACTGCCTACTAACTGACGGGAGAAGCTTGCGAAAGTTTAAGGACCGCATGGACCGCAATCACTAAATACGCTAAATATAATAGTTAAAACATCATTTTGTTATACATAAAGTAAAAGGTTTAATCCTAGTGGGACCTCGCATTCCGTAGGTCATTTTCTAACCAAGATTCTATAGCAATATCCTGCTGCCAAACAAACGAAACAAAGACTCGTTCTTGGTTATTGCAGGACGTAGGCCATACAATAACCTATATTCCATTTGAAATAAGATTAGACATTTAAACAAACCTTTTTTACAGTCCGTTCAACCGATTTTGACTTCTATACCGTAGGCATAAGGATGGCTTAAAAGCAAAAAAAGTGGTTACAATACCAATGTTTACTGAAGCTGCCATTTGTCATGCTAACAACGCAATAGAAGTCAAAATCGATTGAACGAACTGTAAAAAAGGTTTAGTTCAATGTCTAATCTTATTTTAAATGGAGTATAGTAGTAAACTACTCGAGTAGCAATAAAATAGCCATTACATTACTCACAGAACAACCACATCTTAGCGGCGAAGACACGAGCGACTCCTGTGGCCGGCAAGCTTCGCCCGCGCCACGACACAGCCCCAAGAGTTGGACCCAGCACGACATGGAACGAGCTTTGGATGCTCTCAGAAACCACCATATGAGTCTTACAAAGGTAGCATGTTTTTTTTTGTACACTAACCATTAAGTTAGAACAGACTTTTTTCCCGATATAGACAAACTTTCTAAGCAACCTGTCATACGCGAAATCCGGAACTAATAAAGAAATTCCCAATAAGTCAGTCATAGATCACTTATAGAAGTCAGTCTTCTGAAAACTTTTGTCGTGGGCACTTACTGATAACTTTCTCATCTCTGTCTATACTCCTTCGCCTGTATTGTATCCCTAACAGGCGTGACGTAATGCATACAATTCCTTTGGATAAGTGGAGCTTGTTTAAAAGATTTACTAATTTTAATATAGCAGGTAACAGCAACAGCCGTCACGGTTGGAATCCTACAGATTATAACGTGCGTGACGGTGTACCTATGTAACCTTCAGAAACGTATTGTACACTTATAATTTATTTGATGATGACTGTATTACCTACTTAGCTTCTATGAGACTTGTAATGAAGTGAAGTAAGCCAATTAAGTTGAAGGATGGGATAATTTAGTATTTCCTTCTGCCTTTGCTGTTCAACAAATCTATCGTCGTTTAGTTATTCCTTTATAAACATCGTTGTCTCTTTAAGTGGTACTACCGTACTACTATTTGTATTCTGTCTTTTTATAGCCCATAACATTATAATTAAGATAACATAAGCTGAAAACACATCATCACATGACTGTTAAAATATTTACATTTCCCAAATTAAAGGCATCAGCAACCTACGGAATTCCGTCCACCACACTCTGGCAGCGAGCCCACCGGCTCGGCATCGACACGCCAAAGAAGGAAGGAGCGGCCAAGTCCTGGAGCGAGGCCGATTTGCGAGGGGCACTGCATGCCTTGAGGGCAGGTGCTATCTCCGCTAATAAGGCCAGCAAAGCTTATGGTAAGATGTTTTACATATTATTTGCTTGATCTGAGAAGTTGGTCAAGATTTGTAACCTGTCTGAAGATAAAATTGGTTTCGGATTTCGTCGCCCATGGACGAAGCTCAAGAGAAGTTGATGTGTTTGACAATTGAGCTAGTTAAAATCTTCGCACACGATAATAGCGCTAGTGGCAACTTCGCTCTGAGATACAATAAGAGACTGTTTCAAGAGATGCTCTATGCTGATGTTCTACTGAGTCTCAAAAGTTTTATTTCTATGCCAAACGGACAAAAAACCCATCACTAACATTTCTATCCACCTTCCTACCAGGCATTCCCAGCAGCACTCTATACAAGATAGCTCGCCGGGAAGGCATCCGCTTGTCAGCGCCGTTCAACGCGGCGCCCACCGCGTGGCGCCGCGCCGACCTGCAGCTGGCGCTGGCGTCCATCCGCTGCGGCGCCAGCTCCGTCCAGCGTGCTGCCACGCAGTATGGGATACCTACAGGTAGATAAACTAGAGTTCCACCTTTGTAGACCTTGTTCTATCGGAATTCGAACCCGGTAGTCCTCTGCTGAGGCTGACCTTTCGACCATCGTTTGTTTTACAATCGATTCAGTTGGCTAGAGTTCTGAACAATGTGGTTTTAACATTAACAACGGTTTCTACAACACGCCAGAACTTTCTCTCAATTGAACTCGTTCACGGCTATTTCATATATTTGAATCCTTCCACCAAAGGTTAAAGACTCGTGCAGACCGGCGCGACACTGGTAATTGTTTTACCGTGAAGTTTTATTAGAAATTATTTTATTAAAGTTGCGTCGCGCTGTCGGGTCGCACCTGTTTGCGGGATCCTTAAAGAGTCGTTCCTTACGCACCAAAACATTATCAAGTTCAACTTCCATTTTTCAAAATACTTTTCTTCAATGCACAAATACTCAATCCGGAATGGTATCAATATTTGCAGGAACACTGTATGGTCGGTGTAAGCGAGAGGGCATCGAGCTGTCTCGATCCAACCCCACGCCGTGGTCTGAAGACGCCATGGGCGAAGCACTCGAAGCCGTCAGGTACCTAATACCGCTACGCGCTTCCGCTTTATAATTTTTGCGTGCCTATTTCCAGGCAGAATGTACATGGCTCACTCCTATCTATTCCACCTGTATTTTATGTAACCTACATTCATTGCAAATAAATGATTGATTGATTGATTGACACTAATCAATTGACAGTACTATTTAAAAATCATAGTTACCTTCGTAATTTCTCGTTAATTGTTGACAGGGTGGGCCAGATGTCCATCAACCAGGCAGCCATCCACTACAACCTGCCGTACTCGTCGCTCTACGGGAGATTCAAGAGGTGCAAGTATCAGATGCAGGTAACTAGTCATCAATGTTTTATTTCTGGTACTTATGTTATAGTGGTCAGTAATGTGGGCACCACAACTGAAGACTGGTGTCGATTCCCTTGTTCACAAACTAAACTAAATTTAAGATCAGTGCATCTTTTTCTTTCTATTTCATTAAGAAAAGGACAGAAGATAAATTTTAGTTTAGTCCTGTCAAATTAATCAGCGCTTGACGTAAATTGACGTAATTTTAGTCGGCAAGTTTTTAATCACTTCTAAACTTATATGGAGTAGTGACAAGCGCTGATTAATTTGACAGGGACAAACTAAAATTTATCTTCTTTTTTAATTATTTTTTTTACGTTTTTGCAACCTTGACAATGGTGCTGTCAAGGTTGCAAAAACGTAAAAAAATATATCCTTACGACAAACAATAAAAATGCTGCATCCATAAATAGTGGAGAAGTATATGCAATTACACAAAATTATTCCAGTACAGTAGGTAATTTAAGAACATCCAAAATAATG
Organism: Agrochola lychnidis; assembly: GCA_963680765.1. Classification (NCBI taxonomy): domain Eukaryota; kingdom Metazoa; phylum Arthropoda; class Insecta; order Lepidoptera; family Noctuidae; genus Agrochola; species Agrochola lychnidis. The sequence continues at coordinate 23,942,853 of OY796866.1, forward strand.
CTCATTAATGCTATTCCAGGGTGTTCCACAAAACCAGCAGCAACCACAGCAAGATCCCCACAAAATGGAGCAAGAGCACCTTACTCACGAGGTGCAACAGTACTACCACCAGGTACCATCCCACCAGGAACCGGACGTACACACATACGCCCACATGCACGAATATAATCACCAAGAGCAGTACGCACAGTACTACCAGGGTTTTAACAGTATTGCGACCAGCTGAGGGTACGGGCACACCTCTAGTAATGAGGGGCTCTGACATTGTCCATACTAAGGCGAAAACATATTAATGAAACCCGATGCCAACTGGTGTTCGTTGACATTGAATACAAGTGGCGTTGCGTGTCGTTCATGTGAACTGCCTTTATTTTGTGATTTTTTTTTTGTCAAACAGTCCGCCTTTATTGAGAGCGTGATTTAGAATGTAATGATGCCCAGTTCAATATTTAATTCTTAGATGTCGCTATCTTAATTTTAAGACTATATTTCTAAGGAGAGATTACGTGTACAGGTGTGGGTAGCACCGATTAAGCTCGAGTTCTTCAAAAATTCAGAATTTAGGTACATGCCTACGTACTTAAATTACAGTCGTTTGAATTTGAAATAATACCTAAATAAGCTGTTTTCAGTCTACTAGAATAAGGCAAAGGGTGCATGGTCTATCTATGGTAGTCTGTAGTTTATATTTTTGGAAACAAAAAATCTACAATAGGCCAAATTAAGAACGTTTTTAGTTTGCATTTCCAGAAAAGATGGCACTGTACTAGAATACATACAATTACATGATCTGGTTGAGTAAATAAGAAGATGTTTTCTCAGTAGTTTTGAATCTTGTCATCGTCTATGTACGTACTATTATTACTACCTACTACTTCAATTTGAGAGCCCTGCTTGCTATCATAAATCACCTATATTGGGAGTCTAGTTACAAATAGTAGGTGATTAGTTGGGAATTTCAGTTTGTTATAATGTATTTAACCTATGTAGGTAAGTTCAATACATTATCTTTGAAATTCAATGAAATAGGTACTTACCTAGTCTTAACAATCTTGAACACGTTCATTAAAATGGTTGGTGAATATTATTAATTAATTCTGTGATTGCTTTTCTGATATAATCAGCAAAATTATGTACTGAGTTATAATATTAGTAATTTGTTATTTTACAGTGATTGTGTGTAACACACTTTCTGCCGTTTGCCAGTATTTGAGTACGAGTAGCGACATCTATTAGCGTAAGGTAGGAAACTGCTAGATAAAACTAGACAAAATTGCCATAAAAAAATACGTAATTAACGAATAAGTCCATAATATTTAAATATACCGTTTTTACAACAGCATTATTGCTATAATATTTTTATTGCTATCGCTACGAAATTAGTCTAAAATTAATTAGAAAGAGAACTGTATAATTTTTCTTATAAAGGGAATCTTACGCAAAGCTGAGACAGTAAATGGCCCACTAGGTAAACAAAGTAAACTGCAAAAGGAGCGCGGCAAAAAAATAAAATACTTATAAGTATTTTAAACTCATTTGTTTTTGTGATATTGAACAACTTTACAATACCTACTGAAAGTAAATAGCACTAAAATTTTTGTGTTTTTACTCTGATCTGTTAATAATCCTTCATTCATATAGTCTTCCGCTCTAAAATGATCACAAGCACAACATAATCTTGAGTGTTTTGAGAGACTGTAAGGTGCTTGTGAGAGACACCGACATAGCAATTTTCCATTGCTACGTCGTGTCGCTCACAACAGTTTTTCGTTTCTAGAGAATTAATAAACGCCTTCCTTCCTGCATTTACTAGCTACTGGCCCAAAACTGAAACACTGAAGGAATGTGATTCTTACAGACTATTACTGACGAACGGCTATCGCTAAAATAATATTCTTATTCTTCGCTTCGCTCTTGGCAGAGTGGTCGTGGTCACAATGAACTGTGTCCAATTGCAGGTGTAGTCGTTGCCCGCCTCACGATCTCCCTCCATCTGGTTCTGTTACAAGACATTTGGCACATTCATTATCAGGGCCTCCAATCGCGGATTTTATTTGATCGGTCCACCTCATCGGTGACCCCCCGTGTGGCCTGTTCCTTCCACTGTGCCCTGAGGTGCCTGCACCACTAGACGCAGTAGACGCTCTATGGAGTCATTATTCCGCCTGGAGACATGCAGTCCCGGATCTAGATTTTTTTGAGGCGGGGCAAAAACTGCCGTCTGCCGCCCCCCGCCAATCTTTTATGGGGATGCGCTAAGTTAGCCCCAACGAAATTAAAATTTTCTCAAAATTAAAATTTTGGCAGCAACGTATTAATCACATTGTATTGATCGATAATGCGCCAATTTAACAGGGTCGCCAAAACTGTTGTAAAAAAGAAAAATAAATAGAAAGATTATAAATGTGCTGCGTGTCTCATTTATTGCAAAGTTGCGGTGTGCTGGGTGGTGCACTTGTCTGCTACGCTTGAATTTGTCGCCCCCTGAAGTTGGCGCCCGGGGCACGGGCCCCGGCTTGCCCTCCCCCTAGATCCGGGGCTGGAGACGTAACCAAAGAACTTCAGTATTCGAGACTAAACTAGTGCTGATAGACGCTGTTTATTGCCGAGCTGTTAAAATAGAAAAAAAAGAAGGTAAAAACACGGGATTACCCGGGAGTCACTTTGCTATAGATATTTATTTTTGTTTTATCCATAGATGACAGTTTGACAAAAGAGGCCTAAGCTTCATGTTTTGCAGTTTACGTTATTTACCTATTTATCCCCCTTTTTTTAGAGAATATAACACAATTACAAGTTTCTTACCCAATGCGATAGTAGGTACAGTCTCATATATACTAATCATTAATTTAAAATTCCTAATCATCATTAAACATTATAATGATTAGGAACTTTAACCTTTTTGTTATCTAGTGCCCTCTAGCGTGATAAATTGGCAGTAAGGTTATTGTTTTGTTAAAGAACCCTATTGTTTTGGTAATATAGATTTGCAAAAAGCTTTGTTTGTAAAGTGAAATGTTTGTGTTTTAATTATTTAGATGAAAGAAAGCAAAACAGTCGATGGTTTTAGTAGAAGATAGAGATGTAGGAAAACTGCTATTTAAGATCCAGAAAATTAGAATTTTCTTCGTTTCTAATGTAAAGTGAAAACGGTACCTTTTTGTACTTATTCGGGGTATTTTCAATGTATAATGTTTATGTGATGAAGATCAGCAATATTAGGACAAGACAAGATGAAGTATTTACGATAAGGTCTAATGTATGCCTTTATTTAGAAACAAGGTATCGAATAGATGTGTAGTAATGTAACGGTAAAGTGGCAATTTCTTGTTATATTCAAGGATATATACGAAAGAATTAATAATAAGATTAAAATAACATTCTGTCCAGACGAAATACGTAATTTTAATGTGATAGTTTATAGTTACATAAGTTTAGAACATTGTTCATTGCTTTGTTTTTATTATTAATGTAATTATTGAAAGCTTTGTTATTTCAGTGATTATTCAAAATGTTTAATCGTCCAGTAGCCGCTAGATAGCGTTTTTCTGTTTATGTATCCATCAATAGATGGCGTGGTTTTAAATGTGAAATTGTTTGGAACTTCGCAGTTTGTAGTCAATGTTCAAACTAGCAATAATCTTAGCGATAACTCCCACCGTATAGTACTTAGACCCATATAAACTTGATAGACTGAGTGCTTGTTTTATTGACCCCCTTACATTTTAGGGTGTGGGAGTTGTTGATGTTCCTGATTTCTGTATCTCAGACCGGAGCCAAATATCGGTATTGGCTAACAATCGGGACGTATTGGGCGGATCGCTGTTGCTCCATGTAGAAAATTGAGATACCTATTTTATTATCATCTACCTGGCCTGGCTGAGCCGTTTTCTACGCCAGGTCGGCTTCCAGTCTATCTGGATACAGCTGAATACCAATATTTTATGAGATTGGATTTCGTGAATTTCTCCGTGATTTTGCTTATTACCACACATGTTTCTGACCACTCGTAACGACTGTGAAATAGCCAGCTCTTTTGCTAACCTCAGACAAATTTTATTTCACCGTTTGATCTCTTTGATGTACAAATGTGTTACTACAAGCAAGAATGTAGTGGGTCTTAGAAGGTTTATTGATCAATCATGTAAACAATGTTAGTCGTTCTGATGGTAAATAAAACGATGGTTTGTACATAAAAAAGTCGCTTTATTTGTTATCTACAGTTAGATATAAAATAAATTACATAATGATTTTCATGGTTTCGGCTGCGGCGTCCGTGGCTACAATATACAATTTTTTCATACATCTTATTCACTTTACAATTAAGTAAGAATCTAATATACCATTGCACAAAATACAATTTTATCATTCGTCACAACTTATTCAGTTCTAGTTTATTTCGGCATCGGTCAAAATAATATTTACAAGTGTTATCTACTCGACAATAGATGGCGCTGTACAACGTCAGTAGCGTGAGAATCTTAAGTCAGTCCGGTCGTTCAATGCCATCTAGTGTCGAGTTATACGAAACTAATAAAGAAAAATACATAATTGGTATTTTCACTAGGATTGTCTTTTCTACAATTTTTTATAACATAACCGAAATTAAACAAATATATAAGTAGATTATGAATAGCTACTTACTATAGGGCTGAAATTATACAGGATCACTATTTACAATATGACATCAGAGATCATTACAATAGATAGGTACAAAATGCTCAAAATGCGTTCGGTACACACTACGGGTCTAACGTCACAGAACAATATCAGCACAAACGGCAAGGACTCGTCAACATTAACGCGTGTATGAGATACATGGATTTATTATAGTTGTTGAATGATGAGGAGCCTCTGTTGTTTGTCTTACGAACGGTCAAGGTATCATTATAATAGTTACAGTACAGAGCAGTAAACTACTTCACTGTTAACAATAAAAATATACGAAATTGGCAGTGTAGTGATCAATGAGGTAATGAAACTAAACGGTGGAGTATTTTACTGTCTCTTACGTTAAACGTCCAGTCGTTATGACTAAAACTGGACGTGGGTTAGGATACTTTTTTTAAGTGACTTGCGGCGCATTTGTCTAAGTTACATTATAATAGCCTTTGTTAGTGGCGCTGCGAAATCTCTTAAACGAGAGTGTCCTTCGTCAGTCTGCGGCATCCGAGCGAGGAGCGGAGAGGACGCCACGGCCGCACCCCGACTTAACACTAGTTACGTATATGTTGTGCGTCGCGGAGATACACTAGGACTAGACCACGCGCGACGTCTCACTCCACAATGTTAGCACTAACGTCTTGGCGCGTCACTATCACGAGAACGTCATCGCGTCAGCTCGACTGGCCGAGCGTCGGTTCCGCTGGGAGAACTGCGGGCTCGACGGAGCACGATATCGAACGAGCTCGAGCGGAGCAAGCTCGAGCCCCGGCCGCGCGGGCCCCGAGACGAAGACATCTGTCCCGACTTAGAAAAATCTAGTCGGGACAAGAGGACGTCTTAGTAGACAAGCCGAATCGACTAGACAGGTCCGTAGTCCGAGAGCGGCTGTCCCGAGCGGGCGGAGGGCGCCCCGGGCGCCGGCGCGTGCGGCACGAGCGGCGCGTCGGGCGCCAGGCAGGCGGGCGGGCCGGGCGGGCCGAGCGGGCCGAGCGGGCCGAGCGGGCCGGGCGGGCCGGGCGGCGCGGCGACGGGCGCCGCGGGCGCGCGTCACACGCCCTTGACGAGCGCGCGCTGCGCCGGCGCCGGCTCGCGCCCGCCGCGCCACACGCGGCGCCACGAGTCCAGCGTCTTGCCCGACCAGATCCACACGCCCGACGTGATGCCCACGGCCAGCGCCATGAAGTACTTGAGCATGAGCGCGGAGTACAGCGGGCGCGGGCCGCAGTTGGCGCCGCACGCCACGCGCCGCAGCCACAGCTCGTGGCCGCCCGCCTCGTACGCCAGGCAGCCGATCACCACGCCCGCCGGCACCGCGTACAGCACGCTGAACACGCCGATGCGGATCATCAGCTTCTCCAGCTTGTCGGCTTTGGAGCCGGCGCCCACGCCGCCCTGCCGCTTGATCACCGAGCGGATGCGGAACAGCGACACGAAGCCGGCCAGCAGGAACGTGGCGCCGAGCGCGAAGTACACGATCAGCGGCGCCAGCACGTAGCGTTTCAGATTCTCTGGAGACGAGTTGCCGACGTAACAGATGCCGGCGACCGGGTCGCCATCCACTGCGCCAGCTAATAGCACGGCGACGGTCTTCGCGGCGGGAATGAGCCACGCGGCCAGGTGGTAGTACTGTGCGTGTCCCGCGATGGCTTCGTTGCCCCACTTGAGTCCCGCGGCGAGGAACCACGCGAACGACAGCACCACCCACCATATCGAGGATGCCATGCCGAAGAAGTACACCAACACAAAGACGAGCGTGCAGGCGCCCGGCCCGTTGGCGGACGTGCGCAGCAGCGCGCCCTCGCACACCACCTCGTCGTGGCCGAGCGCCAGGCGCGCCAGGTAGCCGAGCGACACCATGAAGTAGCACGCCGACAGGTACACGATGGGCCGCTCGGGGTACTTAAAGCGCTGCGAGTCGATGAGGAAGGTGGTGAGCGTCATGAGCGTGCTGGCGGCGCACAGGCCGCCCCACATGGCGACCCACACGGCCGCGAACTCCTTCTCCTCGCGCGTGAAGAAGGCGCCGCGGCACGGCAGCGCGCACGCGGCCACGCCGGCGGCCGCGCTGGCGTTGTGCAGCGCGCGCACGCCCACCAGCGGCGCCCGGCACGCGCACGCGCACGCGCCGGCCGCGCCCGCAGCCGCGGCGCCTGGCTGGCAGTTTTTTGGGTCCGAGCACGCGGGGCGGGCCGGGCGGCGCGCGGGCGGCGCGGGCGCGGGCTCGCGCGCGCGCTCGGTCTCCTCCATGCACAGCTGGTCGGGGTCGCCGGCGCGCGGCAGGCGCTCGCACGCCATGCGCTCGGGCCACTGGAAGCCGTACTTCTGCATGAGCGGCGCGCAGCCGTCGCGCGCGCGCTCGCACACGCTGCGGCACGCCGGCAGCGGCTTGGCGTAGTCTTCGATGCAGATGGGCGTGTACACGGAGCAGAGGAAGAACTTCAGGTCCGCGGAACATTTGATCTCGACGAGCGGCCAGTATTGGTGGACCTGGAAATACAAACGAAATATCATTAGTTTTAACGAATCCAAGGTTTCTGAACCAAACATGACTTCAAAACTCAAAACATTTATTTCAGTTTAACCAATTACAGACACTTGAATAGTCAAGGAGTCGGTCAGAAAAATTAAGCGTAACAGGTTCCTATGGAGAAGAACGGGCAAGAAACTCCTTGAACGCCTTCTTATGATGCGTATCATTGCTGACTACAAACGAGACTCTCACGACGCGAATGAGAGACAACGAAGGAAAACCAATCAAACTTGTCATCTTGGAATAGAAAATGAGCTGCAGCATCAGCCGGTGCTAAATAACTGACTGGGATCGGCAATAAAATCGGTTATAACATCCATTTCAGGGAAAAACATAAATATCTAGTGTGCGGTGATAATGTTGATCATGATACACACCTCAAGGCCGGCCTCCTCCTGCGTGTCGTGGTCCAGCGCGTTGGGGAAGGAGGTGAGGTTGTACCCGATGCCGCGGCACATGGGGATGGTGATCTCCTGACAGCGCGGCTGCAGCGCGCCGCCCCGCGCCACCAGCGCGCCCGCCACCACCCACCACACCAACATCGTCATGGTGCTACCACAACCGCATCTGGAAAATATAGAAAAAAAGAGTTTTAAACATGGGCTTTACAATGAAGACTTTCACAACAAAGTATGCATGAGTTTAGTCTTGGAGAACTGATTGAGACGGCAGGTTCAAGATCTATGAATGTTTTCACGTACACAATCAAATCAAAAACACATGATGATACCACATTCTTTCTTGGATTATTGCAATTGCAACGTTTTGGTAACAAAACTGCTGCGCCAAAAAGAGGCCCTTTAGGAACTTAAAATCTTAATGAAGGTAATAATCATGATTTAAAAAAAGTAAATAACACAAAATCAAAAATCAAAATCAAAATCAAAAGTCATTTATTCAAATTAGGCTGAGAACCAGCACTTTTCGAACGTCAAAATTACATAAGACAGTCCCCCAAAAACGCCCACCCTTCACCACTTCCTAGTGCCTTTAGCTGGGAAGAAGAAGTGGCGCAACAAACTCCCCAGCAGCACAGCTGTCTGTTCAAGTTAGAAAAAAAAATAAAAATGACTCTATACAATAGTATGCAAAATTATTATGCAACACAAAACATTATTTTAATTAAGTATAAATTATTGGCCATATGTTAGCTAGCACACGCCGATATACCAACCAAAAAACATCGAGAACTATACTCAAGCAGAATTAAAAAAATAAAAACTAAACGTAAAAAGAACTAAATATCTAAATAAAAGCCTCCAGGCATAAAGGGCGTGCCCGCTTACATAAAGCTGTAAATTGGAAGTTATAAATGATAAACTAGGACCATCGAGGTAAAATAAATGTACAGTTAATTACTAGTAACAATAACAAAACCATGATCAGCAAGACGACCAGTAACCACAAGCAGCACCCGTTCACGAGCATAACGCAAAGATCAGCCATTACCCCCCTCGCCATATTTGAGGGAAGGAGGCAACCCGACTCCCGACGCTACCGCAAGCATTGACATCTAAGGGAGCATGACGAACTTGCTGCCGGTTGCTCAGGTAAAAAATAATATAATCAATTGTCGAGGTCACTAGCCAACCACAAATTGCAATACAAACTCATAACAAACACATTGTAATGAGTAGATTATGTCATCAATAAAATAAAAATAAATAGACTCGTAAAAAAATAATTAAAAAATTGACTCATAAAGTCAAATAAAATAAAAAAATTATATAAACTTATATAAACTGTCAGTAGGTAAGTTAAGTCTGGAGAAAGAACATAAACATTGTCTTGAGTTAATCACAGCGACCAACTATTCTTATCATTTAAGTAGTCGTTGATACAATAGTATGCCTTTGAACAAAGGTTGGATTTTACTTTATTTTTAAACGCATTAAAAGGCAAATCTAGCATAGAAGAGGGTAGCTTGTTATAAAAGGTTATACCAAGCCCAACAAATGAGTTATGAACCTTATGAAGCCGGTGAAAGGGAGCTCGTAGTTTGTCCTTATTTCTAGTGTTAACATTGTGAATATCACTGTTTTTAGTGTATAAGTGTATATTTTGCCTAATATATAAGATGTTGGCGAAAATGAATTGTGATGCCACCGTGAGAATACCAACATCTTTAAAAAAATCTCTTAGAGAAACTCTGGCACGTAGCTGGTAAATTGCTCGAACAGCTCGTTTTTGAAGAACAAATATATTTTGAATGTCAGCGGCTTTGCCCCACAGCAGAATACCATAGGACATAACGCTATGGAAATAACTAAAATAGACTAACCGAGCTGTATCAATGTCAGTGTATTGTCTTACTTTCCTGACAGCGTAGGCGGCCGAACTGAGCCTTCCCGCTAGGCTTGATATATGTGGGCCCCACTGAAGTTTGGCATCTACTGTTATGCCCAGAAAAACTGCCGAGTTCACAGTTTCAAGCACCTCTTTATCTAAGACGATGTTGGGTCCTAGATTTCTAACATTTGGTAGAGCGAACTTTACACATTTCGTTTTCTTGGCATTGAGAACTAGGTTATTTGTCGTAAACCAATCCGTAACCATTGAGAGTGCACTGTTTACGTCGTCAAAATCTTGTCTATTCCTGTCTACTTTAAAAATAAACTTTTACATGTAATTGGCCTAAACCTTATTTGAATTTTTTGTAAAGGTATGTAGGAGCAAAATGTTATTGTTTGTCCACTGTGATCTGATGGCAACTTATTTACAATTTGTTTGTGTAAATAATCACAATTACAAAAAATATTGTCACTCGGGTTGGTTCAATAAAAGCTGTCACTCGGGTTGGTTCAATAAAAACATTTGACAAATCAAATGACCTAAAAAGACTTAATAATCTGACAGTATTCGAGTTATTTTCTAATAAGTTAATATTAAAATCACCACATATAATTATTGACTTACTACTAGTACTAAGTTTCTTTAATACAAAACTTACTACTGCAAGACACAGTCTACATTTCCCTATCTCCTTTTAAATTCAATCCAAAAACCAAGTATTACTTCTCACGGCTCATAAAAAACCATACACAAAACGACACCAATTTTCAGGCACTCTAAAAACGATGGAACATGTAAAATGAAACTGTCCGAGTAAACATGATTGTTATTGTTGATGCAAGTGAATAGTTCTCTAGGAGGTACTATCGAGGCAATCTGGCCGATATCGCAGCTTATCGCCCGCTATCGGTACTCGCCGATTACACAATATCTGCATCGCATTGTGCCAGCGACTACTGTTCGTTTATTGTCATACGATGTCGATAACTTGCTGATAATTGTGCTGGATTGTTTGGGGAATCCTTTGTATTGCGGATTTAGTGCTCATACGTCATAGTTTAAAGTCTATTCGACTGTTTAGCTCTGATTTTGGACCTAGTTTAGTACACAATGGTTAAGAATAATTTTAGAATGATGTTTCATTGTGATAATATTGGGTAAGTCATGCCACTGTAGGCATATTCTTGTTCTTGTATCGCAATAGCTTCCACGAGTTGATAATTCCTTCTAATTTGTAAGTAATTTTCGTTTACGAGGTCAATGTTTTTGTTAATTAGGTCAATACAAACATTAGTATCATCAAACGATTGCCGAAAACAAATGAATGAATAAGTAATTAAAAAGTTGTTTAGTTTGATTGTTCTTATTACAAAATGTCCGGAAAACCTAACGATTTAACTTGCTTTTGTTTGAAAAACAATACGGAGTAAATGTTTGTGAAAAAATTTACATTTTCCAATTTATTTAGCGAATAAATTTCTAGGAAAGGTTTCAAAATACTTTTATAAATTTCGACCCTCATGACTCAATACTACTAAGCTGGTCATTTGAAGTCGGTTAAAAATAGACAGCAATAAATAACAAATGAAAAGAATTTAAAAATCGTCTCAAGCATTCGGCAAAATGCCGCAGGTCGGAGGCGTTCGAATTAGTGGAGTTAAATAGTTTTATTTATTTCTGGACTAAGACTAACATGTGCCACGGTACAGGGCGCTGAGATGAGATAGCTGTGCACTGGCGGAGAAAGGAGTCTGCGGTCGCTGGTGGTATTCTGCCTACGATGATGAATCTCACTGATGCAACTTGCAAGGCGTCACTGTGCCAAATAGTGATTTCAATCATGGTGTCGATGAACCTGCATTTGTCGGCGAGTCATTTCGAGAATCACATCAATCTTTTCTTGGTCATAAATAATAGCTAAAAGTAGTTTTGAGAACAGAATTTCCAAAAGAAATAATTTTTGAAATGAATTCTTCAATTAAATTCTGTTATCATGTTGTTTATTTTGATTAAATAAACTGATATTCCTATTCTCTTTCTATATCTATACTCAGAAACAGCATTTCGAGTTTTTAACAGAATTAATTAACTAAACTTCAGTAAGTGGGCTGAAACAGGAACGTCACTTACAACCGGTCTAGAACTTTGTTGATCTGTGTTTTTCTCGTCGCGCTCGTCGTCCGAATCGTCGGTTAATGCGCTTTTAACGACATGCCATATCGACACATGGCTACAAACAGACAACACTGATTCTACCGTTAAATTAAATTAGCCGTGAGCTATTTAAAATTCTGTGGTTTCACCGACTTAATTGTAGCGTGCACCGTGTAATAGGGGGCGTTTTATACAAATAAAATGATATACTCGTAGAGATCTGTTTGTATTCAAGTTAGCACCCAAATATCGTGTGGCTCGTTCCTTTCTCGACGGGTAAGGAATTATTATCATAGGATGGGTCGGTCAACGTTTACCACGACGTTTATGTGCTGATAATAATAATACTCTGTGTCAGTTTGTTGCTAAAGACCCATTGTATCGTCAGTTATCTGCTCCGATATATTAATGAGTTTATTGTGCGACACGCAATAATTCAGACGAGATTAACACAACAATATAAACTGTGCAGTGAATGGTTACTGTCGAGGAGTTTATTTATTATAACTGGTATTGGTTCTATTTTAAACAGCGTGTAATGAAATCTCATAAAGTTGTAATAGTTATGCGCAGGCGCGGATGTGAGATTTGTTTGATCACTGATCAAGAACGAGGCGAGATGATGTGGTAAGGTAAGGATGCTAAGCTTATTTTACTTCGCATTGCATTACAGACTACTTTTTGTCCTGCACTATTGTTGTGCGTGCTACGGATTCAGACCAAGTTTAGCCAGGTATTCATCAATGCTCGTCGGATTACTCCAGCCAAGTAAGCGCAGCACAAAAATAAAGTAATTCAAACTACAGGCTGTCTTAAATTCCTAGTACCCATAAAAGCCTAGGTCCAGGAAAGACAAGCGAACATTTTAATTTTTTCTAAACATAGTATAGACTGGATGTCCGCAGCGCATAACGGTCAGCGCGCTAATGAAGCGTAAAAACGACTAACAAGCATTATGCGTTTAATATGGCCGCGATTTGAATTGAATGGAATCGAAACGTATCGTAGTAGGATAAACAAACCGCTCGTAAAACTGAGCTGGTTCCCGGTACGATACGCGTATGTAGACGTAGGGCTCGGTCAAAGTGTTAGCGGGGAGGAGTTCATTAGTAATCATCTTTAATTAGTCGAAGTAGAAGAGGTCCATTGTATCGACATCGTGCCAACTTTCATCGCACTTTCTGGCAGCTGACTGCATTGCTTCTCGTATCGATTGGGTAATCAATTAATAGCCAGTAATTGATTGAGAGCTGTTTGGGGCAAATACACTGTAGTATCACAATGAAATTAAGGCTAACAAAAAACAAAAATGCGTGTCTAATGTTAATGTATTGTTTATTTAAATACTTAACAAGTTATTGAACAACCTAATACATAGTTTTACAACTTAAACGATGAGTCAGTGTTACTTAAAACAGTTAACATACATTCAGTTGTTAATGGTTATTTAATAGTTATTATCTGTAAGCCAATAACTACGACTTCAAAGAAAAGTATTTTTAAGAACGAACAATGGAAGGCTAGTCTGGGCTATGACTAGCTAAGCGAATACAAATCCATTTGAAAATTGCACTCGGTGAAATAGAGCGTCGTATTTTTTGCTTACAATACGCTCCGCTGTCAATGCGGGCGTGCCCTACCCTTTATTACAGTCGCACGGTTATTCCGCTTCACTGGAAATAGTAATAGTTGGCGTCGCGAGTTAGCAACGATACCTTATAGCCCGAACGTGTTGGAGCCGCGCCTCGCACGCAGCACGCCGCGCCGCGCCGTGCTGCCAGACCTGCCGTGTTTGCTTTAAACCTAATTTTATTGAGTTATTCAGAACTGGGCTATTTGTATTAGTTCCGCGTCCTGGCTTTGCGTTAACTCGACGACTGTTCGGAACTGAGCCTGTGAATGTATTCGCGTGACCGTACCGCGAGTTAGTCGCCAGGAAATTGAGCCGTCCCTTAACTCGTTATCGTAACATGTAAATCTCACGTAGAAAGCTACATTTATCATAAATATTTGACAGTTTTCATAGATTATTTTGGCATTAGAATAGTGTTTGACTTCAAATAAATGAGTTGCATCCTGTCTGCGGCTGGCATGTTGCCACAAAAAATTACAAAAACTAGTCATAAAGAAGCACTTCTTAGGTGTCGTTTTACTCAGTGTTTGTCATCTGGCTGGTCGATTAGGTTCGAAATTGGCATATATTCGTGGTGTTCCGAGGTTGATGCCCGATCGCCTGGCGGGCTGCCAAACTGTTTAAAAGCTTATAGACTTCTGTTTTGGGACAAGTTACTGACGTGGGCGGGTCTAGAACACGGCGCTATTTATAAACTTACAGCACCTATAACTAACATTTACACATGAGCGACTATTTTAATTTAAGTATGCGTTTTTTTGTGACTGTCATGATTAATGGTGTTAAATGTCAAGTGTTGCAAAATCAACGTTCCAAGCGATGACTTGACTACTTTTGACAACCATCTTGTCATAATAACAATTATTGTGAGAGCCATTAGAGGTATCAAATAGACACCAATTTTTTTGTTACTGCGCTCCTCGACTGTAACATTCGATTAGTTGTTTTTTTTTTTCGTTTCGCTTGGGCTTGGCAAAAAGACTATTCGAAACCGTTCAGTGAAAGGAATGCAATGACCAATAAAGCATTCCTTCAGCAAAAATAAATGGAGAAAACTACTGCCAGGAATTCAGGATTCGATATATACGATCCATATTGCCCGGATTGTCTAGCACACCTTCCTCCTAATTTCATCAACGCTAACTCTACCTTTTCTACTATTCATTGGCTTAATCTTATCCCCGCTGTCTCTCACAACTTAGGCCATACATTTCTACGTTTGTTGCTAATGAAAATGCGTACAAACGACGTGTGCACGTGGTCAAATGTTCGCAATCGATACGCGCACTTTACGAGCGCCCAGCTCATCGCCAGACACGAATATATGGTGCGACCTGCCACCAGACCAGCACATGAAGAAACAGAATTATTTAGCAAGATAATGAATAAAATTAGCGTTGTGTTGGTGACAATTTTTTGTAACAATGATAATTTTGGCGTTCCATCGGCTTTTAGGTACAATCTAATTAGCTACTAGAGGATTTTTTTTTCTTTTTTAAGATTTCCTTTTGTGAAAAAAAAGGCGATATATCGAGAGGGTACATAGTAATATCTTAAATCCTCCTATAATTATGTTCTCAGCAATTTAATCCTTTTGTCAAGTCCAGGAGATTATGGAAATGTCACCAGATATCTGTAGGCAGTAAGTTGGAATTGTCCAGCTCAGATATAGGTTTATGCTTATTGGATAGTGGAAGCGGCAAAATCTAATAGGACGCTGACAGACTTATAAAATGCGGACAATATGAAGTCTCAAACTCATCGATTCAATTACAGCATCGCGTCTATGAGTCCAATTAACATATCTCACATAGTTTGTAGCACGTTATGTGAATAAACTGCTAGTTTTTAAACACTTGCGATTGGCGGCTCTGATCGCCGCGTAATTATGACGGCGCGTTTATCTCATTACAATCCAACATTATTGTCCCAGTCCCATTAATTGTTGTAACATCAAGTGTGGATGTTAGAACATATTCTTAACATATTATAGCAACAATTATTTACGTTTTAGTGCATAAACAAATGGTGTAGATGTTTCCGTTTCACACAACGCGCTTACCATAACAGCCTCCGTCCGTACAATAAAACTATTATTGCTTTAATTTTATAGTTATTCTTATTTACGAGGCTGCACAATGGACCGGGCCCACATCTCGCGACCACGCGGCCGCGGTCGTCGCGGTCTCGTCGTCGTAAAAAGCGCGCGACTTGTTCGTCGCGTTGCGTCGTCGAACGCTATTTTACGACCGATCGCTTCCTGTGAACGTGGAGAATATTGCGTGTATGTACATGTTGTAGGTACATACGAGGGATATGCAAGCTACTCTAAAGTAGCGCTAAGTTCTCAACTTCGGTCATTTTGCGCTAACATGAGTAATGGGCATCCGGCCCACCTGAGGGCGAGTTATGGCCTGAAATTAGGAGACATTGACGCTTTTACCCTAATGGTGACTAAGCTCAAGAGACTAGTGAAAAGTCAGTGCTTGGTTCCAATTTGAAAACCTGGTGATGCATCAGGTAATTTGGAAAGAAGATTTTAAGAACACATTTCTTTAAGTTGACCAGACTTTTTTACCGAATACCCAGGACCTGCAGAGAGTAGATCAATGAGTCCTTACTTTCGTAATACCATGAAGCTTACCCTAAATTTATAACCTGTACAGGCAAGTCCACATTACAACCACCATACCACAGACTACGCAATAATATGCAGAGTGACATCAAAATAATTTACGACTGTGTTGGGCCGTAAACTCGGGATCGCGGAGGCCGCAGGAGTCGAGCAGTTCCGTGTTTACCACCTATAAACCAGGCTCGGCATGCCAGCGGGTGACACTTGAACCTCGTACGAAGGAGTTCTGACTATGTGTAGCTGTATGGTGGTAAAGTCTTGAGATATTCCAGGCTATGTTCTACGTCTTTCTGATGAGGTAATAAAATAGCATGGGCGTTAGAAGTTCTAGTTTTCCAACGATGTAATGGTTGAAATTCTGGCGCAATGATCGCGGATGATCTTGGAAGCATAGTGCTAATGGATGGGGGAAGCGAAATCTTTGGCGATACTATATTATACAGACGCGGGTTAGTTATGTAATTCGCTAGTCAAGTGTGTTTCGAATTATATTTCCCTTCAAGACCCATCAATAATCTACATAATACATTATGTATAACATACATTGTGGTTCGTCAGATACCTCCCACCGATCACACAATACATGGGAACACGTAACAGGTAATTATTACATGAATCTGAACAAAAACCTACCGATGCAGGAGATTAACCCCGCGTATTATACAAGCTACGCCTCGTTAAAACTACTAGTCGTTTTTGTTTTTTATCTTTGTTCTTTTAACTTATTTGCATGATTGATGGTCATGTTACATGTTAAAGTATTTGAAGTTATTTTTTGGCAATGTTTAGGCTGTTTTTTTGTGGGTTAACGAGAATATTGTTTGATGGACATCTTGTAAGGTTAGAAGATTAACGGACGCGCGTCAGAAATGTTTTACGTTTGTCTGATGTGCAGATTTGCCGCCTCTAATAATTTGATATGTGATAAATAGATAGACTTTGATTGACGTATCAGAATAA
This sequence comes from Agrochola lychnidis, assembly GCA_963680765.1. NCBI lineage: Eukaryota > Metazoa > Arthropoda > Insecta > Lepidoptera > Noctuidae > Agrochola > Agrochola lychnidis. The sequence goes on from OY796866.1 coordinate 23,959,722, forward strand.
CATCAACATGTGAAGTGAGAGGAGGCAAATGGTTTTAGGATTGAAGTAATTTAAAACTAGAATCCTTTGCAGTATATTTAGTTGTAGTGTCGACTATGCATCAATCACACAGTCCGCCGCTGGACAACGCTATCTCCTGTGGTTTTATCTACCCACCATCTTCAGGTTGCTTTGTAAATTTTTCAGTTAGTACTTTATTAAATTAAATTATTTTAGTACTATCTAAATCCACATAAATCTTAAGAAGGAAACAGTCAATGCCAAGACGAGTTCATGACACGAATTCTAGTTTTTTCAAGCTATCACTAAACAATTTCCAAGTTCCACCATTTAAAACCAGGTCGAATAACAATAAAAAGTAACAAGTAACGGTTGACGATAATTCAGCGATAGTGGACTGTTTAAATGAGCCCACCATTTCTTGGCATGCGGCGAAAAAAGGAACTAAAACGTCGAATGTACAGAATTTGACGTTACTGTTGACATTTTCCTTGGCATGCAGCGCCACTACGTAGTGTCAAGAACTACTGGCCACTTTGTAATTGTCAAAGTTTGAAAGTGAAAAGTTGTCACCATTATTGTGCTGCCTTATATTTGCATTGTGGGTCAAATCGTGAGTATTGTTGCGTTTAACGAGGTTCATTCCGAATGAATGCTGATTGTGGAAGAGATAAATGAGGAAAGTTCTTTTAAATTGGACATGGGTGTCAACGAACAACAATACTTTGTGCTGGTTTTTGTTGAACTAACTAAGTGAATACTACCGTCATTTTACTGTTGTATACTTGTATATTGAAAGTGGACAACGTCGCAAATTGCTATCAAATATTTAGCTGTTTTTATTAATTTGGCTCTTGAGGGGCTCGTGGCTAAGTAATAACAGCCGCACGGGTCGATCCACCAGGTTAAGCTACGCTTGCCGGGGTTGGTCCGTGGATGGGTGACCATCTCTACATACCGAGACTCGGAAAGAACGTTAAGCCGTTGGTCCCGGCTGTTATTCGTGGATCTTAGACAGTTGTTACGGGTTATCAGAAGCTCGAAAGTCTGACAACCAGTCTTACCAAGGGGTATCGTATTACCTAGTTATTGGGTTATGGAAGTCAGATAGGCAGTCGCTCCGTGTAAAATACTGGTATTCAGCTGCATCCAGTTAGACTGCAAGCCGACCCCAACATAGTTGGAAAAAGGCTAGGCAGATGATGATATTAACTAGGCTCTTAACTGTAAGTTAAGGATTTTCTGTCAGATGTTGGGGAACGATCTACCTTGACATTAAAGTTAGTAATTAGGACAAACTCTTCAGCTATTTAGATAAGACATCACCTTGTGCAGCACCGGATATTTATGACGGCCGAGACGCTTATCTTGTTCCATAGCGAATGAAAGAAAGATGCATTATAAATGTCATTATGAAAAATTATAAGTACATTACTGTAAGTACAATGAAGGGCTTATTTACTATCCATCTGTTTCCCCCTTATGTCTAAGCTATATAACTTTCAGTTCACATCGAGCATAGATACCGATCAATACCCCATTGTAATTAATAATGAATAAAAATATTTTATCTTAACAGCAAGTACCTAAGTACTATGGTGTGACAAGGCGTTGCTCGATGCGCAGACGCAAGAAAGGCCCATTGTAACATTATCACTAATGAGTCACCCTGACTTCTTGCATGCTAAATGCGTACACAGCTACGTGATTAATGGGCCGTACGCCAATCACTAGGAGGTCTGCCCACCCCGTAAAGGAAGGCGCGCGAACATGGCCGCCGGGTGCAATGACCTGTGGGGTAGGTATGTGCGAAAACTTGAAGATATGCGAAATGGAGCGCCTTATCTATACGCTTATTTTCTTAGCGGAGAAAATTCTAAGCGACTGTTTCAACAGCCGATGAGTCAGCGTGAAGGAACTCTGTGTACTGTCGCCGACGTTTTCTTTTTTCAGGACGAAAGAAATATAGCCTTGTATCAGGAAAGTATGTTAGCCAATAATGTATGGTCTTACAGCTTCTTTTTATGCGATCAGTACACATCGATGTAGGGAATTGACATGCATTTTTCGGCTAAAGGACGGACATTTTTAGAGCCGATGCTAATATTACAAATCGTTAACGAAGCTAAATCATAAAATAAATCAAATAACAATTTTCCTCCAACGATATCCTGTTTTTGAATCCATTTCTTATTAATATAAGTACCTACTATTTGAGAAGATTAGAGATTAGTCATTATTCAGACATTTCATCGTACTGGCTGGTATCAACGAAGTGCCATTCTGGTGTTATTTTATAAACATGCTCTTCTGTACGGTTTCTTCATACAGTTGTTAGTGTTACTAACAATGGTAGCGTGCGTGTTTGATGTCTTTATTTACTATTTACACTTGTTTTCAGGGTCCCGTGGTTGTTCCACGGAAGGCCATTGTTGTTAGTTCCTACTGTCTGTCTGTAATGTAGCAGACTGACGGTTAGATGTTAAGGACTCAGGAGCGTTTTAGTTATAGTACCTGGGCGACCGAGCTCTGCTCTGGTGAAAATAGAGAATGCTCATTTAATAGTATAGGATAGTACCTACTAATTCCATACTGCCATGATAGTAGGCACTTTCTAATTCCATGCTGCCATGATCAATATTCTAATGTCATTATTGTCATGTCATTATTCGTTATCTTGTTCTAAACTTTGGGCGACCGAGCTCTGCTCGGGTGAAAATACGGAGAAAACAAATTTTCTCGGATATGAGACCTAGTTAGATCGATTTTTCGCCCCCGTAAACCCCTTTGTTGTAACTTTCATCGAAATCGTTAGAATCGATTTCGAGAACGTGAGTACAAATCTATATATATACAAACAATTATATATCTTTCGAGATTAGCTTTAGGATTTTTCGGTGCATCGGAATTGAACATTAAAAATACTATTTGATTAATCCTGAAGAATTGATTAGATGACATATAGATAGGGTTTCGAACATGAATAATTTGCAAATAATTTGTGGTTAAGTGAAGCTTACAATGCTGTAAACAAGCTCATATTAAAGTCTTACTAACTAATCCGCTAACCAGTTAATCTTCGATAAATTCGTATTAGTTAACAGGACACGCACAGTAGCGGCGCACAAAAGCTAATGCCAAATTAATGAGGATAATGCGTAACATTAATAATCACCATTTCCGCTGAGTTCGCGCACACACTGGAAACTCGCACTCGTTCGTAACACATGACAACTCGAAACTTAACGATATACTTTCCTTGCAGTCTTCTATGGAGGTTTAGTAAAGAGTTTATAATGATAATGACACAGCAATGCAATGACATTAGTGAATTGTCAGTTATCCGCCGTAAAATGCTTGTTTAGATACATATCTAGTTTTATATTATTTTTATTGCAAGATTTTAGACAGAAAGAAGTAAGTAAGTTTTATTTTAGTAATATTTTGAATTAAGAATAAAAGCTTTTGTATTCCATTTTCAACAATTGCAGTAATGATTTTATATTGTAGCTATAATGCAGCGGAATGATATATTCGCGTGCTGCGGTTGGTACTGCCGTCGCCGTCGGCGTCGTAGGCCGGTTGACGTAACGCAATCAACAAGGGTCAACGTTTTCTCGTTCCTCGCAATTTTCCGCTTGACAAATCAAACTTATGCTACGGGCATGGACTGACTGATGAGCGACAGCGGAAACATGTTATTACAAAAATTGTATAGGTAGATGGTGTTTAGAGTTAGGCAGGCACGAAAGGGGAAGTCCTGGCACAGAACAAATCATTTATAGTACTCTGCCTCGATAGAAAAAAAGACGCATCTAACATTTTTTCCTGATTTGAGTTATAGTATTGGTATCAGGCAGATGCACCTTTTTTTTCTGATTCCGGCAATGTATTCTATAACTCAAATCTGGAAAAATGTTAGATGCTTCTTTTTTTCTATCAGGGGCAGTAATAATGTCCTGGTGTGTCCGTGTGTACGACGCGGACGTCTATTCCAGTAAAAATACGAAAGATAGGTATATTTTTTGTTTTTTTTTCTTAAATGTCAACTTCAAACTAAACTGTGCACTTATTCCAAATATATGAATGTATGTTATAGGGGCCATTGATCAGTCATTTAGTGCTATAATTGCTCTGCTCAAAGTTCTAAAACGGCATCCAAAATTCAGATCCGTGAATTCTGTTAGCCGCGCCACCGCGTAGTTTGCGCCCCAGGAGTCAAAGTTCCGCACAATTTGGGCGGTCATCGTTAACAGGGTTAAGCCCAGCTACCCAGCTGCCCGTCGCTTCCAACCTGCACCACAGGAGACACTTGATATTGCCAATTTAAACTTTTTTAATGACTTATTACCGAAAATTTGAGAGGCCTATTTCGGGGAAACTATTTTCGTTTTGGTGGATGAATGAAATTAAATTGTGCTTTAATACCCTATTTATAAAAGTAAAACATTTTTGTCCAAATTGCGCATAGCACGTTAAAAACCGATGTAGCTATGTTTTGTTATCCAACTAGTTACATCATCACATCACTATTCCAGGTACTATACGTGTTACATTAACCCAAATTGATTTGACTTTCAACTACGTGATATTAAAGATTATGCTACAATAATAATTCGTCGACAATATTTGTCATTCCACTAAATTCCGCCAACAGATGGTGTGCGTGTGTTTGATAATGAAAAAATGTATCCCACAACCGGCTTTATGACATTTTAATGTAAATGTTGCTCCGTTGTGGCGACTCCACATTTTTGCGATGCGATCGTATCAAACACGACTAGTTCCATTACCACTTTTATTGTGAAATGAATGACAAACTTTTTGTGCCGAGAGTATTCCGTCCCCGACTAGTCAGTGTTATGAATACGATTTTAATATTAAATTATAATTTTAAATGCTGAACATTTGAATTTATGGGACAATTTATCACGATACGAAAAGCTAATATTTGTTGAAACTATGATATTCATCAAGTATTTTATAATCTCTTGGCAAACTATCCGATGAGTAGTTTTCTTATTTACATAAAAAAACTTGGCAAGCATATCGTGTACGTTCGCAGGTACGATTTCATCTGGTCGCACTCAGCAGATGTTTGTCGTTTGCGTCCGATATTCCCGCGAATAGCCGCTAAGATTTACGGATATCCGGCTCGAGATACAAGCGACCGTGTGGATACAACTGCTATTCAGATGCCTGTGCCGGAATGCCCGTACTTATCTTTACCGCACCCTTCAGAAAGGTAACAATTTTAGGTTTAGGCTTCGTTGACAGCCAGATATTGAGGCTATTGCGTTCGGTCCCTCAGGAATTTAGATCTTTTTAGTTTTTCGCAACAACAATTTAGCAAACGCGTTCTAAATCGTAAAACTTGAAAGGTCAGCGTCCAAATTGTCGATTTGTTTCCAAAGTTCGTTGAAAGCGAGAGTAAAATGACTTTAGAACATTCGTAAAGTAATTACGACTTTGTGCTAACTAATGCTGACATCACTCAAAGGAAACTAGGACCCATAAAAGTAAGAACAATGAGTCGAAGTATTCGCGAACAGCTAATAAGCTCTCATTTCGTCTTTTACGTCTATTTGAATAGCCAGAGTAATTTGGGTCAGTAAAATCTTCGAAAAAATGACGTTGTACCTGGACATGAAGCGTGCAAATATTTCTGTAATAATTTTTATAAGTAATATTTTGTTTTATAACAATGGCGTTGTAACGGTGCTCGAAGAAGCAGGAAACAATGGAGCATCGCCGTCACCAAATGAATTTGTTGTTTGCGAATTTTACGAGCTCGGAGACAGTTTTATTCTTCTCGTGTCCATTATTGATGTCAATGTTTCTGTCTTTTTAGTGAAATCGTAATGTGACGAACTGGTGATTGTGGTTGTAAGAACTTAAATTATTTCCTTATTTCTAATACTTCCTTTTAAATTCATTTGCATGATTCTATCAAATGATCAAGTGTAAAGCATTTCTATAAATTATGCTTAAACTAGAAACATACGTAGGATAAGGCGTATTTGTGCTTCATAGGCATTTAGCAGTTACTTTCATCATCGTCTGAATTAACGCACAACTCAATTCCATTTCATCTTTGATCAAGTCGAGTGTAACCCGAGCACGGTAGTGGAGCATCGTTAGAAATGTCACTCCCTTTTGTTTCAAAAAGGGGCTTTTTTTCGTATCGATCCCTTGCAGGTAACCGGGAGCGGATGATTTATTACCCGGCTTGTTTGTTCAAATAATCGATGCCCTGGCAATATCCACTGCGTCACACGAAATACGCCCATAAAATAACAGCCCCACGTTAAGTTTTTGAGTGAGGTGGATCGAACGCATCTCGATTTAATGGCTCTAAACGAAAATACCGTGCGTGCAGTGTTGGCTCGCCGTAATATTTGGACAATACCGAGTGGGCTCGCTAAATTTCCATGCGAATTTATTGCAGCACTAAATCGGGGAGTCATCGCGCAGTCAGCAATATTGTTTATAATAAAACAGATATAATTTTCCTTGCGCTAATATAAACAGTCGTACATTACGCTCGTATATCTCGCTTGACATCCGATAAAAGTTTCATCGATGAAGCTTATTACTAGGCTGTCAGCGAGACGCCTTGCCTACAATCTCGATAGTAACGACGGCGCCGACGGTATCGATTTCTACATTCTTATTGAATTTATAGTAGCACAGCACTTTCCAGTGTTCTAATAAAATTCAGACGCTCTGGTTCTCTTGCCCTGCCCTCTTAATTACTTACTACGACTTTTTACAAAATTAATGAAAATTGTTAAGTATAGTTTTCTTAATCCGAAAATTCGCAGTAATTCAGACGGTCAAGATTATGAAATTATCACTTGAAGATATGGAAGGAGTTCGCGATAATAGTGCTGCTCTGGGTTATTGATATTTTGTCAAATAAACATGTAGTGTGGTTGTAATAGAGCGTCGTTACAAGGTATAGTGTGTACCCAGATTGCGAGATAAGGCACTGATAACGTACAATATCAAATCGTATGAAAAAATAAGTTTCTTTATCGGTAGCGTAGTGGGACGTGTCTTCCATGTCGTACAAGTCAGTAAAACATCGTTACGTAACCGAACTTTGATTTTGAAAATGGAACACCGCAAATATTTTTTATGGAGTTCATGTTTTTGATATTGGAACGGAGTTAAGGCTTCCGCAGACAGGCGCGACGCGACACCTGTAGAGTTTTCATAGAAATTGTTGCACTAGAGTTCCGTTGCGTGGACGCGTCGCGCCTGTTTGGAGGAGCTTTTGTATAAAATTAGAAGGAATGAAACACAAAGCTACCTGTCCTTATTATGACCATAGACGTTTGTTCGAGTTTTTTTGCCTAGTTGGTCATAGTCTGGAACACATGTACGAGCCGATAGTGGTCGACACCTCGCTATCTATGATCGATCACTAGTGCTGTTTAATTACGGCAAGTTATCGACGCGCATGATTTATTGATATTGGCTCCGTATCGCGATAGAGTGACACAGAAATAAGTTTGATTGTGACTTGGGCTTCTTGTTATGGATTGTTTTATGAACTTACTATTGTAAAACAGATAGCTTTATAAGGTGTTGTGCATACTGTACAATAATGATTGAACTGAGTCTGTCGATGTTGGCTAAATATTTTAATTGGAAAGGTTTTTTCCTCCCAGTTTTTACTGTCATAACATAATTTATTCGTGTGTTACCTATACAAATAATGATTATTAAAATTATACATTCAAAGGCTATAAAAAATGAGAACCTCCCATTCTAAGCAGAGTCAATAAAAACCACGAGCATTTGTTAGTCATAAAGAGCAGAGCTTATGAATCAATAATCAACTGACAAAAAGTTGCTTAGCGATAAACATCGACTATCGTTTATTTTAATGAAAATAAAAAATAACACGGAAGGCGAGAGCCGTTCGTTGTAGTGCAATTTTGATCTAAGAAGATATAAATCAGATTTGAAAAAGAAAATTTTCAAACAAGATAATCTTCAACTGACAAACGCTAAACAAATTGTAAAGATAACTTATCATAATATAATTAGCACCAACATTAATTGCGAAATGGTTTTAGACGACAAAAAAAAATATAAAAGGAAAAGGAAGCAAATGGAAGCGGTTACAGCAAAGAGAAGCAAACTCATCAATTTAATAATATCTTTATCAAGATAGCCTTGGGTTATTTGTCGGAGATTAATTGCTAATAATCCACTTAGTTTCACACAAACATGCATCATTATTCGTCTAGATAATAACATTTTTTGTGTTCATTAAACACTTTATCACCAAACCTTTTGATATGAATTTCGAGTCGTGAATTTGTCACGTCAAAATCTGAATCAACAGCGAGTTAGATACCTCATAATTAAATTATGTAATGTATTGTTTGTTTTACATGTGAATTTTTAATTAATGGCTTTATTGTATTAGGTACGCAAAGCAGAGTTTAATTTAACTTTTCTTTCTCACAAGATTTGTCTTCACTACATAGTATAAAACAAAGTCGCTTTCTCTGTCCCTATATCCCTATGTATGCTTAAATCTTTAAAACTACGCAACGGATTTTGATGCGGTTTTTTTAATAGATAGAGTGATTGAAGAGGAAGGTTTATATCACTACATAGTACAAAACAAAGTCGCTTTCTCTGTCCCTATATCCCTATGTATGCTTAAATCTTTAAAACTACGCAACGGATTTTGATGCGGTTTTTTTTAATAGATAGAGTGATTGAAGAGGAAGGTTTATATGTATAATAACCCGGTTTATACCCGTGCGAAGCCGGGGCGGGTCGCTAGTGTATAATAAACCCGGTTTATACCCGTGCGAAGCCGGGGCGGGTCGCTAGTAGTAAATAAATACTTATTCTACCGATTTAAAATATGTCAGTGTATTCTAGTTTTCAACTTCAGCCAGAATATTCGTATTAGCTAGTTGAGATTCGCTTACCCCGAAATTGAATAATGTCTCTCTCACAGATTTATGTTCGAAACTTTCAGCGAGCTCTGACGACTGACAGCTTGTTTAGAAAGTCTATCCAAGTTCATCAAAATTCTTTACACAAGTTTGAAGTGATTCCCGTAACGTCCGCAAGTGAATAACAAACGTACAGATCAAATATTTTCTAAACACTCATTGTATGAGCACGTGTTGTGATGGTTAACGGGCACTTGTCTTCAACAGCCAGTGTTATCGTAATGAATGGCCTGTTGATACACTGCGCTACCGTGTGCCTGATACTGGCCACAACTACGTTCCAATCCTAACGGATTATATTTGAAACGGTGTTCCATTTCTTTTTTTAAATAAACCAGAGATTAGACAACTTTTTTTAATGATATGTTTTTTGATGCAGAGGTATCAATGGTCGTTTACGGTCTATTTGGTTTGCGTCTAGACTTTAATGTAAATATGGTTGTCTCTGCGCCTTGGAAGGAGTGTGGGCAGAAATCCAAGTGGTATGAACATAAGTTGAGACGGGCGGTATCGGGACTACACAGCACCCAAATGTTGGCTTTACAAGTGTGTTTGCTGGAGCGTCGCGTCGCGTCTACGAACATTATCGCTATCACCATATTCTGTGAGACGTTTCCTGACCGCGTCTGGACTTATTTATGAATCTGCATGGTCCAATCAATTAAAATAGGTCTTTGAAATTGATTTAATATCATTCATAAAATCTCTTTTGTGTTTTTAGCGGAAAACTTCAGTGAATTACCTAAAGAATCGCTGGTACTACACCTTGGAACAGCCCAAAAAATAAACAATACAGGCGAAAACACTCGCGTGAAAAAAAATTCATACTCTTGCGAATATCCGTCCACCAGTAAAACGAGCAAAACCAAAAACCTGAGTTGGCGTTATCAGCGAAACACTGAACGGTTAAAAAAAGTCGAAAGCGTCCGTTTTTTGGTGGACCTTGTAAAGCTATGGGTGGGCTGGGGCTGGGGCAGTGTGTAGTACGATATATGATATAAATAATTTGATAAATGGCGGGCAGGACGGTAGCCCAGCGGGCGTGCATCGCTCGTTAATATAGTTAATAGTTGCTCGTCCCCTGACGGCTAGACTGCGGTACCTACATGTGGGCTAGACGCGTCTGGGAGAAGAGATTAGCGCTTATGAGATGGTTTTTCTTTGAAACTTGATGCAAGTCTAGACCAAAGACGAATGTGTGAGACAGACTTTTAAGCATTCTGAGAAACGGTCGCGAGATTCCTTCAGGAGTTACGATTTAGATAAATCCTATCGCTTGAGGTGATAACTAGTAGGTACTTATCTAGTTTTTTTTTCTGGAAAAAAGGGTGAGAAAATACTGAAACATTATGAAAAAATAGAAAAATATAATAAACTATGTTTGCCGACCTTGTTTATCTAAGATGCAAGTTTAATTAAGAGATAAGATAGCTCCAAAAATAGATTCACTGTTATCGGCGATTCTGGTTTACTGCCACCGGATTCAAACAGCCTAACATTTGAACATCGATGATATAAAAAAGAGTTTTATCGTTAAAAAAGTCTTGTTGACTCGTAATTATAATTAGTCGTCGAGTTTAGTAGAGGATGTACAGAACGAGCTAATCAAATATGCCGCCGTGTAATCCGACGGTAATTTATGCGAGCTCAAATTTGTAAAGCCTCATAGCCGGGAAACAAACACCGCATTGTTGGACGCGTGATTCGTGCGTGTGATCCCGCCGTGTTTGCTGTGTGTGCTGGCCGGCCATCGAACCCCACAGCTTTTATATCCATTCAAATAAGCACTAATTATATTTAATGCGTTTTACCTGTAATTAGGAGGTGTTAGAAAATGTGAAACAGTGTTTAACGGTTTCGAAACAGTTTTGGGGATTGTTTACAAGCTTACGTATACGATTAGACTTCTTTATGAGGTGCTTGTACCATCGCGCCCACGCTACATCGCGAATACAAACAACGATGCCCAATCTAATGATTATTGTAAACATTACTCACTATTTTATCCAGTTTCGTGCGGCGCAGTGTTGCCTGCACATTAGCAGTTGACTTGGAAAATTAATCACTATTATTAGTACGGAACACATTCTGTTCATGTTTAATTTTTATTTTATGAATGTAAACAAGCGTAGAAGTTTTAAAAATGGAACACAATAAAGTTCATCTAGTCTAAACATTTTAACAGGCTGTAAAACATTTTCGTCAATCTACTGGCAATAACGATAAATATGAAGCGTGGACACGTGTTGTTACCTACTTACAGTGTCCGAATAGATTCGCGGACACTTAGCAAGCAGTTTGTACTCCCTTCGGCAGGAAGATGGGCGAGGAAAGTGGTAGGTAGCTGCTCGTAAATAAAGGCGTGACTCAGTCGGCCGGTGGCGTTCGTTGCTTCGAGCTATTTTCGACTTGCAAATGAGAAAGTGCATCGACAGTGGAACCCTATAGGTCGGTTTAAGTGTTCCAATATAGATGCATAGACGGCTACTTATTGACTTCTGCATAAATAAGTAGGCAGTATGGTGTAATTCCTTTGCGCTCCAGGTGGCGAGTGCGTTGCACTGTCGCGTTCACAAATGCATTCATGTATTTTCTCTCTACGTACTTACTTTAATCGTGCAAATAAAAATATATTTTTAAACGAATAATTATAAAAATGTAACTGGCGATCGGACATTACCATTTTACAAGTTTTTTTTTTATCCTATATAGAATGCTGTATAATAAAGTTGGATTTATTAGACTAGACATCTACCACATAAAATGGTCGGCCTTAAGGACATAAATTAATACACATTATGATAAATCAGCGAAGATTAGGCCATAATAATAGATCATGAGAAATTATGTGTTTATTACATGATACATTTATTTTTATGCGTGACTGTACCAGTTGTTTTGAATTAGGAATTTGAATGGGTAGTAAATTTCATAGTCGGTATTTCAGAGTTCTTCATTGTAACTTGAAAGCATAAGAATTAAAGTTTTAGCGAGATATAATGTCGTCCACACAGATAATGCCGGTTATCTAGACAAGATTATAACTAGCCGTGTTTAGTACACATAACGGTCTCTCGTCCAGTCTATACTTAGATAAATCATGCATCGGAACTGCAGTCAGCAGGAGGTACAGAGGGAACATGGTTCATATCTCGTAAACGGACACTTATCGCCTCAAAACAAATCCCAAATGCGTTATCTCAAATACCTGCATACGTAAATACATCGACATTGAATCAATATTAGATAGGTTACCTACCGCTGAGTACGGCTCGGGCGCCAGGCGGCAGGCGGCAGTCGTTGACACGCCACTACACTCACTGTACACACTATTTACTTCACCGTCGTCTTAAACAACACCTAATTGAATCCATGTTATCATTTAAAATATCGATCAGTCACACGCGGTGCGAAGGGTCTCAGGCGACGCCGTATATTTTTACATTCAACGTTGAGATATTTTCGATAACAGTCCAGTTTTTAGTCACACACACGAGTTCACAACGTTGCTTGTTTGTTTTGCTGTTGTAGCCGGTATACGAAGTTATTGTCACAGATCAGCTGAGCGTATGTTTGAAACAATATCGGGTTTACGTAAATCGAACGCGGAGCAAACGCGTACCAACACCACAGCGCACGGAGCGGGACTGATGTGATGAGTGAATGAACGGAGCGGAGTTCGCTTCTCTTCGTAGCGGGCGGTGCGCGCGAGGGGGAAGGACCGAAGGACGGAAAACGGCGAGCGTTTCACCACTAGATGGCGCTGCAAGGTTTTCTCAAACGAGTTTTTTTTAACAAAAATAAAATAATTACGTGGGTGAAGATTGAGGGCCGCGCGAGCTACGTTAAACGTCCGCCCGCCTCCTTATAAATTAGGAAAACGTTTTCAAATTATTTCCCGTCAAACATTTACTCTCCAATTCGTCGTATTCCTTCGATGTCCGGAATCAATTTACGCGAATCCACTTTAGGCATTTTAAATTTTCCCACCTCCTGTTTGCCGTTTCCAACGTGACGGAAATTAATGTGTGCATTGCGTTCTTTAACGTCGTGGAAAAAATTGCTCGTTTTCTGAAACGAAGCGTGGAGAGCTGTGTAAGTGTAAAAATTCTATTAAATCACGGATTGAGCTGGTAATCGCGAACGGAAATCGATTAAAGTTTGCGGAGGCACTCGGGATGGATTCTATCAGAGGGCCGATCAGAGTAGATGAACTCATTCTCGATTCCTCATTCCTCCGGACGAGAATAAAGGAAAATCGAGGTGCCTATATAAACGCGTTTAAAAGGGAATTATTGGATGGAGATTGTATCTGTCAATTTACTTTAGTGGGAAAAGTTAACATTACTTAGAATAGATTTTTTTGAGAATAGTACTTCGCTTTCGCCATTTTTTCCTATTGTGTTGACCGTATTAGGAACGTCGCACACTTATTGGAAATCTGTGAAGGAGCGCCAACAATTCGTCATTATAATCCGGCCCAGTGCCAAAATATGTCCTTGTAGGAGTAAAACAAAGCGTTTTGACGTGTGGCCCAAATAAGTAACTAAGAAAAAAAGAAAGCAGTATTTTGGTCACATTACTTTTAAGTCATTCTTCGAAGGGATGTGATTCACCGTTCACCAGAATGCAGGTTTTTTTGTTTACATTTTTTTTTAAGTAACGCAACTGCTAGTATTGTTTAACGGCTACAGATTAACTAACCGTGCTTTATATAATAAAAGTAACATGACGTAGACATGACTCATTTAATTAATGACCACTATCATTAATTATGCACCAAACAGACAAAATTAATCGAGTGTCAGTCATCTAGTGTAAGCTCTCCATTATTAATTTTATTATCAGCCTGCTTTTATTACGTAATAGTTTTACTAATAATCTCAATTAACACAAAATCAAAACAAGAAGCCATGTAAAATAATCAAATAATTTATCACAGCGTCTTAATTAATAAATGGCGATGGCGTTAGTGGCATAAACAAGTTTAGTCTATGGGTATATGACAGATGATAGGCGCGACCATAAACAATGGAGTGGGCGCGATAAGGACAGATAAAAGCTGATTTATAGTGTGGCGAGCGCCTTAAATCAATTATAGTGACGGCCGATATAGAAATATTGGGTGATAGAGTGCAGCCTAACTACAAAAAATGCTGAGTTATTTTTTAATGGCTGTGTAAACCACCCTTTTTCTATGTATACTCGAGTCGCTTTAACGTGGCAATAGTGGTCATTGACTCACATACATTTTCTAGGATAATAAATTTCAAAAACTGAAATAAAGTCCTGAATCGCTATCGTCATGTTCAACATGTTCCAATAACGAAAAACCATACATAGTTTATTGTTTGTGTTCCTACGGAGAGATATTAGGAAAGGGCAATGACCGCTATTGCTATGCTAAAGTGACTCGGCTATAGACAGTTATGTAGTTTCCCGTCCTTATTCTGTTCATCATTATCCCAGTTACATAAGGTCGGTTATTAAATCATTTGACGAAAAGGCTAGTCTCCACGACCCAGGGCATCCTAGTGTGGAGGGTAGTAGTGATATTTGAATTTGTGATGTTAAGGTGCAGCGCAGACGACACACTTTTTGTGCGATCGAGTCTGTGGCGCACGAAAATGTCTTATTTGTCCCCGATGTTTTTTCGAATGCAGGTTATTCTATGTATATAGGATGTGTCGCTCGATAGTAATTTCTGTCAATTTAAAATTTAATTTAGGAACTATTCCGTAGCTCACACTACGAATAAGATAGGAATTCGAATGTGCGCCACAGACTCGATCGCACAAAAAGTGTGTCGTCTGCGCTGCACCTAAATATTTTACTCGCTATACTTAATTATTTTGAACAACAGAAAAATATTAATTTCAGATAACAGTTGCTAAATGTTAGATAGATACTGGTGCCGATTCCCTTGTTCACAAACTAAACTAAATTTAAGTTCAGTGCATCTTTTTCTTTCTATTTCATTAAGAAAAGGACAGAAGATAAATTTTAGTTTAGTCCTGTCAAATTAATCAGCGCTTGACGTAAATTGACGTAATTTTAGTCGGCAAGTTTTTAATCACGTCTAAACTTATATGGAGAGTGACAGGCGATGATTAATTTGACAGGACTAAACTAAAATTTATCTTCTGTCCTTTTCTTAATGAAATAGAAAGAAAAAGATGCACTGAACTTAAATTTAGTTTAGTTTGTGAACAAGGGAATCGGCACCACTGACACCAGAGTAGGAGAAGAGACTAAAAGGTCTGTATTATTCTTTGTCTGTGCTCTAATGCTAATAATTCATGGAATGCTAACTGTTGATGTTTATTTACTTATTTTTTAAAAGCACAACCACATATTAACACGCATACATTAAACTTATGCTAGAAATAATGTTAATAACTAAAGGACTAATGTACATGACAATTACGGCGTACATAGCATTGATAACAATAACTTGATGCCTTGCAATTGAATAAACTAAACTAAAATAAAATAAATTAAAATAGACTGACGTAAATAAGACTCGTAACAACAAAAACAAAAAACAAATAGAAATTAAAATGTTAGACCGGTCTTAGGACAGAACTATTGGTTTGCTTAATTTAATGTCTGTGATCTGATCAAACGACTAGTTCTAAGCCAAGGAAATGTATTTAAAAAAAAATTGTTAGATCAGTACCTACTTAAATTATTTTTGTCCTGCGTTTTCCAATTCACAAGATTTTATCAAAATCGGAATAATATGGGAATACTATGCTGTCGAGCCACCACGCCACGCGCCGGACAGAAGAGGTTGGTGAACGCCGCGCGCGTTTTATGCAAAAAGAATAAAAAGCGCAGAGTTCATTCTACTTTTTTCAGTATAAATGAAAATGACCTTCGTCAGAGTTTCATTACAATGCTAAGCCCGCTCTTAGTCTAGACTAAATCTGTGAATTTATTTAAATAAGAAAGTATAAAGGTTTTATGTGGTTTATGTTAATAACGTGAACGGGATTTAATATAAGTAACGATCGTAATGGGTTTACTTGAGAGTAATCATTAGGTATTTATCAGAGGATTAAATTTGAAGATTCCTGGATTAGAGGGCCTGGACAAAGTCGTATTCTATCAGCTATAACGTCGATGGAAAAGTCAAAAATGTATTGGAGTGACAGCTATAGTTCTCAGATTTTGCAACACTGTGAAAATCAGTGATTTGTAATTTCGTTTCAATATGGATACTATTGGGTAGCAGCTGTCAGAGGTAAAATAACTGTGGAAGGACTGTACCGACAAGCTTATGGCAATTCCGTTGAAAGTCACTATAGAAATACGAAACGCTTTGAAAGCGATTGCTACTCTGAAGGATGTTACTAATCCATTGCTTCATAATAATTATGTTCGAAAAATTTGTCTGCTCAACAACGTAAATAACGCAATGAATGTTGTTGAACTGTCAAAATGAAAGCCATTGCTGCTATAAATATGTTACGCAATTACCCCGCAAGTCAATGTTCATAAACAATTAGGTTAATATAATAATAATTACAATTACTATGACAATAATTTGCTTGACATTAATATTAATAAAGCGTTTTATGCTTGACATTAATAATTTGCTTGACGTTATAATTTTTTAGTTCAGATATAATGTGTAATGAAATTGACTATCTATGTATTTTTTTAGTGACAATGTAATTTAATAAGAGAACTGATTAAGAATAATTTTATTATGTCATAATGTTCCTAATGTATTTGCACACCTGACATGGTTATAATACAGTGAGCCTTAAGAACCATTCTGTAACATCCTCTGAACCTGTGTTATGCAAATAAATGATTTGATTTGATTTGAAACTGGACTGGTCAACGAGTAATCATGTTTTTTACTTCGTTTAAGCTTTTACAACCCCTAGTTATGTAATAGTCGATTGACAGTCATGATAATTATGACCATGCATGTGTCAGATAGTGCCGATTACTAGGAAACAATAAAGCAATAAAAAGTTCAATAAAAACATTAAAAACGTCAATTAAATCAAATTATTTGTCCGATAACGCGTAGCCCTGTACAGCGAGCTCCAACGAACTCATTATGTTATCTGTGCTTTATTTTTATTTTAATAATTGCAGTATTAATTTATGGCAACAATTTATATTATATAACGCGTTACCGCTTGTACGGCGATTAGGAGCGGCTCGATAGATTGTGTGCCATGTTTCTTAGTCTAAATAAGTAATGAATTGATCATGCTTCGTGGTGCAACAGTTAAATGGTTCATACATAATTTTACTGACTCTACTAGATAATATTTGCCGAGCTTGGCTGGTACTGCATTTGAGATAAGCTAGAAATTGTTTTGTTAATTGTAATTACATTATTATAATAGCCTATTGCTAATTCTTATCCGAGAACATAAATTGTGAATTTGAAACAACATGACTGTAGATAGATTAGCTCGAACTGTTGAAAAATGTTCTATAGCTGTAATTTTACTAATTTAGGTTACCTAACCTACAATACTCGTACCTACCTTGATATTTAGAGAAAGAAAGGTACGTAATTTCGATGAATTAATAACATTTCCTTGAAAATCCTAAAGTTGGGCGACTCAAGAAAAAAATATGCGACGGCGACCAAAATAAGAGTAGAGCCATATTTAGCTGTCAAAACAACGTCCTTTTTTTGCCAAAAGAAACTATCCAACAACAAAAACTTTCCACGGGAGTACCAGGACATGATAGCTAGGAGTAGGTCGCGTTGCTTACCGTGGAACAGAGAGCACACTCGATGGCAAACAAACGGCCATTATGTACACATACGTGCATGTGGCATGCCGCGACACAATGGGAAGGTGGGCTCACTGCACTGCACTGCCCGGTGAAATACGATACACGCTATTTGATTAGAGTGGTTTATAAGAAGCGAATTTTTGTAATCGCCTTAATGGTTCCGGGGAACTAAGTTTAACTTGTAGTTCGAAGCCTTTGATAGAGCGTGCGAAAAAGTATTACGGGCGTAATATTTTAATGGTATAACATTTTTGTACAACTTATTGGCAACTGTTCAAAGCATACCATATTAAATCTGAGCTTAGAATAGCTTTGCAGTGATTTAACTATACTTGTTGTAACTTAAGAGGCCGGTGACACGGCTCGCAACTATAAATCGAGATGTTTACAAAATTCAATTCCAAGCACGTTGCGCTAGTGTGAGTGCCTGTCGGAGCGATATACACCTACAGTGAGCAATACTACCATGCACACATTGACAATTATTGCTTGACGCGATAGTACTACTAGCTTTCGAAAATTTTGATAAATTTGGATGTGTTCCGTAATACAAAAAATTATGAATGAAAACTTAATGTATTTCCATTTTTTTTTTGATAATTTGTAACTTGATAACATAAACTATGCTTCTGCGGAAACAATATTACAAATATTGTTGTTTATAATACAGAAAACATGTCATTTACGCTGTAAAAATGTACGAAATGCAATTCGCTTACACTTCATTTAAAGGTAAGTTTTTGGAAATAAAATGACGTAGGAGCCTAGATAAATACTGTCTCAATCCGAATATCAACATAATATGGTGGGAATATGCTCAAATTGCAAATGATTTATGTACTACGTTTGTATGGACAATTCATGCGTCGCCGCATTCTTAAGCGTTAGCCAAATTTTTTAGGTGTGCTTAATCCTCCTTCGCACTAGTTAACACATGCCAAGCCTCCAACTATTCATGCACTAGTCCGGATTAGTGACCGAAGCGGCCTAAGGATTTCATATTAATGTGTCACTTCCGTGATAATCGTCGGAGGATGGAATGATATTGCGACATTGCGAATTACTGCGAATGATGGCCGTTTCGCACTGATAGCCTTTGCAGATATGAATATGGCAATCTTTATACATAAAGGGACCGAATTATGTATTTTTTTTATTAATGAAAATAGATTATCATGCGACGAAAAAAAGGAGGAAGTTCTCAAGTCGATTTGTTTTTTTTTTTAGTAGCTAGTTGGAGCAAAAAAATCCGAAACAAAACGAAGGAGGTCCTCCATGTGAGGTGAGAAATTAATATAAAAATCTATCTGCCTTAAAGTGAATGCTTTCTTTGAAAAAATGTATTTTCCGCGTTTTTCGACAATATTCCACTAAGTAAAGGAGACATTTTACTATCTTGGTGGGTTTTAGTGGTGTAAAGTTTCATGTTTTTACATTGGTGCCGATTCCCTTGTTCACAAACTAAACTAAATTTAAGTTCAGTGCATCTTTTTCTTTCTATTTCATTAAGAAAAGGACAGAAGACAAATTTTAGTTTAGTCCTGTCAAATTAATCACTATTCCATACAAGTTTAGACGTGATTAAAAACTTGCCTACTAAAATTACGTAAATTTACGTCAAGTGCTGATTAATTTGACAGGACTAAACTAAAATTTATCTTCTGTCCTTTTCTTAATGAAATAGAAAGAAAAAGATGCACTGAACTTAAATTTAGTTTAGTTTGTGAACAAGGAAATCGGCACCATTGTCTATCTCTATTTTATTAGGTACACTATTTGTCTGTCTATATGAGGGCATTCATAGATCACACATCACACATTAATACAATTTATTTAAAACCATCGATTCCTCGAACTTTGATTCCACACAACGATATTGTTTTCATAATCAGTATCGTGAAAGTCACAATCCGTGCTCAGTTCGATATTTATGCCAGGGGATTATGTGAACAGATGTTAAATCCTGGTAGATCGCGGCCCGCTGAGCCAGCTCGTTACTCATGAACAATATGGTTTCAATAAGCCATTAGCCCTGTGTTCCTAGCGAGAGTTATTGCAGCCCACGCCGCGGTGTTAACTAGTTAGCTATGATTTGTAACTAATTTAATAGTTAGTAATTGTTAGGGTTACTTCTATTTTTATTGTAACTCTGTTATTTTAGATAAAGTTCTAATTTTGAAGCAATTAGTCTGTGGCTTTTTATTTAAATATTTATATTGGCTTAGAAATAAAAGCAATTATATCCTAAAGCTTTATTCCTGAGAGACCTACCTACAGCCTGTTTATTAATAAAATGTCTATTTGCGAGGCCTTATGAAAGGGTTTTATTGACAAACGATATCTCTATTGTTAGATTAATTTGCTACGCCTACGTGTTCCCAGAAAAAGACATAATTTATTTGCTTATAATGTAGGTATACGGATAAGATGGAATTTTTATTTATAGTTCCTTTACCTTATGGCATGCAAAATTTTCAAAAAAGAACTTCGGATAAATTGATCGATCAATGATCGGATTATCACAAAAATCAGTCTGCCATACTCACTGTTGAACGTGATAGAGCTTTATAAAATTCCGCAGTACCTTTTGAACACTCACCTGACCAATAGGTAAATTTAGAACACGCTTGGACAATATTTTTAATCCGCAAAAATTAATAAAGGCATTCATCATTCAGCCTAAAACAATACGACATAAAAAGAGACAGTAGCACGCGGGACCACAGACTATAAAGGAGATGTTTCATTTTCGGCCATAAAGTGTACGTTAATGAAAAAAAAGGAAAAAATTCCACGAATTGAGGAAAAATATTCTTTCGTGTTTATTCCTCTGATTACTTCGGCACAAAAAAGAATAGTTTAACAAATTATTGCCATATTTTATTCATCATGGCGTCGTTTTACTTGCATACTGTTTTCGTCCAGAAATCATGTTACATTTTAACAAAATAATATCATGTAGACGTTATTCAAATAAATATGAAAGGCGTGTATTTCTGTACTACAATAAGATAGCTATCTTATACAACTTTTTTGATTAATTAGAAAGTATGATTCATCATAAAAATAAAAAACTGCTTTTGTGGATTGTAGATTTGTAGGTACTTCTGGACGAAAATGGCTAGCTGTCGATAATCGTATTTCTCCTGACAAACGTCAAACATTTTCGGTTTTTATTTTGTGCCCAAAAAGTATTAGATATTATGGAAAAAAACAGTCTTCATTGTATTTAGGAGTTCGTTTCCCAGGTTTTCTGAAGTGTACATGTTATGGCCGGAGTCCCATACAAAAATGAAACGTCTCCTTTGGCGGACAGTCGCGGCGCGACAGGAGTTAATCTTTGCACCGTTATTCAAATACGTTCTATTGGTACATATTGTGAATGGAATTATTTATTTGTGGGTAGTTTTAGTCCACCGACGTTCCATTGTTTTAGTGTAATAGGATGAGTACCCGCATGACAAGTGTTCTGACAGCTCTGGCTAAGTTTGCACTTAGCAAGCAGTTAGTTGTGGAGTCAATGTACTATACCTACTTAACTTTCTTGTTATTCATCTTACAGTATTTTAATTTATCAGGACTTAGGTATTTACAGGGTGGATTTTTTAGATAGGGCAGTAAGGGCAGAAACCTACCTTAACCGTTGTAGCTACAAGAAAACGGTTTTAGGAGACTGTCCTTAACTTTTCCAGAAATGTTGATTTACTTTCAAAGATTATTTTGAATTGTACAGGCAGCAATAAAACGGGCAATTTTCATAAAAACTTTTTTTGAAGCCAGTCGATCTATTGGACCCATAGATATATTATAAGATTTTATATTTCTATGATTGGACCAATTGAGGTTTGTCACGTATTTCACTTTTACGTTGTTTCAGTCTTTTTAATAGTATTTTATAGTTTTTAGTAGGTAGATTCATTTCAGTTGCTGATAGAGAACTCCCATGGAATAATCTCACAAGTCCTAGGTACTAGAGTACATACTGAGGTACTATAGATAATAGTAGGTAGCTGAGCAATTAATGCAGTAAATCTACTACGGAATGTGCAATGTGCACTCAAGGTGAATAATGAAGGCCTTGTAACTGTTGGCCGCATCGATTAACTGACTATTTTCATACTGTGCTAGATTTAAATATTGATGTATGCGCCTTAATACGTTCTTTATTTAAATGTTATTAAATGATTCAAGATATATAATTCGAAATACGAAATACGGTGTTTTTGAGCTACGCAAGGATGTTCATAACAATTTTTTTTAGTTTTGTGTCGGCACACCTTACGAACATAAAATTAACATTTAAAATTAACATTTAAAAGATACAATCTTACAACTTTAAGCGTAATCAGATACATGTGCTCTTTTCTTATCACAATCCCATCTCAAGCGGTTAAACCATCAAAAATTCTATGAAAATTATATTTAACATATTTTAATATCCGTTCATTTGAAGCGTACCTGCGTAATCCGCCTAGCGACAGATAGGAGACCGCGATAGCACCGCAGGGTACGTACAGACAGAAGGCCCACGAAAATTATTTAGATCTTTTAATTTTTCTAAACAGTGTCCAGCTTCTTATTGAACGTGAACGTGCCTGAACATTTTACCTAGTTAGAGAGTACCTAGTTTTTTCTCTTTTCTTTTTCATATAATAATATGAGGGTAGTTACTGGGAATGGGTATTTCTAAGAGCTTAGACATGTATTTACTTATAAGAAAACATACTAAAAAGAAAATGTGAACACACTGCACTTTGCTAATTATCCAAACGATCAAATTCGTAGCGACGGCGTAGCGCGTAGTAGTTAGCGTAGCGCTTAGTAGTTGGCGTAGCGCGTAGCAATTTTTTTTTTGGCGTTATTGACTGACATGACAAAAAGGTCTACGGCCTGCTTGATGGAAAGTAGTTTACTAAAATAATTAGTTTTCAAGTAAGTTATTGTTCTAGTGTGTGAGAATCATATCAGACAATGTAAAGTATATCTTCTGTGTTCCTAGTTATAATGGTACGTCGGACTTACCTCGTGGCGGACGGTATAATCCGCCACCCTTAGGGTCTGACAGTTTCAGGTATTTTTGGACGACAGTTTCACTTCTATTTGTTTAAAAGCTTTTACTGGGAAGTAGCTTTTAGAATACGGTTTTATGAACTGTTCGTTCTTAGTTTTAGTGCGTCATTTCTAATTCTGTTTGTCTTTTGCTGAATTAAACGACAAACAATTGGACGGCAAGGGTGGTGGTGGTGGGTGGTCCTAGTCTAGAGAAACTGATAATTCAATGAAATCATACGATAACAAAAAATAAAAGAAGTGTCTATGTAAATGATCCAACTCTATAAATATCTAAAAGACCTATCTTACAATATTTCTATAAAATATTTCTCAAGGCATATCTATCCTTCATAGTAAGATATCGGTTACATGATGTGTCTAGACAACAAACAAAAGTTTGAATACACGAGGAGTCTACAAGGTCTCCGGACAAACGAGGTTCTAATGTTATAACCTGCAGTTAGTTAGTAGTTAGCGCCAAATCGTTAACTACGCTCACTAATGTGATGGTTTTACTAGATAAGACACTTGTCATTATGTCTTCATTGTTGAAGTACTACCGTTTTTGCTATTTTGGTCTTATGTGGACGGCAATAATTATCACCATAACTACCTTCGAGGTCGAGGGGTCAACTCCTGGTATTAGGTTATTAGGGTGATCATTTCCAAATGTTGCCACTGGTCAACAGTACCTACCTGCCGGATACTCATTTCAAATACTAATATAACTCCTATATAACTCCTGTAAGGCATGATCTACATACAATGGTGATTAGGAGAAGCTGTCTTAGAACTCGAAATTATTCAAAAACAAACTCGAAAGATTATGTAAATCAGGGACTGAATTACCCAAAAATTAAGGTACCTTTAAATTTCAGTATGACGTCATACCGTTATATAAGGGTTACCGAAATATTTCGATACCGTTATTTTTTTCAGTAGCGGAATTTTGAGGTTGGTAATGCATACCGGTATATTTCGGTACCAGTACCATTAACCTTTATAAATATATCGGTAGCAGTACCAAACCTTAATAAATAGGGGTTTGCTTTGACGCACCGCCGCCACACTCTGTCTGTCGTTCACTTGCTGATTGTAACTCAGTACCTATTGGTTTTTATTTCCGATCGGAAGGACACGACTGTGTAAGCACCCGCGCCGCGCCGTCTTCTTTCGCCATTCTTCTGCCACTTGTATAGATAATATATTTTTTGTAGTTGTGATAACTTACATAAAAAAATTGTAAATAAGTTGCCATCAGATCACAGTGGACAAACAATAACATTTTGCTTCTACATACCTTTACAAAAAATTCAAATAAGGTTTAGGCCAATTACATGTAAAAGTTTAAAGAAATTAAATCATTCTTTGGCCAACAAATTATGTTTAATGACACTATCCACTAAAGATTAAAAGTATTTACACAAAGTTCTTATTTAGTGCTTGGGCGACTCCAGATATTCGTAAAAGCAGGGAAAAACTATTTGAACTTTATGGCCTAAAGCAACATATGAATAATACAAGCTTTCATAAGTATGCTGCCAAATATTCAAAAACTTTTAAAAGTGTGTGCAAAATAGCCAAAGCTCTTTATATTAGCAATAAAAACTACCTGTCAAATAATAAATAATGAAACAGGTAGGAAAAACCAGCTAAATACTGAATTTAATTTAGAGACTGCACAAGGCCCATTAACTCAGATATAGATATAGCTCAAGAATTTGAAAACTTCTTTGCTAATATTCCCCTTAAAACTACTGAAGCTTTAAATTCCTCACCCGCGCTTTCTGCTGCCTTACTTAGACAGAATGTGAAGGCATGCCCTTTGGAATTTAGGTTTCGGCATACAAACCCCCAGGCTGTTATAAAAGCTTTTAAAGATCTAATTAAATCAACAGAGGATCTCTGGGAAATGTCTGTAAAAATCTGTAGATATATTATCGAAACCATTGCGCCCTATTTATTAGCTTACATATTTAACACCAGTGTCGACCAAGGAGTCTTTCCAGATCTCGTGAAACACCACAGTAAAGTAGTTCCATTGTTCGGTGACAGTAAAGAACCCAAAAATTATAGGCCTGTGTCAATTCTTCCAGTTCTCAATAAGGTGTTTGAAAAGTTGATGCTCAATCAAATGTTACGTCACTTTAATAAAAATTCCATCTTTCATGAACAACAGTTCGGTTTCATCAAAGGGCGTTGTACCACCCTAATCAAAATCAATCTGCCTAGCCTTTTCCCAACTATATTGGGGTCGGCTTCCAGTCTAACCGGGTGCAGCTGAATACCAGTATTTTACATGGAGCGACTGCCTATCTGACCTCCACAACCCAGTAACTGGGTAATACGATACCCCTTGGTAAGACTGGTTGTCAGACTTTCGGGCTTCTGACGACCCGTAACGACTACCACCACTAATAACGAACATTTTTAATGCCTGGGAAGAAGCACAAGATGCCATTGGTATCTATTGCGACCTCTCAAAAGCGTTCGATTGTGTATACCTTTGTTTAAATCAGGTAGTACATCAGACCCCACAAATCATAGACCTATTTCAGTACTACCTACCTTTAGTAAATTTTTTGAGAAATTAATTGTAGAGCAATTGCAAAGATTTTTTAATAGACATAAATTATTACATAGCAAACAGTTCGGTTTTACAAGGGGTCGTTTAACTACTGATGTCGGCGTTAAACTTTTAGGTCATATTTATAATGCATGGGAAGATAAATGCGATGCCTTGGGTATCTTTTGTGATTTGTCCAAGGCGTTTGATTGCGTTCTTCATGAAACGTTAATCAGGAAACTCCGCCACTATGGGATCCGGAACAGCGCTCTGAATCTTCTTATTTCATACTTGAGTAATAGGATTCAGAGCGTTGACGTTAATGGAAAAAGATCTCCCGGATCTAAAGTAAGAATGGGAGTCCCTCAGGGCTCAATTCTTGGTCCTTTCTTGTTTCTTATCTATATTAATGACTTGCCTTACCTCATAAAGGATAACCATGATATAGTGTTGTTTGCGGATGACACTTCACTTTTGTTTAAACTTAAACGTCAGCAGCTGGTTACTGACGATGTAAATAGCGCGATCTCAAAAGTAGTTTACTGGTTCAATGTTAATAATTTACTCCTTAATGAAAAAAAAACCAAATGCATTAAGTTTACCCTACCTCATGTTAGGCAGGTGAAAACTAGTGTGTTAATAAAGGGCGAAGTATTGAATCCTGAAGATAGCACAGTTTTCTTGGGCTTAACTATGGAGCTTCTGTGGGGCCCACATATAGATAAATCGTCAAAAAAGCTAAGCTCCGCAGCATATGCTGTTAGAAAAATTCGTAATTTGACTGACATAGAGACAGCCCGTTTAGTGTACTTTAGCTATTTTCATAGTGTAATGTCGTACGGTATTCTGTTGTGGGGAAATGCCGCCGACATTCAGTCTATCTTTGTTTTGCAGAAAAAAGCTGTTCGATCAATTTATAAATTAAGTCCGAGACAGTCTCTCAGAGATAAATTTAAGGAGATTAATGTAATGACTGTGCCTTCTCAGTATATTTTTGATAATCTTTTATATGCCCATAAAAATATAAAATTGTTTAAAAAATACAGTGATATCCATAACATAAATATTAGAAACAAACACAAATTTGTTGTATCTACAACAAGGCTCAAGAAAATAGGTGGCTCGTTCAGATGTCAATGTATACGCTTTTATAATAAACTTCCAAGCCCCGTACAAGATCTAAGCCTTAATAAATTTAAATCATTCATTAAATGTAAGTTGTGCCAGAAAGCTTTTTATACCGTTAAAAATTACATTGAGGACAAAAAGGCTTGGGATAAACCTGCTCCAATTATTATTTTTTACTTTCGGAGCTTTGTTTATGTTGCTAACTTTTTAATTATATACACAATGACATGAATATTTACTTTGTGAAGTATAATATTATTATTATTTAAATTACTGTGAATGTGAGGCCTATGTGGGTCATATATATATTTATTTATTTTTTCTCAGTTCTATTGATAATCTGGCAGTTTTGAGTACTTTATGTGGCCTACCCAAATGTCCTTTCTTTGGTATTGTTCGTCGAATCGTTGAGCTCCTTTTAAGTTCTGAGTTGAGCTACACTATTACTGACAAATGCGTGCACTGACTGGACAGGTACACTTAAATCTGTATGGTTCTTTCCTCAGAAGACCATTTCAGACACAAATCTACATAGTTCTCAAATGAAATGCTCTGACCAAGATTATTTCCGGGTTTTCATATACACATTGACATTAATGAATTTTATTTATACAATGACATGAATATTTACTTTTAAAGTATTTCATTATTTTAATTATTGTGAATGTGAAGACTATGTCATTCCTTTTAGTTTTGTTTTTTATTATTTTTTCAGTTAGTTCAAATCATGGTCTGACAGTTTGAGTAATTTAAGTGGCCTACCCAAATGTCCTTTTTTTGATATTGTTCATCGAATCGTTGAGCTCCTTAAATTCTGAGTTGAGCTGCACGATAACTGACAAATGCGTGCATTGACTGGACAGGCCCTCTCAATCTGTGTGGTGCTTTCCTCAAAAGACCACTTCAGACACCAATCCATATGGCCTTCACATGATCTGACCAAGATTATGTCTGGGCTTTAAAAGAGACTGAGACCTCTGAGTTTGTTTCGGCTTTTCTTCTCAGAGTAGTCAGTTAGGAAACGCCGACCTCATCTAGCTTTAAAATATGATTGACGTGTAAAAGTGTTTGTACAAACCTACTTACAGAAATAAAATCATTTATCATTTACCATGAGACATTTCTGCTGAAACTAGAGCACTATGGGATTAGGATACAGGTCTTGATTTACTTAGATCATACCTGAAAGATAGAAAGGTTAAAGTTCAGTCTGAAATGGCAATGAGCGTTCCTGAATGTTCGATATTGGGTCCATTCTTCTTTTTAGTTTACATGAATGATTTACGCCAATTACTTCAAAATCAACCGAAGATGGTGTTATTTGCAGATGACACATCATTGATCTTTAAAATAAACCGACGGTCACAAAATCTTGACGACGTGAATAGCTCTATTCTGACAGTCCAAGATTTATTTACGATAAATAATTTTGTATTTGGTTGACGACAAGGTTGCGTTCTTTAATGACGTTTTAGTCAACCTGTATAACATCCATGCTCCCGTCAAAAAAGTTAAGATGGAACGCCCACCTGCACCATGGATGACAAGAGGAATACAGATGGCAATGCGATGTTGGGACTGTGCGTTCCATAAATTTAAAAGGGAGCGTACTGATGAGAACTGGACTTTGTTCAAGGCTGTAAGGATTAGATACAATCAGATGATACGCAATGCTAAACGCCGCCACATTCTGAATACTATCAATTTTTACTCTTTTGCCGATATTTGGAAATTTCTTGGAACTCTTGGTATCGGCAAATCACGATATTTAGACCTTTCTAACTCAATTGATTTAGACGATCTCTACCGACATTTCTCCACTGTTCCTACCATGGATCGTCTAACCAAGCAACAAACTCTGTCTCTAATATTTGGTCTAACGCGTCCTCATATTAATCCTTTCAGTTTAATTCCAGTTGAACCAGGAGAAATCAGAAAGATCATTCTCTCCGTCAAATCAAAAGCGGTGGGTTGTGACAATATCACCCATGGTACGATCTTAACCATTCTTGATCATCTACTATCTGTGATTACCCACAAAATTAATTTTTCCCTTTACATCGGAGTATTCCCTTCCCTGTGGCATAAAGCCTATGTCCGTCCAGTACCTAAGGTATCTAATCCCTCTCTTCCAACCGACTTTCGTCCAATTTGTATCCTTCCCTTCCTATCCGAAGTGCTCGAGGCCTGTGTCTACAAACAATTCTCCAATTTTGTTTATTGTAATTTACTCACTAGTCCTCTTCAATCTGGGTTCAGGTCTGGCCACAGCACTGTTTCTGCCCTCTTGAAAGTAACTGGCGATATAAGGACAGGGCTTAAAGATACCGAAGTTACTGCTTTAGTGTTGGTTGATTTCTCGAATGCCTTTAATACCGTCAGTCACGACATCCTGTTAGCCATTCTGTCATACGTTGTGGTCTCTCCCGAAGCACTGAAATGGTTCTCCTCTTATCTTCAGGAACGTTAGCAGTCCGTTCATGCTGGGGATTCTTCTTTATACTGGTGCGATTTAGAAGCTGGCGTTCCTCAAGGCGGTATACTTTCTCCTCTTCTGTTTTCTATTTTCATAAATCTTATAACTTCTGAACTCCAGTGTGCGTATCATTTGTATGCAGATGACTTGCAGTTGTACTGCGAGGGGAGGGTTGATAAATTACCTGACGCCATCGACAAATTAAACAGGGACTTGATAGCCATAAAAACCATGTCTGATAGATTTTGGGTAACAGTAAACTCTAAAAAGTGTCAGGCGATCATCATTGGGAGTCCTCGTAGCATTAGTAAGATGGATGGTACAACCTTGCCACCAATCCTCTTCAATGGTACGATTGTTCCATTTAGCAATGACTTGAAAGACCTAGGCTTGCACATTGATACTACCCTAAAGTGGCGTACTCAAGTCGCTAGGGTCAGCCAAAAGGGAACGCTGCGGGCTCTGTACCGCTTGGCAAACTTATTATCATCGAGTACAAAGACAATGCTTGTGCAGTCCTTAATTTTCCCAATCATCGATTATGGTGATGTGTGCTATTATGACCTGAATGCAGATCTCCTCAAAAAATTAGACCGTCTCCTCAATAATTGCATTCGATTCGTATTAAATCTGCGTAAATATGATCATGTCTTTGCGCATCGATTGCTTCTAAAGTGGTCGCCCATACGCCAGCGCAGAGAGCAAAGGGCGCTGACCACCTTGTTTTCGTTTCTTGTCTCTCCCTCTTCTCCTAGTTATCTAGCTCTCCACTTCCAGTAGATTTGCGCAAACAACAATAAAAATCTACGCTCATCACATAATCGTCTTCTTCATTGTCCCACTCACCGCACTGACTTCATACACTCTTCCTTCTTCGTTCAATCTATCTCTCTGTGGAATGCACTTCCCCTGGAAATCAGTATGGCAACCAATCGATTATCCTTTAAAGTTAAAGTTCGCGAGCACATTCGCAAGAAGCTGCCAGTTTCATTACAACGTTAGTGTATTCCCGTTGTTTGTTTTATTTGTTTTAGTATATTTATGTATTTATGTGTGCTAATTTTATATATGATCTTCATATTCATATTCATTTATTCATTGTTTGTCACAGGTGAAAAGACAGTTATTACAGTTAACATTATTGTATCACTGTAACATACTCATGGGGTATACAATATTTCATGTTTTTATGATTAGGTATATATATTATATTCATAGTTTTTAATAGATATATGTATCTTATATTTAAATAAATATTTATTCCTAAATTTTCGTTATTGCACCTACCACTGTTTGTCTCTGCATCACCCAAAGGTTGACTGGTAGAAAATGCCTATGGCATTAAGTCCACCTCTGTACATTTGTGTGCTTACAGTATTAAATAAATAAATTGATTTTACATTCTGTGATTACCTACTTCCTCACACACTGATTTACTAATTATGAAATTTTAGGAAAATCGTCTACTTTTACAATGTTTGTAAATATGTGAGCACTATGTATCTATCACATAATTAAATTATCTGTCGTTGCTTCATTTTTAGGGTTTTGTACCCAAAGGGTAAAAACGGGACCCTATCACTAAGACTTCGCTGTCTGTCCGTCCGTCTGTCTATCACCAGGCTGTATCTCAAGAACCGCGATAGCTAGACAGTTGAAATTTTCACAAATTATGTATTTCTGTTGCCGCTATAACAACAAATACTAAAAACAAAATAAAATAAATATTTAAGGGGGGCTCCCATACAACAAACGTGATTTTTTTTCCGTTTTTATAGATTCTGGACTCGCGCACGAAGGGTTCCGTACCATTGTACGGAACCCTTCGTGCGCGAGTCCGACTCGCACTTGGCCGGTTTTTAATTTTTGTTACCTATTTTGGTAATAGTAATTTTATTTTAGATGCATCGTCTTCACATATAATTATTTAACTAATGTAGGTGTACCTTTACAAAATATTGTAAAACATTTTAAAAGAGTAACTGGAGTTTCTTGCTCATTCTTCTCCATACGAAAACTACTTTTTGGAAGGGGCGACTAAAATCAATTCTATTATTTTGTAAATTTTGACGTTCAAAAGTGCCTTACAAGGGCCTATTTGAAATAAATTATTTGACTTTGATTTTGTCTCGCATGTGTTTCGGTACTGAAATCGTATAAAGGTTAAATAACTATTTAGCTCAACCCTTTTTCATGAAAAAATCGGTATAGCTCAACCTTTATTTGAAACCGGTACCGATATATTTTTGAGGTATTTTCACCTTTAACCGTAACCGCTTTCAGTCCCTGATGTAAATCAATGGAGTTAAAGATTAATTTCTACATCTCTCTTCAAGTTGTAGACAGAAAAGAGTACCAACATCTCTGCTCATATAGTAAACAAACAAAGTCTTGATGTTACCTGTACTGTGCCCATAAATGCCTCGATATTTCTTTATTCTTACAATTGGAGACCACCCCAAGAAACATCAAGTCGCGACAGTAACACAGCGCTAACAAAAACTGATATATCGCGTTACTGTAACGTATACCCGTGAGCGACCGTGAGCGATCGGAGACTCGAACCCGTTACCCCGACACGACCGCAACATACACTTTATGTTTCATTGTCAACTCATGACTGTTATGGGTGATATGATACTCCATATCTTTGATTGCTTGTGTATGAAAGTTTAATTTTAGATTCATCAACAGCTATAGTATTTTACTATTTTCTCTTTAATCATCTATGGCCTGTAGGATCGACTTTCAGTCCATTTCCCAGCAAAGTCAAATGATATAAAATTTTACACGGTGAAATTAACTTTAATGGCGCAAAGCAAACAGTGATTTAATAAAAGATGACACAATGCGTAATTTTAAAAAGAAGTTAACAGCATTATTTATTGAAAAATGCTACTACTCGGTTAACGATTTTCTAAATGACAATGACTTAGATATTTTATCCTAAAATTTCTAATCTAAAATAATTATAATATTCTTATGCATTTTAAAGACATTTCAACTTATTTAATTGTACCCGTTTTGAACTGTAATTCGTAATTTTGTTTGACATTTTTGACACAATTTTTTTTATTTTTTTTTACCTTCTCGTTACTTCATTCATTGATGTTTGCATGCCTAATCTAAGGTAGATTGTACATGGATCACTTTATTTTTTGAATACCTTATGTTATGTACAGACGCCAGCACATCAAGCTACCCGAAACTGTCAAATTTTCCCAATCAACTTTGAACCTTAGAAAACAGCGATAAAGTTGAAAATCTATTAAATAAATTTGACAGATTGTAGTAGCTTGATGTGCTGGCGTCTGTACCTACAATCTATGCAAATAAATAAACTTTACTTTTTACTTTATTTCTTTCACAATATTATAATCTAAGTCACAACAGCCTGTAATCTTCCACTGCTTAACATACGCCATTTTCGACACGTTCAAAAAATGTTGGTCGTTGATGTTGAATTGTTGACAAACAGATGACGATCTCCATACTTATTATACAGTTGCCAATCCTCTCACCAGTACCCCTTTTTTTTTGGTTGAAAAATTATCGAATAACTACTCCCGCTCAGTGTCAGGCTCTTACTGACTAAAACCCACCCGTGTTCCTTCAGTTGCCTGTATGTTGCCAGGGGCCACGGTAACCCTTTCGGACTTTCCCGCGACCCCGGCAGGCATCGGCCCTAGCGGACCCCGTCAGTTGTGCTGACGTCTCTTTGAGGTGCCCGTGGAACACAACGCGCCGTCGCCCTGGGCCTGGTCCTTCTCGGACGGCGAGCTACTCATTGCTCACCGTCCGCAAGCCCGCGCCTACGGTGGCCGGGAATCGGCCTGCGACTCCCGACGTCCAGGGCGTCTCTTGCGGCGGCTAGGGGTGTGAGGACGCGAAATTTGCCTCTCCCTCACGCATTTCACCTCCTCCTTCACGAGTATTACTGCTTCACAGAAGGAGGTGACGGCCTGCCATATCCTCTCGCTCCGTACCATGGCCTGAACTAGGGCCGGACGCGATAGATCACCTCCGCCGATCGCCTCCACGAGGACACGGCGGCGCCCCCACCCAAGCCGGACAGACCTCCACCGTATGCTCCACCATGTCCTCCAAGCGATCCACACAATGGTGACATCCGGGCGTTTCCTTCCGCCTTATCCGAAACAACCGTGTCCAGTGAGGACCTGCGTCAGGCGGAAGGTGAAGACGTCGTGGCGCCTCTCTAGCCACTCTTCAAAGAGGGGACTTATCGCCGCAATCACCAGTACCCCTCACAACCGTTGATTACAAAGATTGCAATTGTGTCTAACTGGTACAGGAAGCCTATTACCAGTCAGGCACAAATGACCACCGGTTTCTAACACGGTAATGACGCATTTCCCTAATCCGAGACTAAGTCCTATCCACGAGCAGGCTAACAAGCAGTTAACACGCTGTATATTTCAATTACATGCCCTTATACAGAACTGGAACACTTTTTGTCCGCGCTGGGAAAGGCTACATTAGCATACAGGCTATGTTCTTGCTCAACTGTTACTGCCGAACCATTTACATAACAATTTAATTGAACATTTGTTATGTATTGTCGTGCTATTAACTAACAGACTAGTTTGTGTTTGGATCATAAATCTTGCTCTAATTGTATGCGAATTGCCTGAAGCTAACATAGTTCTTTCGACATCGTCGTTGTTGTTTGTTTTGCTTCCAGTTAACACAGGATGCAATTTAGTGTGTAGGAGCACTGACACGGAGCGATAGCCGATTGACCTCTGTAAAGTAAACAGTGAAGACATTGCAATATCCTACTTTAGGCTTTTAGACACTCCGGCTTCTGACAGATATTTTACGATTAAAACATTTCAGTTATTAATTGTAAGACTAGAGAAACAAATATGATAATTCCTTAATTGCCTATTTTCCTAAAAGGGTGTACAAGTTAAGGAATTTAAAAACCATGCACTGTTTGACGGGGTTTGAAGTTTGTAAACGAACAAAGTCGTGCAACAGCTAGTAAACATTTAACCAAAATATTATCTAATCAAACATTAAATCATGTACAGTCAGACAATTAAACCAACGTACACTCTTATACTCTGATATAAATCATAGCTAGCTCTAATCTGTAGGCGCACAATCGTCGTAGCGCCGTATAAGGCAATAGAGTGCCTGACCAAATTAGCGAGTGGAGCATACGGGCCGCATTCTTACCAACAACCTTGAACCAGTTGCGCGGGCGCACGCCGACAGTAGGGCTGCCCTGGGGCTCCAGGGTACGAGAAAGCGGTGAGGTGATTAATGTTGTGACAGAGTTTTGATTAAGCGATTAGCAAATGGGCTACTTATAATCAGGAGATCAGTAGCTAGACCGAGTTACGAAAATTACATTCTTTTGAGGTGCGTACGGCGATAATTGTTTCTGGGTTTATAATAAACATTTAAATATTTATTTTTATTTATTTTTCCATGTCACCGTAAAACGTGACGTGGTAAAATATTAAAATAGCATTAAAAGCTCATAGATATTTAATTTCCAAGCATTGAGTTTTCCTGAATTTATCAACCATCGTGCATCGCAGGAATAATTAATTGTGACCATTTATGTACACAATCGAAAAATAAATCAATATCATACCTGTAGGCATAGTAAAGGTAATCAATCGTAATTGTATTGCCATGTAACACACCACATTATTGTTATGGCAACACTGCACTCATTTGTCACGAACGAAAGCTCCCATATATTAGTTTTGTTGTACCTTTTAATGGCGTCAATAATTAATCGGATACTGTATTGAAATCAACAGTGGAACAATTATGTTCATATAATTTATTGGGATAGTGTTTGTTTGACGTTTTATGTGAAAATGATTATCTGCTCGATTTCACGCTGAAAAAATGGAAAAAGAAACAAAATTCATTTACTTACACTTTCGTACAAGGAATCGTTTGGCGGCTGAATGACATTGACAGGGGGGCGTTGTTGGTAAATATTTGTGAAATTTCCATTGAAAATGTATTGAAAAAATAAGATGGCGGTGTTATTTCCGATTGTGGCCAGGCGCCGAAAAGTCCTTTTATCGTTGTACTTACTATTCAGGGCTATGTATTGTCGAAACTTTTGTCAAACTTTCACAAAGCTGCGTGCCAGCCCTGGTGTTGGAGGAATACGGGCACTAATCGCATTCGACGTAGGTACGCAAGAGTGCCCTACGCGAGCATTTCGCAACTCCGCCCCTCTGACCCGGCACTACGTTAATTTAGTCAATTAAGGTATCAAAATAATACCTTATAGTTTATGTTCTAGGTATTACTGACAGCACTGATTACGTTTACCTAACTACTAGAGGTTTTATTTATAAACGTTGCTTAAAGTTAAGAGACTGTTGAACTTAAAAAATGCATGGTTGGTTAAGCAGATGCTTATCATTACTTAACATTAACTTATTTTTTTGTCTCCATTTTCTTACAATCTGTCACTATAATAGGACATTCAGTAATTTTTATGACGAGCTATTATTATCTTGCTTGGTATGCGTCCTATGACGCATCCTAGTATTCATGAAGCAACAGCTAATTTTATCCGATTAATTCCTGTGGAATTTTGTGTTTTAGCCTGCGTATTCCTTTTTTATCCATTAGGTGGTTTGCCAGGACATTTGGGTACCATTAACTTAAAGCAACGTTTAAAAAAAGTCAATGTATGTAGACTTCATTTCTGTACCTATTCACTGAAAATTCTAGAAATAGAGTTGTATTGGAACTGAGTACAAACAATGCCAAACAATGAAGTAAGTAGTTTGGTAGAAAAAAGTCCTACTGTAAATTAGTCTGAGGTTAATGAGAACAAATACCTACATTTATATTGTGCTCGCAAAGTAGGTAGGTATGTAAATGAGGCTCCCGCATAAATAATGATTATGATAAGAACATCTCATCATTTTTTTAATGACTAAGTTTCCACAGTGATTCTATATCAGGATCAGATTAGATAGTAATCTATCTGTTAAACACACGATTTTTATCTTTTCTTTCCTAAAGAGTCGATATAGCTATTAAACTTGAAGGCTAATGGCAGAATATTGAATAACATTAGGATTCGCTAACATTTAATTATGGATCAAAGATATTGAGTGGGCCGACAGACGATCACTTACAACTGTCAAGGACTCTCCTTGTGTTATTTAAATTATGTTTGTTTTGACAAGATCACCTTTTTTAGATTCTTATGTAGCTACTTATTAAGTTATAATATTTAATAGGTATTGGCATCGGCATCGATGGACTGTGGGTATCATAGCTTTATTGGAACAGTGCCCAACGACAGTTCAAGCAACAGCTCATAAAAAATGTTTTTATTAGTTAATCTGCTCTTCTCATCAAGTTTGCTGTTTGATGCAACAAAAGACGATCATACTAAAACGTCTGCAAAAATAATAAAATATATTTTGATCATAATTGCAGACTTATTCCAAGAAACATGAGCAAGAGTGGTTGGTACACACTGTTGCATGCATCCTTTGAAATAATAAATCCAGATCGGTCGTCCAAAGCCTAAGCTATCTTCATTTCTTTACTGCTGTGTATCATCCGACAAATTCGTTTGGTTTGGTTCTACAAGACACAATATGTTCTCTCTATTTGCTGGTTCCTCTAATCCGTGACAAATCCAAGGTAGTTAGTATCTCTGGGAATGCGCCTACGTCGCGTGTCGCGTGTCTAGACAATTATAAACAATAATGTGCACTAGGTGGGCGTGTGATTAACTGCGCGGGCGCACGACTCTGCCCCCCGCGCATTTAACATGTAAATTATTACTTGATATGTTAGATAAATCTTCAGCCTATGAATGCGATTTGCAAGTTTAAATGAAGTAAAAATATATAATGTTTTATGGGAGTTGTAAATTATTGTGTTGCGTGTTCCGACTGCTTAAGTTCATTTTATATTTGAGTGGGCAACCAGTAGCTGATATCTAACAGCTTAATATTAGTGCTGCACTTTACAGAGAAGACTTATTGGAAATGAAAATGAACTCAGTATCGAAACCAAAATTTGCTACTACGAATCAAGAATCAAAGATCCAAAGCATTCATAAGATCTAGGTAACACTAAACTATGAATGTCATATTGTATCAAATGCCTCCCATCATGAGGTTGACAACATCCACCTTCATTCCAAAATACCCAGAAAGATTTTAATGAAGATCCGAAAACATGAAGGTAATGTCATCCGCCATTCAAGAGCTGCGCCCGCGCCTGCTGTGTGACCATTCCTAAGCTATCTCACTTCGCAATCGTTCATACAGGTGAAGTTTTTAACATTTTTATATCAACCAAATAGTGACATTATGTAGAAACGATGTTGAATTGAAACGACCGGCCAGCGGTGGACAGAGATAATTTAATTTATTTATTTTAACAATTTTATCGTAAGTTATGGGAGAGCTTTACATGCAGCGACTGTGAATGTGGTTATGATTATGATGATCGTTTTTTTTTATTATGGTGCATTACATTGCTTCATAGAAATATATTTTTATATCGCTGAAGAATCTGAAAGGATCTTTTAAATACTTGTACATTCTATATATTGTTGAGCGTAGCGTACAGCCCATATGTCTGTGTAAAGTAGGACTTATGTGTTAAATGTGAAATTAAATTTTCTTATGTTTTTTGCTATTTGCAGGTCAGTGTCAGGTTGTATGTTGATCTAAATATGATAACGCGATTCGAAATTTGCGAGCTACCTTGGCGCTTTCGCCTTGAGGGTTTGTCCTCTTTATCAACATTTGTTTTCAAATACCCTCAATGTTCAAATTTTAGCCACAAAAGCAGTCGTTCCGTCATATCGTAAGATCTAAACGTCTTCGATACCAGGCGCGCAGCACACAGCAGGAGGCAGAGTGAGGCGTTGTACTAACGGATAGTAATCGATACCTTACATTATTTACGACACACGACCACCGATCCTCTTTTATTTGCGCTCCTACGCACACGATATGAAAGTTAAGAGTATGATCGTGCTTTGATTTATTGACGGAGCCTGCAAGGAGGATTAATACAATGTTTGCTAGGCGAATTGATCGGAGAGTTTATAAATAGCGAGATGGCACTATGCAAAGAGAGGCGTGGGATGCTGCAGGATGGTTTAGAGACGTAAAGTGAATGCTGAATTAATGGTTTTTCTTATATTCTAGATTGGTAAATAGAGAGAAGCCCTGGTTGATGAAAAGTGATTACCACTGCCAAAAGAGAGGTTTGCTAATAAGTTGGCAACTATCAACGAAGTAGAAGTCTCTTGTGCTTGGAATTTCACATACTGTAATGCCCCAACCTGAAGTAACCACAATGTTTCAAGGAAAAGGTATGCATGGTGTTTTACTTTAGCTAGCGAAACCGGAGAATTCAAAGCATCAAAATCTAAACTGCTGCGATGGCTGAATCTTGCAATGACGCAATCGCAGAACCGGTAAATTCAATGTGTGAACTAAATCAGCTCAGTACCTGCCAATAAGAAGAGGCAAAACAAAAGCTATTCGCAAACAAATCACTTGAAATGGAAATGTCTAGCAAACTAATAATATGCTAAAATATACAAACAACCAATAAAGTAATAGTTACGCAGTCGATCGGGTGAACGAACCAATGAACGAGATGCTTCATATTAATATGCAAATACTGGCAACATTAACACTTCTCAGTTTACGACAATATTTAGATGGTATCGCACCACAGATATCTTATATCAACGTTCGGATTTTATGTAAAAATAAATAAAATCTTGATCGGGTTGTGATCAATTTGATTAAACGGTTTATTTGCGCCTCGCCCATTTAAATTAGGAGCTTTTAAAAACATTATCAACTTTTATAACAATTTAAATGTTTATTTTTATAATTATTGGTGTTTTATGGTTGACAATACAAATAAGGGTGTGATTAAGATTACAATCAATAATCAGGTAGGTATGTAAACGACGATTGGTACTTGGAACATCCACGTTGATGGCTAAGGTTATGGATGGGGACGATTCTGTTAATTGCCTATATCTTTTTTATTGTTTTATGGTTGAGGAGCTCGTGGCTAAGTAATAACAGCCGCACGTGTCGATCCATCAGGTTAAGCTACGCTTGCCGGGGTTGGTCCGTGGATGGGTGACCATCTTTATATACCGAGACTCCTCTCTCGAGAGAAAGCACGTTAAGCCGTTGGTCCCGGCTGTCATTCGTGGATCTTTGATAGTCATTACGGGTCGTCAGAAGCCCAAAAGTCTGACGACCAGTTTTTACCAAGGGGTTTCGTATTACCCAGTTACTGGGTTGTGGAGGACAGATCGGCAGTTTAAATACTGGTATTCGGCTGCATCCGGTTAGATTGGAAGCCGACCCCAACATAGTTGGGAAAAGGCTAGGCAGATAGATTAGAGCATATTATAAGGCTTGGATTGTTTTATGGTTTAACAACCATGTTTACAAACGTTGTGGATTCATAATTATTTTCAAGGTCTTTTTATCCCTACCTATGTTTCGGATAGAGTCTGTGAGATATCTCTCATCTCTCGTGGTCGCTATAATTAAGCAAAGTAGTGAGCGGCATCTTTAAGGCAGGTGAAATTAACATAATTTCAAGATTATCAACTAAATATTCACTGAGTCAGATATCCTTATGAATTTATTTAATTCGAGCGCTATACATTTCTAAATCTTGAATATTTCTTGCATACAATTTTCTTCATTTTTTTTTAAATAAAGCCTTTACCTAAATACAGATTCAAATTCAAATTCAAAAGTCATTTATTCAAACTAGGCTGAGAATCAGCACTTTTCGAACGTCAAAATTACATAAGACAGTCCCCTAAAACGCCCACCCTTCACCACTTCCTAGTGCCTTTAGCCGGGAAGAAGAAGTGGCGCAACAAACTCCCCAGCAGCACAGCTGTCTGTTCAAGTTAGAAAAATGATTATATACAATAGTATGCAAAAATAACTTACAT
This sequence comes from Agrochola lychnidis, assembly GCA_963680765.1. Taxonomy (NCBI): domain Eukaryota; kingdom Metazoa; phylum Arthropoda; class Insecta; order Lepidoptera; family Noctuidae; genus Agrochola; species Agrochola lychnidis. The sequence continues at coordinate 23,999,693 of OY796866.1, forward strand.
TATGCAACACAAAACATAATTCAAATGATAAATTATAGGCCATATGCCAGCTAGCACACGCCAATATACCAACCAAAAACATCGAGAACTATACTCAAGCAATATTTAAAAAAAATAAAAACTAAACGCTTCCGGGGTAGGACCCCGTAGTGAGCTCACCGGAGCCTGGCCGGATTACTTTCAGTTAATTAAGCAGCTAAACAATTTGTTGGTAGCTTCACGACGACCTTAATGGCGGCTCCGGTTTCATTCCGGTTCTAATTCCTAAAAGTAGTTAATTTTAAACATTTTCGCCTACGGGATGCTTCGAGGCAATTGTAATAATCCTAACCTTCGTCTTTGAGTTAATCAACTCCAGCTGAATATCACTGAGCGTCGAGGAGTTAAGCTCAACGAGTCTGATTTCGGCCTTCCTAATTAAGACCTCGTTGTAATGTTAGCATTATCATAACAATTAGGCATAAAGGATCCTGTAAGTATTTGCTAAGGTGCAGCCTAAACATGGGTTCATTTGGTACTCGGTGGATCCTGGGTTAGTCCTGCTGTTAACCTTGTTAACTGCGTTATCTTTTCACCAAGAAAACAGTTTTTTGTTGTATATCTTATCCTTAACAACAAAATAATCTAATAAGACTTAATCAAATCAACAAGCTTGACAAGTCTATAAATTCAAAATTGGTTACCATGACTTTGTGTTATAATGTCAGCATTCAGCGGCGACGAGTGCTTTGTACTGATACCACATCATTATGTATATTATTATCTGCCGCCATCTTTTTATTATTCCTAGAGATTCTATTACTTATGTATATCAGATATAATAAATAAAATATACCATATTGATATTCTATTATAGCTTAATGTCCTCTAAAGCATCCGCTGCCGATATATTTGCAAATTAGTCGAATTGACATGTCTTCGAAGCTCGGCGTCGGCAGAATTAGTAATGAGGCGTTTCACTGCCTTACTGCTAACTACCAATTAGCTGGCATTCCTTGTAATAGAGCAGTTATATGTTGATGTGTGCGATTTGAAGGAGTACTGCTGCCTTCGTAATATGGAGATGCTTTTTATTGGAGGAAGCTTCAAGTGGCTAGTTTATAGGGGGGCTGAGATGCTGTATATGAGGTCATAAATATCTTTTTAGTGGTTTGGGTTTGTTTATCCCATAAAGGAAAGTTACTCTATCTGCTGACTGTACGTGAAAGTATATTCCTTTGCTGCTTTTTTAGTCTATGAAATTACGATTTCTATGAGAGTGTTTCAAAATCACACTACGAGCTTTATGAAACCTTAAATCAGATCGGTTGAAACCAAAATTATGCAACCATACTACATCGGTTTTCACCCTCATCTACATAAAGTTCAGTTGTTTCCTATCGTTTAGTCAAAAGCGTAGGCGTGATCAACGAAACCAATGATTACCATAGACAAACAAATAGACACAGAACAACTTTCCAATCCCTCTCTATTTTAATGTCGGTCCTTCCAATCCAAAAGTAGCGAAGTACTACATTTTTAATTCGTCGAGACCCAAAACTCTTGCAATATCAGCTTGTACGCAGTCACAGCTGACCACCTCATGAATTATGTAGGCGGCGTACGCACTGGCCGTCTGTACGACTACTCGTATTTATTTGTCGATGTATCGATACGTATTCCGAATATCTATTCGATATTTTTGTCGATTATCCGCACCGGCATGGGAACAGGAAACTGACATGTGTCATGTTGATTTATAGTTTTAGTTGGAAGTTGTTAGATAAAGTTTTTCGTCTTTCAAATTTCAATAAATTACGTATTTCCATGTTCGACTGGCAGTGGAATTTGAGGGAAATAAATAGCAGTGGATTTCTTTTTCTGAATTCTTCCGCTAACCGGCATAGAATTCTGAACTATGGTGCTTGGAAGTTGTTGAGTAGGATTCTCTGGTAACCTGGTTTGTATTATGTATTCTTCAGTATCAGTAAGTACATAAGTACGGATCAATGGTAAATTTTAAATGCATATGCAAACAAATACAAAGAAATTTTTTAAGTGAAAACTTCTTTAGGCGCGTTGGGCATGTTTGAGATGGGAAAAAACAATTGAACTCGCGACCCCGTTACCAACACCTCATTTAGGTAAACGCGATTGTGCTCTTTATTTATATTATTTACGTTACGAATCAATGTTCTATGCAAGTATTTTTACTTGAAAGGTATAGAAGTATTTTTTTTTTGTGAACGCGATTGTGCTCTCTATTTAGAAAAGGTTACGGACTAATGTTCTATACAAGCTTTTTTTTTTCACCAAGGCGATTTTGTTCAAGTTTTCACTTCTGTCGGCACTCCCGGAGTGCCACTGTTTTGTTTACGTCATTTACCTTCCTGTCACTGAGCTTGTTTTACCTTTCCTTGTTCTATATTACAGCGTATTAAAAAACCATATTAGCTGCAGCTTCTAAAAAAGGAAAAGCTTACAGAATGAAGTAAAAACATCTGTTTAAAATCAACAAGAGCATCGGCTGGGTAATGGGTGTTAAAGCGATCAGTCGCGCGTGCGCCGTTTTAGTCGCGCGATTTGTGCCGCGACGCGTCGTTAGTCGCGGCGCATACCGGCCGCTTAATTTCCGCGTGATCGCTCGCAAACGACCTTTGTGCACAGATTAGTTTCAAAATTGCCAAATGTTTTTTTGTGAAAAATGTTCACTTGTTTCTAGTGGCTATGACTCGTGTTCCTATTTTGAAAATCGGATGATAAAATTGGATTTTGTTCTTGTTTCATTTTTTTATTTTTATGAAGAATTTTATTAATATTTCTTATTTAAAATACCTATAGGCTCTAATGATGAAGTAATTACGGCTGACTGAACATCAGCTTTCCTTAATACGATGGCCCAAGTTGACGTCCGTCTCCGACAAAGATTACAATGACTTGCTCTGATTGATGAGCTGTTACTGCGCTTTTCACGTGAAAATCTCGTAAAAGCTCTTCAATTACACTCTCATTTTACAACCAGAAGTCCCGCTTGCAAAACTTAAGCCTCAACTCATCACTGTAGTCCATAATAAGAATAAATCATGGTCCATTAAGAGGAGGCTGGCTTATTCTGTAACAAAGTGTAGCGCACGCCGGAACGGTGCGCCCGGTAGCCGGTAACGCCGTCCGGCGATAATTTATGCCGTAATTAAACCGGTTATTGCCGCACCGAGAGCACTGCGCTGCATGCACGGCACCGCACGGAAAATAATGCCGATATATTTTCCTTTGGAGTTCGGACCGGTATTGCAGTTTTAGAAAGTTTTTTAGTTAAGTAGTATTCAGGGACTTAGCATTGTAGTTTTAGCATATTCTGTAATATATTGCGACTGGGTTCTAGAGTAAATAGATAGGAATACCAGTACCTACCTATATTTAAAGATTTGAATTCACTCGAACGAAAGTGTTCTCTATAAGAAAACGTCCTTACTACCTGTGCAATGTAAAGTCCAGTAAGTTACTTTAGTCATTTACATAGTAGGGTACAAGCATACATTGTTACTATTTAACACGAGCTTCACAAATTGAACTTCATTTCTGAATTAACTTGATACTTAATTTCGTGCATTTCGAAACTGGAGTGACTGTCAGTTTGATTGGTATGCCAACCGCAAGCGCAGTTCATTCGGGGCTAAATTAAATCATTGTGAATTATCATCGCGCTTGTCAACTCAATACGTCAGCTCATACTGCAAATGAGGGCAGTGTACATTACACATTTATTGAGAATTACACTCTTTGATGTGAAGCAGTGTTTACATTTATAATAAAATATATTTTCTTAATAACAGGACGATCCTAAATTAAATATAAACGTACCTGGGATATAATTACAGAAAATATTGCTTACTCGTTACCACAAAAAAGGTTACAATGAAAGGCAGAGAGATATTCTATAAAGAGCTCTCTAATAAACTGCAAAAATTAGCGGAATTAAGCTTCAAAAAGCCAAATTATTTATCACAAGTTTATTAAAAATAACCCATTTTTCCTAAAATGTATCGTATGTTGGTACTTGGTACATACTCGCTCGTAAGTACATATTTGTTTAATCTGTTGATAGCACACGCCTGCGCAAACAGACAAACACACTGACTGGCTGTGCGTTTGTACAGCGCATAGCTCTGATTGGGTGCTGGTCGAGATGTCGTCTTGTGTGCATTGCTTCTTATTCTACAGGTCATATTTAGAATGGGCCATGAGCTTTATAGTTGACACAATTGTTTTCAGATAGCTATATCTTAGTAAATACGAAACGAGTTGTTTTAAGTCATAGATAAACTTTATTGTATGTCATTCTCGAAATATAGATAGGTTGGTACCACTGATCATTTTTTTTGTGCTATTGGTTGGTAAGAAACTTTTGGCAGAAGCTTGATCGCAACAGGCAACTTCAACCCGTAACTTTTTATCACAAAGATGTTCGTCCTTTTTTTTTCTTTTCCATTTCGTTCAGTTTGTAAGTACATCGTCACCTTCAGTGTTCAAATTGGCACCTCTCTTAACTTTGACAACATTCTCAACACACTTCTTCTTTCTCCTCCATTTTAGAATTTTAATGTGTGATATTTATACGACCTAGTTGTAAAATAATATTGAAATCAGATATTTTTCCGAAGATCGGACTTCGCAGCGGTTAATAGTAATAACATAATAAAACTATAAGCGTTTCTAAACGTTCATCATTGGCTCAATAAACCGTTTATTTATAACAAATAAATACAAATTTTAATTGCCTTATGCATTATTTATTATGGACAGCGTCGGATTGGCAACAATTTATATAACTAGTTGTAAATCTCTCTTTTCACGCCACATTTCATTCCCATGGATTGAGTATTTTAATATTTTTATGAGGTGTTGAGAAAGTATGATGAATTGTTTAAAAATAATAAAGAAGTAGCTTTATTCTGAGTTCTTAAGTCCACAGTTGGACATCATCATCATCAATTGCAGACTTCTTCCACCCACTGCTGAGTAAAGACCTTCACCCTTTTGTGCCATGCTTCCCAGGTCTGTGAAAGTCTCATCCAAGTCCTCCCCGCGATCTTCGTAGGTCGTCCTGCCATCACGCACAGTTGGACATAGCTGGGAAAATATGGACCAACTCATTCCCATTTGTAATGCAGTAGTTCGTCAACAGTTTGGGAGTTTTTGGGCAAACTGGCTAGATAGTTGATTTTGGGTATTTAGTAGCAGTACACATGGGAATTCGACTACCAATCATAATAAGTATATGAGATTCGGTTTAGTAAGATGGGCTGTTAGGTTCTTGAAGTCGTAACTCTATCATTGAACGATAAAATCTTTTCAATCAACGTAAGCAAATATATTGTCGGCACAACATGGAGATTTTATTTAATATTCAGTTAGACAATGGCTGCGTTGCTGCCTCAATTAACAAAATTGAACGAACGATGAACGAAACTGACGAATAAATAAAATAATAAGGATGTGGGAAAACCTGTGTTCTGTTTTTATTTACATTACTTATACTGATGCCAATGTGTTGCCAAACTGTTGAACGATAAAAACGAATGACCAAAATATTGATAGTATTTTTTTAAGAATAAAATATGATTGTGGTTTACTACAGTAACTGCATATGTAGAAGAGTTAATTAATAAATATTGATTGATAACCCCTCGCCTCCTGCGGACACGATATCGGCGAGATACAGTGGCTTTTTAATTGTTTTTTTAACTACGAGATTTGACGGAATGAAATATCTTACTGCGAAGTTGGAAATATTGGGAGGAAAACCCTAGTTATAAGACCTTTCATCAGATGGTATCAAACGGCAATTTGTATAGATATTATGTTGATATTACTGCAGTTATTGACTTATTGTAGACAATGATGAAAGACGGGAATTAGTAAGTAATGCAATGCAAGTTTGAAAGTAAAGTCATAAACAGACTTAGTAACTTGTAAGGACAGATTGAGAGCTGGTTTTAAGCACTCAATCTGTCCTTACAATCAGGATCAGTAAAAAACTAGTTAAATTAATATATGTACCAGTAAAACGTTAGATCTGGACAAATTCAAAAAAAGAACTATTTAGAATTTTGACTAATAAATGCTATTACTCAATAAAGGAATATTTCGACGACAATTCTATAATTATTGCCTTAGAACACCCTACCTGACCTGTTTTAATGACCTTGAATTTTATTCGACGTTATCATTATTAATTATGACATGTAACTTAACCATTTGACATATCTATTTGGAAATTGAATGTATATATATATGTTTTTCTTTTGATATGCTATGCCTATTTATACTGATTTTATAACTGACGTGAAAGTTGACATAATTTCAACAATTTGTTATTTTAAAACTTAAACAATTATATTTGTACGACTCTGGGCAAAACATGGAGGATCTACCTATTTATAACACCTCTCACTATGTGTTACTTGACCTATGTTCACAAATAAAGCTTTCTGATTTCTGAACGTCTACATTACTGAAACGGGAAACATTATCGACAATGATTGTTCAGCATTCGACACATATACTTCATTCACTTTCGCGTTTATAACGAGTTTCGTAGTAAAATACAGATGCGTACGATCTTGGCTTCCAATCTAACCGACCAGCGTAAGTAGACCCTACCTTTTTTTAAAGTAAACTGGTTCGTAGGGCTCAGGGAAGATTGGTGGCTGATTATGCACACGAGAAATGAATTATTCACTTTTGTAATGGTAATTAGTATTCGATTGGTGCTGGAGAACGTGACGTGGTGTGCAAGCGTGATGTTCGCGACAATCTATAGCGTACCGTAAGTAAATAATGTGTTTTTTATGGTAAATCATTGTAACTTGTAAGCTGCTGCGTGGGTATGCAAACTTCGTGAGGACTGTCAATAGGGTATTGGCTTAATACAGCCGGATATTGATATCTTATGTTACACTCCTTTTGTGATTTCAAATGTGTTGAAGTGTGACAGAAGAAAAGCTTTGTTATTTATATTTTGTTCTTAGAATTTAGTATCATCGACCTGTATTCACGCCTAAACTGTTCAATATAACTGTTGTACTCAAAAGCTTTTGTAATAGCACTAATCTTTCTTCATCTTGATAATTGATCAATTAAAATGTTGATCCTTTTGTGTCGGCATTCACGCGTTGCTTGAAGTGTGACTCATTTGATTTCACAAGTTGGAGTTCCTTTTTCGTAAATTCAAAGCTATCCTAAAACGCTCCGTCAGTAATAAGTATGCAAGTTTATAGCGCAATAAATCTGTGAGATATAAACACTACACGGAAACAACGCGTAGGCAGCACATTTCCAATGCAGACACAAAACGCACAATATAAATTCAAATATGGCGCGAAAAAGCTTTTATAATGCAAACAATATTACATTTAACCGGGAGATTGTGCAAATGGCGTTTTGTAGCGAGTGGTCGGCACCGGCCACACACACCAATATTTTTTTAATAACGCCCCCCACACACGCATCTATATGATAATGGAGTCGTAAAAGCTACCAACGAAATATGTTTTCCTAATGTTTGCGAAAACAGATCTTTATTGAAACATTTTACGATCGCTTTTAATTTTTAAGAAGCCATAGAGATTTTATTGGAACGTCTGTGTGGCGAGCGCCGGAGGTCTGTTCCCGGCTCTGTTTCATAAGGACAATAGTGTAGTGACAACAAAAGCACAGCGAGAACTGTTGACTTAGGAAGTCGAGTCCGGGAGCGTCCGAGATAGGGACCACCTACGCTTGGCGACTTGTATAAAGTGCCTCGCTGTCACAACGAAGGAAATAATGGCGTTTGTCGTATCGTCCGCGGGTAACGAGCGAGATCGCATCGACAAGATCGAGTGGACTAGTGAGTCTAGTGACCGAGCCACGTTTATGATCGAACGACGTGTTATTCTATACGACATGCTACAACATATTTAATGGCGTCTAACGTTAGTTTTATAGTTGACACAAATCATTCGAAATTAATACCCGTCATGTAAAGCAGACGTTACGAAAAGTAGCGGACTTTATTAATGTTGAGAAGCAGCGCGTATATCCACACACGTGCGTGACCACCTACTGCTGTGCGTAGGTTTCTCACACTTATAAAGTTCACTGGTCATAAATAAAGCGTTGATTAATCCGAGAGAGATTTTATGTCACGTCCAAATAAAATGTGACGCGGGGGACAAATGAACACGTTCCCTCGATCGTCTGACTGCGATCATCTGTAAAACAAAAGATAAAAGAGAAATGCGACTAAATGTAAATAATTGAGCTCCAAAAACCAGTCGATTCAGTTAATCTATAATCGATTTCTTGTCGTAGCGAACATGTAGTCGAGTTCGTGACAGATTCAAAATCGATTACGCTCGGTTCGTGCGCTCTCGATACATTAATTGGAACGAAAACACTGCGAGCGTCGACAAATATCTTGAATAAGACGGTGTTATTTTTTTTTGAGTGGAGGGACATGGCTCGTTAGCTGGCCACGCCTGCTGTCAGGCGCCGTGCGTCCCGACCTGTCACTATCAGCGCATCTTCTCATTACCACTAGAATTGATGGGGAACACCGCGAGCGATGCATGCAAGCGCTTAACTTCGCACCAAAAATAATATGATATTTATCATATGCGCTGTTATCGGTTATAAAGCGCAGCTCGTCGCCAACAGGTGTGGCGTGAAACTTGATATTTAGACACGTAATAAGCGGGGCGAATGAAAAATGCTCGAACGGTTAAAAATGACAGGATAGCTGGTGACGAAAAAAACTGTATTTTTCTGGGAATCGGTAGCGGAGACGTGAGATATTTGTAGTGATAATATTAGTTCTGCGGTGCATTTCCATGAACCGTGGCGTTTCTGGGAGGGTTCGTTGGTGACATATTAATTACTAATAGAGCGAGATGTCCGCACTGAGCTCAGCTACTGATATCCTATTAGTATCACGGAGGTGCTGAATAAATATTCAACGTTGCATACACACCGCGTGCCGCTGTTGTTGCGTTTGATTGAACCCACAATCCATTTTCCTTAGGACAAGTTGGTACGGAACAACTTTAAGTACTACGTGATAAGCTTTTCGCTCGAAAGGTGAATTTTTCTAGCCAGATCCCCAAATTGGATCCATCGCTGATTAATTTCCACCAGTAGGTAGATCTGATTTAGAAGACAACATGGTTAAAACCTACCTTAAATTTCATAATAGACAGATTGGTAAACATTAGGTTTGTAGGTATATGAAAATGACTTAATAGAAGATTAGCATAATTTTCCATAAGAAATATTATTTTATTCAACTGTTATCCAAACATCCCACTTTTGGTATTTCTACCTATTTTAAGTTAAACTTTTTCGCACGCACCAAGTAAAGTGAGTTCTTCATTCGAAAAAAAATACCAAGCGTCGATTGCGTGTTCGGAATTCGAATTCAAAAAATCCCATTCCATTTGACAGCTTTGCGTAACAAACGATAAAATTGTCGAAGCAATCAATATGGCGACAGTTGAGAATCCGTTTAGTCGAATTTTATTATCAAAACACGTTGAATATTTAGTCATGGGACTTGTGTATTAAACCGGTATGATATGTTATGTGATATAAATAACTATTTTAGATACTTTTGGGCGCCGAATTAACACATTCTTGAAAGGTTTGAGTCCGACTGAAAGAGGTAAGTACTGACTTCATGCACAAGTTTTCTTGCATCAATACATTTGTTTTGTGGAAAACCGATAGTTTATAATAATCCCTAGTAATAGTGTTTCCATTTCAAAATAATGTTTTGGTTCAGAAAACACCGCCATTTTGACTTATTTATGGTTATTGGATACCATTCCCAATTTATATTAAAGACAGCTTGCCAATTGACATGTCCTTTTAGCATTTAGCGATTCTATTTACATAAATAAGGCTTTATTTCCTTTAAATAATTAACTATTTACTTTACTGAAATATAGCTCAATTTGAAATAGAAGGGAATGGTCCATGTAACAGATTTACCCGTGGTAAATTACAAATATGTAGATTAGAAATAATATCCCGTGAAAAATACCTTTTTTTATTAACCTGCACTGTCCCGCTCCTGAGCGAAGGTCTCCCTTCATACCTACTCTGTATTCTTTCCATTTATAAAAAATAGCAACCTTGAAATAAACAATCATTACCAAGGTTTAGTAGATTGGTAATTTTAAAGTGTTATTTATTTTTATTTTCAAAAAGATTTGATATTTAATTAAATACATATGAATCTAATGATCTTTAGTAAACGTTAAGCGGCCAAAATCTTTTATTCAAGTTTAATAAGCTTTAAAAAAGGTAGATACTTCTGAAGATAACAGTGGAATTTGGAATTCAAATGGACTCACGCCCAAGATATGAAACTGCCAGTTAACTAACATATCATTTGTACAGAGCAACGCGACAATATCGCCCATTTAAACTTACATCCGTGAAAGCCTCTAGAAATTGAATTGTGACGGGCACAAAGCATCTCCTCACAACTACAGAGGCGATTCATCAAATTGGCAGGTAAAATGTTTACGTAAGAACAATTACAGTTAAAAGCCCATGCCAAATTCCATCATAAAGGCATCCGAGGCGTGCCGTATCGCCGCCGCGTCGTGCCATGAAATTGACTTTGTCACTGCCCATAAATCTTCCCGCCAAACTGGGAGAAAAAAGATGGCATCCTACGAATTCGTTCGGATTCACCAGCGGATGTTTACACAACAAGCAAGCTCACCATCATGAACGTTTTTTTGCGAATCTCTTTAGAAATGCTTTAATATGGTTTGAGGCATTCGCGCGCTGTAAGCATTCTTTTGTTTATAATTGCATTGTGTAATAGAGTTGTCAAAATGTTTTAGATTTTTTTTTTTACAAAATATTTGGCGTCATAAATCTAAATTAGTTATACCTTTTAGTTTTCGAAAGTTAACGTTATGTTTCGAAAGACGATACGTTAGTTGCCAGTCGACAGATTTAGATAATCCTGTCAGTGCTGCAGAGGTCACGAAGTTAAACAGCGGCAGCGTCTGGAGGCAACGCAGAGAAAACGGTTTATTTGTAAACATACTAAGTCAATAAATCAACGCATTGGCAGAGATCGAGCTGAGAGTATAAATAAAGTGAAATAATATCGCAATAAAATATAATTGCGTTCATTTATTGCATCGTGTGAAAGACGCAGCTTTAAGAAATACCAAGAGTGTGATGTTATCTGTTTTGCATGCGAATATTACGGCTGGCACCAACATATGCCATTATCGGAAAAATATGATGTTTTTTAGCTGAGCAACGAATGAATTAATATCGGCGGGGTAGTCGTCGCTTCCTTCGCTGGAGCGCTGGAGTGTTGCCAATAAATAGTTTGGAGCGAACTTTCCGCGAGTGCGGGCAGGCCATAACTCTTGCCCCCGGATGGCAATAAACGTCACGGGACGCACTACCTAGCACTATCAATCCGGTTTTGCATCCACTATCTCTCGTCTCCATCTCGTCGCCATTTTGTGGCCCGCGCGCCAAAATGACTGTATCTCTGTTGGACGGTCTGTCGCGGAGGTTTTACGTAGGCAGGCAACACTTTATGGTGAGAACAATAGCTTTCTTGTTGCTTACTTTTTCCTTGCTTTTTTCCAAGCTAATTGGTAGAGCCACCTATAATCATGGGCTAAGATAGTAATCTGTTCGAAGATCGTGTCGAGATAGTGCTTCCTTACCTATACCATTTGTTCCACCTGCTGAAGATCTGCCACCTGGACTCGAGTTGCCTTGGCTAACCTGAAAGTCTTTAAACAGACTCCGGACCCAGGTTGGCCAAAGCATGGAAAACCTGTTCAGGTGGAGATTCATAGACGACTCCGACTTGGAGTGTAAATGTGGTGCTGTTCCACAAACGATGGGGCACTTAATATTATGTCCTGCTTGTCCTGTAGGAACTGATGGACGCTAGTGATGGCGCCAAACACGTAGCTGAATTCTGGGCCGAGTCCATTTAGCTTGCCACCGACTCGCTCAGAAGAACAAGGTCGTAGTAACTAGCACCAGCATCGAAATGATCTTTTAGTGATATCTTGAGGACGAAGGAACTTTTTGAATTGGCCATAAAATATAGCAGACTAAAAACGTTAATTTATGGTGAACAAACCCTTCTGATAGAAAACAATACTGCATTATTCTTACAAAGGATGTCAATTAATTCTCTGTAACCACAACTTTTCAATATTTTGACTTATGCGGGCAGATAATCCGCTTTAAATTCTATTTCTCTGCAGCCAGTCTGCCAGTCTAATAGAAATAAGACAAAAGTAACAATAAATACACGAGAGAAAAAGACAGTGTTGCTATACGAAAAAAAACAAGACGAGGGTTTTCTGGGCAAAAAATGGTGCCGTATGGTGAGCGGTCACTGTGGTCCGTTTGTTTAAATCTGTTTTACGATTGGTCGTAGGCAGACGTTTTATGTAGGTGCTGGTACATTTGGCTTAGTAGCGTGTCGGGAGTTGATTGCGGCCGTTAAATTAGCTAATTAGCAGAAGTTTATTGAGCGATTAGCTGATAATAATAGCCGCTTAAGTGGTGTCGACTGCTGGATTGTTTGTTTCAACGAATATAAAGCTTGCCTATAAAATAACTTTTATTTTATATCTTTTAGTTGGAGATTGTTAACTAAACTGTTAGGATAAAGTCATAGACAGTTCTAGTACTGGTTTAAATTCTAGTTTCTCGTTAATGTTACTCAGTATCCCAGCCTCATTTACATATAACATTGTCTGCTTAATTAGTCCGACCAGTAAATAAATACGAGTTCATACGAGTGTCCGCATGACAAAGCACCTTAACCGAAGAATCTATCATTTTTTACCTCCCATAAAATAAACACGGCACTGACAATTTACAATCGAAAGCTAAAAATACAAACGTCACAAAACATGTCGCCGATGATTTATTTAACGCGATATTTATGTACGGCCGCGACAGGACGTGAATGGTGTCTGTTCCTTTTAGTTTACATTACTTGCTTACTGCACAAATGTAGTCCACTACACCATGTTCGAACGCAGCAGGGTTGAAACTGGCTAAATTGTCGGCATGTGTAAGTTTGTTCTTTCCAAGTTAACAAAATTAGGTTTGCGGTCGCTTTTCGTTGGAAAAATAACTGTGTATAAGGGAGATCATGTTCTGTGACGGTAAATGCTAAGTTGGTGTGTTTGGACGTGGTGTGGGTGGTTACAATAGGTGCGCGTGGGCACACGGGTGCGCTCGCAGCCTCGAGTCTCACCTCACTGTTTTTATGACGTACATTATGCATGCAGATTTCATTATAGATTAAAAATTATAAATAGTCGAAACGATCGTAACAACGCCTCGGCGGTGATTAGTGCCACATGATGGACGGTTTGTGTGTTTTTTAAATTAAACGGTCGACATGTGATATGTTATCAATAACGAGCATGTTATAAATATTTAGTGGGCAATCTGTGAATTCAATCAATTTGGAAAGAGGCGTTTGTCCAGAGAAATTGAATACTTGTTGGATCGTATCGGAAAGGTATTCTTCACGCATTTTCCTTTGGAATCAGGAAATAATGTGTCTAAGCTTTTAACTCTTTTCTGTAAAGTAGAGGTTCGACACTAAAGTGAAGTGCGAACCAAGGAAACAGTTTATCGTAATGTAGGCGTAGCCAATATACTGAACATTATAGCGACATCTGAACCCACTGTTATAGATGCTGCTCTTTGTGAACGCCGCTCCGTGTTAGTGCGGGTTAGCCTCCAGTCACCCCGTGAGACATAAAACAAAGATGTTCCATAAAATAGTACTGCTTTATTTAAAGAAAGAAGTATTTTATGGATAAGTAAAGCTCCAGTAACATTGATCACGACCAGCTTAACCTAAAGATGATGGTAGGTTAGGACACACTATCATCAAGACACAAGCATTCGGCTAGAAAAGTCGATATCTACCGATTGATAATGACACATCCTAGCCCAAAAACGATCATCGTTAAAAATTTCATCAACAGCTATCCCACGATCTTCATTATTTCTAAAGTCTATGTTTTTCTGACACACATTGACTGCTACATCGTATCTCATACTTTTTCCATCATCGGAGTCAAGTAAAAAGCGAACTTATTATGTCATTGCTTATAAAAACAGTTTCCTTTCTGCTGTCATTTATGTCAGTAAGCAAGTCATTGGGAGAATGTTTTACCATAATATAGTGTACATCTGGTTGGCAGTCGGCCGTGGGGCCGGTGGGTGGCGCAATCCCAACTATTTCTATAACCCAAACATCGTCCCCTTCAGATATCGATTGTCATTGTCGCTGTTCAAAGCTCTACTATTGTTTCGTCAACTTACTTAGAAATGGCTTCTTTAGTTTCAACTTTAAAAGAATTTAAACATATTGTTTTTTTATTGGGAATTTCAACTGTACAAGATAGGTACTTTATTGAGTACCCCCAAACATAGATTCCTTTATGGATAAAGGACTATATATCGTTAAAATTTAAACAATTTCTTCATCAAGGGAAGGCACCGAAATACCGAAAAACATACATGTTCAATTCATTAAGGTAATTAATTATCACAGCGGGAACAAAACTCGCTATGACAAAAGCTCCATTCGATTATGAGAGATGAAAAGATTATGAGATAACGTCACACAGTATCCCACACACATTTGTAACATTTAAATGTTTTAAAATATAATGTCCACCGCCCGCATGCCGCATCCTCGTCGTAGTTAGAAAACAAAATGTCGTTGTGTTTGTTTGTTTTGTTCGTAAACGCATTCGTCACGGCTCCGAGTGACACCACCCTTTCCTGACGTGTTTACTCATTGTCCGACTCAGTTAAACTCGGTCCTGCTCAAGATTTGAGATAATCGAACGAAATCGGATATTACATGTGCATTGAGTGTATTTTGTCGATGTCATGTTGAGTTGACTAGTTGAAATTCCATAAAAAATATTAAAATTGTTATGTTTTGTCTGTCGTTGGATTGCCGTTTTATGATTTTGATTTGGGAATCTACTAAATTCATTGATAATAAAAGTATATTTGGTTTTTAAATCAATTATGTTACACTGATATCACTTACACTCTCGGGTTTCCTAGAATATTTGTTTTGGGATAGGTAACATACAATAACTGAGAACTTTATACAATATAGGAGTATAAAGTTCTCAGTTATTGTGTGTTAAATGAATTGACGACCCTTGTCACAACTTCCAAATACAAGAGGTGACGTGACAAAATAACTTGAATAGGCAAACGAGGCAACAGTCACATCTTTTGAATTTCCTCTCTAAAAAAACTAAAAACATGTTTTATTAAAATAAAAGGCACGGCTTAAAACAAACAAATCAGTAAATCAAACCGCGGGTTTATGTTCAGGTAGGCGAGTTATTAGTAAAACTTACGGACGTTATAAATTTCGGCTGGCTCGGAGCCTCTGAGGCTAAGTTTAATAGAATCATTAATACCCGACAGCAGAGGGCGAAGCTACCACTGACTCATACAGAGCCTCATACATCCCGTGCTACGACCTTGGAGGAAGGTCATGTGGTATTGATTATACATGCAAGCCTATGCACCATCCTTGGGCTCGTTGCTGAGAGAATCGATCGGTAATGACTATAATCTTTGTATAGTCTTCTCTTTGTCCTACTTACATTTACTATTAAATGAGCAATATTTCTATATTATATATTTGTAATCATGAAAACGGCTCTAACGATTTCGATTAAAGTTGAAGTATAGGAGTTTACGGGGACGAGAAATCGATCTAGCTAGGTCTCATATCTGGGAAGATTAATTTTCTCCGTATTTTCACCCGAGCGGTGCTCGGTCTCCCAAAGTTTAGAACAAGATGGCTACTTTAGAATAATAACAGCATAATTTAGAATAATGGCAGCATAGAATAAATAACTACCTACTATCATGGCAGCATGGAAATAGTTTGTACTATACATGGAATTAGTATGAACTATCCTATACTATTAAATGAGCATTCTCTATTTTCACTAGAGCAGAGCTTGGTCGCCCAGGTACTACTTGCTAATATGACTATAACTGTGTTTACGATAACATAGAAAAGGACGAACTGTAATTAAATTAGAAAAGAAGTAAAGCAATATTTTTATAAAAATAAATATCAAGTTTCACAAGCACGCTTTGAATATCCAAGACTTGTTTTAACTAGAAGATAAAAACGCTGATATTATCGATGATACACAGTACGAAACACGTGCAAAATTCTCTTATAAATTGTTGGTAATATCGAACCCTGTGCCGGCATAAAATTGAACGAAGCCCAGCTTCCATAGTATGGGGTCTATTAGTATTGGCGGCATTAATTTGCATGCAGATTAAAGTATTCCACGCAGGTATAGATGTAGTAACGAGGTGATTTTATAAATTTGCTGCGAGTCCGAATCATAGGTCGCAGTGTCACTAACGAGATTCCAGCTTCTCTGATAATTGCATTCATTGTTATTACTATTAGTGTGAATGATAGCATTAATTAGTTGTTTTGTCGACAGGATGTTTATAAACAGTTAATTAAAGAATAGGTAGGTTTACGTAATGCGGGAGTGAGAACTGAATGTATGTGGCGTGATGGATTGATGAATCAAAACATAACTAGCTGGTCTCAATACCTACTTCGATTGTTTTATTGAAATACTCGGTAGCTATGTTACATTGCAAATGTGATTGAGTTAGTTATTATTATAAATCAATAATAAAGTTGATGCATGTGCATGTTTTGGAAATGAAACCATAATACATAGTATCAGAGTACCTACTTAAAACTAAGTTGTACTTACATTATGAATCACGGTCAGAAACACGAGCAGCTTTCGATCTGTGAACAAAAACAAAAGTATTTCAATAAAGTTTGCAAGCGATACACGTTGACATTATTTTATTAAATATTTGGCGCTTTCAAATTTGCTCTCCGCGGGAGGCAGCGGTGAATTGAATGAAATAATACGGTGGAGTTTGTTTTGGATTTATCATGTGATTATAATGTTTTAATACTTATAGGGGAAAGCATGAAATATCATAAATGCTACAGTACTTGTAGACAATTAATATCAGTGCACGTATGTTTTAAGAAGTCAGTAAATAAAATTATATCGCATCACGTATCGAATGGGTGAATCAGATTAACATAATATTATGATGTATGAAGCACGATCATTTTATAACTTGAAAATACAGATGTTTTCAGTTTCGTCTGTGATCTGACATGTTAATGGCAAAGCAGTAAAACAGTCAACATTCACAAACATGTATCGATTGTAACATAAACATTCTGATTTATATGTAACGGTAACTAAACGTTTGAAAGAAAGATCTATGTTTATCGTAATTCCAGCGAATTGCGAAAACAACGATCTCGTTCTTGTAACTTCAATCTCAAACATTGAAATATTATCCTTAAGCGATTAAATTATCGTAAATACGAAATAATCGTTACGGTATAAATTCTTAAACGTATACTTTATCGTTTTGATTCCGAGTGCGTCGTTCGACTTCGAAAGCATAATTTCTAGAGGCCCTCCATTATCCCCCTGGCTCGAGCAGCTGTCCCGCTGCGGGACGCCATTTTTTCGACCATAAATATCAATTCTCACAATCCAACAAAACGCATTCGTATTTATTTAGGCGTCACAAGTCGTGGTGTCTCGCAGGGCACGCATTTGGGACCACTTCCTTTTCCTTTTGCAAATAATCTATTATGCTGGTGAATGAGTCGTAAAGGTGTGATTTATAATGTATTTAACTCGTAATGTTACTTTATTTATTGTTTGGGTTTAAAAGTCAAATAATTTTAGTGTTGCCAACTGAACTACACGCGCGCTTGTAAATGATGAAAAAGAATGCAGTCGTAAAATGTTGGATCATTTTATTCAGTACTTACTGCGAGGTTTAATACACACAAACACTATGAAGAAAGCTACACAAGTTATGAATGTTTAAAATAAAATAGTTGGTCATAAAACGTGCAATCTTAGCAAGGTGTAAAAATAAGATTTTATTGTTTGAGCATAATAACTGGGGACTTGAAACTGCGGCCGTTCGGAAGTACATAATATTAATGACTTAATAGTTAAAGTTTAAGTGTCGGCCAGACAAGTTGAAATGCTCGGAGTGGTAAGTAATTGGTCGAGTAAAGTCGGCTATCGGAGCGATTCCGAACACTTAGCTGTGCCAACATAATTAGCTTTAAATCTATTGGATGGGCTCGGAATGGTCTTTAGTGATTTTAACTTTATAAACTTAATTCGAATGACTTTAGTTATCTTATTGATGTCATTCGGGTTATTTGTTTAAGTTTGTCGCAGGGTTAAGCACTTTGAGACTTCTAATGATAATGTGTGATAAAAAGAGCATCCGCTCATTAACTTTTACACTTACGATGGTCAAGTAGTTTTCATAATGATATAATATCATATCATACGAGTACCTAAAGCCAAAAATCGTCGTTTATTGAGGAATATTTAAATTTCATAGTAGATATCAATATCTTCTAAGAATACCGCGTGGAATTTAGCTCCCAGAGCGACGACATTATAATAAGATGAATATTTTAATAACATAAATTAATATGTTTCGAATACCAGTCCCGCGTCTGCATTCTTGAAAGTGACTTGTTTAAGAAGATCAGTTATTATTTATAACCA
Organism: Agrochola lychnidis; assembly: GCA_963680765.1. Lineage (NCBI taxonomy): Eukaryota > Metazoa > Arthropoda > Insecta > Lepidoptera > Noctuidae > Agrochola > Agrochola lychnidis. The sequence continues at coordinate 24,018,397 of OY796866.1, forward strand.
TCAATAGTCTAATTAGTGTAATGTTTTTAATATTACGTTAATGTTTTAAAACATTAACTCGTTCCTCTATCTTTATTGGTTTTTATTCTTACAAAACAAACTGTTTTTAAAACGATTTGACTCTATCCTGTTACATTTCTCTGACTATTTGTATGTCATTACATTTACGATACTTAAAAAAAGTTATTCACGACTTTAAATGTATTTTTTGTGTACTAGTATAGGGTAAGATGACCTTGATAACTTTAGTAGTTATATCTAGTTATATACAGTACATAGGTATTAAACTTATATTTAAATAGCTTTTGACAGTCTACTGAATACTAGTTTAGTTACACAACAACATATTAAAATGAATACTTAAATCATCAAAACGAGAATCTAATACAATAAATAAATATTTAATATAAGTGGTACTAGTGCCCTTTATATTGACATCACATTAATATTGCTTTACAAAAAGTCTATCTATTAATACTTAGTATGTGATACAAACAATCTTATATTTTATAATACTTTAACAGCTTCTTTGATAACAGAACGAAGCTTTTATCAAACACGCTCATTTGTCAGTCTATCTAGAGTTCTGACCAAACATTTTTATTGCTATGATTTAACTCTACCAATTATCGTAACATTCAGCATTTTATTACTTTGTATCTTTTTCGACTCTTCAACTGCGTCAAAAATATTCCGCTTATCAGTACTCTGACCTGCTGATACACTTGTAGTATCTCAAATAGGTCTGTGTACTAGGTATCCTACATAAGACATGTGACGTACATTCCGTATCTCAAGTCAGGCGGCGCCTCCACCACTTATGATAGCGTATTCAAATACCTCACTTTAAATGTAATAGGAAATAATTCTAGATTTATTACTCTGACTACAGGCATTTCTGAATTGATTTAGAGTTGGAGCAAATGCAAGTATTCGCTGTTTAACATTCCGGACCAGGAGGTTGAGGGAAACGGGTCGAAGTGATTGACAAGGAATTTGTCACCTTACATGATGGTGGTATTGTTTAACAAGGACGAAGAAAGATGAGAGGAGAAGAGTAGCATGCTGGAGAAGATATTTGTCAAAGGATCTAAAGGAGTAAAATTATAGAGTTGACAAGCGAGATGCTAAATGTAGAATGATGAATATAGCTTGGGAAATCAATTTGTACAATGTTAAAGATGTAGTAGAAAGATTATAATGTCATTAATAAATTGACGATGATTTATAAAACATCACGCAGATCTATTTAATTCCTGTCTATATCTTCCCACATCTTAATAAAAATAACGGCTTTAAAAAATCACCTGTTAAACAAACTACAGATTCTAAATTACTAACTGATGTTTACAAACATTTAGACAGTCCAAATTGTAGTTCTGACAGCAAAGCGACTGCTATGCAATTAGTCGCAGTCGCATTACATAACCGACGCGCTAACGAGCCGCCGCTCGACTAAGATTAAATCAACTGATTAGGGACTAATTCTGTCACCGACCTCTGGATTACTAGCCTCGTCTTATACTTAATAATCACAAGAATTAACAGCATTTGAATCTGAACTTTATTTATTTGCTGAACTGTATTTAGTTAAGCGTTTGGATTTCTAGTTTTCAAATGCAGTTTGGTGTTGATTGATGTAAATATTTATTGAAATGGGTTTAGAGTTGAATTTGTATTGGCAGCAGAAGATGTAGGGAAATCTAAAGTGTTGAAACCTAGGATATGTATGATACAAGAGTTAGATGAATAGGTAGTTAATATGATTCATGTTAGTATAATAGAGTTAGAACGAGCTACAAGGATTATGTTAAATTATATAATTGGCTCGTTTATTAATCAAGGCTAAACGGATCGTTGACCGTCACCAATGCGTGTTACTGTTGCGATTAACACCCTATAATATAATAATTAATGTTTTAATGAATTAGACATTCTTGAATCGGCATTCGATTTTGTGTAATGCTAATGATTTGTCTTAAATTGATAATTATATTAGCATCTAAATAGTTGGTTTAGTTTTCAATTCCTTACTAGATAATTACTATTGAAATGTTATTAAAAGGTCTTATTATGATCAAGTTAATTTTAAAAATATGTGTATACTACTAGCTATCGTCAACTTCCTTCTTATTTCTCGTTTCCCTATTACCATGATCTCCATAAATAAAAATTCAGGACTAGAAATGCTTGTATTCGTAAGTTAGCTGAAGTAATTCGGGAGCGGGCTCAGCGGCTCAGCGCATAATTAGAGGTGTACCTCAAGGGTCTCATTGCTCATTAATATTCCAGTAATTGAGCTCCGCTTTCCTACTATTTCTAATTAATGTCTCCACACCGCTGTCGAACTTTAATTATGCATTTGTGGCTTAATTAAGACGCATGTTGAGGAAAAACGAAGGCGATTTAATTGTTTTTAAAGACAAAGGTTTAGGCGAAGATGTATTGCATTCATTAGATGGAATTGGCAGAAGCTGGAATTAACAATGTCAGTTAGGAGAAGAGAAGCATTTGAAAATGTTGTCACTGTTGACGAACGGGATGCAGCCACAGATTCTATAGGACTGTAGCTTGAAATAAAGCTATGTATATTAGAGAACAAGAGTGAACAATAGTATCAACATAAAGTTCTTGAGCCTGACTGTCTATATGCCACAAGGATTTAGGAATAGTTGTTCTGTCGGTAAGCCACCAAAAAGATTTAGGGACTCTTGTCTCTATAATTTCAACCATTTGTTTAGAAATGTTCCTGTCAAACCGCTGGTTCATAACTAACTTATGTTTATTGTTTATGTAACGGCTTATACAGTTAAATGCTGTCTTTTATAGCAGCTTAAAATAGCTACCGAGATTTTGAAATCGAATAATTTATAATCGAAAGGCAGATATCGATACTTTAACTGCATCGATATAACCTACACGTGTAATAAAACGCATAAACATTTAACGACACTGTCAAAACAACGGTGCGGGCTTAAAAACAAAATGATGAGCTATAAAAACTCCGGCGCAGGCGATCGTATGTCGATATTATCGTGAGATCGATGCTCATACTACTGGACATCACTGGGTGTCACATTACGACAAGCACACATGAGGTACATGAACATACTATCGATAAATGACCAATCCATTGCTGCATCACTATTTTCTTTATTCAAATTGTCCGGTACAAAAACAGAGATGGTTATCTCAATAAGCTTTTAAGCGATTTGTTCGGTTGTTTCACGGTGAGGTTGTAATGTTTTTGTAGTGTGTAGAGTAGACATTAGTCAGCGGGTTGTCGCTATATATCACGCGATACCATCGGTACGTTTGTTCGTGCATTTTTTATTAATATTTTTATATTAGTTAAGTGACGTTTCTCTATGTGGGTTGATTCATTGTTCATGTTTTTTTCCGTTTGCGTTGTCTCAATTAATTTCGTTAGCAAGCTGTCTGTTTACTTTGCAGGTAAATTATAATAACATTATGTTTCTTCTAGTAAAATTGTGTTCGCTTAAGTTATTTGCTGTAAAACGTTGGCATTAATAAAACATTATTTATTGACTAGGTACAGATTTTATGACTATATTTTATTGTATTTATTTAATTTAAATGTTATGAAAAAGTAATAAAATTTTGAATGCAAATACTTAAAGATATCAATAAAAGTTTTAAGATTTACTTTCACTTTTTTGCAAATAAATCAAGTTAAAATTATGCAAGTGTAAAGTTTCAAAACTCCAGTAGGTAGATACCTACTTGCCTGGGTATATATCTAGGTGCCATGATGCCTTGCCATCATACCGTGATAGATATCAAGGCATGACAGGAATAATGCCTTTATCCACTACGATTGGAATCAGCATAGGTGATTGTCAATTGTTTTAACTTTAGCCGTTGTTTTATGGAATTTTGTTTTGTCTACAAACCAGTACCTGTGCCAGTACCCTAATTGCGTAACTTATTTTCGCAAAGAATTATGACTAACTTGTTTCATTTTGACAGTTCAACAAAATTCATTGCGTTATTTACGTTGTTGAGCAGATATTTGTTTACAACTTATGAAGCAATGGATTAGCAATCTGTTTCAAATCGAAACAGATTGTGATTGTGTTGTATTACGCAATTAGGTTACGGTTTCGAATACGATGATTTTCAAATTGATTGGTAAAGTCGAAATAAAGTCACGTCGGAGTCAAATCAAGTCGAAGTAATCGACTTTATTTAGGTATTAGAACTTTAAGAACCTTCCTTAAAACTTAATCTTAACTTCAATAATATCTTTGCAAAAAAATACTTTTAACACATGATGTTTGCATTTATTTCAGAGTCCTCAACCACCGGCACCCTAATTGCGTAACACACTTTTAATTACAATCCGAGAGTTTTGTAGGATATTGCTAAACTATTGCTTCATAGGTTTGAAAAATTCGTCTGCTCAACAACGTAAATATCTCAATGGACGTGGGTGTCAAAATGAAACCCATTGCGATCAATTGTCATTTTATGTGTGTTACGAAATTATCCCGCAGAGAAAAATATGCCACAATATACAACGAATCCAATCTTTGCATACGGTTTCATGTATTCAAGAGGAAACATCGCAGTCTGAGGCTTCTACGACAATATGTCCACATCGAAGGTGCTAGTAGCAGGGTTCATCATCATCATCATCAGCCTATAAATGTTCCCACTGCTGGGACACAGGCCTCCTCTCTGTGAGAGGGAGTGGGCCGTAATCCACCACGCGGGCCCAGTGCGGTTTGGTAGATGTCACATGTCTTCGAATTTTCGGTTCTAGGACATGCCGGTTTCCTCACGATGTTTTCCTTCACCGTTTTGAGAGCAGTGGTGATGAAATAATTTACACAAAGTAAAGCGCCTGTCTGGGTTCGAACCTACGACCTACAACTCGTAAGTCGCGACCGTTACCACTGGGCCACCACTGCTGTAGCAGGGCTGCCGGTTGCTAATTCAACTACATATTACCTGTGATGGTGTTCATACACGGAGTAGGATTTGTAATTGGAATTGGACTCGTAAAATTCGAAAATGGCCCTGACTATCTAATTGAACAGAACGATTTCGTCGGCATCAAGAACTTCAGACTCAGCGCCTATGGATTTCCCTCTCTTGATATGCCTGAAGCAGTACAAAATTGATCCCGTAGTACTTTTATATACCGTAATATTCTGTGGAAAGCTTACCTTGGCAACCAAATAATAATTCCTATATCCACCTTTAGTCTTTATGCCAACACAAAAATAATTAAAAACTATTAAAATCTAGGCGAAAAGGGTTTAAGTTCTAAAAACGAAGTCTAGACAGCTTATCGCATAGCGGCACACGTCCTATCTCCGCGGCATGTATGAATGGCCGTAATTAGGCGCAACATTCGGCCGTGCCTATCGTTAGAGCCTCTCTAACTAATGAGCTTCTAGTTATTAAACTGGCCCTTTCATACGGCCCTTTATGAAGGACGTACTGTAGGGCTGTCGAAGACTACGGTGTGGTGTGGTTGAAAGTTTCTTCATGTACAAAGTTATGGTTTCAAGGCTTCATCGTGAGAATTTTCTTCTAGCTTTAGTAAGCCACAAAGTTTTTGAATTAGATATCTATTTGAGTTAGGTTTATCGTATGTGGTGGCTTCTCTTTGGATAATGAGTTGTGGTTTCTGAATTTCACTATGATAAAAGTCCTCTTTAGAAACCACAAAATTGTATAATCATAGAATGTCAGTGCTATCTGTGGCTTCATCATTAACTCTCTCGAAAAGAGATGAAAGCTTGCACAATAAATTATTTTACCGGGTACTTTTAATTAATGCACTATTAATTTCTCTATGATTTTTCAGGCTTATTTTAGGTATTTCCAAATCCATTACAAACCGACGACATTTACTTTTAAAATCTCGTACATTAATTAATCCAAAGAGTGATCAGGCAACCCTACGTAGCGTGTTTAGATCCCAAGAGGTGGTGAATTTATTTTTACTCAGAGCCGGAGCTCTCCTGAAATACATTTCTTAATCCTTAATTAATCATTTTTAAAAGAGGGATTACATCGCCTCATTCTATAGAGTGAATTAGATTAAAAGTTAAAAGGTTTATTAAAGTAATGCGACCTTTCAGGCTTTTCATAGCGTTTCTTATCAGTAGGTCTGTACTTACAATGGGGCTTCTATACCTATAGCAAGTTGAAATTAAATTGTAATAAGATGCATCTTGTGAAATCCTCAGGAATTACACACTGGAAGTGGGAAACTGTAAAACCTCGCATGATAATTTATACGGACTTAAAACAAGTTTTTAAAGTTTTCTCAGCTGGGATTTAAACAGGACTCTATGAGCCAAAGTTAGTAATTTCCAGATAAAAGAATCAGCTACTCACTTTGCATCTTTTTTCCGTTGCATAAATCAGCCAGACTATGCTGTTTTTTTTCGTAAAAATAGTTTAAACATAAAAGGACCTTGCAGTTACTTCCTCGGTCCGAGCCTGCAGTCCATATTTCTCAACAGGTGCGACAACTAACTTCTAGCAAGGTCCACAAACAACACTGATATCATTGTCACTGATAAAAGAACGCTATAAAATGGCATTGTTGTCTTGTTGAGGAAACTCCGGAGTTCTCGTTAGCAGTGAATCATGCGCAGATATCCGGCTGCTACCGGGTGTAGCAATGTAGTTACTTTGTTTGTTTGTAAATTGAGTGTTTGTGTATTTGTATTGAGTGTTTGCATACAGATCCGGCTTCAGAATATTTGCTTAGAATCTAGGTATTTGGAGCTTTAACGTCGTAACTTGATGGTTCAAGAGGAAGCTGTAGACTAGTATTAACTTGTTTGAACAAAACATTCTAACACGTAATATGTATTTCATAGGGTTTAGTTAAAGACAGTCCGTGACATTCACTTGCCCAAGAGAGTGTTGTTTCCACTATGAGAGGTACCAGTCAGTTCGTAGTACTTTATGTTGTGTGATACTTGACACTGTTGAACAACGGTGCAGTATTGCCACTTCTTGTTAACGTATTATGTGGCTGGTGTAGTAGCGTTTTATTATTGTTTTGCAAACATAACATGCTTCTTTCATTGTTGTTTGATTGAGGAAAAAAAAGAAGTATTTGGCTAAAGGGAAAAGTAATTTTAAATACACCTATTTTTTTTTTATAATAACATGCTGATTCATAAAGAATGTTAGTTAGAAGTGATATTGTTAAGGTGCTCTTATGGACTGAAAACATGAACTGCCAGTGGCCCATTTAACGCTGCTATAGGACGTATACAATCTCACATTAACGAGAGCGTCGATCCCGGTGGTCTATGCAACCACAGTATCAGACTTTTGGTATGCAAGACACAATGTGTTCAAACTACGAAATCATACCGGGAAAGTATGGACAGGAAATAGGCGCTAACTGATTGCACGCGCACTTAATATCAACTATACCTATAACAACCCCATAAAAGGAGATACAATTTATGTTAAACTTAGGCCCAGGGTAAGCAGTTTGTAGGTTGTAGACCAACTGAAGACATCCTACAGGGTTCAAGCTATGTCTAAAATGCCAATCAGCCCTCTAGCATAGGAGCCGCTATTGCCTCTAAAATTCTTCCTCCTATCTAATTCTACGCTGCTCTACCTCTAATAACTATCTGACTCACCAATCCATTATTCAAGCAACTAGCTCCACAATTCTCAAAACAATTCAATAACAAACAAACAATATGAACTTAAATAGATATCCGTTTAACTTAGCATGCAGTCGGGCGACAGTTGCGCAATTATTGCTCCATTGTAGCCCGGCGCAAATCGCGTGAACATTCCTCACTGCATGTATTGTGTGGAGCTATTTTTAGAAGCTCGTGTGGAAGTGGATACTTCCACACGATCATGATTCATCTGGTAATGGGAACAGGGTATTCCTAAGTGTTGGAGTTTGGACTAGATTATGAAACAACCTGATAATGTATGGTATTTTGTAGATTCATTCATTTGTTATTTTAAAACTAATCGGAGGGATTTTTCAGTGTTTTCTTTGAAATTCGTCTTTCACCTTGAAGGTGACCTTACTTTATATAAAGTGTTAAAATGTGTATGTGAATCCCAAGGAAGTGTTGCCAATCCTCTGCTTCAAATGAATCAATGCAACTTCCTATTAATCTTGTAGACATATCACATAAGAAAAACCAATAACACGATGAAGTTTTTAAAACGAAATGGTATTTGAAGTCGATATATTCAATTAAAATCTGCGAATTTAGTTTGCCATTTTAATAATGCTAACCAACCTGTCAGCAGATAAAATATAGTGTTCCCTTCCGAAAAGTAGCATCGATTCATCTGGAGATCGATAACATCCCTCGCGGCAAACTGATTTATATTCACTGAGTATACAAGATTCCTACATTCCCTTTTTTGTTTAGCAAGTCGGTTGGAAGCTTAGGACTCACTTAGGGTATGAATAAAGCGAACTATAGAGTGTAGTGAAGTGGGTGGTATCATTTTTGGTTAAAATTAAGATCTAAAAATATGAAGAATTGTACTTCATGTATCATTTTTGAAAAAGGTTTTCAAACAGATTTTCCCAGCATGGTCGTGGTCACAGACAAAACTTGCATTGATCTATAAACATAAAATAATACATGTTTGCCGGGTTGCTTTTCTTATATAAAAAAAAAAAAGTGTGACACTCGGGGACTGCCGCGGTAAAACTATTGCATAGCATTTGTAACCTCCATACTTCCTATTTGTCAACGCTACACTTGGGATGATGACGTGATGACATAAAACAAAAATTACGTTCCCATGACAACATCACGTTGTCATGGGAACCGTCATTACATGGTAAGCGGAATGGGGGGTGTTAGGTTTTTTCGTTACGGAATTTCTTGATTCGGTCGCCGCGCTTAAAGCCCGCGATAAAAGCTATGTAATAGGTTAAAAATACTACATTATAAAAGTAGACTTATGACCTATTTCCCTCCGTTTTATTTGGTCAACTACATAAGCGCTCTATACCTGATTACATACGCTCAAACCGGAGGGTCGTGTGTAGGACACTCGACAACCTTCACAAGTTTGTCTACGTGGCACACTGAAGATTTGGCGATACCTTCAATAAGATAAACTGTATCTATACGCTCTGTAAATGTGCAATTTGTCGTGTTTCGTCGACTGAGGACTTTTTGTACTGGTCATGATCTAAATTCGTGGGTAAATTCGCAATTTTCCTCTCGAGAACTAGAAATGAGGTTGTGTAGGTGAGATTGATGCAAAAATTTTGCTCTTTTCTTTTTGTTGTGTCGAAAATGTATTCCAGTGTCTAGGAGAATCTCATTAGCATTTTAATAAAAGTAAAACCCTAATTCGTGAACAAGAGGTTCACGGTTTTTGCTTATTTAGTAAGAAGAACACCAAATAGGGTTAGTTCTTTGGTAAATGATAAGAATCAGTTGAGGAAAGCTTGTGACAAAGATTCAAGCTCTATTATCCAAGTTATTTAAAGATATACTATCGTTCTTGTGATGGGAATCAAGTAAGTAAACACGGGGATGACGGCTACAGAGATTATCCAAATTGAGATGTGGGCAGGAGGTTTGATATAAACGCCAATGTTTCGTGTAAGCATCTTCCATTACCGATATTAGGTAGGTACATGTAACAAATATTCCAGCCATATCCTTACTACAGCTTATCTCAGGGAGTTCTCGTGACGTATGAGCGTGTATATTAGCACATAGCTCGGTGTCTAGACGCCGATGTATTGCGCCGTACATCTTCGCGAATGACGCCTCCGACTGCGGAATTGTCGGAGGATTTCCGGACGAAAGAATCGGATTAGGCAACTGTACCTATACTGAGTCAATTTTGGAAACTTTATTTACCTTAAGGTGTTAGTAAAATAAATGGTCTTATTTTGAATGACTTCCTTTTGACCTATCAAGTTGTTTTTAACACTGCCCAAGTAGCTTCCACATCGTGTTTCAAGAGTTTTCTCGTCAAATAATTTAACCAAAAATAAAAAACGAGAAAAATGCAAATATTTCTCGTCTTGTTATGTTTTTTCATTTAGACCCTCTTTCAGAGCTTTTGTAAAAGGCGTGATTTTCATTTCAGTATCGGAAAAAAGTGAGGCTAATTAAAAACATGGAACTAGGTTATTGGCACGAAATGTTTTCTAGAGACTCGTCTTGAGACTGAATTTGTAATGAAAATACTGAAGTAACTTACGGGATCCATAATTTTTTTATTAAAATTGAAACTAGCTGATAAATAAATAGTGATATTTAAATAAATTTTAAATTCGTACTGTATTTTCTACTAAGTGGATTTCAAAAGAAAAAAATATAGTAAAGAAGACGTTTGCTTAACTTGCACGTAGCTTTTAGCATGCACAAATTGTATTTATTTAAGTTTATTGCAGTTTGCACAGCACCTTTTGTTATTTAAACATCCTTTTAAAAAACACAAATACAAACTCATATTTAAAAACCTTATCAGTCACGATTTTTATCGCAAAAACTATAATCCGGATGTGACAAAAAGGGCAAAAGAGGAGCGCTGTCACAGCAGTCACAAGTCAACTCGAATAGACCTCCGCTGATAATCTCTGCTCACAAAAAATGGACCAAAATCTGTGACAGGCGATAAGGAGCCCACGATCAGTTCGAGGGAGGATTATAATGTACAGATTATTATTATTGGAATGGAAATAAAAGATACAATGGTAAAAAGTTAAGATTGTCGAGGAATGGTAAAGGATTATTAATTTTTAAGAACTTTTTAGTGAGAACTTATTCAAGTAGTCTTTAAGCTGCTTTTCGTGCTTAGGGTTTTCCATGAAACTTGTAATTCCTTAGGTGTTTGGTAGTGTGGCGGCATCTATATCGCCACATGCCAACTCCTACACATCATAGACGTGACGTCACACAAATCCTGCATCGCGCAATTAGAGTTTACCGCGCGAACGGCATAATTATGTATAACTTCCCCGTCATCAATCCTCGGGCAATTGCGCCCCAGACACGACACCCGTCTGGTCGGAGGATCCTCCCTTTTCTATAGACGATGAGTGAACTTTACACCCTGTTCCTCATACCTCTAAAGTAGTTTAAATTGACCTTGTAATATCACCGTAGCAATTTCATGGTCTTGTTGAACCAGTGAATTGGCGAAAATTCAAACGTAGTCCGTATAGACCCTAATCAGCAAATCCGATCTAGTAGAATCTCGTGGAATGCCAGCAAATTAGGATCTCAGTAGCAAACTTAGTCAACGATATATTCCACACATTCCACGCTAGGTCCGTTCCAATAAACTGCCAAGTAAGCTGTCTGAAATTGAAACATAATTCACCAACCATTCTCTAAACTAAACTCATGAAATACTAAACATTTAAGCAAAATCCCTTCAATGTTTATCTCAAATCGCTTTATCTCAGGTAAGGCCAAACGTGTCAAATATTTTGACATTACCAGCCGTTTGTGTGTCTATCCCCTGACAATCGGTGACATTTGTATTGTCAAACGAATAGTTTTGACATTCCTTTGTTCACAGCACAGATAGAGATAGTAGTGTGTGTCCCCGGGCTTATAATAGTGATGCGCATTGTGAAGAATTTGTGAATAGTGAATATATTGTAGAGAAGAATGGAACCAATTAAGTGGGGATGGGTTGATTGTAATCTTAATAGTTGATTGTCATCGTTTGAATTAATTTGTATGGTTCTATATGCGTAAGTGAAGTTGTGAAATGGTTTTTACTAATTTAAATAATTTTTTTGTGGGTCCAGTGATGTGTACCCACTTAAAATGAGAAGATTACACTTGATTGCAGTTTTGATAAAATGAATGGTTTTGAGCTATGTTAACTTTATCTGTCAGTAATGCTAATATATTAGAAAGTTAACTTGTAAGTGTACACAATTGTTTACATTATTCGTTTCCAAGTGTTGTTAAGTAAGATGTATGTTTTGTAAGTATCTACCGAGTTTGAACCTTAGGAAACGGATATGATAACGAAACGCTAATATTTAGGAAACACAAGATAATCAACTAAACAATCATGAGCCATCAGAAAAATCTCAGTGTATCGCTAATTAAGAACAAACTCCGGAGCGTGAGCTTGCAAAATAAAGAACATATTATTGTCAAAAGTCGCACTTGATTTACGATTTTCATTCTTAAACTTACATGATTCTGTACATTTTCAAATGTTGCCAAAATGATAGAAAAACTACTTAGGAATTTTACAATATCGTTATCGGATATGCCGGAAAAGATCGGAAAAGTTTGATTATGGAAATGGACAGAATGGTTATTATCAGCACGGATTATCGCAAGGAATAGGCAAGATTAGACAGATTTCCAAAACGAATACTTTCCAATAATACCGTGCCCGCAAGAAACGAGTTTGGCAATAGATGATTACTGGAAGGAAACTGAAGCTTATGTTTTAAGGAAAGAAGCGATAACAAAACCAAAACATGAAATAATGCTCTTCTCGCGTAAATTACATGTTAAAATTCAGTTTCATCTTTGTGTTAATTACATCCAGGAATTGTGAAGGTTAACTACTTACTAGTTCAATACAGAGTCGCTACTGAACATCAGTATATCACCTCGTACTTAATAAAGCGCTATCTGGCCACATTAATCTAGTCGGCAGCACGCACTCGGTACCAACTCGCCTCGGCTTGGATCTCAGTAGTTCCACACAGACACACGCAATTAAACTTAAATAGGTACTTACTCCATTATCACGGATTTATCGATCTCGATCACTTCGCTAACATTTAAGCTACGGACAATTGTATAACGAAAAGGTATAGAGGGTTTACAAAGAGGTAAGTGATAAATCTTCTAATTCATTCATTAAGCGTGATATATTATGTCTTCTGTTGGATGATAAAATTATATATAGTCATTCTAATGATTTCTTTATGAAGAGTCAAAGGAAAAAAGTTATCCATTGGCAGCAAACAGAGAATCAGATTTTTTTTTAAAGCCTCCCCGGGCAGGCAAGACTTGACTTACATAGGCATGCGTAGAGAAGTACCTACTGTCAATCTAACCCCCTACCGGAAAGGTCACTCTACGCTATGCTTAATAATATGCAATATGCATAGAACAATTGCAAGTTACATGCGGCTAATGAAACTTTTCTTATTGCTGACTTAGCTGACTTGCACCATAAATCACTAAATACGTTTAGCTGTAAACGAATTTAAAACACCTTTCTTTTTCTATCATCTTCAAACGATTGACAGAACGATGTTTTAAATTCGTTTAGTACTAAATATATCAAAGGCGAATTTCACCAAACTGAACGCGATCAGCAGCAGCACATCCAAATGGCGTTCAAGAACTGTCACTGTCACCATTGTTGGAATATTGACAGTGACAGCTCTTGAACGCGGTTTAATGTGCTCATCGCGTTCAGTTTCACTGGTGAAATTCGCCCTATGTGTTTTGTGGTGCAAGCAGGCCTTAGTGGGCATTTTACGCAATAAATTTTCTGTAAGTTATATTTAAATGTGTTCATTTACATAGCTAATTGTTTCGATTGTCTCAGATTGACGCCACGCGTTTAAAATAATTAGTGAAACAAGTTTGTTTAGCTCTAAATAACATTAACATGCAAATCCAGTTTATTGTAGGAATGTTTTAGCTAATCACATTTGTTGCTTGTTTACTTTTAGTTTATTTTAGTGCCGAACGCTGATTGAGTTGATGAAATTAAGCAATTTGTGTGGATAACGGTGTTATTTATAGCTATTATTTATTAGTATGCAAATGTAGTTTATTGGTTAATGGGACCATCTTTTATGTTCGATGTAATACGTCTTTCACCTTCGTTATTAATATATTTCTTCTTTTTTATTGCTTTTGTCAGAGCAGCGTATATCCTATATATACTATTAAATGAGCAATATTTGTATATATAGTATATTTGTACTCACGTTCTCGAAATCGGCTCTAACGATTTCGATAAAAGTTGCAATATAGGGGTTTACAGGGGTGCAAAATCGATCTAGCTAGGTCTCATATCTGGGAAAATTTGTTTTCTCCGTATTTTCACCCGAGCAGAGCTCGACCGCCCAAAATTTAGAACAAGATGGCTACCTTAGAATGGCAGCATGGAATTAGTAAGTAGGCACCTACTATCATGGCAGCATTAAATGAGCTTTCTCTATTTTCACTCGAGTAGAGCTCGGTTGACCAGGTACATTTATATTTTTAATCACGTTCTGGAAAACGGCTCTAACGATTTCGATGAAAGTTGCAATTTAAGGGTTTACAAGGGGGTGAAAAATCGATCGAGCTGGGTCTCATATCTTGGAAAAATCGTTTTTTCTATTTTCACAGCCTCGGGAATGTGATACAACGCTGGTATACCTGGACGATATGTATATCTATTTTGACCGGAGCAGAGCTCGATCGACCAGGTACTAAGGTTGATATAAGTACGAAGAATAGTGTAAGTAACAGTTGAAGAAATAATTCCTCTGTATTTTTTACGAAGCTACATTGTGAAAGAGTGTTGCACAAATAATCAACATAGTACTTAAATAAAACTGCTGTAGTGTGAGTTGGACGTAGCGGTGGCGATACCTTCAGTAGATAGCTCCCAACGACCACTGTGCTGACTTCTGTGCCGTAGACTGTAGAGTATGTTACAGACACGACAGTTTTGTCTCTTTATAAACCAAATGTATTGAAGTGTATATATGGAGGTGGAGTCTGAATGTAGCTATGTGCCACCTACCCATGGGCAAAGAGCTAATACTGAAGATTCTTGTATCACTTAATCACTTATGTTTATTGTCTACTACTTATAGTAAGTTGCGAATAATCTTGACTTAAACTGATGAAGATACAAACCCAAAATAGTAGATTGTTATACAAGGGTCGAAAGGAATTGATGACTTTCACTCGTGTTAAACATTCTACTTTTCATTTCGAATTTAAGGAAAGTAAAAAGTTGTATTTTTTCTAAATATTAATTGATAATATTAACATGAGTATTCTAGTATCTATTAGTCTTTTTTTAAATTTTAAATATGGAACACACCGCGCCACCGCCGCGGGTCGTCCCGCTTAGGGTCAGTTCACACTGCGACGCGACGCGATGCTGCGCGCACTTTCAAACAAGTATCGAACTTATTTTCCTCTAAAAAGGTATATTTCAGTGCGAGCGTGAACGCGTGTCAGAGTACGCTGAGATGCGCGGTGCTGCGCAGCGTTTGTACCTTATTGTGTAGTAAATAAATTCGATATTGTATCGGATCTTAAAAAACTGCGCGTCGCGTCGCGTCTCGGTGTGAGCTGACTTTTAGGTATTTTTTTAATTCACACTGGCTGTTTATACAATGACAAGCCTGCAGCATTTTTTTAATCTGTATTTTTCTATAAGGG
This sequence comes from Agrochola lychnidis, assembly GCA_963680765.1. Classification (NCBI taxonomy): domain Eukaryota; kingdom Metazoa; phylum Arthropoda; class Insecta; order Lepidoptera; family Noctuidae; genus Agrochola; species Agrochola lychnidis. Next base: position 24,033,801 of record OY796866.1, read on the forward strand.
GGGTATTACACCATCATAACTACGATCACAGATCCATGATCACAGACATAACTAAATTATAAAATAGACATAACATGGGTAATTTGTGAGCTTCGTAGATAGGTATATGACATAATATGATAGTGTAATTTCTCAAGGGGAATATACCCATTACAAATGTCTATTTTACAATTCCATTATATCTTCGATCACAGATCCATGACCACAGACTCAACAGTGTAATACCCCCTTAGTAAAATTTTTCGTAGCCGACTACCTTACCAAATATAGTTCTATTTTTTAAATTCATTCCCACCCTAGAGAGGGAAGTAATTACAATGAGTCTTTCCCACCTAAGGGGTGGGGATCAGCGTCTTCCACCCGCTACTTGGATCAAACAAACACTACTTTCCGAGTATGAGAAATGAAAAAAATATTTTATCAATCCACTGATATTCTTTTTTCACAGATGACCTGTCCGTTGATTTCTTTCGTCTTTGTCGTCTGCAGTTATCGGACTGAGAGCATCAGGTCACAAGTCCTGGGGCGCAGCATTAAGATAGAGATAACAGCCACTGACCGACTGAACGCCAGTGTTCAGTCGTTCAGCGTGATCACGGGCGGCGCAATTCGACGATATTGCCGTAATGGCCGCCTTCAGGTTGGACGAAAGAATTGCTGGTTTTGCAGCTTCTGATGTTGTGTTGAAATTGTTTTTGGAAAGTTACTTTTTTGATGGATGATTTATTGATTTAATTGTCTGATTCTCGTAAGCAGGGACAAATCAAATCTTAAGTCAAAGTTGAAACGTGAAAGTGTTAATCTAAATCGAGATTTCATACAGTTCACTTTTCACTCTTTATCCGAGTGTTTTTATTTTCATAGACTCAGTGTTTACTGGATAGCGAAATAAAGATCAATTCGTTATTTATTGTAACCTATTTCATTGTACTGTAATTTATTTATTTTTAACATAAAACGGCCAAGGCCAGTCACATTAGTTAAATTACTCGATAGTTATACGCTCATCTTACAATACTCCAGACATTATTGTAAAGGTAGCTACCTCATATAACATCTCTTGCGGGGCGGCTAAGCTCGGCCGCTTATGCTATTAGAAAGATAACACAGTTAACAGATGTAGAAACCGCGCGTTTGGTATATTTTAGCTACTTTCACAGCATTATGTCATATGGCATTTTACTGTGGGGTCGGGCTGCTGACATTGAATCCGTCTTTATTTTACAAAAGAGGGCTGTCAGAGCCATTTATAACCTATGTCGTCGCGAATCTCTCAGAGAACTTTTTAAAAGGATTAATATTATGACGGTACCTTGCCAATTCATTTATGAAAATATTATATATGTAAGGAAAAATCCACATCTCTTTAATAAAATAAGTGATAGACATAATTTTAATACTAGAAATAAAGATAAACTAGATCAACCATTTTTCAGGTTATCTAAAGTACATACATCTTTTATGGGATACTGTGTTAAATGTTACAACAAAATACCTTGTGACATATTGCAATTAAATGAAAGAAAATTTAAAACTCATATAAAAAGTACACTTTGTAAACAAGCATATTACAAATTAGAGGATTATATCCAAGATAAGAGTGCTTGGAAACATGCTGGTCCTGCTCCATAGGACAATTTAGAATCAAGACAAAATCAAACTGGTTGCTAATGTAACTATAAAATTTATTACTTTGTGTTTTATGACATTGATTTTACATTCTGTGATTACTTCCTTACACACTGACTTATTAATTGTAAAATTTTAGGAAAATCGTCTACTTTTACAATGTTTGTAAATATGTGAGAACCATGTATCTATCACAAATTAAATTATCTATCGTTGCTTCATTTTTAATTGTTTTTACCTATTGTGGTATAGTAATTTTATTCTAGGTGCATCGTCTTCACATATAATAATTATTTAACAAATGTACGTACATATACAAACAATATTGTAAAACATTTTAAAAGAGTAACGGTGGAGTTTCTTGCCCATTCTTCTCCATACGAAAACTACCTTTTGGAAGGGGCGACTAGAATCAATTTTATTATTTTGTAATTTTTGACGTTCAAAAGTGCCATACATGGGCCTATTTGAAATAAATGATTTGACTTTGACTTTGACTAGCAAATACTTTTCGACAGTGCCCTTTAAGATTATACAATTTATGCATCTCTTATTTAAACTTTCTCACCCATCCTTAACAAGAAAGCAACATAAACTAAACTAAATAACTATCCAAACAGATCAGATAAGAATCTTAAAACATATCACACCTAGACACTACAGACGGCCTAAGAACATTGCACAACAAAGTAAAAGATTAAAGATAACATCTTGTAATCGAACGCGGCAATAACTTTATTATTGGCGGTAGAAGAAAGCTCTTATTGTGACAATGTAATGGTCATGATAATTGCTGTTTATACGTTGATGCTATCGGCTATGAGACGACCAAGTGTAGGGACGCGCATTCATTGTGGCTGTAAAGAAAATGTAGGAAAAAGGAATCGTGTGTTGATGTTAAAAAGGCCGTTTAGATAGAGAATACGTATCTGATTGGAATAAAATGTTCACTATAGGTTGATTTGAGAAAGAACGAGTTAACTTTTAAGCCAAGGTTGAACATGATGTTAAATTAGTAACGGCTGCTGAGCCTAGAAAATTTGAGAGCACTGATGAGTTTACGAAAGAAGATGAGAAGGGTCTGTACAGTCATAAATCCCATTGCTTTACTTGGTGAAGACGGATATAGATAGACAAAGTAACAGCGAAATACGTAAATAGTACATCGAAATAAAAAGAACAATGAGCGTTTTTATCACAACCAGCGATCTCTGTTGATATTTTCTGTTTCGATGAAGAGGTAATCGGAACTGATGCATCTACAACCGATACACATCGAAGTCACATGAAGCGATTTAAAGACCTGTCGCATCATCTTGCTTTCAAAATGTAGCTCGTCAACATGTGTCGCAGTCTGTCGCATTCGCCTCAAAATAATCCGATTACGTTTCTTTGAATTTCCATATAATTGTCGCTTTGACTTGCCACAGTCAAATGAATATTTTTACGTGAGAGGATTTCTTTATACCTTTTGACTCCATGTTATTGATACCGATGACTTTTTGTGAATATGTCGCGGCAAAAAGTTGGAACGTGAATGACAGAGTTTTAAAAAAGGAATCGAATTATGAAAATAATCTGCGCAATACAGTCATTTGTGAAGACTTGAAAGAAGGTTATCATTTTTAAAATAAACTGTTTCTTCTACGAATAAAATTATATGCATTAATTAGGTCAGAATCATTAGCAATTTTATGTATGTAAGTATTTATATCTCCATCCCGCTACAAATGACACTGCTTAAAATTGGTAACGATATCTTTTATAAAGGATTATTCTTCCGCAGCTGTTTTCAATCCCATTTGCAACACAATCTCCAACATTTGGCAACCCTATAGCTAGACTAAAGGAAAACCCAACCCCGCCACATGTATTCACCTCGTTATCGATTTAATAACGATACGAGTCACTCGATTCTAATCTCGATATATAATCGGATTAGTGGATATGGTCAGCGAGATGTGATTCGTACCGAGTCGCCATTGTCGTGACTTGAGGCTTAAGTAACGTTCGCGATGAATGAAATGTACCTATCGATTGTTGAGTTGATGAAACTTTACAGTCATGTCAAACCGATAATTAAGAAATGTTAAAAATGTTTCCTTTTTATTTTAAAAGTTCCAAGCTTAATCCAAATCTTTTAAGGTCAGATATATTTTTAGATTCTGATTAACTTTTTTCAGTTTTCAGTTTCCACTCAATTCCTTTAATAACAGTTCAGAAAATGCTTGATTGATTTTATTCCTTTTTACGTTTTTACTCCATTAGGAATTGAATTGGTAAATATTACTTTCTTTTATTCGTTTAGTAAGTGGGTAGTACCAAAAATAAAGAAAATGTTATATAGCATAATTAGCCTATAATGTTCCCATCCCACTGCTGGGACACAGGCCTCCTCTCGGTGAGGGGGAGACGGTGTAAGATTTTTTGTGTTCAGAAAAGCGTAGCGGAGCTTTCTAGTGTACGAGTGTATGAATCATACAGGATATTACTTCCTCATAAAAACGAGCAATAAAGAAAATCCAGGGTGTTTTCGAGCACGCAGCAAGTGGCCTTATTTCTGACCAGCTTTCAAGTCCTATTGGAGTCCCGCCAGGGCGCATTTTGTCCGACAATGCGACGCCATTTTACGCGCTAAAATAAATGTCACCGGCCATTTTGTGACAATGTTTTAATTTACGATTTGAAAATGTGAACGGAATGTGTATAATACAACGAATTTATTGGTGTGTAACCACGATATTTAAGGAAATGTATTGAAATGGGTCGAATGTTTAACATTTATCTTTATTAAACTACCTACCTTGTAAGTTATACCCAGGGCAGTCAGACCCACTCCGACTTGCTGCAAGTGCTGTTCCTAATCATTATAAAATATTCTGTGACATACGAAAGGTTTATGAATAGAGTGGTGTCAAAATCTTTCGAAATAGTTACTAAATGTGGTCAAGGAACACTGCATGCAGCGATTGATCATCCCGAAAGGGCTGTAGTGATCACGTTAGCAGTTCATTCAACAGATAAAATAAATCCAAACTGAAACACAACTAAAAACGACGAATCCCAACATATTTAGTAGGTATTCCCGATATATTTAGGGCAGCATTCCTGTCGGTAACACATCAGTATATCGAGTTACACACATTACCGCGGAACCGAACACTGCAGTTCACAGTTGTCAGTACACGTGGCTGCTTTATTTATTTATAGAAAATACTGAGGAGGAATTTTTTAACAGCCACAATAGTGATGCTGACTGAATGATCAGTCTTGCAAATGATTCATGATATTTATACTGTGCCTTCAACTAAGAGTAGGCCTAAAGCGTAATTCGCTACAAGTAAACGTGAACATATCATGGGCATGTCTACAGAGTACATCACATTTCGCAACAATTCTTTGTTGCGTTATGGCGTCATCAATAACTGATAACCTGAAAAAGGGGTTCATTGTACTCACTATTAGTAAACGTTTTTTCAAAATTCAAAAGTCATTTATTCAAACTAGGCTGAGAATCAGCACTTTTCGAACGTCAAAATTACATAAGATAGTCCCCCAAAAACGCCCACCCTTCACCACTTCCTAGTGCCTTTAGCTGGGAAGAAGAAGTGGCGCAACAAACTCCCCAGCAGCACAGCTGTCTGTTCAAGTTAGAAAAAAAAAAAGAAAGATTCTATACAATAGTATGGAAAATAACTTACATTATGCAACACAAAACATAATTTAAATGATAAATTTTTGGCCATATGTCAGCTAGCACACGCCAATATACCAAACAAAAACATCGAGAACTATACTCAAGCAATATTTAAAAAAAAAAAATATGATGTTGAGTACAACGTCCCCTTTAGAGCTTTTCAGTTATTTCAATTATCTATACCTTGTGTATCAGAGAATGGTGTATTTCCAGTATGTTATGAAATTACGCGCAAATATGGATATAATTATCAAACAAAGATGTCATTGTTAGATTGCCTTTGAACTATATTCCAAACTACTATTTAAACTAAAATACGACTACGTATAAACGGTTATAACATACACATTTAAAATCATTGGACTCGTGTCATCAGTCAACTTGTGTCTACGAAACTTAACAACTAGAGGTGCAGCACTACAAACTGAAAGTTTTCGACAGCACGATAAACAGTTTAATTGCACTCCTACGGCACTCCGGCACCACGGCACCACGGCACCACGGCACTCCTACGGTGCCACTTATCACAGTTATCACAGTATTATTGGAGGATCGGTTACCTTCGCTAACTTTGACAAGTATTGTTACTTGAAGTTTCACGATGCAGTTAAAATGGAAGTTAAACGCGTTATTTGAACATTGTGACACATTTGTGGTTCACGGAATGTGACAAGCGAATAGCTAGTGGCAAAATATTTCTAGATAAAGAGATATTGTTCTATTGTAATGGTTTCCATTGTATTCTAAAGTACATGACTTTTTATGTAACGCCGTTTTTACCAACAGAACATTATTTTTATTTCACTTTATGATTCTACAAATTCAACATCCATACATAAACTCACGCCTTCTTCCCATGGGGGTAGGCAGAAACTACAGAATGCCACCTGCTACGATCCTTCATACTCCTTTTGCCTCGTTTACGTTCATACATCTGGTCATACACGCACGTCGGTTGCGAGTACTACGCACCTGGCCTTTCTGAAGAACATCACCAATAAGGTCAGTATATGTCCTCCTAGGGCGTATCAGCCTTGTAAATACATTTTGTTAGTTGCCTTTCATTCATCCTCTCAACATGCCCAAACTATCTCAGCATACCCTTTTCAATTTTTGTCACTACATCTTCTTTTAAATCACAAAAAAAAAACATTTCAAATTCAATTCAAATATTAATAGTACTTATGTAAACTATTTGTATTTAAAGAAAGGATATTTCAGTTATTTTAGTACTTCAGACAACAATATTGAATACCTACCTAAGAATCTGGAATTCGATCCAATTATTCCAAGTAAAAGATGTTTCAGTAAATTGAGTCCTGAATTCACTTGGAATTCAATACTCTCTTAAAAGAAAAATTCATCTTTTGTACCTCTCTGAACTTATGAAGGGTGAATCTTAAACTACTACCGAAATAAATCAATAGCTTGGAAATAATATTCAGGTCAGAAAGTCAACACTACAACGTAAAAGGTGTTTCAAAACTGTTACAATATTCTGCACACTGAGGAGTGTTTCTATTTTAGTTTGTTTTGGGTTACTCTATGTATTAGTCATGGTTTTCATTCCGATGAGTAGTTTCTCTGCTCACAAAGAATAGGCCGCGTCATTTTGTTCTACGGATGATGTTAGGAGTAATTTAATTATAACGAGTGTGTAATCTGATCTGATGTCTAATTTGCCAGGTTTTAGGATGCCGCTTATTACATGGTCTTTAACTACGTTGACATCTAGTTTTTGGGTATCATGGAGGTTGATTACGGAATATAGAAAATGGACTCGACACACAAAAGCTCAAACAAATTCAGTAAAATGTGTTTCATTGTTTTAAAAGTCCCAAATCAACCGAAAACAGCAGATAAATGACACAAAATTAAGCTGAGAAGCGAGGCGTACCCGACACTTTTCAGCGGAATTGTAAATGTTCAGTAATTAACGCCTGAAACGGGACGCTTCAGCCGGAAGCAGCCGTGTCGCTTACCTTAAGCAGCTCTGTTTTACTTAATTTTAACGTTTTCGTGATAATGTAGGAAAAGTTTGAGAAATGGTGGTATCGGGTGACAGTAGGCCTGTTGTTGCGCAGCTTTACTAAACATCTATTTTTAGATAAGTCGATGTTGCTCTTTTACAGACTTTTAAACAACGCGTAGCGGGTCTCATTAGACAATCTCTTGGGATTCCGCAGGACCCTTACCGTCTTCTGAAATACAATATCGTCTAAAAATCAGAATCTGTTTGTCTAGCGAAATGATCAAATTAATCTCTCTCTGCTACATCAAATGGTTGTGAAGATATGGCAGAAACAATTAAGTATACTAGACAGATTGGTGATATTGTGGATATTCCCAAAATAACTTAATTATCTGTAACTTTCATAAATCCTAATTCGGCTGTTCTCTAAATAATCGTGCAGGGTGAATATTTTGTGTTGCTGCGAGGTGACCCGCAGTGATTGAGTAACGGCCGTCTGTCTAGCGTTATTGTTATTAATTACAAATTTATTGGATGTTGCTTGAGTTAGGGTAAGAGCATAGCGTGAGCGGTAGCGAGAAGCTGTTCTACACCTTTGTAATATCCATGATCTACTCTATATTTTTTTCTTCTGTTGCCTCGGGCCCATATTCATCATGAAGGATTTCCAAGGTCTGTTTCAGCGACTATTTTTCTATTGACCGACATTTTTAAACCTCCGCTCCGCTACAATTTGGCTTTTTATAAATACTATCTAAAGGCTATTCAATTCCCGCCCCTCAGGAAGACGCCTCATTCTTTTGTCTCGTCACTCATCAAAATCGCTGTCGCTTATCACCCCGGAATGCCCTAACCAAGAATTGATATAAATAACATTTTGACAAGGTTGGTGAGTGTGGCAGTGTGTATTGCAACGGTTGTAAATCGCACCGGACGCTGCGCCCGTGCCGCTGTACGTCATCGATTGTAATTGGTCAATGTTTAATTGATTTATTACTTTCTGTGTTTGATTGGAAGGGTGACTGACTAAATATTTGACTAAAAACGATTGTTTGTTGCAACAATACTACTTACCTTACCACCACAAAACAATGTTTATCGGTTGTTTAGCCTAAACATTTTTTAAACACGACATTTATACATGGACTTTGACGTAAGATTGGCATTAGACACACGTAGTGTCTAAATTTTTATAGTAAGAAAGACCCTTTAAAGTTAAGTTTTGTTTTATATAGTGTACCTACAATAAATTGCTAAAAAAAAAAAAAATGACTTTTATTTGGAATTAATTTATTAGTGGCTATAATATACAGGGTGGCAGGGACATCGACGCGAAAACTGAAACCATGGATTCAGTACATGATTCTGAATCCTTTCCCTTCTTTGAAATTGTTCGTCGGTTATAAAAAAAAAAATCTGCTGTTCCATACATTTTGACCGCGTAGGTATTGCACTTTTCTATGAAACAGCAGATTTTTTTAAAATAACCGACGAAAAATCTCAACGCTGGCGTGTTCAGAATCATGTACCTACTGAATCCATGGTTTCAGTTTTCGCGTCGATGTGCCTGACACCCTGTATAGAATTGCAGAAGGGAAACACCCTTTTACACACACACACACACACACCCACCTTTTCCCGACACAGTTTTATAAAAAGCCAAGTCTGCGAAATAAAATCTTTTCATCAAGACGAACTCATCTCTCTCTGGCAATCACACAAAATAAAAACACAATGTCACAAAGAAATATTGTCATCATATGTATACGAAGAATGTCAGTGAACAATAAATAACCGAGAGAAGGGAAAAGAAAGCGAATCCCGGCGTGTGTGTATGTATGTGGCAGTGATTCCTATGAAAATGTCCCATAACAGGCTTCATGGAAACCTCTGAGTCCCGCACAATGAGGAAATATATCACGATGCATTGTTCGCATGCGGTATTCGCGGATTGTGTGTGGTGGACACTGGGTAGATATGGAAGTGGAGAAGGCTAGCATAAAGTGGGTGCCCGCATGACGACTGGAATATATTCATATCGACGGCTGTGGTTAGACAAAAAGTAGTTTTGCCACGTATAACTTAGGTAAAATTGTCACTTCACTTGGCTATCTGAGTTTCCATCATTATAACATATAGTGAGCAAGATACCGATTTTGATGATTTTAGCGTGGCAGATGATGGGAACACTTTACCTACGGTTTTTTTAACCCGACTGCGCCAGCAGGAAATTTATTTGGGATGGAACTTACCATTGTATTGAAAGACACACTATAGCCACAGTTCTCGTGTGACGTTTTTATGAAAACTGATGAGGTTGCCATGGCGGTGCAGTTCGTCAGGGATGCTTGCGGCGGCGCGTGTGGTTTTTACACTATACCGTGAAATTTGAATCACAGTTTTGGTAGAACAAACGTTATTCAGACCATGGTCTACTACCATACTACAGCATCCAATAAAAAAAAAAACATAATTGGTTTTTGAAAAAACACAAAAAAGACAAAGTTTAAAATGTCAAGATTATCTACTGCTTACTAAATTTCGTTTATGGAAGTACATTTCTCTGTAGACAATGCTGTGTTCCGTGCGTGGTGTCTGTGTTGTAGGGAGTAACGATAATCTTGACATTTTAAACTTTGTCTTTTTTCAAAAACAAATTATGTTTTTTTTTTATTGGATGCTGTAGTATGGTAGTAGACCATGGTCTGAACAATGTTTGTTCTACTAAAACTGTGATTCAAATTTCACGGTGTATAATGCGCAAGCACGCAACATCATTGGTGGCCTAAGTCATATCCAGCCCTAACAGGATTCTGAAAATGATAGCTGGCAGAGTGTCTGTGACTGTCTTTACATAATTCACAGCTGTTAGTTACATGTATCACTGTTTTGTTTTATTTACTAATATGTACTTAATTTTAAGGACAATGTTATTAACCCTATGAGTCTTTGCTCGAAAAAATAATTTTTATTTATTTATTTATGAAAAGTTTCTAGCAGTGGGACTTCTGTTGTTTCTCTGTTAGATCAGTAAGTATGGCGTCAAGTGTGATGTCATAACATGGGAAATTCGGCGACGAATTAAGATTTAAGATGTCGCTCGTGAAACTCCAGATGAGGTGTTCACAAGGAGTTGTGGATGGTTTACTGTTCATATACGGATGTTTGAAGCGGCTTTACGGTTATACTGGTGAGGAATGAGAGGGAAATAGAATTTTCTTGTAATAGACTGAACGAATTGGAATAAAGTGAGGAAATAGCAAGAAATATTGGTACAGAAGTAAAGTGCAAAGGAACGTGACACATTACAGTAAAATCTTCGTGTATTTAATGCTTTGTTGAAAATTGGTAAATTTTATGTGTTATAAGTACTTAATAATTATTTAATATGAGGGCTAGAGACAGGAAAAATAAAGGTAAGTTAAATGAAATACCTACTTAGTTGCCGGATTTCAATCCTAACTTTATATCCTTAGGTCAATCTACGCGCAAATTCTTATCAAAGTTGTAAGGCTTTTAAAATGTCCTTATTTCATTGAACAGTTCCCAGTATACATATTTATGCAAACACCTGTTACCCCATAAACTTATCTAAACGATTAATCAAAAATACTCTTAAAAGCTTTAGTAGGAAACAGCAGGTTCTTAGCAATAAAACACAGCTGTTTTAATTAAGTAGTTTTGCCTATTAGCTACATCGTTGACCATTACCAGCTAATGCATAGGTGTTGCGATTAAGTGTGTAATTACGATATACCTGAGAGATGGTGCAAAAGATAGATATAGTAACATAGAACAATGGCTACTGGAAGGAACTGCCTCGCGATACTACAAGATCCGGAAAACTGAAAAGCTTCCCAGTATTCCGTCAGTATTCCTAAAAGGAAAGTGCCAGATTTCACTCGTAGCTATACCTAACTCTATAATTCAGGGACTTATCCACTTAATATTATTACGTCAGGTCCTTCAGGTCAGGCCCTTTCGTGCTCAGTGTCCCGTCAGTGACGGAAAAAAGGCCCTCATCTAGAATTGTGTGGCTTTAAATGAAGATTGATATTTGAGACTTGACTATAGTTCTATATATATACAAATATTGCTCATTTAAAAGTATAGGATAGGAGAACACAACATTCACATAACATCTAGAAAGGTTCAGTATAAATGCAAACGTTGTATTAATTCAAGATTTTTGTATTTTTTGCGCCGAGTCCTCTTATGTTCGCATACATTAAGTTTTAGTAACACTTACGCGATGCTCCTTCCAGGTCTTGTAACTCTTAAGACAGTAATTAAGATTCTACAGCGCCTGCCCGGTGTCGCCTCGCCTCGTACGGGGAACCTGCGCAGGCGACGACCACGCGTCCCACAGGGCTGGCAAGGAAACTTAATTAATACCAACGATTGATCAGTCAGCCAGTTTATTATAGACTAATTGAAATCGATGAGGAGTGGTAATTAGTAGTTTATATGCAAGTTACACATCCTTCCGAATAGGAGGTGTGTATGTAAATGATGAGTAGCTATCTATTTCCAATTTATTATTCAAATTAGATAGTCCACGGAGCGTTGATGTTTTATTTATGATTTCGTCATTGTTTACATTTTTCTGTTAAACATTATATCAGCTCGAGTTATAAAGGGAGACCTCTCCTTCCACTTCCAATGTCAAATAAAGGGACTCCTCCCGACCCAAGTCATACAAACCAGTTACCCTACGTTTTCATCACATAGGCTCCTCTCTGTGTTACGCCTAAGTTCTAGCTACAATCTTCGGTGCATAAAAAACATGTTCTTAAACTGAATAACTTTCCTCATGGGGCCAACATCGATGATCTAAGATCACTTTTTGCTCGTCTGTCATACAGGTTTTTTTCCGTTTCTTTCAAGTTTTTGATATATTGAATGTGCTGATATTAGAACTGACAGTGTTAAATTATGATGATAGATATCATTTTTCAATGTAAGGTGTTGCAAGTAGCGTGTGTGTGCAGCCCTTCGCCCCTGCTCGGTGGAAGCTGCGCGACTTCTCAAGAAAAACACGTATCATGTTGAGTCTCACGTCCCGCGTTAGTACACGACACCTTGTTACCAACATGTACACTCATGTTGAAGCACGTCCGTCTATCTGCTTCTGCTAAATAGTAGCCATGAATGGGGAACTTGATATCACTGAAATGGTTGGTGTCTAAACGTCGAAAGTTCAACGAATACATCGAAGTACTTACATTTATGTTTGTAGATTGTTTTAACGGAAAGTCGTGAGGGAATGTTGCCATATCATGCTAGGATAAACGACTGGCGATGCTTTTGACTATGCTCTTGACATATGCACCGACACTATGTAACTTACACTCGGTTCCAAAGATACCAGCAAAATGTAATAGGCTTGATTGAAAAATTCAAATTGCAACTGAAGGAACAGAAGACTAATAAACTGAATTTATGATGAAGCAAGTGGCAGTTGTCAAATAATGGGTTTAAATTTTTTAAACCGTTAAAGTATTAAATAAAATAAAATTAAAATAAATGGTGTTTTAATTCAGGCAAAATACCCACATACAAAAAAGAATAAATATGTAAGTAGTAAAAAAACAGTAAAAACATTAAAAAATATGCAAAAATTATCATTAAAAATAATTATTAAAAATCTTCACTCAAAATTATCATTAAAAATTAAAATTATCACAGTCTTCAAAAAACATTTCGTCATTTTTTATTCTCGTTTAGGTGAACAGAAATCCAGTGCACAAATATGGGACTTGCCAGGTTGCAAGCCAGGTTGTATTACATGTTACAACAATATAACATCACGCCTGTAATCCTCGAAGGGTTAGGCAGAGGTATACCCATAGGACACTCACATGTAATCCATGTATTACATGTAATCCTTCAAAAAAACGAATAATCCGTTCATCAGCCATTGCTATCTGGTAACAACCAATAAAATTAAGAAAAAAGTTAATTAAATCGAAGCACCAGTCCTTAGTAGACTCCTTACATACGAGGCTTGCAGTCTGCATCGTAACGCCCACATTACCGTGCTAATAGTTTATTATAACCGAGATGATGGCGAGCCAAGCCGGGGCATAGCAGATACCTAGCATATCTCCATTCATTCAATATGGCGTCAGTTTAAATATAGTCCAAATGAATTATTTAGTAAGTGAGTAATGAGAGTGTAAAGAATAACGATGTAGGTACTAGCAGCAAGAAAATAAGTGATGGTTGTTAGCTGACATGTTTTATGAATGAAAACTTGTTGATTATAATATTAATTGCTTAAAAAAAAAACATGTCGCAGAATAAATTACGATTGGCTAATTAATTCCAAAAAATACAGAAATATTTTATCACTGGTTTCCTGTCTGTACCTTGGATATACAGGTACTTACTTCATTATCATAATTGCTCTGTTTTTGCTGCCTGCCCCCTTTTATAGCTGTTGGGGCTATGTTTCCGTAGAAACTTATGTAAATGTGGAGCTGTCACCCGTCAGCTCGGTGTTGTGGAGCCAGGTGATATTTTATATCACAAAAATGGAAGATGAAGCAGCAGTTCATTTCATTTAGTAATAGAGAGACTGGCTATTTATTTTTTCATCGTACAATATGTGACTTAAAATAATTGTAACATAAAAAATTAAATAGAACTTAATTTAATTTAATCACTGAATTTATTGTAATCAATTTAGCTTTTAATAATTTATTTTTACTGTTATCTAAACTATGTATTACTTGTTTTAATTAATTAATTGTGTTTTATCTGCGCATAATGTAGTGCATGCTGTGCTTCTCTTTAAGTAATGAGGCGCTTAGACTTAAGTTTGCAATGTACTAATTGTAAAGTAATAGTGTACTCATTGTTGAAGAGCGAAATAATTTTTTTTTTTTTTTTTGTTAACTTGCGTATTTACCTACGTGGCTATCCACTACAAGACAGTTTTCGTAGGTACCACAGATTTAGAGTAGTTTCATACAACGTTGTCGTCGGCAGTCAGTGCAGAACATTTAAGAAGGTACGAGTTTCAACTATGTACCTAAATCGCCTAATCATCTTAAGAACTTTGAATATTTCTCTACAGGTCCTCGATTCTTGTAAGAAGTACCAAAGACACAAATAGTGTTTAACCATGTTTCCAAAAATTAAATATATTTACGTTTAATTTTTAGGTTAACAAGGTGTACGATAACTTTAACCTCCAACTCCCAAGAATGTAATCTAGTAAAACTGTTTCATTTAATTGTACGCAGAAGGCAAATTACGATATAATATTATCCGTCTTAAAATATTTATTACGAAGCGGAGTGATAAGGTTTCGCAGAAATCAGTGGGTGCGCGGGCGCCGGGTGAGCGCGATAACCTCCGACGTCAACCATTATGGCTTGCAACTCAGTAACAGTACAAAACAAGGACGTTTGTATGTGCGTAGTGGAGATAGGATTGAAGGACACACAAGTTTTGGTAAGATCTAGAGTTTATTCTAAACTAGCGAACCGGCCCTGCTTCGCTCGGTTTCGACGACTTGACAAAACATCGAGATTTCTATATTTTATATATATGTATCTTATATATAAAATTCTCGTGTCACAATGTTAGTTACCTTACTCCTCCGAAACGGCTTTACTGATTTTTATCAAATTTTATATGCATATTCAGTAGGTCTGAGAATCGGCTACTATCTATTTTTCATACCCCTAAGTGATAAGGGTTGTCCACCCCAAACAAATAATTGGCAAAACAACGTTTGCCGGGTCAGCTAGTGTACATATAATTTCATTAGAAGGCTGAAAGTCATCCAAAGGGAGGAGAGGGCTATGTTTCAAGTTTCCCTACGTGAACATCAGAAATGAAGAGATCCGTAGGAGAACCAAGGTAACCGACATAGCTCGAAGAATTGCCAAACTTAAGTGGCAGTGGCAGTGCTCGCAAAACAGATGGCCGATAATGGCGCCCGCGTACCGAAAGTCGTAGCGTTGGAACTGGAAGGCTGTAAATTATAATATGTACAGATATAGAAGATGCAGTTAATTCACAGATCCTTGGTTACTTCTGACGTACCTAATATAGGCAACGTACTCAACAAATTTGTATCTATATTATCATAAACAAACAACTATTTAATAGTAAAGCTGTCCAAATACAAGTCTGACTTTTTTCGATCAGCGTAAAATACATGATGACTAGGTTCTTGTAACTTGGGATAACCTGAAAGAGGTAACGAATGGGTTACTGGTTATCAAATAACTAAGATTACTGGTTACCAAATCCTACTATTTTACTTGTATACCTAATCTTTATATATATAATTCTTCTGCGAGTGTGTATGTCACTGAATTTCTCTCAAACGACTGGACCGATTTTGATGAAATTTTTTGTGTGTGTTCAAGGGGATCTGGGAATGGTTTAGATTCACAATTTTGTCCGCTGGACAATGTTTTGACAGGACAACGTCTGTCGGGTCCGCTAGTTTATTATAAATGTGAGAGTTTGCATGTTTGTTACTCAATCACGCAAAAACGGCTGAACGGATTTGGATGAAATTTGGCATAGGACACTTTTTATCCTGGTAATACGTTCCCGTGGGATAGTTTTCAACCTCCACGCGGTCGAAAGCTTGTAACTAATACTATTAGTAAAACGTTTCTCAATTTGAATAACTTGAGTAGGCTTAGATCTAGAGACATTCTCATAAACAAGAATGGAAGTTTTAATTCTTGAATTAATTCCAAGGAATTTACTAATAGTTTAAATTCTCATGAAACAAATATCTTTGAAATGGCTGTTAGATAATAAGAAATTAAGACGATGATATTTTAACAGATTTCGTAGAATTTCAAATGGGCTGAATTCATTAGAAGTTCGCTGAAGTTTTACATTTTAATAACACTGACTGAAACTTGTGTAGGTGTACCTAAGAAATTTATTCTTCATCATCATCATCATCAGCCTATAAATGTTCCCACTGCTGGGACACAGGCCTCCTCTCTGTGAGAGGGAGTGGGCCGTAATCTACCACGCAGGCCCAGTGCGGGTTGGTAGATGTCACATGTCTTCGAATTTTCGGTTCTAGGCCATGCCGGTTTCCTCACGATGTTTTCCCTCACCGTTTTGAGAGCAGTGGTGATGAAATAATTTACACAAAGTAAAGCGCCTGTCTGGGTTCGAACCTACGACCTACAAACTCGTAAGTCGCGGCCGTTACCACTGGGCCACCACTGCTCTACCTGCTGAAATTTATTCTTACACCAAATTAATTAATTAATTAAAATATTATTAATTATTATATGATTAATTTATTCTTATTTATTCCTAGTCTCTTTAGCTAGCTAAAGAGAGGTAAAAAGAAATTAAAAAAAGTACTTTTCTTTATTAGGTAGCATTGCAGGTATTTGTTGTTACTGAAATTAAGATTTTTGTGAAATTGTGCCCAAATATAGGAAAGTAGGAAGTATGTAAAAGGTCTACATAATATGTAGTTCCACATATTTTTGCTTCCTTTTTTCAGCACGCCAAGTAAACATTACTTGGAAAGGCTATGTCATCCCATGAGGGTTCTCTTCATTATCAGTCTGTAATCGTTTAATGCTTAACAAAAGCCTTGCATTGGACCGCCATAATAAGCAGGTTTCAAAGAAAGTCTCACATTACGAGTTGAAGATGCATGAGAATACTTATCTGAACAGAAATAATAAACTTGGCCCGTTTCATGCGTTTCTGCAAGTGAGACAAGTGTTTCTGCTAACCATATTTTCTCACCGCATGCAAACATATTATTAGAAATGCCTACACATTTAATTTTTTCTGTATCCGTGGTAGTCATCGCGTTGTCATTACGTCGACAATCGCAGGCGCAGCGTTGACACGTTTAGTGGATCACGAGCTGTTCGTGCCGCATGGCTTGAGCATTTTTTTGTGATGTCACTGGTAGGTCTAAGTCACGGCCTATTTCTGCTGTAAGCTAATCCATCTTATTTATACTTGTTGCATGTTTCCTTTACTACGTGTGGCTACTAAGCACATTTATCTAATTTCCATGGAACTGTGTGACGCGTAGCCCAGGAGAGGAGTGTGTTCCAAATGTGCTGAGAATACCAGATTATTAAAAGGGTCAGGTTCCATTTGATGACTTCGAAGCTTGCAAGCTGCCAGTGGTAAAAGTTAACACGAATTTGGCTATTATTTGCAGTAAATACCAAACAATCTGTGTTTTATTCACTCCCATATCCGCAGAAGTCATCGCGCTGTCTCCTGTACATTATGAGAGGCGTCGCCGGCGCATCGCTGACACGTTTAGATGCGCGCGAGCATTACAATTTGTAGCGCATGCGTTATTGCGCCGCGCGGCGACGGATTTATCGTGGGACATTGTTTCCACGTATGGTGATCACATGTGTTGTGTACTGGGTAAGATTTGTACGAAGACTTTTCTATATTCTGAAGATTGTAGGGCTTTTTATATTTAAGAGATGCGACAGTTTTATATTTGTTTTGGTTCTTATTCAGTTGACAAATAATACTTCTGACAACCTCGACTGAAGATGGATGCGCAACCCATACGGATGGATGGTTTTTTGAGGATTTGATTCCACGATATATCTTCGTGAGAACACTACACTGACTGACTGACTAGCACTCATCACTGAGGGGGTCGACGGTGTGGAGTATGACAATTATTCAGAGGTACCTACTACATTCTCCATCTATGAATCGAGTAAATAACCAATAAGAAAGTAAAAAAAAAAATACATTTAATTATAATGTAGAGTGCAAGTGATGTAATAAAACAAGTTTTTAACTACAACCGAAAACCGATTATGTTTTATGTGTATTAGAATAGATAAACATTTGAACTTAGACCTCTACAATAAAAAATAGCTTAGTATAAACATTAAAAAAAATATCTTAGGTTTAAGTATACATAATTAGCGAATAAAAACAAAAAATTTGTTTGATTTATTCCTAATTAGAGTGACCTTTATGGAGACCTCCAGTGTTAAAAACCGAGGATAAAAAAAACCAAATAAATCATGTTGATATGTTGTGTGTTTTGTTTAATGACGGCACATTCATTTCATTGATATCTTAAAGTTAAGACCCCATACAGACGCAATTCTTTTATCAAATCCGATTAGCGATTTAATTGCGTTCAATGAATGTAAATCTTATTATTTTTACCATGCATGTTTGTAGCAAGCTTCTGAAAAATAATTAAAATGATGGCAGTTATTCAGTTCATCAAAATTGGAAGGAATTATTTTTAGCTGAACCTTACAAATGTAATGCTATGGGTAAAGCTCAAGTGTTCCTTAAGATGTTTATGTTTTGCCAACTTTATAGTCTCACTGTCTGGAAATAAGTTAAATGTAGATGAAGGTAGGTTCAAATAATTTTATTACATTGCAGATATTGCTTTTTTCGTTCTTGCAGCGACAGTAAGGTACATACTGGTCGCGAATCCCAACACCTTGAAGTATCTCGTGTGCTAGGGGCTTGTTGCGTCATTTTTAACGAGATGTCAGTGCTCAGGCGTAGTTCACTTACATACATGTGTACGAGTTGATTGTTCTTCTAAGAATTGTTGCTTTTTATACATGTTAAATAGCGGAGACTGGGGATTGTTAGAACTGACACATCGGTTGGGTTTTATGAAAGTATGTGTTTTTGTTTTGTTCAAATACAAATGGTGATAAAACATTGTATTTGTTTTATTATTTATATTAGGTAGTAACATGGGAGTAAAAACAAACCACACAAGCGTTCGTATTATGAGAGTATGTGCTTTTTTTACCAGACAGTTCTTTATGATAAGTAGGTACTATACAGCAAAATATTTCTACAGCTATTTAA
The DNA here is from genome assembly GCA_963680765.1 of Agrochola lychnidis. Classification (NCBI taxonomy): domain Eukaryota; kingdom Metazoa; phylum Arthropoda; class Insecta; order Lepidoptera; family Noctuidae; genus Agrochola; species Agrochola lychnidis. The sequence goes on from OY796866.1 coordinate 24,052,946, forward strand.
ATAAACATGTTTCAATTGTAGTAGTAGGTAACTAATTTTCATCTTGCAATGTATCTACCTATTGATCATTAAATTAATTCAGAACTAGTCTAAATATTGCTACACTTTCAACTAAAACTAACAATCTCTTCCATCTGAATTCAATAATAACTATACTAAATGAATTACCTAATTAAGCACAATCTGCCATTTCAATATACCAACACGCTTGTCTAAATCATTATGTTCAGAGTTACGAGGTTGTGACGTCGTAAATAACACAAGTTAGCATCGATGTATAATTTATATTAATTTATCGGCAATAAATAATATCTAATTAGTCGATATTTGTGGTCGGAGCAGAACTGTTGGAACCAGTTCTGTGACGAAATGTGGGTCGATGGAGAAACGCGAATACTGATTAGATGTTTTGGTATGATGTTAGTATTGTGTGGGGTAAGTAGAGAGGGACATGGCGCAAGTGCTACATAAGCTATCTTGGTTATATAGTTAATGTTAGCCTGCATCATCCCACTGCTGGGTAAAGGCCTCTCCCCATGACTTTCAGGTCTTTTGATCCAGGGCTAATGTGGACTACAGGTTTTGTCGACGGAAGAATAAACAAAATGACAGATTCACAATCAAAATCTAACAAAATCCGTTTCTATTGTGCTCATGCTACGCGTGCTGGATTCATAGATTAGGAGAAAATGCTTGTCAGAACCACGAAAAATAAGCTTATTAGTGACGGATCTGCAGCTTTAATAAATCTAGTGTGAATGTATAGGCATTGATGTATAGTGGTATTCTATGTATACCTAAAAGAAATTAGAACGTCGATTGTTTATAAAATCTATACACCTAAGTATACATATAAAAATCAATTGCTGTTCGTTAAGTCGAGAACGGCTGGGCTGATTTAGCTGATTTTGGTTTTGAAATGTTTGTCGTAGTCCAGGGAAGGTTTAAACGGTAAGAAAATATAGAAAATTTAAGAAAAAAAGATATGAAGAAAAATAATTTGCAGTGGTGGCCCAGTGGTAACGGCCGCGACTTACGAGTTTTAGCTCGTAGGTTCGAACCCTGACAGGCGCTTTACTTTGTGTAAATTATTTCATCACCACTGCTCTCAAAACGGTGAAGGAAAACATCGTGAGGAAACCGACATGTCCTAGAACCGAAAATTCGAAGACATGTGACATCTACCAACCCGCACCGGGCCCGCGTGGTGGATTACGGCCCACTCCCTCTCACAGAGAGGAGGCCTGTGTCCCAGCAGTGGGAACATTTATAGGCAGATGATGATGATGATGATGAAGAAAAATTATGTTTTTATAAATTATGCATTTATGATATTCCGGTATTATGCCATAATTCCTAACAAAAAGTACTAGGCTTGCATGATATTTAGTAGTAGGTAGTAGTAGGTAGGGTGGGTAGGTAGGGTAAGTAGGGTAGGTAGATAGGGTAGGTAGGTGCGCCGTAGATAAGTACTTAGTGCTACCCGTGTGAAGCCGGGGCGGGCAGCTAGTCGTTTAATAAATACATGTTGTGGTAACAATGATTCATGAAACCATTTGTTTGTGTAAATTAATCAGTGTTAACGGAAAACAATAAAATATGTAGTCGTCAATGTAGGTACCTAAGCTACCATAGATATCCGTGCTAACTTATTTAGGATTGCTTTATCTTTAGAAGGTTTAAAATATAAACGAACGTTTTGCATCCATATTTAAATAAAAAAACAATGGCCGCCTCTACCGGCTTCCTCACACTCTTGCGCACACAAATAACTTTAAATATTTTGACAGGCTGACGGTTTTATTCGCAATTGCTGTTAAAATTCAATATGGCGATGCTGATTCATGATCTCCATCCACGTTTTTATAAAACAATACCAATCGTCTTGTTATGATGATATAAGGTTGATTTTTCTGCGGCATATACGTTGTTAAGTGTAAATATAAGGTTGTGATAATGTGTTTGTCTGCGAGATAATAAATCAGGTGGCAGCCCTACGGATCATGTGTTAGGGCGCGAACATACTTGTTGCGCATTTGTGTAACATGTGTGGTAGGTGATTGTGTACGATTTGTAAATAATTATTGTACAGTTAATTTACACATGCAAATTATGATACTGTTAATTTATGCGGATGTAAATGATTCATATAAAGCTTCATAATAAAGAGTTTATAGTGCAAACTCTTAACACGGAGGCTTTGTTTTTATTACAGCTTTTTTATTGGATTGGAATTTAACAGAATGTGCGATTTCAAATTAATAATATCCTTCAGTGTATAGTCATTTTAACTTTAAAACTTCTGAATAAATTATCATTGAACAACTAGCCTTGTAATTAACGATTCTAGCTTAAATAGCGAAGGGCTGATTGAACTAAATACCTATTAGACTAATGAATTAAATATAACTCGTAGACTAATAATAATAACATTATTAACGCAAAAATAAGCTTGTAGGGAATGCCTAATAGAGTCATTATTGTATTTATTTGTCCTGTTTAACGCTAAACTGGACTAGAGACCATAATATAAATTATTCATAAACATTTTACATTAAACTTTGCATATTTCGTAACTAATAAATTCTTCTAAATAGTCTAAATATTGATGTTTTCAAAGCTGTGATCATTTAAAATACCCTGTTATGGAGTTTTATGACTTTGCAAATAAACATAATAAAATGCTTAGAATTATTTTATATTCATGTTATTTCTATTTTATTGCACTATCGGCTTTGCTTTATAAAAATTGTCAAATTGACATGTTTTATTTATCTGCAACAGACAGCCTTTGCAGGTAAATAAAACATAAACGACACTGTGACATTTTAGTGTCACTTATACGGTGCGCTAAACTGTAAAATCTTTTTCCAATTTTACCTTCATGAGACTCTCCCTGTTAGGAACACACCTTAACATCGCCGCTTGTCATTTGTCAGGGCTGGCACTTGTCGCAAAATACGGACATCGTGATACCGCTCGTTCTCTGACACTTATGTATTGCTCTGTAGAGAGCACGCTAGGAATCTCGGGACTGACAGCAGTGTCGAGAGTGTCGGGGCTCTCAGGAGATTATTAAACTGAACGACGCAGATGGTGCTATGGACAGTTGAGGAATCAAACTCGTGATTCCAAATTCGATTCGCAGTTGAAGTTTACAATATTCTTCCTCTTGACTATCCAATGATATCCGAATACCTAAAAGTTATAATTGCAGACATATTGTTGTGTGTACAGCTACTAGTTTAACTAGATTTATGGAAAGACGATATATTCAAGAAATTAAATAACTGCGAAGTCCTAGATCGACATTAGCTATCAAACGGTCACATCTAAACGTGATCTTTTTATGAACTGTTTGATCACTTTCATTGAATGTTGGCAATTTTTCAGAATCGAATTGCTATATCCTAAAAGTCTTAGCTGTGATTGGCAAAACAATTAAACATTTTAAATATTGTCTCAATTAAATAAATTCCCAGCAACCACAATAACATTCACAAGCCACAGCGTCGTCTGTCATTAGTCAGTTAGTCTCCGTTCACTTGACACTTACATACAATACTAGCTAGCATGCCAGCAATCTCTCGCAGGACAGTCACGACGCTGCCAGCTTATCTAACTGGGTTAGGTTCATGTTAGGCTAGATTAGTTGCTCTACAGGTATCGAGATAAACTTACCTACACACAATTAGAATTAAAGCATGATTTCCTTATTCAAGTCCAATGGAACAAGGCAATCTTAACAGCAACGTTTGTCATTTGTCAGGGCTGTCGAGACGACTTTGCCTTCGTCAAGTTAACGAGAGAGCCAATGTACGGAATTGCTCTGAGATATCAAACTAGATTAAACTTGTGATTGCTTGTTTTGGGTCGACAAACGCAGAGTAGAACATTCCCGAACCAGATGGACTGGCGACCAAGGTGTCGGAACATGAACAAATACGTCATATTTATAAAGCTATTTTGCTTTTAAATGAGAACTAAGTATTTTAAGCTAGTTCAGAAGCTTTTTGAATAAACTGAAGCATGTATATTGTCAGTTATTGTTTTCCTTCTAAAATTAAGGTATTGTTATTCGCCAAATAAATTTCTGCACCAACTTAGTATTAAAACCCCTCCGCGGCTGACAATTTGTCTACATTAGTCAGTTACGTCGGGAACTCGGAACTTTGCTGAATGTACATAGCATCTATGTATGTAGCCTTAGGTACATATGCTGAGCGTGGCAAAATAATGCGCTCATTTAACGGAGACGCTGACATATTGCCAGCGATGAGCGCTTATTCTCTGTTACTTGAGGAGTTGTAAAGTTAAGGTTGTTTTGTATGTTATGGTGCTGTATTGTTTTTAAACCGTCATCATGTACGTGATTGTCTCAATTGAAGAGATTGTATTTTCATGAGAATACTTATTTGTTACAGGCTAAACAGAGATTCGCGCTACGGCTGCCAAAGCTCGTAAATTAAGAAAGCGTTTTTGTTAAGACGTTCCATTCTGTTAGTCACACTGCAAGTCTCTTTAGAATATGTCCTATAAGGTACACAATTCCTTTGTCTTCTTCCGTCTTTTGCTAAATACAAAGAGCTTTGACCTATACTTAATACTGTAGCTGGAACATGTGATCATTTCAGCTTATCTTAAAGCATGGCTCATTATTCAATTCGTAACCCTCTACATTACCTACGGGAGAAGTAAGTTCTTTACTTTCAAAGTACCAACCTCCACAATACCAGCTCATACCCACACAAAGCAGACACAACTAAGTATTATAATTACCACCGCAGTATTGCCCAAACAATGTGGCTTGTAAACAAACGCTAAGCAAACATGCGCGGGCGCAACGTTAACAGTTGTAACCATAGATATCCGTGGTTGCAACCATGTTGTGGAGAACGGTACACAAGGAAAACAACAACAGTTACTGAGGCGTAAAGTTTTTATACTTAAACGGAAATTTTTACTTTGAAAGGAACCTGAACTTTTGCTTAGAGGACCTGGACCTTAATCCTTCGAACGATTTTGCACAAATTACATAACTGGATAACAGGCAAGAAGGTCTTTTGTGTACTAAATGCCGTTCAATGACTCAATCATCTGAAATCGTTGCTATGTAGTGAGCAACAGTAATGGTCATTGCTTCTCTGTGTGAGAAGCCTTTATACTACTTTGGAAAAAATGCTGGTAGGGATGATTCTGACTGTAATACAGGTCCATGCAAAGATATTAAGACTCGGTTTAAGGGGGAAAGACTAAAGGGGCAGAAACGCTTCAGTCATAATAAAGATGAAAAATAATTCTGTCCTACTATCTCGTTTCGTAAATATCATATTTCCATTTCACTAATGCAACTAATTATCGTCCCCTTCTTAAACAAACAGTGGGTAAAATCGCGAATACCCCACAATTGGGATATGATGAACTCCGATCTAGTAAATATTGTCTGTAGGGGCGCTAGTCTGCGGAGCGTCGCCGGTAAGTGCCAGCAATTGTCAGTTATCATGTTACAGGCACGCCGCAAAACAGGGGTGTACGGGAGCTTTTCTTATATTTTCTATTATATTCGATAGATTTTAAAAGAAGCCAATATTTCAACTTGACAACCACAACGTTCGCAGCCTTTTCCTGTTTGATATTTATGACAATCAAACCTTCCATTGTACTGATTACTACAATGGCTTTCTGTAAATTATGGTGTTCCTGATTATATTTTATCAGTAAAGTTTTATTAGGCCCTTTAATTATCAACATAATTAAAATGCACCATGAATGCAGGCGATAAGCACTAACAGGTTACAATGGTTCCAGATTATGTTTCTCGCGTATCGGCACATACTAAGTAGGTATATGTAATAGGTAGATCAAGGTTAGCTCATGCTGAGGAAAAAAATGTTAGGCAGTCAGTTAACGGGGCTGACCGACAAGGGATGATGGCACTTAAAAGTTGAAGTTGCAGTGGGTTGGCCATGTTTGTCTAAGGATCAATGGCCGGTGGAGTAGACGAGTCCTGGAGTAGAGACCGCATATTGGCAAGCATAGTGCAGGACGCCTCCCATCTAGATGGACCGACGAACTTAAAAAGGTGGCTAGGACAGACTGGATGCAGAAGGTGGAAGACAGGGAGTTGTGGCGCAGTTTGGGAGAGGTCTATGTCCAGCAGTGACTGAGAGTTGATTGATTTTGTGGATACTTATATGTCTGCTGATTAAAACGTGAAAGTTTAAAACAGTGACTTGACATGTCGTGGTAGCCCTGCGTGTAACTCGATCCACGTTTCGCACATTGTGGCAAACACGGCTAATGCTAGAGAGGTGGCGGTGCTTGCTCAGCTGCACTTGACTTACACTAGCTTTTTGGCTAAAACCTGTCACAGTGTGAGTTTGCGAGGGATTTGGGCTGATTGGCATAATCTTATTTCATGTAGTCGATATCTTTAGCTTTGTAGATCTTTCGTCTAGTTAGTTTACGCTTTTTAAGGGCCTTGATAGTTGATAAAGGACTATGAAAGGGCCCAGAACAACATTGATATAGAAAGTTACTCGATCGCGTCTCCTTTGCAGGAATATAATGGCCAATTCAATAATGGCACAAAACAAAGAACCGTTGTTTATTTCTAAGGCTGTGCACAAGCATCTATCTACATTATACAGCTCCTCACATCAAGCTTCGTGGGCAATAAGTATTTAATCACATGTCACAGTTGAATATGTTCAATACAATATTCATCACGGACTGCCTTGTGCTATAAATTGTTGTATTGTTTTATTTTTTTAGAGGTCACCTTGATACTGTTTTTTTGCTCAAGATTTGAATTCACTTACTGTATAAATCTCCCAGACTGACAGCCAATCGATCAGGCTGTTGCGAATACGTAAGCTTCCTCTCATTGTATTAAGATTTAAATAATCCACTTATCTTCATGTTTAATTATATTAATGGATTGGCTAAGGCAGTAGTGCCAGAGATGATAATAGTTAAGATTTATTAACATGGAAGATCACTAGTGGACTTAATAACGTGTACGTTACGTTAACGTTTATGAAGTGCTGCAGAGTAGTGTTTTTAAATCAAAATTGTCAGAGTGGTTACACAAAAAGTGTTTCTACAGCATAAAATAATTTTTAGGACATAAAAATATTTGTTGAGTATTAGTTAGTGAATTTATTGTAGATTAAAGGACATTTGTATGTAATAATAATGCGTGATTATAATTTGTAATGATAATGTAATAATAATGTACTATTAATAGAATCTGCACAATAATTGTGACATTTTAACATTCATAATTTGCACGCTTGCTCGCAGGCAGAATACAATGACTTTAAGGCTGTAAGATCTTCCCTTGTAAACCGTGTATTTTCTTGCAAATAAACAATTTGAATTTGAATTTTAAAATATGTGTATAAGTACCTTAGAAATTGTTCGTAAACATGTGAGCAGGTGTTGTTTTCAATGATTGTCCCTTATCGGAATGGGAAAAGCATTTACTTTGCAGTGGGGTAGTTACTAGCAGATACAATATGAAGCAGCTTACATTCTGTAATCATGTCCTAGTACCTATGCCTTTCCCTCTGCAACTTTGTAGCTAGAGATAGTAAGATATGATTTCAGCTCCTTTCTAGAAATCAAAAAGTTTTCGCATATTATAAGTAGATAAAGCATTTATGTGAGATTAAAGCGCAAAAATCGCTAAAAGCAGTTTCTCCTGGAATGTTGCTGCGTTGTTTGCATGCTAATCGGCGCTGATCGGGCATGCAGATGGCGTCCCGATCCGATACGAGCATCAATTTGATTGTGAGCGACGGCCCAGTGATAAACTTAAGTGTTCGATTTACCATGTTAGATAAAAATGTATGTTTATGAGTGGACGGCTGTGGAATTGAAAATGAAGGTTTGATGCAATTCCAGTGGTGCCAAACGCGACTGGATAACATAGTGACGCAGTTTATTTGATATTATCTGTTTCAATCAACTCTTAGTTCAAGACTTGGTAGAGACGTGGAGTTGGTAAACTCTTTCTGGCTGACGGCCATGAAGCTTCGTCTATTTAGAGAGGTTCCACAAATGCCACCCGTGTCGTCGAAGTTTATTGTGATTTAATCTAATACCGTGATTTTTTTTGTGCAGTCGTTACGGGTAGTTAGAAGCCCAAAAAGTCTGACAACCAGTCTTACCAAGGGGTATCGTGTTACCTAGTCACTAGGTTGTGGAGGTCAGATAGGCAGTCGCTCCATGTAAAATACTGGTATTCAGCTGCATCCGGTTAGACTGGAAGCCGACCCCAACATAGTTGGGAAAAGGCTAGGCAGATGATGATGACCGTGATTTTTATGTAAATAATAAATGAGTTAACCTTTCAATAATATGTAGATAAAGATGGTCATATTGATCACCGCTAGTTTCTCAGAATTAAAACCTCTATATGAACTTGACATTTGGCAAGCATTTCGGAAATTTTTAGAAGTCTTTGTCATTTTGTATTAAAGTTGACTGTATAGGTAAGTAAAGTACCTTTATCACTTTTTAGCACCTACTGTTGGTAAGGAAAACATCACGAAATACTCGGCATCACCTCACAAGAACATACCCGTGACTCCTTAATTCTGCGAACAGCTGATGTATGCACATAATGCACGTTTTTCATGTCGATCCAGACAGAACTCATAAAGTAGTGACACGATAGGTAGATATTTGAATCTAGACAGGTTTGAGCGAGGTCTTCTACGAACTTATTAAGGAGGTAGTTATTTAAGGAAGTGATTTCACATGACAATTTATTAAATTCTTTTTAATTTCAGGGTGAAACGTCGTATGGGACTGAAGTTCCTGAAAATTCTGCATTTTTCAGAAATTGATATCGATTGAAATATGCCGACTAAATACAAGAAAATTGTGGAGAATCACGTACTGGAGCTACGGCTAGTAGAAGATGATGGTAAAAGAAGGATACTTATAAGATGATAGAACATGTTTGATATTTCTCGGGACCCCAAGGTCCCAGACCTTTGGAAGGCGTACGAGGGGCCAAAGCCAACTCGCAGAGGCCCGTTAGACGTGTTTAATTAAACGAAGCACTAACCGACGATTATCCCTGTTCGCACTATGCTAGTGCACCCAAGGACAACCCCCGGTTGGTGCAGGACTATTGCAGGTTATGGAAACAATGCTATTGGACTATGGGTTTGAATGGCTTACACTGGTGACCTGGAAATATGGAAGGATAACATGGCAGGGGGTGACTTGCATACTCAATAATGGGCCCCCGAAAACTGTCGCTAGCACATAGTGACGTAGCGACAAGGGGGTAACATGTCCTGAGGTGCTTGAGTGGAGAGGTATTCCACGGCTTACAGAAAAAATCCTAGAGCCCGGAAGATGGTCAAGATCACTACGAGCACTTAATGGAATACATCCTTCTTTGAGCACGTTTGCTCTTGGGAATCTTCACTCAAGCCGATCAATTAAGACAAGAATGAGGTGGGAGCTCCGTTCCTCGTCAGTGTTCACTCCAGCCGGCCAATAAAGGCAGAGTGCTAGAGTGCCAAGCCAGTGAGGACCAAGACTTCTCCCGGGAAATAGGGTCTGTGGGGTCGCTACTGCCCAACAGCTCGCCACATGCTGCCCTGTGGGTTTTTGTATCTCTCTTGGTCTGGCTCCTCATCTCAGACCTGTTCCGGCAAAGTAACCTCTACCGGTACAGATCTAGAGTTCGGAGCGCGCAAGCCCCACCATGACGTCAACGTAGGGATACTGCGGTGAGGATAGAACATTATTATTCTAAATGTAAATTATGGTGAAATAAAAATTAAAAAGTTGATCTATTAAACTTTAGTAAATAAGACAACCTTTAATTACTTTAGTAACGTATTTAGAAACTGCACAGTTCCGCAGACATGTCGACTATTGTTAATCCGCCCACTACTGGCATGTATGACAAAATCTCGTACATTATTGAAGCGGGCCCACGCCGGCGCCCGCGCACAGCTTGACGATAATAGTTATTGTCACATCGCAGAATGCTTGTAAATTGTTTAAGGCTCGTTTGTTGGTACTTAAATTAGTCAGAGTAATTAATATTCTATTAGCTATTGTAAGGGATTGGTAATTTGTTCGTGAGATTAGCTATTTAAATAGTAAATAACCACGAAGGTAATAGCTTAAATATTAAGCACTTTTTATACATAAAACACGTTATACATATGCCTATACCTTGCATACAAGTATGGAAAAAGTTTGCATACACACATGCCCGCAGCATGTGTATTTGCAGCTTGAAGCAATGCTGTAAGGAAACCGATTATTAGATATTTAAGGGCTATCAATAAAGAAGCATCTTAAACTTAAGAGGCTGACAACAGATAAAGCGCGGTCACTGTCGGACTGCATAGAAAAGAAAAAGAAGCGCGATGACACAACGCTGGTAATTTATTGCAAAATAAGCAATTTGCTATTTTAAAAAAATCTATTGCTTGGACAAAAAAAAAATTATAACACTATTACGTGAATATGTTGCTAGTAGAATTATCCGATAAAAATCAGAATGATTGCATGTACTATCGAAGAAACTCATATCTGTACACTGAAAAGACTATTCTTCTATTCTTGCTTGTAGCGCTCGGTCGCTATACCTAGTATCGTTTAACTACGAAAAAAAAAGTGTCATGTGCACGGGATTTTGTTTTCAAACTGATTAGATATGCGTTACCCCGATGGTGCATTAATATGGTTTTTTATTGTTAAAATACATTTTCAGAGGTGTCATCGTGATTTTTTTCTTTCGTATTAAATTATTTGTATTATACTAACTAGCATATATCCTGAAGAATATCATTTATTTTTCTGATTTTGTTTACTTCAGTGGATCATATAATTTTGGGCATTATTAAACTTGTGTTTAGCTCCTGTAGTTCCCTTAGGTAATGGAATTTCTTAACTAAACACCAAAATGTTTTTTATACGTTCTGCTAAAATCAAAAGTATTCTCAGAGTGTTTACCCTGAACTTTAATTCACACACATGGCTTTATATTTATCTGCGACAACAGCTTACATTATGAACATGCGCGCCTCCCACGCCGGCGCCCGCGCACTTTGCACTAACATGCAACCATCGTTACTTGCCTGACTGGCTATTGTCACCAACCTCGTACACCGTAATTAACTAAGGTAGTATATAAATAAGAAGATAGTAACAATAAAATGACATTAGCAAAATTGCTTCTAATCACATTATCTTCTGCTGAATTTCCAACAGAACATAACAATGTTTTCCTAGGCAATACTAATCAATCTACTTAGCCTTTTCTCAACTATGTTGGGGTCGGCTTCCAGTCTAACCGGATGTAGCTGAATACCAGTATTTTACATGGAGCGACTGCCTATCTGACCTCCACAACTCAGTAACTAAGTAATACGATACCCCTTGATAAGACTGGTTGTCAGATTTTCAGGCTTCTGACGACCCATAACGACTGTCAAAGATCCACGAATGACAGTCATACTAATACCGGTACCAAATAAGCTGACAGACATTTAGTAGATTACTTCTTCAGTCTGCTTTTACATTTTTGTTTACATTATCTTTTTCTATCAAAGTGATATTCTTTTATTCGTTTTTGACTTTGCGCCGTAGAAATCTTTCTACAATCTGTCATTGCGTCTTTCGTTTCTCCCGTCTCTACCGTCGATTTGCCACCAAATTGTTGCCTAAGATTACTCAGTTATTATGGCAACCCTGACAAAAGCCGCTATTAATACAGCCATACCAAATAAGAAGTAGTTGTAAGTATTTATCTGCACACGTGCTTAAATCATTGGTTTATTATTTACATACATGTGAGCTGCCTCCCACGCCGGCGCCCGCGCACTATTGCCAACTTTACTATTGTCACATCTGGCTTTAGATCGCAATTACTGTAGATGGGACAAACTGTTTACAAACAGCTGGTTTAGAGTATCTGATAATTATATCTCCTACAAAGTAATGTGGTCTGTATACCTTATGAACAATTAGTTCTAGAGACTTAAGAACTCTTGGCATTGCTTCTAATAGCAGAAGTTCATATACAACACCAAAATGCTCTTACAAGCTTCAAGAAAACTGTCCATCTTATTACCGAGTAGAGAGAAACGTTTACTCTTGCAGTCCTCACTCGTTTGACGATATTGACGATAGCACTTCATAGAGCATCTTGGGTTAGTACCTACTTGAGATAAAAGACTATCTCGAACGGAATGACCTATTTCACCCTCGAATGACCCACTTGCCTCTTGATTTGCATGACTTGTCGTTCAAGGCAAAGATACCTTTAGATGTTAAAGAAATACTGGAATAGGTACTTAGTGCAATGAACATCGGATCTGTACGAACTCCAGCACATACTCTATGGCACCATTGTATGTAGTACGCCCACCGCATGTCACCTCTTTACTAACAACCAGTCAACTACGCGAACTTTGCGTGTGGCCACCATTCACCACCATTCATTATAATTACCACACCCTTATCTCCACGATATAAAGACCAATATTGCCTGGCGAAGTAATTAAGATAAAGATAAAATTATTATCAATGAATATTAATAAGATAGGATAAACTCACCGAAGTTGATGCGTTGACGTAACTTATCTGAAACGAGAGTAATTTATTTAGTTATAGATAACAGGAGTTATTGAAGAGATTGAAGGTGAACCGTTTAATCTTATGAATGATAGTGATAAATAATAATGTGTGCTGCACTGGGATTGAATGAATGGGTTGCCGGGGTTTTGAATCCAAGGTTATTTAAACCTAATATCAAAATGACTAATGTTAAACTACTGAGGAACAAAGAACAGAACGAACTGTCGGCTCTTAGATATTTTATAAAAAAACTGTTTGAGAAGTTTATGTTATTTGAATAATAAGCGCCGAGGGATTCTAGGATCTATAAGATTTCATTCTAATTCCTTTTGGCAAGCCTCAGCTAAGTCTTCAGCCAAGTCGTTCACTAATAATGAACCAATTAGAAGACCCGTATAAGTAGGAAGTAGGAACCTAATCGATATTATAAAGACATAATTATATAATGTTTTTGACCCTTTTATCAAAGAATATACCGTAAAACAGTAGCAGTTAGTTGCCCGAATATAACATCATTAAAAAGTCAGAAGAAAGTGTTCCCAGTCAAAAAATATTTGTTGTTTCTTCCAAATGAGTGTAGTGACTTTATTGTCGATATATGATAAGTTTTTGTTCAAAACCGGAACCTGATGGACCACCGTGAAACTGTAATGGAAGCAGGTTTTTGCAGGCGCTGTAAACGTGCTGGACAGCCTACGATCAGACCACCCAGAGGTATTCCCATGGTATCGAGAGAAGAAATTAATACGTTGGAATGTACTGCGACAGCAGTTTATCAAATGTACTAGAGAAGAGAATGGATAGTTATTTATTGCTCGGTGTTACATTTCATCATGTCGGATATGTATTCACGTGCATGTTTCCGAGTCGGTCGAATAGTTTCAGAATTTAACGGGGTTCGGTTTGATTTTGAAACAATTATTTGTAATACCTAAATTTTTTGCTAAGTATAATTTCCACGCAATCTCCGCCCCCATGCACCCCACCACTCCACTATGTGCTAAACGCTAACACATCAGTAATAAAGTTGAATATCGCGTGCGCTCTTTGGTCGTGTTCGAGTACGGAACTAAATGTCGTAAGTCTTAATTCTTATTTCGTTTATAACTAAAGTAATACTCAATACTCAATTCTTTATTGCATTCCATAATAATAATCTATAATATTGATCTAGAGAAAAAATATCTTATATCTGGATAAACTACATTTTCTTACTGTCAATAATTATTTTAGATAAAAAAGCCGAGTAATCTTGTTTTTGTTTCAAATAATCTTTAAAAAAAGACATGCTTTTTGAATAAAAAATGAATCGAGTGAAAAAGTTCCAATTACGTAACTGTTTGATATATGGAAAGAAAAAGATCAAATAAATCACATACAGTTCCATTTTGATTGTATGCGTGACTTTTTCAGAATATTAATGCAAATTAACATACAATTTAGGGAGCTTCCTCTTAACATCACATGCCTTTGTGGAAATTTAGCAATTTTCCACTGTACCTATTAGCGATCACTGGGAGGCCTAGGTCTCTAGTTTACGTCAAATTTTGTAATTAGCATTTCCTTAATAAACTGCTCAATCTAACAGCTTTTTCAGTGTTGATCAGAACTGCGCAGTCGGTGGTCTACGAGCATCGCCACGCTCGTATTAACGACGTCCTGTGCGAGTCAATTGCAGCGTTCACACTATGTTTACTCGATGTTTACACAAGTTTACACTAAACACAATAATTAGACGCATTAGAGTGTTGCCTGCATGTTATATCAGACGGGTTACACTGTTGAGGAGGATGGCAAGCGCAGAACGAGGAGGTAATTGGGTCATAGATGTCTAAATGCTTGTTACATTGGTAAACTGCAAGCTGTATGAAGCAAAGGAAGATGTCTCCGATTGCAGCTCCTACTGAGGCATATCACTTCTCTCTCGAGCCGCTAAAATTCTTGCACACATTATTAACAGCCACCTTAGCAAACACCTTCCTGAGAGTCAATGTGGCTTTCGTCTTAGCAGAGGTACTATCGATGCCATATCCGTAGTAAGGCAACTCCAGGAGAAAAGCTTAGAACATCAAAGGCCTCTCTAAATGTGCTTTGTCGATCTAGAGAAAGCATTTGTTCTCCATAAGTATGGTTACCCAAAGAAGTTCGTCAACCTTATACGTCAACTTCATGTCGGCATGAAACCGCGGGTTCAACACGAAAACGAACTGTCTGACGAGATCCAAACTACAAGTGAAGTAAAGCAAGGTTGTGTCATGGCATTGTTTCCTTAAAAATAGAAAGCCTCCAGAGTAAAAAGGCTTAGGATTACTTAACAGCAAAAAAAACCAGCATTTTTAGTCCATACTTCAAAAATTTGTCTTCCTAAAATTCAACAATCCCCACAGTTGTAGCACCGGAACCTCCGTGTGTCACGCAAACAGTCCCGCTCGTTACAAACCCGCGCTGACCGCATCCTGCATTGACAAGCGCCCGCGCACACCACCGTCACACTGCTGCACTGTCACACCACACGCTAAACACCGCTGTTCCGGGTTGCGCCTTCGCATAGATTTATGACCAACAGTAATGTGCGCAGAACTCAATGACTGTGAGTAGTATTAGCAAGTTATTCCAGGCACAGTTCTGTCTTTGTTTAAAATGCTACTGTTTGAGGTCGAAGAACAGCTTAACTCGTTCTGTTTTAGGGTTATGGTGACCCATTGTTAGGGGCCATTTTCTTCATATAGCTCAGTCTTCCCTATACTTTAAGCATAATAGTATTGCCCCGAAAATAAACAGTACTAAAATGAATACTTAAAGTAAAAATTATCTGCATACATGCGATGCTTCCTGTTTCTTAGATTAGTCGTTGGCTCAAGGTGGAATAGTGGCGGAGAGGATTAACCAGTCAGACGCTAAGATTGATGGAAACTGTCTGCCCAAGCCCTACTTAAGGTATCTTTACTCGTTGCAGGCTCTTTTGTTTATATCTATGTCTATACCTCAGACCAAATAAAAAACCAAGACTGTCACTAGTGACGTGAAGCCGGTTTCGTAAACATGTGCGCACTTTGTGAGTGTAGTTTGATTGTAGGTGTGTGCGTGTGAGCATGTATGCACAGAGCGGAGGTGTAGTTTTGGCATACTTCACTGTATAATTCGCAGCGTTCTGTCTTGGTTTTTTATTTGGTCTGAGATCTATACATACCTGTTATGAATAACAGTGCGACTGCGTTGTTCTTCTAAGCTATGCGACGGTTATTGATGCGGTTTTCACCATAAATTATTCCAACACATTCATATTAAACTTACATATTATTATAAATAAATCTCGAAGTTTTGGTCAAGCCGTAGAAATAACGTACGAAGCAGGGGCGAGTCGCTTATTTAAAATATACCAAGACACTTATTTCCTTCATTTAACTCCTTCACAAACCTATCTTATCCGCATCATCGGCTCACACTAAACACATGGCACATACAATATTCACACATAACGAACATTAGCATAAATAGTTGTCCTTCGCTAATGTATGTTAAATAGGCTGAACTGTAACCCCGGTAACCCCGTGTAACCCTCGGTAACCCGCTGTAGCCTGCGCACGTAGCGGGCTTCAGTAATCGAGCCATTAAACTTAACTACGTCACTATGTATTGTAGTCAGAGGGTTATTGTAGAATGAGAGTTTGATAGAAAAGTTTCTGTTAGATATTGTCACATCCAACGAAAGAAAAGACACAAGCTTGCAAGCGAAAGCTTCAAAACACGAAAAAAATGAATAGTTTCAATATAATTTTTAACCGACTTCCAAAAGGAGGAAGTTCTCAATTCGACTGTATGTTTTGTTTTTTTTTGTATGTTTGTTACGCGATTAGTCCGCCAATTATGAATTGATTTTGATGATTCTTTTTTTGTTTGGTAGGTCATACTTCAGAGGTGGTCCCATATAAATTTTATTAAGTTTGCTTGGGTGGTTTTTGAGTTAGCTTCAATAATACGTATTTTTTCCCACTTAGTATGTGGATGATATGATAAGTTCCTGTCACTGTTATTTACATAGCAGGTAGTGGTACTCGAATTTGTGTGGGGTAGGTACCACAACTAAAAAGTAAAAATAAAACCTTTTTATAAAAAAAACAGACTTCCAAAAAAAAAACACTACAAAGTGAAAAATAATTTCGGAAGTCGGTGGCAAAAAACGAAAATTTTAAACCAAAGACACCGACTTCCGAAATTATTTTTCACTCTGTAGTGTTTTTTTTAGTTGTTATATACAGTAACATTCAGTCAAACGCATTGAATTATTGATATAGTTATCAAAACAAAAGAAATTGCCATATGATGATCTAGAAAGCAAAACCCGAGACACAGTCTATTTTAGCTGACTCATCGTAAATAAAACATACCTACGTTTCATAAATTCACGGGAAATTGAGAGATCCCGAATATAATTAATTTACGTCCCGCCCCGGGCCCCGACATATTTAAGTACATCGTAACGTCGTTACAATTTAACTTAATGTCATCGCAGCCTCACTTCCAAGGGTTAATCTTTTATATCAGAAAATAATAAAGCCAAAGAAAATTCAATTAACCCCATTTTTGTAACGCTGTGAAACTGGAAATGGGTGAATGTGCTTTTTTATTTCAGAATAACGACTGCTTTGTTTTTATTATTATTGTTAATTTATAAAACTGTTATTACTTGTTTGTTATGAGAATTTCTAACAACCTTTATTGTTGGACTCGTGATTCGAGCACAAAACAAATAAAACTTTTCCGTTTCATTGCGTTAGTCTAGATTACAAGATAAAAATCTGCGCTGTCATTTGAATACGCAATGTCAAAACGTTGCTACAACTTACCTGAATAAAGTTTAGACTGAACTCATTCGCATACGCTCATGGTATGGCAATATTAGTCACATAATTATTATCACAGGTAGAGCAGTCTTTATATACCAATGGAATATGACCTTCCAGGTTTCGCGCTTTTGTCAAGTCAATGAACAGAGGTTTTCCCCACACACGAGATCATGAATTTCGTCAATTTGTTCACAATGAATACTCTAAGCTTTTAGCGTCACTGCGTCATTTGACGCGGAAGGGCGTCATCCGAGTCAAATTGTTCCTTTCATTCGTTCACACTCAATTAAATGCACAAATTCCATAATGTGCGCCGATTCTATTATGTTCGCTGTTCTTACAGGCAGGGTTGGCGCGCTCTACTGAGTCTGGACAAAGTCTTTGGTAAATTATGTCTTATTGTGATATATAAGTTATCCATAAATCCCAAAATCAGGAACTAAGAATTAAATGCAGACGAAATCAAAATTATTTTAATGTTGGAATCTACACTTAATCCTGGGCATAATAGTATGCAGGATAAAATGTCCAATTATGCAAAGAAATTACGGTTTTCATTCCCGTAGCCTAGTAACCTCGTTTTATATCTCCCCTTAATCTTATTACGCTATAACAACTTTCAAACGACTTTATTTAATCGACAAACAGTTTTCTGATCAAACGATTACGCGCTCAATTTCCCGTTTATTCTATTTCCCTGTAAAATCGATCAAGTCTGGGTAGATCTATGTCTGAGTTTGTATAAGATTAAAGTGTTAATTTAGCCTTACCGTCAAACTGAGAACAGCCTTCGTGAAGTAAATTTTAACAAAGCTTTTCAGGCAGCTAAATATCAATTCAGTGATTACGAAGAGATTGGGTAGTTTAGCAACGTTTACGTAGTATTAAACTGTTCACGAAATGGTTGGAACTACTTATTAGCATTTTTTTCAGCAGCTTTGATATGTAGGTACTTTGTTTGTTTACAAACTCCAGATTTTTAAGCTATTGCATAGTTTTTATCGCGGGCCTTGAGCGCGGCGACTGAATCAAGAAATTCCGTAACGAAAAAAACCTAACACCCCCCACTCCGCCTACCATGTAATGACGGTTCCCATGACAACGTGTTGTTGTCATGGGAACGTAATTTTTGTTTTATGTCATCACGTCATCATCCCAAGTGTAGCGTTGATAAATAGGAAGTATGGAGGTTACAAATGCTATGCAATAGCTTTACCGCGACAGTCCCCGAGTGCCACACATTTTTTAAAAATAAAATAGTAAAGTAACGAGTAAAATATGAAGTGGCAGCCCTATGTTAGAATAGTGCGGATCACGGCAGGGCCGTCACAACATTATGACGGTGTATCGGCAAACAATTGGCGCATTAGGGCGCCCATTCACGTGCGTCTTGTGCGCTACTGTGTTGCGTTTCTTTGTTATTCGTCCTGTTCCCATTGTTGAGCACGGCACGGTATTAAAAATGCCAAAGATGATGGAGACTTACTAACAAGATGAATGTGGGGCGGAGGTTTCTTATTTTCGGTAATTTTCTGGTCTAATTTTAAAGAATGAAAAACTAAATCTAAAAGTAAAAAATAACATCACTTGTCGTCAAATTTTAACATTAAACAGATTTAAAAATAAATTAATTAAGCATGATTTGGCTTGTGGTAAGTTCTTGGCACTAACCAACTCGACTTACATGAAAAGTAGTTATCTACCATAACGACGTTTATGTTATTTATACCAGGATTAATATTCATTGTCTTGAAACAATAACTATACAATGGAAACCCACACCGACGCGTCAAACAATTTTTTTTTGCGTCGCATTAAGTCGCATTCACACCACAATAAAGCTCTTATGACATGTCATTTCGTCCGTCTGAACAAATCCGCTAAGGATCGCAGACGTTACGTGTAATCTGTGAATGCGACACAATGGAATGAAGTGGCGGGAGTGGCCCGCGTTATTGTTAAAGATCGGATTCTTAAGCAGATGCTGCGTCAAATTGTGTGGTAAAATGACACTTGGATTTTATTTCTGCTTTGGTATAGCAGATGAGGGTATAATTGTTTGCCTGCCGGGGGTTCGAAGAAAACCGATAGGAACATCGTGGCCCCCGGCAACACGGCAACCGAAGGAACACGGGTGGGTTTTAGTCAGTAAGAGTCTGACACGCCCTCCTGCTCCGCCCAGAGCGGGAGAAGTTATTTGATAATGTCCCACACGAAAAATAAAAAAAGTTATTATTGTTTAATACTGTAGGGAAGAGCGCTGAAAGCAATTTCCATTTGACATCATATTATCACATAGGCCTGAACACAATGGTATAGACAACTTTCACTATAGGACAACAATGAAATCGGTTTGGTTGGTTTCAGGGTTGGTCCCATAGTGAAAGTTGTTCATAATGATGGGTACAGTGGCCCCTTAATTCAATTTCAACCTGTATTGTACAAAAGTTCACAATACGAAATGCGGCTGTACACTGTACTAAACTAACATACTAAAGGTAGCTACACCTCTGCCTAATCCTTATTTGTCAGTAGGTACTACCATACAATAGCGTATCCAGGTGGGGAGCCCCCGGCAATAGGGCAACTGAAGGAACACGGGTGGGTTTTAGTCAGTAAGAGTCTGACACGCCCTCCCACTCCACCCAGAGTGAGAGAAGTTATTTGATAATTTCCCACTCAAAAAAAAAAATGTTGGGGGGCAAAAGCGTCTGAGTTCTTCCGTGAACTTGATATATTATTCTAATTAAACTTTTTAGCAAGTATTACACTACCTAAAGTATCCATAAGTAACTTAATGAGTAAGTATTACGTTTTCAAGTTTTTTTCCATAAGATGTTTTGTTAACGGGATAAATTTTGAATCCGCGCGCCACTCATTCTGCCACTCACGCTGCCTCCGGCGGCCATGTACATATTATATTCACCGAGATATCTCTGGTAGTTTACAACCTAACGAAGTCATTGAAAAATTTGCGAAAAGTAATCCGATTCCGAGGAGCCTTGTAAAATGTTGTGTGCTCTTTTAGTGTTTTCCCTCCCAAACGACAATCCGGGATCCGCCACTGCTACCATGTACTCAGTTTCCTTATATCTGTTACACCTCTTTACTCGCAACTCTATATTTGATATCAAAATAACCTTTCAATATAAATTCCCCAAGTTAAACCACCATAGCACACTTTAATACCTTCCAGATGTGTTCAATACTGAAATACTGATAATCACGTTCTCATTTAGAGATCATCGCGAACGTTACTAATTGGCGCGGCATGTCCTGAAATAGCCGTGATTAATATAACGCGCTATATTCACGCCGTGTCGTGGGTGGGTAGGCAGGGGTTAAGCGCGGAATTAAACACCTAATCGTTGTGTTGGTATGTGTGATTCATATGTTGGGGACTTATTCTGGAGCTCATGATAATTGCACGAAAGTAATAGTAGATTGTTATACAAGGGTCGAAAGGAATTGATGACTTTCACCCGTGTTAAACACTCTACTTTTAATTTCGAATATAAGCAAAGTAAAAAGTTGTAGTTTTTCTAAAATACTAATTGATAATAATAACATGAGTAGATACCTATTAGTCTTTTTTAATTTTAAATATGGAACACACCGCGTCATCGCCACGGGTCGTCCCGCTTAGGTATTTTTTTAATTCACACTGGCTGTTTATACAATGAGAAGACAGCAGCAGTTTTTTTCTATAAGGTGGGTATTACACCATCATATCTACGATCCCAGATCCATGATCAAAGACATAACTAAATTGTAAAATAGACATAACGTGGGTAAATTGTGAGCTTCGTAGATAGGTATATGATATAATATGATAGTGTAATATCCCCCAAGGGGGATATACCCATAATAAATGTCTATTTTACAATTCCATTATATCTTCGATCACAGATCCATGACCACAGACTCGACAGTGTAATACCCCCTTAGTCAAATTTTTCGTAGCCGACTACATAACCAAATTTCGTTCTATTTTTAAAATTCATTCTCGCCCTAGAGAGGGATGCAATTTTTTACTATGAGTCTTTTCCACCCAAGGGTGGGGATCAGCGTCTTCCACCCGCTACTTGGATCAAACAAACACTACTTTCCGAGTATGAGAAATGAAAATAAATGTACCTATTAAACTCACATCCCTTCAGACACTGAAAATTTTAAATCACTGAATTTGTTGATTGGTGGTGAAGCAGAGTCCTAACGAATAGTTGCCTTTGCCTAGAGAAGGTAGTAAGGATTGGAAGACCTATTGTCCTTATAATTATTATGAATTATCTACAAAGATTGACTTGAGACTGCAAGCATGATCTGATGAGCCTTGCACAGATCAGGGATGCGTGTCACAAAAGGGCAGAGTTCTCAGTAAACAACGGGTGGTCCAAGGCTGCCAATGATGATGATGATTTAGGTGACCTGGCACCATTATTTTTAAAGAAAGCGCATACCAATATTATTATGAGAAATAATAAATAATCTCCAGAATAAGCTGCACATATAACTCTGGCGTTGACAGTGGGCATGTACTAAACAGCCGCGCGTCAAGACAGCTTAATAACTTAATCTGCGCATTATATTTATACCGAGCGTTCGGCCGCACGGGAAATGTCGCGCGTTCACGCGATTAAACGCTCGGCGCTCGCGTCGACAGTGTGCCATCCGCTTATTTTTTAAATAGTATTGTAATTTATATCATGTGGGGTAAATATTGAAATTGTGTCGATAAAAACGTCAGCCGGTTGGGGTTTTTTTATTCCTTTTGAATATGCATGTTATTTTTAAACAAATATTTGCGAAAGCGTCTGGTCAGTGGCTACCTCGTTCAAGTTTAGGTACATTCGAGTGATATATAATAATATATATAGGAAAGACATGCTAGAGATAGTACTCGTAGGAAAGACTTACCTTCCACAATCCAACCGAAATTGAACGTGGTTCATCACAGTCCCAGAGTTCAATCTGTCTTTTTATACAACAAGTTGCCAGTGGACTTCAAAAGCATATACAGCATAAACGTATTTAAAAACAAATTAAAGACATAATTATGAGGAAGGGCTATTACAGTATTGAGGAGTTTATAGATGACAAACGACATCCACTATTAAATAATTGATTTGTGAATTATTATTATGTATTTTTGTGTGTTGTGTTGTTATTATTTGTCTTTTTCATTTTTTTAATACTGGGAAATAAACTTTTAAAGGAGACGTTTCATTTTTGTATGGGACTCCGGCCATAACATGTACACTTTAGAAAACCTGGGAAACGAACCCCTAAATACAATAAAGACTGTTTTTTTCCATAATATCTAATACTTTTTGGGCACAAAATAAAAATCAAAAATGTTTGACGTTTGTCAGGAGAAATACGACCATCGACAGCTAGCCATTTTCGTCCAGAAGCACCTACAAATATACAATCCACAAAAGAAGTTTTTTATTTTTATGATGAATCACACTTTCTAATTAATCAAAAAAGTTGTATAAGATAGCTATCTTAATATAGTACAGAATACATGCCTTTCATATTTATTTAAATGACGTCTACGTGATATTATTATGTTAAAATGTAACATGATTTCTGGACGAAAGCAGTATGCAAGTAAAACGACGCCATGATGAATAGAATATGGCAATAATTTGTTAAACTATTATTTTTTGTGCCGAAGTAATCAGGGAAATAAACAGGAAAGAATATTTTTCCTCAATTCGTGGAATTTTTTCCTTTTTTTACATTAACGTACACTTTATGGCCGAAAATGAAACATCTCCTTTAAATGGAATGTTGTTGATTATTTAATTAATTGTTACTGAATTATTGACATAAAATTATTCATTGGTGAAATTGATACATTTTAAATGCGTAATGAATTTTAATTATATGAATGTAATGGTTATGCTTTTTTATTATTTTATTTATTATCACTGTAATATTTTCAACACAATGTATTTTGTTATGAAATAAATGACTTATGACTTATACATTCAGGCATTTTCCCTTCAGTCTGTAACACCGAATTTCCTAAATTAATAAATTATTTTTCTTTTCCAGTTTAATTTGAAATCCAAATCATACTCAGAAGCAAGCAGTTCTAGCCCATACTTGAACGGCCACTCGAGCACCCCACTTACAAAATTGATTGTTGTTCAAACGATCGACAAAATGAACGCTTACGCATGGTGATCATGCATACGTGCTCGTGAATAATTTGTTCACATTTGTGACAAATAATCATGTTCTGTCATCCTAAATTAACGCATCCGCTGTTGGTAATAAAACAATAACATGTAGAGTACCTGCAATCCTAACATAATGTTATAAAATCTTGAAGAAATCCCATTATTTCTTATTTCACTGACCAACCTCAAATATAAAAATTTGTTTATGGTAAATTCATGGAAAGTCTCACTTTTGTTCTGCGGACTTGGAAACCAGGACTATAGAAACAATGCCTGTTATTACTAGGTCAATGGGCAGACCATTTTCAGTTTTTCTTTTCATAATTCAGGGTGCCTGGTTCACGGCTTAGTCTGTGGTAACTATATTTTTATTCATTTTATTTTTTCTTATTTGTTATCCATACTAATTTAAAGTTTCGTGTGATTTAAGAATATTATTATTAAAAGATGGAAACTGTTACAGTACAATATCTCTGTGCTGTATCTGCGATCTACATCGCAATCTTATGTTCTTTATCGCACGTTCAATATCTATTAAGTGTTTCTACTGTCTGTTGTCGGCACGTAGTCGTTGGTATATAAGATGCACCTTTGGATAATTATAACTAGACTATACTACATCTTTTGTCTCATTTATACCTAATCATATACTGCCAAGAAGTTTGGCAAATTGGTGACCCCGACGAACGTATACGCAGCAAGAAACATGGCACAATCACCGTGCAAGGCGAACATAAATCAGCAAGGAGCGCTTGAAGTAGCTGCTGGCACCTCGGTTTTATCCCGCATTCCGGAATTTTGGAAAGACCAACCAAGGTTATGGTTCACGCAACTAGAAGCCATATTAGCACCACAGAAGCAAGGAGACGAATACAAATACTGTACAGTAATAGCAAAGTTATCCAAGGAAGAAATACTACAGGTTAGTGACCTAATCACTTCACCACCGACTACAGATAAATACAAAAACATCAAGGAACGTTTAATTGATTGTTACGAAGAAACAGAACAGCGGCAGTTTCAAAAGTTAATATCAGAGACAGAACTCGGTGATCAAAAACCTTCGCAGTTATTACGTCAAATGCGGGTCCTCGGGAGAGGAAAAATCAGTGACGAAACAATTAAACTACTATGGTTCAGGCTTTTACCAACATCAGTTACTACGGTTCTGGCAGTTACGGAAGACATGGAAATTGACAAACTGAGCCAAATTGCAGACAAAATAATAATGAATTCAAAAGTAACCGAAATATCAGCTGTTAGCAACGACACTTCAAACGACAGCAATACAGCATGCATTTTAACCCAGCTAGCAAAATTACAGATAGATATTGACGCAATTCAGCAAGGTCAATATGGCTATCGACCCAACACGCACAATCATTTCAAGAAACGTCAACAACTCCCGATTATGAGGCCGAGAACAAACTATAGAGGAGCAAATCGATTTTGTTACTACCACGAAAGATTCGGAAAATATGCAAGGAACTGCATTAAACCATGCGATTGGAAACCAATGACTTACGTACGGAACCAGGGAAACGAATAAGGGCACAGACAACGGCGAAACTCTGTGCAATCCACCCATCCAATCGCCTCACCATTACCGACCGAAAAAGTGGTATGAAGTTTTTGATTGACACGGGCGCAAATATCTCAGTCATTAGCAAGCAACAGAGATATTCAGTTTTACAAAATGAACAATACACACTATACGCTGCAAATGGGACTAAGATTAGGACTTACGGCGAGAAGGCGCTTACCTTGAATTTAGGACTACAACGATGTTATAAATGGAATTTTATAATCGCCGATGTTACACAACCAATAATTGGAGCAGATTTTCTAGAGCACTATAAACTATTAGTCGATATAGCAGGTCGCAAACTTATCGACAAAGTTACAGAGCTGACAACGCATGTAACTTCAGAGAAGGCGACACAGCAAACAATTCGTACTGTCGCAGTGGGAACGAATCCACGTATTACGCAACTTTTAAACAAATACGAAGACATCACGAAAGAGTCCTCTCTACGCAATGCGCCCAAACATAAGATTGAACACCACATTATCACTACAGGACCACCCGTCGCAGCTCGGGCAAGACCATTACCTCCGGAAAAATACGACATAGCCAAAAAGGAATTTCAAAATATGATAGAACTCGGAATTTGCCGGCCGTCAGATAGCCCATGGGCAAGCCCATTACATATGGTAAAAAAGAAAAATGGCGAATGGAGACCGTGCGGAGACTATCGAATGCTCAATAGCACGACAGTACCGGACAAATACCCACTACCAAGATTAACTGACTTTACATACATATTAGAAAATAAGAAGATACTAAGCAAGTTGGATATACGCAAAGCATACCACTGTATTCCTGTTAAAGATATAGAGAAAAAAGCAAACATTACGCTTCCGGGTTCCACAATAAGCATCACCTGCGACACGTCTACTGGAAAAAGCCGCCCCTACTTACCAAAGCATTTTCGCAAACAAATTTTCGATACCATTCATGGTATGAGCCATCCAGGAAAAAGAACTACGAGAAAAATGATAACCCAAAGGTATTTATGGCCGTATATGAACAAAGATATCAATAGTTGGTTTAGATCATGTATAGCCTGCCAAAAATCAAAAATACAACGACATACGATATCACCTCCTGGTACATTTATGACAGCGCAACGTTTTGAACATTTACATATTGACATCGTCGGGCCACTTCCGATTTCACAAGGGAAGAGATATTTAATCACAATCATAGATCGTTGTACGTCATGGCCCGAAATATTTCCGGTAGGAGATATAACTGCAGAAACAGTAGCCAAGACGCTTTTCGAAGGATGGATTACTCGTTTTGGATGTCCATTGCGCATTACTACGGATCAAGGCCGACAGTTTGAATCAAGAATATTTGAGTCACTCTCACGATTTTTGGGAATACATAAAATTAGGACAACACCTTATCATCCGCAATCCAATGGAATGATAGAGAGATTTCATAGAACTTTAAAGGTAGCGTTAATGACAAGGGAATCCAACGAGAATTGGTTAAAAGAAATCCCAACAGTTTTACTCGGGTTGCGGAGTAGCTTGCGAGAAGACACAGGTTATAGTTCAGCAGAGTTGACATATGGAACGCCAATACGACTCCCTGGAGGATTTTTTGAGTCATCAGCAGCACAGTTATCAACGTACGAAGAATTTGTAAAACAAATTCAAAAGGACATCACACAAATGACATCAATTCCGAAAAGAGAAAGCCATAACCAAGCTATATTTGTGCATCCCGAACTCAAAGAATGCTCACACGTATTTGTTCGGTGTGATAGAATGAAGAAAGCCCTGACACCGCCGTATGAGGGACCCTACCCAGTAATTAGTAAGACAGATAAAACATTTTGCATTAGAGTTAGGGATAAAGAGACAGTGATATCAATTGATAGATTGAAACCAGCATTCATGATCAGTGACGAATCAAACTACGTGCCAGATTCAAAGGATTGCGACAGACATTCACACACGTACACTACACGATCGGGACGTAAAGTAAAGCCAGTAGTACGTCTATAAAAAATCGCTGATAGAAGCAAGTTATTCGTATATATATTAACGTAGATCTTAACATATACCATTAATTCACAACTACTCGTAACAACAAGACATCTAAAATGGGAAATCAAAGTTCTAAGGACCAGATAACATACAATACGGACAGTTGCCTCAATCAAAACGAAGCGGACAAACTCCGTAACTTGATCCAGGAGGACTTACGGTGGACAAGAAATGTTGCAATGGGACAGATTATTTTAACAATCGGTGCGATCCTAATTTACGGCATAATGAAAACACTGGACAGAAGAATGAAGAGGTTAACGGAAAAAATAATAAGCATTCGTGCAACAGCTAAGTCAAAATTACAGGCGTCAGCAAATCACACCACAACAGGCGTCATCAAATTCCACCGCGTACGATAGCATTATTATTTATATACATCAGCAAATAACTAGTAAGGTCTAGGTCAAAATTTATATTGTAAACACTATTACCATAATATTTATTTTTATTTTCTTTTAAAGGGGGGTGTACTGTTACAGTACAATATCTCTGTGCTGTATCTGCGATCTACATCGCAATCTTATGTTCTTTATCGCACGTTCAATATCTATTAAGTGTTTCTACTGTCTGTTGTCGGCACGTAGTCGTTGGTATATAAGATGCACCTTTGGATAATTATAACTAGACTATACTACATCTTTTGTCTCATTTATACCTAATCATATACTGCCAAGAAGTTTGGCAAAGAAACTACATTTCTTTCACTCTTACGAAAGAAAAACCTATCAACAAACAAAAATACATTGTTTTTCGTATTGGTTTTTCTGCCGAAAATGCATATCAGGCCGTATTTTAACGAAATATTTTCAGCCAAAAAAGATATAATTTCGGTTGGACTTTAATTGTAAGCAGAATAGCAGTATAGAGTATTTAGACAGCAATTGAGGGTTTTACTAAAAACAAATGCAGCTTTCTAAGAAGACGTCTTAGATAATGGTATCAAGAGGATGGGTAACAAGTACTCCTTACTCTTGTCTTCCAAAACGACAAACTACATTCACCATTTGTCAAGAGTCGTGACGTTTTCTCCGAACAATTTCGTCTTTGACCATTGTAGGTCATTGAGCCATGCTCAGCAGAAACAATCACAATCAAAGGTTGCCAGAACAACTTCCCACCGAGCTACAATATTAAAAACAATCAGAAACCCTTTCCAGTCTGCCTCAATTGCCATCAATCACGTCTGGTTAGGCAGTCATTACGCAGGCGGCGCGCGATCCATCATTTAGCACTTGCTTACTGTCAGAAGAATTGTCGTCATTTGGACACCGGCTCCGGGTGGATTATAATATGTCCTTATTTATTTATATGTGACTAGTGACAGTAGAATTTTACTGTTGGTCTTGATATTTACCTATTCAACTTTGGCTAGTCATCGGGGGAGGGGCTTGTGGCTAAGTAATAACAGCTGCACGGGTCGATCGATCAGGTTAAGCTACGCTTGCCGCGGTTGGTCCGTGGATGGGTGACCATCTTTACATACCAAGTCCCCTCCGTGCCTCGGAAAGCACGTTAAGCCGTTGGTCCCGGCTGTCATTTGTAGATCTTTGACAGTCGTTACGGGTAGTTAGAAGCCCAAAAAGTCTGACAACCAGTCTTACCAAGGGGTATCGTGTTACCTAGTCACTAGGTTGTGGAGGTCAGATAGGCAGTCGCTCCATGTAAAATACTGGTATTCAGCTGCATCCGGTTAGACTGGAAGCCGACCCCAACATAGTTGGGAAAAGGCTAGGCAGGTGATTAACTTTGGCTAGTCATCGGATTTAAGTGTTTATTTTCTATCTAAAGTTTGTAACGAGGTGATAACTCAGTAAAACATATGACTGAAAAGTCTGGTAATCTTTACTAATAAGCTTCCATTGCGTATAGTGAACCTAACAAACTAGAACAGTACAATTCATCTTTATGTTATAACTCCAACATAAAGTAAAGCCACACATTACCCTGCTCTAGTGGAACGTATTCATCATATTTACGTTAGCCATCATTCTGACAGCCCACCGCGCGCGCATGTCCCTGCATACAAACGCAGGATTCATCGACACCCGTTACCTCACTTCAAAACAAACAACACACTCAACTTACTCAATTTTCAACTGTGGCGGGGTAAAGATAGAGTATAAAATCAATTGGTGTTAACAAGAGGTAACAGTAACATTATTTTCCAAATGATATTTAAATATTCCCGTATTTTTTTCGTAATCTAATAATGTTTTGACTCTGGAATCAATTTAGAAAGCACTACCAATTTATTATATGCCCAATGTTAAATGCTGTAGAGTCTATTTTATCCTGTTTGTTTGTTATTCTTACAGAACGGAAGCCGCGGCGAGGGTAGGAATATATTTAGAGTAGTGGCGTCCAACGGATGCGTGCGCGCAACTATTCGCGTTTTAATGTTATTGCTAAATATGTTTATGTTTGTATCTTATTGCACGTAAATTCTTGCGAAAATATCAAATTGTATTTACATTTTAATGTTGGAAGTTCAGTTAATGGTTTATTCTGTATCTGTTGGGGATCAGCGGGTTTACTCCAGAGTTATGGTATCTACTAGACATACGCAAGTACTGGCACATTAGTTAGATGCTTCATGTCGGAAACAAAAGTTGTTCAGCTCGATGTTATCTGAGGTGTAGAAATTGTTGGTTAGTGATCGCTATCTTGGTATTTACAGACGGCTGAGAGGAATAAACAGGTGTTAGATTAAAAGACTTTATGTAGCAGGTATTTTGTGGTTGTTTGGTTTCATTGGCAAAAATCTTTTCTAATTTACAGGTTCGCTTCGAAACTTGTCAAAGAGAACCAATTTTTGGAGCTTATTCACCGTTTTTTAATTACCTACATTCCAAGAAGGTTAAGGATTCGAGATCAAAATTGTGAATTAAAGTTAGACAACTAGATAGGCTCGCCCCCATAACTTGGGACTTACAATAACTAGTGAAATGTACGTGTTCCTACTACAAGTACAATTCTACTTACCCTTCGGGGCAAGCAGGCGTGATGTTGTGTTAAAGTTAGACCCGGTAATTCTGCAATATTCAGATTCGACAAATACCACGGAATCTGAGAATCCTGAAGTAAAGCTACACAATCGCTATAACTAGCGTGCAGGGCTGGGATCGAAGCCACGTGTAAACACATGTATGGCGCGCCGCGTCCGCGTCCGCTCGCCACAAATAGATCGCTCCCATATCGGACATCTATTTCAATGCAGACCATAAAATGCACAGAAAAGGTAGGAATATTGTTGGACAATCCTTTTACTTACTGTGTTTAATAGTGACCCTCAAACTTCAAATTGTTTCGAAATTAATTTAGAACGAAGGAATTTAGGAACTTTATCAGCTCTCTACTCAGCCTCATCCACGATTCAGAAATGATGGATGAAACTGAAACATTAATGTGAAGTCCTTAGACTTCAAAGAAATTGTTGCCCATCATCAGTTAGAGAAATTGAGGCCGTCACTTCTCAGGCATAGCAAGTATTCATAATAAAATCATTCGTTGATCGATTGACTAAATATTCAGTGGCATGGTGCATTGAATATACTTCGGAGGGTTTGGACAGTTGGGTTCCAAATCCAACGGACAAAGTTCCAGTTCCAAATTAAAAAAAAACTTAAAAATCAAATGCTCGAAAAGCCCAATCTGTTCACAACATCGGTCTATGACCACCACCCCGATCCAGAAGCCAACGTTTTGATTGAGTCCACAGTTTATATACAACATTGGCTCGCTTGTTATTTCCACACCTTCGACTCCTGCACCACATGATCACAACGACATAACCACCACACATCAGCCAAATGAAACAGCACTATATTTATAAGAAGGAAGAGTTCGGTTTCAGTTGTGGTTGTGTTCGTTGTTTAATCAAGCAACTGGCCAGTTATATTTGACAGGTTTATCGACTCCTGAACTTGTGGAAGAAAATGAACTGCAATGGTATGCGTGTTGTGATTGTAATGCGTGAGTGATGTATGCTTTGTGTTCGTAGACTATAGGTTTACTGCACTCTTGCTGGATTGGTTATTCTATCGTTTTTGGTATTATTGGGTTTGTTTCTAGATTTTGATTTAAGTACTGGAATTGATATTTTCTTTAAACAGTCTTTGGACATCTTCATCTCATTAATTGTAGCTTTTATTATTTCAAACACGAAGGTAAATGAGAAGTATTGTCGCAGGTATTTCTAAGGTCTTGAAAGTTTGTTTTCTAGATTTGGCTAATTGATGGGATTGATAATTCCTTAAACAATCTTGGGACCCATTTTGATCTCGTCCATTGTAACAAGACAAATGAGAATTACTGTCAGGTGGTATTTCTAGGGTCTTGAAGGTCAACTTTATTCTTTCTTTTAGGTTTTTATTTTTTAGGTTTTTGTCTCATATGCAATGTTTTAACGGTTATTGGTATTCATCATTACCAGTATGTTACCAGAAACTCACACCGTGACAATGAGACACTTGTCCATACTCATTCTGGATAGAACTTACTAGAATCCACAGTTTCAGGTTCTCAGTCTTTTTCAATAAAGCCGTTATTGTTAATATCCCAATTCGGGATGGTGTCTGCAACTCCACGTTAAGGCGCGTAGTTTGCGTACATATTTTATTGTTTTTATCGTGCTGATTAC
This sequence comes from Agrochola lychnidis, assembly GCA_963680765.1. Lineage (NCBI taxonomy): Eukaryota > Metazoa > Arthropoda > Insecta > Lepidoptera > Noctuidae > Agrochola > Agrochola lychnidis. The sequence continues at coordinate 24,084,868 of OY796866.1, forward strand.
CAGCACATGTCCCTACGAGTAGTTCATCACAGTTCGGCTGGCGGCGACGTGTACATCCGCGGAGCGGCGCAGGCGTCGTGATCGATCCTCATCCATCACTCCTGCCGGTGACACGCTCTTATTGGGTAATTGTGGGACCCTGGCACGCGGTGCAAAGTACACTGGACTGTTTGTTTAGTAGCTGATGTCATTGTCTAGTTAGGAACTGTTGAAATGGCAAGTCTGCTGCTCAGTCATCTTTCATAAAGAAATCTGAAAAGTTTTGTACCAACAACTTGGTCATTATTAAATTATGCTTTATAGGGTTTCTGATTATCAGTATCTACATATTCAAAAACAGTCGAAGTTTTGGAAATAAGCGTCAAGATACGCTTGTTACTGAGTGAGACCAATACAATGTTTGCTATGCAATACAATGTCGTTGAAAGTTCTCTTTAGTGTTGTTTAACTCAAGCGTATGCTTTCTTCGTCTTCTGCAGAGTAGAGTGACAAATATTTAAAATAATGTTATGAATTCCTTGTTTCTGTAGCTCATTTAGAGTTGACAAAAAAATAAGGACACAAGTAATTAAAGGTCTTGTTTTTTGATCACTTTTTTGACTGGAACTTTATAAGCTTAATGTTGGTTGAACTTTTACTCGGTAAATAGTGCCCAGACCTGGCACATGGATCGCAGATATTGTTCATCAAATCAAACATGTGATTGAGTCTCTAGACTTCCTTGGAAATAGACGGGATGTTAACTCATCCTTGGCCACCCAGCATCCTACAAACGACTACACATGATCTACCACTACCACCATAATTCCACCGCAGTGTAATAAAAACAAAGTCAAACAGTAGCAGCTACTCGGTGAACTAGTACAAACAAGTGACGAGCGCGGACAAACATTTGTGGACAATTATTGACCAATAGGTACCATCAACCAACATCATGTAACAACGCGCCATGATGTGAGCTTTTTAAATTGTGGCGTGACGAATTGAAATGATGAGAGGATGAAATGTAAAAATTGAATTGTCAATGACAAGGTTTGTCAATAGCATCTAGTTTACAGTAGGTAAATAAATACTACCTACTGAGTAAATACCTGTTTCCACATGGTAGCCGGAAGGTAGGTAATTGAAACAAGCAGCGATTGGGAGTATTTCAAATGTTTGACCTTCTAGCATCTATCTACATTCTTCCCTGCAGAAAGTTTGTTGAAACTCCTACTTGGCGAAAAGAGCCTGCGTGAGCGTTTTATAGGTAAGTGTTCAAACTGTGGGTATTTCTATGTTTTTATTTGACACTGTGAAAACCAACCATAACATAATTTTGGGTACTTTCGTTACACAATCAACTTTCTAATCGCAATGTAAGTAAGTAGGGTACAAATAACCATGTATACCCAGTGTCCTGACACTGTAAACTCTTCAACGTGTATATATATTTGTACAGATGAGAAGTTACTTGATAGGCCATAACCCCTGTAGACGAGTTTTGATACTTGCACACTATCCTGTGTACTTATACTGTCACGCAGACAAGTGTTGATACATGCTTGCAAACACTCTTCGACCAGCCTACATGACGTAGGCCAATCTTGATACTTGTACTTTTCTACTTCACCACCAACAGTGTCGATAAATCTTGATACTTGCTTACCAACCATGTATACTGTATAGCCAGTTGACCATGACGTAGACACATCTCGATACTTAAGGGTAACCACTTGAAATAGACGGACACTACCCACGGTTAATGTTGACTGTTTCGAGATCAAGTCAAATATTATGATGAATTTCATGTAAGGTTGATATTAGTGTTGCTTGTCATTGTGGGTTAGGTTAATCATGTGTGTTGGTCACCTAGTCACCTCCCACGTTAATAGAACTAGGTTCTTCAAGACAAGAATTGTAGTTGATCGTGTTCTTATAACATATAAATAACTGTGCTTTTTATTTACTTACCTACTTTGGCTAATGTTTAGGAGAGTAAAAATTAAAAGCGATTAAGTACAATTTTTTATTACTATTAAAATAAAGGACAATAAGAACGAAAGTAGACAACAACAGAAAAAAAGAGGGTGAATGCAAAGTCGTGCAGTACGAAAGATAGTGCACAAAATATAATGAGACCGAGAATTCAATACAACCAATTGTACTTCCCATGTAGCAGTCAACCCAGGCGCCACATACATGATCAAGCAATCAGAGGGACCGATCTAGGCTGAAGTAAAACAGGGCATGCGAGGTCGGCGAGTGGGCGCTGCAGAGCGAGCGGCTGCAGCGGCTGCAGCGCAAACATTTGAATAAGAGCGTCGAGACAACATGCGCTAAAGTGCAGTCAGGGTTGACGCGGATATTGGAGAAAACGGAAAGACAAAGTACAATGTACAATGGAAGTATTTTAGTTACTTAATTTAAGAACAGAGAAAATGGATGTAACTTTTATTGCCCGAGTCAAACTATGAGAAGCAAGAGTGGAAAGCATAAAAAGCCCTTATTAATTATCTTATTTCTTGAGCAATTTTATAATCTACTGCAAAAAGTAAAGCTATGAATAAGTAATTAGAAGTGCAAATAGTTTTGAATGGTTACTCGTTATTGACCGAGATCCTGTAAATATATTAAGCAGATCAGCCACTTAAGCTGACTTTATCAAACTCTACCACACCCGTCAGTAAAGATAAATAATTACAGAATTAGCCCTCCCTAATAAATCGCATATATTGCTCCTTGCGACAACACAACTCCGTTCAACCCTGTTCGTAGCTTTGATTGCTGATTGCTTTAGCGGCTCGGCTCGTTAGTGCCGCACCGCTACCGTGCTGTACCGTGCCGTTGCCGCACGCCGTCCTACCGCATATGTCGTGCCGATAATTAGCAACCGCGATTGATTGCAGATCAATTAATTGATTGGGAATTTCATTTGGATTGAAGTTTTGGGCAGAAGATTTGTTGATCTGTTTAGGCTGCTCAACTTTTCGGTCATCTAGCTAGAGATCAACCGAAATAACAAAACCAAGCCGGTTGGGCCAGCAAAGTAGTTTAAGATTGCAAATGAAGCGTTCGCTAGAGGTGTGTTATGCTTAAATGTTGACGTAAGTATCTTATTGATTTAGTTGTAGCCTTGATATTTTTTTCAAGATGAGCTGTTTAGTATTTATTATGTAAGTACAGAGAAATAGAGCTTTTCATTAGGTGGAAGTCAAAATAAAATTAAGAACCTATTATATCTGGACGTAAAGTTGTTTAAGAAAATATTTGTTTGTTCAAATATATCAATATTGCGATTTTCAACTGGAAATATTGGATGAAAAATCACAAAATGAGCATTGTATAAATATTTGTAGAACTAGTGAGAACGCCCCAATGATTCCTTCGGACAAAAAGTTAAGTAAATATGAATTTTCCTCAATATTGGCAGAATGGTGGCAGCACCGGCTGTTCGTAATACTTCCGGCTCAATTTTGAAAATGATGACAGAGTGACGTCATTTTGATCGACTTGCTATTAGGATATCTACTTGGTTACTTCTTCAGTATTAAACGTTATCTTTTGACATAGGCTCTTAGTCGCCGTCAATATCGGTAGAGTATTCTTTGCGAAATACCAATTCTTGAACTTTATTTACTACTACTAGTAAATTTTCTGATTTAACGAAGAATATCGTCTTCCACCAGTATAATTTGACTGCAGTTTCGCATTTTTACTACGTTTTTCTTTAAAGTTCTGCAGAACAGTACCTGTCTTGTGATAAGTGCGAAATCACGTCTACATTCTTTTGTTAACAAGCCAATATTGCCAACTGACTATTTTCATGAAACTCATGTGTCAATATGCAAAGCCGCAACATTTAGATAAAGGAATCATGTCACGATAATTGGAAATTAAAGTCATGTCCCATATAATCAATTGTCCTTCACATTTGACCTGAATATCCTATTCAAAGCCACGCGAAAATGAACCCTACTCCGTTGTTTTACGAGTCGAGAACTATGACAAGCAAAAACACGCTATAATGTAGGGTCAAGTGTTGATCACATAAACAATGATCTAAATGGCGTTAGTGTCGACGTCTGGCAGAGTGGCGTAACAGTGAGTGTGCAGGATACACACCGAAGTACTGGTTTGATAGATACTTCGAACTAATAGACTGTTCATGATAGCCGAGTGACATCATCATTGTAGAAAAGCTTGTTTATGGTAAATAAGCAAATCGCCCGCGACTTAACACTTTGAGGGGTAGTTTTGAAAAACGAATAACGACACAATCAGTCAATTTCTCCTTTTGTGCATATAGAATATAGATGGAGTTCTTTCAGATCGTGCATTGGCAGTTTCATTGGGTTCCAAGGGAATTAAACAGATGGAATTTATGTCTCATTCTATTTTAGCAAAGTCTTTCTAGCTAGTCTCCTCTACTTACTAGGGACCAGTTTTATTAAAGACTTGTTTATCTTACTAGTGACCATCTAAGTCTGGTTCTGCGACCTCCAATATTTTCAACATTTCTCTTTCTATGTCAGCAGACAATGTTTTGTAGTTTTAACTAATCTTCACTATCATTTGAGTTTCATTATGGAAAGTAAATTGACCAAACATTTAATTAATCTATAACACTAATAGAAACAAGACATCCCAATCTAAAACTGTCCAATACATTTAGCTAAAACAAACACCATCTAATAATACACTAAAAGCGATATAAAACGAGCAGACAGACAAACAGACAGACGGGCAGATGTCTAATTAGTTCCGAGAGTCCCGTGATATCTGACACGACGCCATTTTATTGTTGCGCGCGTTTAATCTTCTGCTAATTAATCTGTTGCGGTGAAGAAGTGTCGGTGTGATTTGTTGCTGTTATTTGTCGATTATTTATTTAGTTTTGAGTCTTGAGGTGGAGCGTTATTTTAATGTCAGACACTTTAGAAAGTTGAGAAATCGCTAACACTACATTTAAATTATTTTTGACATAAAAATTTTTGTAGAATTATTGAATTCAACGGTCTGCGTCTGAAGCAATTTTACAATTTAATTAATATATTTTATTTTCTACTCTTTTATTAATCGTAGAAATATATTTCTAGTAAAATCTTTTCGGTTTCACTTTCTACACAATAAAAGGCTGAATAATATTTATCTTTATCATTACCTGAAAATAAAATGTTATAACTACCTAACCCCTCCGTCAGTGGCACCCCAACTTGCTGTAACTTGACCCGTTCATTTACGCCTTCGGGTTAGTGATGCCCACAAACTCGACTTTTAATTTAACACTTTCTCAAAACATTGGAAAACGTCATAGAATTGTATGAAAATAACTACGATATAATCTACCACTTTTATTGAAGTGAAAACTTCTTTAGACGCGTTGGGCATTTTTGAGATGGGACTAAACCATTGATTTCGCGACACTGTGACGACACCAGCGTTGAATCAACGCGTTGATTATTGCGGTGCGTGGAGTTAAAGACATCAACGCGTTAGTTACCGCGGTGCCGATTTTTTTTCAAGCTTTCACTTCTGTCGGCACTCCCGGAGTGCCACTGTTTTTTTGTTGGTTGTGTTATTTTAGGACTGTGAAACTAGTAAAACTATTTAAATCACACCATAATAGTACATTACTGCCGCGGTCTGTAATGACTGCGTTGCTGGCAGCGCTGATGATGGCCGAAAGCGCAGCGTAACGCAGCTCCAGGTCAACACAGCGTGGTCAGCATTGCAGCCCTTGTCTTTGTAGAGCGGACAGCAAGGGCTGCAATGATAAATACAAACGCAATCAATAAATGTAAGCTTTTACAAAATGAAAATAAAATGGCAAGAATCAACGAAAATGCCTTACTTTGCTTTTCGTTTTTGCGAAGTTTCTCGGTCCCTAAAATAAACAATATTATCACGTCCTTACTGGCAGATATTTGTATGCGACGCTTTAATTAATTAGTCTCGTGAAGATAACGACATTAATGCGTCCCTCGACACTCGACATATCTCGCGCAGTCGACATATCTCGAGATGCGTCTTGGATGATTGAACACATCAATTATGTCCCTTGCATGCAGTGGAATCTCTGTGGAATTTATTTTGTGAACACTTTCTTGGGCATAATAACTGATTTTGGAGTTTCTAGGGATTTTTTGTGCTCAATTTAGTACGTAAAATCATGTTAGATGGCCCTTAAAACTATTTTCTCTGAATGATTTCGCTCGTGGAAAATATTTTTGAGAGATGCGATTTTTTTAGAGATTGCTCGTCTATCACGTTAGATCAGCTATATTTTCTTATTTTCCCGAATATTTAGTATAATTATAATCATACATGAAACTTATAAGATATTGAAGGAAAATAATGTCCCATTTTCCCGCCATCACTGCCACCCCGTCCCAGTAACTGGACCCGTCGTGTTGCGTCGCTCAGCATTCGTTCGTAATTAACTACCGACAGATAACGCAGCCACACGGTCCGGATACGATTCCTACACAAACATTCATTTGTTCACGATTAACTAACATCTAATCAGTGCAGAGGTGTCAAAGGATTTTTTATTTTTTTTGGATCTGAAGATCGGAGACCCTTCTCATGTTGAAAGGAATACAGTAGCACTTTGATATACTTTTAGGGAATGTATTTTGTCACCTAATTAGGGAACCAATTAATGATTTTGATTGCCTTTAATTTAAACTTGTCCCTGAATGTCTTACGATTTTTTGTGATAGGACTTATCAAATTGTTTTTGACTGGAATTGAAGCACAGAACTAAGTTGGATGGCGTAACAAGAGCCCACATTCAGGTGTGAGACATTGCAAGTTTTATAATGATGATGAAGATGTAACGCTTTTATTAAAAGCCCTCTAAAGGCCAAATATTATTATTACCCATCTTTTAATTTACAAAGTTAATACAACCATAAATCGCACCTAACCTCAAACACCCACCGCGGTAAAAACTTTGAAGCCGAAAATTAATAAAATGAGAAATATTCGCAACATTATTACAAGGCAGATTATGCCTCAGTCCCGGGCTCCAGTCCCGGAGTAAATCCCGGCAGGTCGACTCAATATCCCGGCTCATGATAAAGTCATAAAGGCCATTGGGCTCACGTGCGGCGAGGAGGGGGGAAGATAGGGAGGAGGTTAGTAATGACGCCATTTTTGGTGTTCGATGGAAAGAGGATGAGATTATGGGAAGAAGATGAGCTGGTAGTACCGAAGTAGTTTGGAAATGAATTCCTTGCTGGGGACGTAAGGGTAGGTTCTGTGTAATTAATTTTGGAGACGTGAATATAGAGAAGGAGACAATATCCTATTCTATTAAACAAGCAATATTTGTATATATATATATATACATATGTAATCACGTTCTCGAAAACGATTTCGATGAAAGTTGCAATATAGAAGTTTACGGGGCGAAAAATCGATCTAGCGGTCTCATATCTGGGAAAATTAGTTTTCTCCGTATTTTCACCCGAGCAGAGCTCGGTCGCCCAAAGTTTAGAACATGATGGCTACGTTAGACTAATGACATGGCAGCATGGAATTAATATGTGCTATCCTTTACTATTAAATGAAATGAGCATTCTCTATTTTCACCAGAGCAGAGCTCGGTCGCCCAGGTACTACTAAATAAATACAAAATACGTGTGGTTAGTTAGGAAGGGACAGATATACCTAATTCAAGTTTTTAAAAGTTTATCAAATGTAAGAACTCGGAAAAACCAGTGTTAATCATTATTTGTAAAGAAAATCCGAAATCGTATTTCAATTTATAGCCTTAAATATCTCAAAACAAGAAAATGCACACAAAACATCATAAGTAAGTCTCGACATAAAATATTTAGGGAACAGCCCCATCGCTTGCTTACATTACATTCAATAAAACATAAGAGCGACGCGTGTGAACGACTGTACCTATGAATGTTGAAGACGTTACGTTACCGTACAGTCGCGTGCAAAGGTGATTATGTGGTGCAAGAGACGAGAGACCGCGGTGCTTGGAACTGACAGTCTATAACTTAAAATGTGGCGAAATGTCTTCACTTGTGTCGATACTAGGCCTAGAGCCTCATGTTGTGGATTCAGACGACAGGTTGACTGCCCAGGGAGGTAAGGAAGATAATTTAGTCTCTTGTTCAATATTTCGCATGTACTTAGTCTAATATGGGAAAATTCCGCTGATGACGTTTACAATTTGACAGTAGAGCTGTCAAATTGTAAACGTCATCAGCGGAATATTGAGTTCTGAGAGTGGTTCAGGAACTTTTACCTATTTGATTCTAATTTCTACTGTCCATTCTATTTTAATAAAATGAAATAGTTAGATATCTACTTATTATATTTATTTACCACTTTCATTTACATTTCCTTTATTTTATCTATATACATATCATTATCATTTTAAATATTTTTATAAATACAAAAAAAAAAACATTAAAAAATAAGTAGCCCACCCAAAATTTATATTGTTATTAAACGTCATTACATACACACACACTACACATATGTATACACGTACATTTACATTATTATTAGGTAACATATTATTTTTAAACGTTTATTTTTGCAAAATTGCAAGGAGTCATCATGATCAATCAAGATAATACAAAACACCTATATTACGCCTAGTACCTACGTGCGAAATAACACGAGCGGATAACATATCGTACGTAATTGAATACGGAATTAATTAATGGCAGTATTGGCGCCATGTATCTTGGTAACGCGCGAATTTATAATACACTTTGTACGGCTCATTTGTACTCATCCAGTGGCAGCGGTTTGTAATTTATGAGACAAGAGCGATCGGTAGTGGTTTTCAATGAATCCGATGGAAATCAGATGGCCTTGTTGTATTGATGTTTATGTAATCGTGTCAACGACAGTCGGTAGATGCTTGAATACGTTTAGTATCGTTCAAGAGACACCGCACGACTGGATTCATACAAAATACTTCTTTTAAAATTCATTTTATCATACGTCCCTAGGAATTTTGTTTGTGATCTTTACGATCTATCCGTGACTTGTGGCCATGGCTCGTTTTTTCCAAGCTAATTCGACATTGCTTTATTTCTTCCAAACAATGTTTCTCTTTATCCTCCATTTGGGTAATTATTATTACTTCTAACTCCATTTTATAACCGGACTCCGTTACCCGGCCGTAGCCCATCACCCGTGTATAACGCGGCCATTTCACCTGAGATCCGGATCAAGCCGGTTGGGCGCGTGCGAATGGTTTTATTATCCGTAACGGTTCGCATTACCCGGCCGTGTGTTTAGGGGCCACCTGTGGGCCTTAAAGTATTGTTCATTGGATTTTTAGGGAGTATAATATTTTTTTTGGGTCATTGTGATGATGTGATCATTCGTGGATGACATTCGTGAAAGCAAGCGTCGGAAATAAAATAGAGCTTCAATAAAAAGAAAATCGTTTTGTTTAAGTATGTCAGGTTGTACATAAAATGAGAGATTTATAATTTCCCATTCATGGCTACATTAGACTATTTACCTATTACAAAACTAAAAAACCTTTGAAGTAAGTTTGGTACCTACGAATGCGGCTGGCATTCAAACTTATGCTCCGGCGGCGCCCAAAGTTATGGAATATAACGTGTTCCCTCAGAAAGTGGAGAAGTTTGCGAAATAGTTGCGTCAAGTTAACTGTCAAAGACGAGCATTCAGAGCCACGGAGTTCTCAGGCACCCCATTTATCTCGCAAGAGATTTTCCTCTGAAAAACTTTTAAAAGTTTCATAATTTTTTTGAGGACACTTAATACTTGACGTTACGAAAGAAAATTGGAGATAAAAATATGTAAATACGTCCGGACCATTTACATTTCTGGAGGAAATATCAGAAATCTTCATAACCAACAAAACTTTGTCTTGAAACAAGTAATAACAATTTGAACAAAAACAAAAACGTTGGAAGTACGTTGCGAACCACTAAAAAATGCACAAACACTCGACGCAAGTCCTCCGTAGCTCGAGGGCTATGAAAATTTCACCGGCGACCGAGAAGCCGGTTACAGGTGGCCGGTAAATTCCGGCGCGAACCGGATAATACCGCATTACCATGCCCGGGACGAAACGCTCGCGAAAGATATTTTAATGTACTTTTATATTTGTTACACTTTTGTGTCCGACTGTTGCTGAAGTTTTTTTTGTTGGTATTCTTGGATCGTTTTTCTTTTATGTTGATGTGTTATGAAGTACAGCGTTCAGTGTTGCGAAGTAACAGCTGAAAGAAAGATTTTCCGGCCCCGAAAGTATCACCTGACTGAGAGCAGATCACATTTCGAGGTCTATCAAAGATAATATTCGCATTACATGTTACGATTATTCCTCTTTGTTCCCTGTGAAGGTTAAGCTTGATGGGTTTATCCTTACGCGGAGGAAGTCGTCAAGAATTCCTACATTCAAAGATAAAATGGTGTTTAAATACTGGTTTGGTATTCCAGAGGGCCTTAAGTGGTAATCGCTTTCAAAGTGTTTCGTATTTCTGCAACATCTTTCTGCAGGATGGACATAAGCTTTTCGGTAGCCTATACGTCAATCCCATACATTTTTGACTTTCCATCATGGTTATCGCTAATAGAACGTCACTTTATCTAGGCCCTCACGACATTATAAACGGTGGTTTAGTCTATCACATTGATATTCGCATGAAAGTAATCGGGCAGTAAGTAGGTAATCCCGTTGAGCCGGGTTGTCAACCGGCCCCGAACCCGCGTCCGCCTTAATCACGGCGACCCGCGTCAACCACCCGACCCTACTTACTGACTACTTACCGGTGCATTTCACGTTTTACTGAAAGGACTGTCAATAATATGTAGCTTCACTATTGAGTGCTATCAGAATATCGAGAAAGAAAGCAGTCATGGATTTGCGAGGTCGCGGGGTTGCCCCACCCGCTGCAATATCGACCTGAATTCACTTCTATCGGAAAGTATTTGTTAGTGTGCAATTAACATGAATACTAGAAACATGCAACCGACATTGTTGGTGCATTAAAGTCAATAATCGTGTTTGTTGAACTGGTGCAATGAACGTATTTGTCCACGACACTAATCGATGAAAATGGCTACTAATAGCGGGTTTTCCATTTTAAAATTTCTAAGCTATTAACCCTTAATCCCTTACCCTTAGCTAAGACAGTTAGCTGTACAATTACAGCTGTAGATATTTGCCGAATTGCTATAAATCAGCCAGCTGCGTATGAGTTATCTCAAAGTATACTTCATCTTAATCCTCTAAGGCTCAATAAAGTGACAGTAACACAAGTAATCGCGTTGAGCTTGTTTGTCGCCCGGAGCACGCGATCCTTCACGTCTGCTTTAATCACGCCGACCCGTGTCACCGCGATACGGAACAGCGTGACTATAACACGTAGGCTAGTGAAGTGGCTGTCGATTTGGGAGGTTGGATCTGCCTGGATAACTTAAGCTACGTCAAAAAGCTATGAAATTATTGTAACTATCATCAAGAACTTCTAAATATTTACAATCATTGTAGAAAGTGTAAATCCCAAATGACGTAGTAGCTCTATCGATAAATTATAGTAAGCATCATCCCAATGCTTTCTATGTAAACAATTTCAGAAAGAATGGGGTACATTATTTACATAAAACCTTAACGAAAAAAAGGGAAATTTCCTTATAAATCTAAAAAAAATACATATACACCAAAATAAGTTACTAATCACGCTACAAACACGCGATTCCGTCTTGCGTGCGTGCCCAATGAGGCAAGAAAGGGAGGAGGAGGGTCTGCCAGACGCCGCAGTTAGCGCGTTCGCCCGTGCTGATAACGTGCCAAAGACTGCCATTCATCCTGGCGTGCCAGCGTGCTAGTAAATGTGCCAGAAGATTTTAAGGTATGGCAAGAGATTGGGACGTATTTATTGCGATGGTAAGCATAGTTTTTGCGAAGCTTAAGTAAGTAATTGTAGGAAAGGTCTTCTTTCTGTACTAAATAATGGATTCCCACCATTTAGGGTAGAGAGGCTTATGTCATAAATTGGGTTGCTATCTATAAATAAAACTTCAATATCACAGCAGCCAGATGGAGAAAGTGGGTTAGAGCACAATTTACAATGGTGTAAGAATAAGAAATCCGACTATGAAGTTCACAAGTGGATATCACCTCTTCGTGTAAGATGACATTCCTGCAGATTATTGACCAGTCTAAAAGTGGATGTAAATGTAATTCTTGTGTGTGTTTGCTAGTGTCCTATAACTACACAACACAACTTGTAGAACTCTTCAACAAGCTCTCTTTTTCCGTAAGGTCGGAAGCGGATCCTGGCGGATATTGTTATGCGGCGACTTTACGAGTGCCGCACTTAACTCGGTGCAGTTATAATAAAACTGTCCAATATATTCATGCTATTTTCCGCGCATGGTGGGCAGAGTTTGAGCGGGTTGTTGGCGGCGGTACAGTTTTAAATATCATTAGTGTACTGTGTTATGAGCTGAGAATAGAGTGTTTCAACTTTTGTTTAGGAGTCGTAAAATCGCGAATAAGTTACTTGAAATATTATTAGGCGAGGAAGCAGCATCGACTATTTAGTAAGCTATTGTGTAAATTCATACTGGAAGAAAAGGAACAATCATGAATCATTATGATGAATGGAATACCGAAAACAATAGTTTGTTAGATACCTATTACCTAAAGATTATTTAAAACAGTAACTAAAAACCGGCCAAGTGCGTGTCGGACCACGCACAATGAAGGGTTCCGTAGTTGGGATGAATTTATCCCAAAAACAAACTTAACTTTGTAGTTGATAAACATGTTCTCCCATACGGAATGTATGGAAAAACATGTTTTTGCAACTGCAAAGTTAAGTTGGTCGATTATTACTCGATAACTAGTAAAGCCTACTTAGCTGTGATAGTTTTCCTTTTAATTTCGTTATATAAACTACTGCTGCGATTTTTTTCACACATCTAAAACCAACCATTTAGCTGGCAGGGGGGGGGGACACTTGACTCTAACAAAAATTAACACTTTAAAGCTTAATATTTTGCAAACGGATCCCTGAATCCAAAAATGGTTTTCACAAACTCTTAATGTTTTTGTAAGACCTTTCCAATGATACCCCACACTATGGGATAAAAAAATAAAAAATAAAACATCACCACTTTACGTGTATGGGAGGTACCCTAAAAAAAAAAGTGTTTTTCATAATTTTGTTTTACCACTTTGTCGGCGTAATTAATATGTATACCTATGTCAAATTACAGCTTTCTAGTACTAAGGGTCTCGGAGCTAGACCGCGGACAGACAGACAGACAGACGGACATGACGAAACTATAAGGGTTCCTTGTTTACTACGGAACCCTAAAAAGTATTAGCATATACAGTGGAGGTCTCTTGAAATTAGTATAAACTAAAGTGACTAAAGTCTGTTGAGTATTTTGGTCCGGTACTAAAAGTACCAGTAGCCACAGTAGACGGTAGCCGACCGTACGTGACCCGCGCCGATTTTGATTGATACCTCGAGAGTTACACAGAGTAGCTACATGTCAGAGGTGTCACAGTAGGTATTACTAATAGTAGTTATCAACATACTTCTCTAATTTACATTTAAGTATACCTATAAGTATTTAGTAGATGCCACTAGATTGCAAGTATTTAAATAGAGAGCAAATTAGTACTTACCATTAGGGCGCAAGTGGTCACTACTAGACTACAAGAATACTTAGTATTTGTACCCGACCAAACACGAGTGACACTTGCCTACACTCGACCAAACATTTGCTCTCTACACACAAACACTTGCAGTTCACTAAACTCTAGGTCGCCAGGCTCACCAATCTGCATTTTATTAGTGTAATCTATGGCCCTGGTCACCCTCTCACCTGTATTAATGAGGTGTATCTCTCAGCCGCAGGGCAGGCCCCGGCATCATCCCTTTCTAACTAAACGCTACTGACGCGGACGGAAGGCGAAATATTGGGCTTTATTTGTACGGGAAATCATTGAAACAGTAAATTATTTCTTCCTCTGTATCTACTCGCTAAAGGTCGCTACAGGAAAAATATACTTATTTTTTTATTATAAGTATATTTTTTTTATTTTATGTTCAGACATAAACAGACAAGAAGAAAGGAACTGAAAAATACGTACAAAGTTGATGCTTATGTCTGAACTTATGAATCTGTTCTAGCAAACCTGTGATCGCAGATTATTTAGAAAGAAATGTAAACAATGTGTGTAAGAAAATAATATACATAAGGCCAAAAAACTATTCATAGGTATAACAAAAATAAAATGAAGTTCGTTGGTAAGCGCATAACTTGAGAACGGCTGGACCGATGTGGCTATTTATTGTTTTTAAATGTTCGTAATAGTCCAAACCAGGTTCTTATGGAAAGAAATAGTTGAAAAGTTGTCAGGAAAATTGGGATTTTCTATGGGAATTTTGTATAAAATTAAATAAAACAAACAATATACCTACTTACTTAAAAGCTTAAAAGTTTCATTGCCCCAATTTTTTATTTACGTTTTTTTTATCTTTCGTAGCGTTATGTTATGTGTTTTTATCTTTGTTTGTGTTCTTTGTATATGTTATGTTTGTTTACCGCAAATAAACGTACTTTCTTTCTAGATAATAAATACATTGGGCATTGTCATGCCGTGCTTACGATATCTACAGAGGTACAGACAAAAGTAAATAAATAGAAGTCAATGACATTTCAGAATAATAGCGAGCCCTTTATTTTCAATGGGATAAGTTCATGGATTTCCCAACAGGAGCAAAGTTTGTCTAAAAGGTCTCTTAGGACAAGTACACAGACATTATGAATAAGTCTAACACTTCAGAACTCCTAACTTATCGACTAGAGTTCATTTTTATAACCTAAACTTTACACATATTTTATCATGTAACAGATAAATTTGAATTTGTATATATGTATATATATAATAAATATATGTATAATATATATAAAAAAAAATGTGTTTATTATCTTAAATCTAGATACAATTAAGTTGCCGGGGCTTCCCAGAAAGTAATCTGAAGATACTTGTGATGGGATAAACCTCGCTCTTCCTCGATTAGTTCAATTGTTTCGTTGTGCTAATTAGGTATAAGTTACACATTTTTTTTTTAAACCAATAAAAATTAAAAACTAATAAAAACAAAGCCAATAAGAAAAAAATAAAAACAAAAATGAATTAAATCGCATTTATGGCAGAAAGGTGTAAATGTGTGTTTATGTGCGTGTGAAAGTATATTTTGTGTGTATGTGTGTGTGTTTAAGTGGGTGTCTGGGTGTATATGTGTGTTAGAGTGTATGTGAGTGTGGGTGAGTGAGTGAGATGGTGTGTGTGTGTGAGTGTGTGTGTATGTATGACGTTCAACCCTGTGTAACCAAAATGTCTTCCACGGCATCATAATTAAGTGTGAAGAGTCATTCCTTCAATATTTTCTTACATTCATACAGCTGCATAGGGTAAATGTTAAGTATGCGATTTACTTTATTATAAACGCGTGGGGCTTGAGCTACATTTTGGCGACTAGCAAAAATTGAACGTGCTGAGTCAAACTCAAACTCAAATCATTTATTTCAATTAAACCATTTACTGGCACTTTTGAATTGTCAAGGAATCGGTCAGTCAGAAATAGGTATGAAGCTAGTTGCCCATTCCAAAGCGTAGTAGGTACCTATGGAGAAGAACGGGCAAGAAACTCCACGGACACTCTTTTAAATAAAAAATTGTTACAAAATATTGGTTACATCATTCATGTTGAAATTATACATGTGAGAACAATGTAGAAAGACGTGCACATGAGAAGCGTCCGTAATAAAAAGATAAAAAAGAACAATTCAAAAAAAATAAAAATAAGCCCTGGCAGCTAAGAGATAACCAGTCCCAACTGACGGCGCCCGTTCACGAACATGACGCATGGATTAGCACCATTCAGCTCAACCATTTTGAAGGGAGCTAAATGATCCGACACACGCGCCACCATCAGCGAAACATTTGAGTGAGCATGACATACTCACAGCCGCCAGGGCACATTCAAGTCAATGCAAGACATATTACCCGGTAAATAGTAACTCTTTAGTACATAGTGCTCACATAGTGTGCTATGCAATTATATAATACAAAAGAGATTGAGTTTATAATATATAGGGATAGAGTATGTAGGGGCTACTATATCATAGCGTCTTTTTTTAAGTTTGTCATGGCTAAAGGGTAGAATTTTATGGTATCTGAGTACAAGATATAGGATGTAAAGTTTCCTGACGGAGAGCAGCTTAGCGCTATGCTATAAAATATGTATGTATGTGTATTATAAGTTATAACCTATTTATGTACTGTTATTTTATTTCTAATGATATATTTTTATTAATTTTTTTTCATTGTTCCTCTCAAACAGAGCACCTGCCATCCAATTTCTTCACCACCCTTGGTTGACTGGTAGAGAATGCCTAAGGTATTAAGTCCGCCTTTGTACCTTTTTGTGTGTGAAAAGTTTAAATAAATAAATAAATACTGAAATAGAACTCAATTTTAAGTCAACGTGATATTCCATACAGTATGATGTCTCTGACATTTTAACGTAGTGTCAGAAAGACTTTTAATAACAAAAGGTTTAATTTTACCTTCTTCAAGTTACATGACGTCTGAGAATTATGTCTCGATTATGTCTTTTCTTCTTAAATCTAGATTTTAATCGATTGTCGTTCTGGACTACACATGTTTTTTTACCTTAAACAAGGACAATGACCCCTAAACCCTTTAAAAAATCACCGATTCGCCCCCAGGATCACCCCCCAATTTGTAGGGAATCGGTGATTTGTTTCAAACATCGAACGCTCGGGGCCACGTACATAAGTTCGCGTGAAAAATAACGGTAACACACTTGATGTACGAGGCGAAACGATACTTATGTGTTTGAATTTAGAATCGTGTAGGTACTGGCAGGAGATGTGTTTATTCTGGTTTTGAAAGTTTTGTTTATGTATGCCAGTATTGAAATTATGTGATCATTGGGAATTAAAGCTGAAACTGGATTTCTGAACTACGAAAGTAGGTCACACAGTCATGTTAGTGTTTATTTACCAAAGTTATCGTACTTACCAAAGTTATCGTACAATTGGGTAAATTTGATATTAGTAGATAATTTCAACTTAATTCAGATACCAAACCAACTATAGCAAGATCACTTCGCTGTCAAAAATGGTACCCTACTATACCTAATAATTGCTGTAATCCCTATGTTATGTACCCACATTTAAGCAAATGCTTGCGAAATTAACATATCATTTGCAAATTAAAACATTCACACCTTTTCTCTTCCACAACAATAGCACTCAATTGTGCATTGGTTTGCATGGAAGTTGTACAAATAAAGCATTAGATTCGCTCAGCGAGTGGGCCGGAAGTGGCCGGCCGGAAGCGAGCCTCTGTCGGAAGTACACCTCATTTCCTGTTACTGTAACAGTTCGGTGAGCGCAAATGATAGAGATGCAAGCTTTTTTCTTATTTCTTAGACAAAGGATTTCTGGAAATTCAGTTTGTTTATTTGCTTTTTACTTACATACAGTGTGATTCTTCATAATGTGCACATATCGAAATGAGGGAATCTACGCTTAATTTTAACGATAGAAAAAATATTTAAAAAAAAACTTTTTTTTTTTTATGGAATTAAAAAAAATGGTAACAAAACTGTGTAACTTTTAAATTTTATAATGATTGGATAGGCGTCCACATAAAATGAAAATTGAGAAAAAAAGCTACCCTCAATTGAAAATAAACATGTTTTTTAAGCAAAATTTTTTTTTCATAAATTTTTACAGTAATTGTAAAATTTATAAATAAGATGCCAAAGAGAACAAAAAAAAAAATTTTTTTAATTGTAAAAAAATAGGAAAAAAAAAATTTTTTTTTTTCGATAAAATTAAGCATAATGTGCACATTATAAAGAATCACACTGTATAATACGTACACATACTTTTGATCAAGTGCGAAATGGACAATAGTGGCGCGGGGGACGCCACAGGAGGACGCCCTCAGACAGACCGACGATCTTAAAAAGGCGGCTGTGACAGACTAGATACGGAAGGTGGAGAACCTGGGAGTTATGGTCGAGGCTTATGTCCAGCAGTGGACTGTGATATTCTAAGTTGGTTGACTAATTAATTTAACGGTTGTTTATAATCGACACTCTATGATGAAGCGCGGTGCGATTTATCAATAATTTTTCAACGTCGATGATTTTTATGAATCAGAATCAGAACTTTATTTGCCATGAATGTATGTAGGTGTATGATGTTGTACATAAATTAATGAGATCGGTTACAGTCTACCTTACGCCGTGCATATTATTACATAAATTAAAATATTAATACAAACAAAATAATGTCAACAAAACAAAAATTAAAGTGAAGTTAATTAACAATATTATAGTCAGGTACATAAGTCTTACACGGTCTTTTCAATTAATTGTAACAATCATTATCTGGATAAATTCATATCATTTAGAAAATCTTTCACTGTGTAAAATAATATTTGCCTAAAAATAGTGAAGTTACTTTAGATTTAAAAATGTTTACAGAATAATCCTTAAGACCATGAGATATTATAAACGACAGGTCCCATTGTCATAATAATTTTCCTTAACAGTGCTGCAAGCAGTTACAACTTACTTTACAAGCTTGTGTTGTCAAATTGGTAGCTACAAGTCAGTAAGTAATAGTACTGTGTTCGATCGATCGTAAACAGTTAAAAACTTGGAAAAAACTTACAATCCTCGAAATAGAGTTGTACCTATAAGTTAGTCGAGGGAGCACCCCTCCAGCCTTCAGTAAGTCGTACAACTTGTACTTACTGGTTTAGGATCGATACAGAACTATAAGACTACTACTATTTTCAATTCCCTCTAGGATAAAGTGCAAGAATAGAATACTAAGAATAAAAATATTTTTTGTTATTTTTTATCTCGAATTGTTTAACTGAAGAGCCGTGGTCTTATGTAGCTTCAAGCTTCATCTCATGAATAGAACTGGAACCAATTAGCTGATACATTAAAACATCATTATTTCCTGAAAAGCATGATTTATGTTGCTTCAACACGCAGTTTTATTTTCGTCATCAGTATCACATTTTAGAGAATTCATACCCAAACTACTGCAAACGGCAATAGAAATAATCTAGTACTGCATTCATTAAACACCAGTCGATAAAATTCCTAACAAAATTGCTATCATAATGATTGCAGCTCACACCCACAACATTGTCAATAACTGGCATACGTTTATATTGTCAGTGTCCCGGCGTGTCCCAGCCCAGGCTAAATATCACGTTACCAATAACAAATGACTATATCCTCGCATACACAACGCTGAATAAACACTCAAATTCAATAGCCTGCAGTCAATTTCACACTGTTTATAACCAACTTACACAACCTTACAAAACCTATTCTCAACTTTATTCCTTTGACATAAGAGTCGGTTATGTGCAAAGGTGTTGTGGTTTTACAGTA
Organism: Agrochola lychnidis; assembly: GCA_963680765.1. Classification (NCBI taxonomy): domain Eukaryota; kingdom Metazoa; phylum Arthropoda; class Insecta; order Lepidoptera; family Noctuidae; genus Agrochola; species Agrochola lychnidis. The sequence continues at coordinate 24,104,352 of OY796866.1, forward strand.
TCCCGCAATATTTTATCTTGAAGTTTACGATTGGATATAGTGTTACAGAAAAAGAAGGAAAGAAGGCTGTTTTGTGTTGTGGTGCAAAGTACAGGCGAAATGAACAACTCTATTAATGTGGGAGTCATTTATTGAACCATTAAGTTGGCAAGTAAAGCTTTGTGCAAACATGCGCGACTCTAACAAAGTAATTTCGAAGATTTCACGGTAGCACAATTACCGTGTCGCACGACAAGTCGCGCTTGTCTGCACGAACGAGAGTCGTTTGATATTATAACACTGTACTTAGTCGTTTGATAGTCTAGTAGTTGCAATGCTATTAAGCTATACGAGTATGATCGGTTCATGGTTCATTTTAAATCAACTAAATTATTGGTTACAACACAAAACTTTAGAAAGACTTAGAAAGTAAGTATTTTAATTTAATTATGCATCATTGGTTAATCGACATTAGGATACATTATAATATTCCATTGTAAACAAATGTTTGTATACCTAAACAAAAAGTTACCAATTTGCTTGTCTAAATGGTGTGGAAAGATGACCAGATTATTAAAATTTCTATGATCTTTTAACCACCTAGCCGATCAGCAATTATTTGACTAGTAATTTAAAATTCCGAAAAAGAAAACAGATTCCGCTATCCGTCTACAACTTGAGCCACACCTCATGATTGTTGTCGCAAATCGCTCGGCGTGGTCACAAAATTAAAAATAATCTGCGCGACATCGCACCGACCACAATATTAGAGAACTTTATCAGCCGTGTTATTGGCTACGTTACGTATTCAGCATGCGACAGGTTACGTTGCAAACCTTGATCGAGGTTTGAATTCAAATCGATTGGGGTTGTGGTGTCCCATTATGCATGAAATTTATACTGTTTTTTCATAAATTGACGAGTTTTATCTATTGCGGTTGGCTGAAAATCTGAACGCCACGTACAACAATCCTTGGTCACTCTTTTTGCCAAGTTTGCAGTTTATCCATTTAGTCAATAGTCATGAGCCTGAGAATCATCCGAATATTTCATCTGCAATAAGTGCCTAACAATCAGTGCAATGACTGCATCTATAAAATTAAGACTCAATTCTCAATTCTTTTTTGCATTCCATATTATGTATTACATAGATGGTATAAAAAAGTAAAAGATCAATATGGACCCTGTCGGGCACAGCAAAAATAGGAGAGAGGAAGAGGGCTAAGTAGCAATTCAATATTATTATAAATTATTAGATGTGTTTAATTGGGTGTATAATTATGTATATATTGTCCCCCAGGGTCTTCCAGGAAATATAGCCAGTGCCCCTGTCATGACTGTCCTGCCTTTACTTCGAGGCTCACTCAGGCTGTTTAATCAGGTTACTGTATTCCTCTATACACGCTATAAAAGGTATTGGTTGACAAGTCCGTGTAGTGAATAAAGATGGCGATGTACTTTATACCTACCTCCACTCTGCCGTAGTGACGACCAATTGAGCGCTAATAAGTAGCACGACAGTAGACTACACATTAATCCGATCCAGCCTGTCCCTTGCTGTCCTCCCCCAGCGACGCCCTTAGCCGAGGTCCGGTCCTCACATGGGGTGCCCTTAGCGTATAGTCGCTTAGTTTCTAAGTTTTATGACCTGGCTGGAGGCCTTAATTTATTAAGGCAGCTACAGGAAAGTCCGGTTAAGCAACCGACGACCCTAAGTTGACCTGCAAGATGCCATAAAAAAAAATACTGTACACAACGACGCTTGTGTACCTTCCCGTTCAAGCTTGTCTACGAGCTTTTCTCTTTTATAATGTATTTTAAAATATCATTCGGCAGAAAAAAACACATAAATTATTATCCAATCCATCCATGCAACCATCGTACTCATGTTTTGGATAAATAAATGATCTTTATCTATCCTGGATAAAGCAATGAAAGTCCTCCACCAGTGATGCTATAAAGCGTTTGTCCGGAGCACACCGGGCGTGCACCCGACCTGCAGACTGGCTTACTTTTTAGTACGAAAGAAGAAAATAAAAAACAACCGACCTCCAAAAAAAACACTACAAAGTGAAAAATAACTTTAATTTCGGAAGTCGGTGTCTTGGGTTTTGTATTTTCGTTTTTTGCCACCGACTTCCGAAATTAAAGTTATTTTTCACTTTGTAGTGTTTTTTTTTGGAGGTCGGTTGTTTTTTTTTTTCACTTTTTAGTTGTGGTACCTACCCCACACACATTCGAATACCACTACCTGCTACCAGTGACAGAAACTTATCATATCATCTACATACTAAGTGGAAAAAAAATACGTATTTTGTAGCTAACTCAAAAACTATCCAAGCAAAGTTAATAAAATTTATATGGGACCAATTCCAGAGCACTCAAACAAAAAAAGAATTTTCAAAATCGGTCCACAATTGACTGAGAAATCGGTGGACATACATAAAAAAAAAAAAAAAAAACAAACATACGCGACGAACATATAACCTCCTCCTTTTTGGAAGTCGGTTAAAAAATAACAACCAAGTTTGTTTAACACTTTGTAACATTTGTAGTTTATATAAGTAGGTATATATCATACAAGAAGCCACGAGGTAAATATATTTTCTTCGTTCAAGAAACCACAGATCCTTTCACACTGTAAAACAATTGCAGCTTTTACCTCTTGTTGTGCTGAATTTTATAAAGCTGTAACTAGAGGCACGCGTGTGGAAACAATCTCCTTCGCTTCGTCCCATACAATACAACACAACATTATAATGCGAAATACAGCTATCACTTTACATACTAACTACATCGCTAAACCCAATGGGGCTGCCAACGTTTTACTTATAAACTGAGACTTGAGACATTTTCTGATACTTGGCAATACTAAAAGTTTATTGATATGAGTTTATAGAGAACGTGTAGGTGGTGGAATGGTAGAACCTCCAAACACGGTGGAATATGATTCAGGCAAAGTGTGTTTGAATGAGAGGAAAACCTTTTAAGGCTGGCTCACGGGCTGGGTTTAATAATGATGGCTTTCAAATCGAAGTCCTCTGTGTGCTAGGTACGTAAGTATGTTCATTGTTATCTTTGCATACATTTTTCCACGAGGAAAGATTAGCTAGTCAATATCAAATATGGTTGGTATCGAGGCTGTGCCAAACGCACTTAGTATGTTCACTTGTAAAGCACCCCAATACGTATGTTTCCATAGTTTCACCGAAGCATTTATTTTTATTCCAGCACCAGAAACATCTCCTGTTATCATCACTTAAAGCTTTTACTCACAGCAGACAAATTGCCACCGGCAATATTTTCCCCAAAAATGTCGTCATCCAAGCTTCGTTTTATTCCAATTAAAATATATGGAGGTACTTGTCGCCGTGCAATGGAGTACAAATTAAATAAATGTGGAGTACTGACGTTTCGGCGGATTGGATGGGGCAGGCGATGCAACTTGACGCCTAAGTGCCGGGCGGGTCCGTTGACACACGACACGGGAGCGACAATTGACGGATGACGGATGATTGTAATTAATGGTGAAGGTAATTTGAGTGGGAGGGGTGGGATATTATAGGAAGTGCTCTTAGTGATATTGGTTTGATGCTGATTGGTAAGATGTTGGTATGGGTCGTTTAGGTAAGTGTGGTGTGTCACAATTAATTACTGAAAAGGTTGGAACGTATGATAAACGTAATAATTGTGGTGTTTATTTTATTAAATTCCATTAAATCTATGGCTCGGATTTGAATTTACCTTCAAGTAGGTTATACGATGGATTAGGAATATATTACAGAATTGATGATCATTCGTACTTAAGCACTCTTCTTTAATAAATATAAAAATAAATAAACATTTATTTCTCTTCCACAAAGGCGCCTTAAAAATATAAAGATTACAATATATATCCTTTGTGGGAGACTGGTATCTGTACTAGGAAAACCTGTCACACAGATTACCAGCCCCCTAAATGATTAATGAAACTCTTACCTCAAATAATCACTACAACACATTTGCTTTTTAACTAAATGAAATCTATTCAAAGCTAAAAAAATATCGAGATTTCAGAAAAAGTAAATGTCAACATTTTAGGCCGTACTCCCAGAATTACGTTTATTCCATTGGCAGTGCAGCACACAATAGAGCATGACAAATCAGCGAGTACAATGCCGTGCCGCGCAACAATGGACGCGGACCCAAATCACGGACCCACTTAAGGCGTTTGACTGATTGTTTCATTTATCCTGAACGAAGCAAGTAACGGAAAATTAAAATGGCAATGTAAATAAGCTTTTTCTGAATGAGAGAGGTAAATGTATAAACAAAATAATGCAGAAGCAATGCCTCGGCTTTAAAAAACAGAGAGATTATACTGGCACTGAGAATTCATCCTCATTCTCATAATGATAACAGTACCTGGACGTCCGAGTTCAACTCTGGTGAAAATAGATAGTACAAGATAGTACCTACTAATTCCATACTGCCATGATAGTAGGTACTTACTAATTCCATGCTGCCATGTCATTATTCTAATGTCAATAATGTCATGTCATTATTCATTATCTTGTTCTAAACTTTGGGCGACTGAGCTCTGCTCGGGTGAAAATACGGAGAAAACTAATTTTCCCAGATATGAGACTAGACCCCGTAAACCCTACATTACAACTTTCATCGAAATCGTTAGAGCCGATTTCGAGAACGTGAGTAGGTACAAATATATGTATATAGAAACAAATATATATACAGTCGAACCTGGTTAAGCGAGAGATCAAGGAACTGCGGTCTCTTTTTCGCTTATGGAGGTTTCTCAGTAATTCGAGTTTCTAGCTTATAGAGGTATAGCAGCGGCCTTTCTCACTAATAGAGGTTGCCGCTGGTTGGGTAAAGGAAGAGAGGAAAAAAAAATGTTATATCCACGAAATTTAAGAATGACTCATAAATAGCAGATGTTAAATAACACTCGACTGTCGCTTATAGAGGTACAGGAGTGGTCTATCTCACTTATAGAGGTTGAGGCTGGTTGGGAAAGGTAGAGAGGAAAAAAATATGTTATTTCCACGAAATTTAAGAATGAGTCATAAATAGCAAATGTTAAATTACACTCGACTATCGCTTATAGAGGTACAGGCAAGTAGCAATCTCAATTATAGAGGTCCACGAGTGTAAAACGACTTTCTCTTACAGAGGTTCACTATCACTTATAGAGGTTTTAGACAGTTAAAATGACGGGACCTGGCAATTACTCTCATTTACAGAGTTTTCTCGCTTACCCAGTTCTCACTCACCCAGGTTTGACGTACATACAAATATTGCTCGTTTAATGGTATAGGATTTAACTTCGCTTTTAAATATATTTGAAACCGCGAGAGGATCCTAGAGGCTTTTCAAATATGCCAAAATGACTCTAGACTGAAGGAGCAGTAGCAGACTTGCAGTATCTTTTGCAAAACTGTAAAGTGTTTTAAAAAAAACTTTTTACAAAAAAAAACAACCAACCTCCAAAAAAAAACACTACAAAGTGAAAAATAACTTTAATTTCGGAAGTCGGTGTCTTGGGTTTTGTATTTTCGTTTTTTGCCACCGACTTCCGAAATGAAAGTTATTTTTCACTTTGTAGTGTTTTTTTTTGGAGGTTGGTTGTTTTTTTTTGTAAAAAGTTTTTATTTTTCACTTTTTAGTTGTGATACCTACCCTACACACATTCGAATACCACTACCTGCTACCAGTGACAGAAACTTATCATATCATCTACATACTAAGTGGGAAAAAAATACGTATTTTGTAGCTAACTCAAAAACTATCCAAGCAAAGTTAATAAAATTTATATGGGACCAATTCGAGAGCACACCCTTTCAAACAAAAAAAGAATTTTCAAAATCGGTCCACAATTGACGGAGAAATCGGTGGACATACATAAAAAAAAAAAAAAAAAACAAACATACACGTCGAACATATAACCTCCTCCTTTTTGGAAGTCGGTTAAAAAAGTAGTAGGTACGCATAAATATGCTTGGCAAAAAAAGTGAAACAGCAATAAAAGGTTCTGTGAAGTTGAATCGCTTTTTATCGCTAAACTTTGAACATATTTCAACTGTTTTACTGTTGTCTTATTTTCCGAATGGGAGGCCGGGGAGTTGGGGAGGAAAGGCGGAAAGCTCTTTGATTTGCTTAGGATTTTCTTAACGTGTAAGGACACTACAAACATTGTTGGTATTATTATATTTCTGCAAATTCGCGCGATGATTGGTTCGGTTTATAAATTGATGGAGGAACATAAGTGCTTTAGATGATTTGGAATTGCTTACTAATATCAAAATGAACCTACATCCTATAGTGGAATGCATACAAGCGGTTCTCTCTCTCTCTGACATGATAATTTATTAAAGTCCAGTCCCAGAACAAAAGATGTTTCCACATAAACTCATAAATGTCCAAAACGCATTAGGACATTATCGAGTCCAACTTATCTTCACACGTCACAATTCGCACTGGCGCCAATACCGTACCCCACGCCACGCAAGTAAAAAATTATTTGACAAGCTTCCGATAAGAGTGAAGTGTCACCCTGCGACGCCCGGGGTACGATCCGATGCTCCCGCGACGATTGATAACGTGTTCGTGGAATCACGGATGTTGCAGGTAGTTGAATGCATTGGGAAGTACTACAAACTCTGGTAAGTCGAAAAGAGAAAGAAGAAAATATTTCTATGATGCTGGCGGCTTTTTATTTTCACTTATCTACTTTGTCATTGTCATTGTCATCAGGTTTCAGTTGTTGTCTGGAAGAAATTGCAATAGAGGCATCTATTGCAATTTCTTCCAGACAACAACTGAAACCTGACGAGTTTGGATTCACTACGAATGAATGAGTAAATATAGTAATAAACTAATGAATGAGTCCTTTAAAGTCTTGTGAAGAACTTTTCACATAACTAGGTAATTCATTGACTACATATGGTGCAGTTGACGAAGGAAATAGAATAAACACAATTTTGATTTAAAGAAGTGTCCATGAAACTTGAACGTTCTTCTCCTACCTACTACGCTTGGGTAACTATTATAGCGTCATCTTTGACTTGACAATAAAAAAGTACCTGTTAATCATTTAATTGAAATAAATGCTTTGAGTTTGAGTTTGAAAAGCTTTTTGGCAATAGGTAACGATGGAATACCGAATGGCCTCGAGAAGAAATTCAGAAAAAATTACGAAATTATTTAATACTTACCCAATTTCCCAGACCGAATTTCAAGTAAAAATATAAAATCTTCGATAGCAGTGATATAGTGTTCTCGTGTATCACTTGATGACGCCTGGGCACATTTCACGAGCTTCTATGTTTCAGATAAGGTTTCCTTGAACAACGGATGTCAAAGTAGTTTGGTGCATTATAATATGAGATGGAATGGAGTTATTGGCCAATCGTTTGGTATGGAAATGGAGGTAACGTGATTTTTTTCTTCGGTTAGAGTTTGCATCGCCGTTTTAGATTTGTTTGAATCACTTGAGTTTTGTTTTTTTTGTTCGTTTGTGTGAAGGAATAATAATTATAAATAAAACAAAAGGATTTAATGTTCTATCTCTATACTCTTGCTATACAAGGGTTCCATGCAGAGCCTGCCGGGGTTGCGAAGAAGTCCGAAAGGGATATCTTGGCCCCCGGCAACATGGCAATCGAAGGAACACGGGTGGGTTTTAGTCAGTAAGAGTCTGACACGCCCTCCCGCTCCGCCCAGAGCGGGAAAAATTATTTGATAATTTCTCACCCAAAAAAAAGATAGGGTTCCATGCAAAATCCTGTCTACCTATGTATTCGTAGCATGAACTTTCTTGGCAGCACGGTCCCGAATTAAAATCAATTGTAAATTGAGCTAGAATCAATATCGATTTTTTTTACGCGAGCTGCTTTCTTAATCTGTCCCATTTTCTTTAGCCTACATGCCTACCTGAAGTAAAGCAAGAGTTTACGAGAATCGATATCACTGCTGCGTCCCATGTCACCTCATGTCTCGGTAACGTTTCGCACAGTCTCGTCTTCTTAGATAACAGTTCTTAGTACAACGGATGTCGCTGATAGTTTCAAATGCCTGGTGCATGATGCACGGAATTTGAGGATTATTGGCTTGTAACATGATAATACCCAGACATGAAACGAGTAATATCAATGTCGGGTTCCTCATGAGTAATTTTGCCGTTTGACTTGGCAATGAACGTGTGTTACATAACACACGCCGTACGCAAAATACGCGCTTGGACGTGGAGGTGCGGACACCAGCACGTATTACGCAACATGTGGTAGATAACGCTTGGATTAAGGAAAAACACCATAATGGACGCCGATGACTAAAGGATGTGTTAAGGATGTGTTACTTCAAAGAGATTTCAGGATCGTAGTTGGCCGTGGTGTTCTAACACCTCTGTTATACCTATCTATGATAACCTTAACATTTGTTCCGGCATTGCTTAAAATAGCGACGAGTAACAATACTTGTGATTATTTCATTTTCATTTCACAATAACAACATTTCTAGAATATTCAAAGTCTTGGGACACAAACTGTAAATACAGATAAAATTAACATCCTTATCATTCAACAGCTCACGAATCAATTGGTACAAATTCTGTAGAAAAAGGAAAATAAAAAAGCAGTTGGGGCGACATTTGCGCGCCACGTTGGCGACGTCAAGTGCGTGCGCGCAGGTAGCAGACACTCTTAGTGGAGACACTAGTGCTGGGTATGGTTGAGGCTAAATGTTTGTCGATATCATCATGTAATGGTTCTATTCAAAATTGAATTGATAATTTTGAAAACTTTGTAAGAATGGTTGCAAGTGGGTTTTTGTGGTTTTTTCTTACCCCCATGGGAAAAAGGCGTGAGATTATGTATCGCAAAAAAAATAATTGTGTTGATTATTTTGATTTTATGTTGATTTTGAATGTCAGGAGTTTGCTGCTTAATTTGTTTTTTTTAAGTTATTGCATAGCTTTTATCGCGGGCTTTGAGCGCGGCGACCGAATCAAGAAATTCCGTAACGTAACGAAAATAAAACGTAACACCCCCCACTCCGCCAACCATGTAATGACGGTTCCCATGACAACGTGATGTTGTCATGGGAACGTCATCATCCCAAGTGTAGCGTTGACAAATAGGAAGTATGGAGGTTATAAATGCTATGCAATAGCTTTACCGCGACAGTCCCCGAGTGCCACACGTTTTTTTTAATATGAATATAAAGCTAAGGATGGGAATTTAATTAAGAAGCTTGAATAGTATCTAGGAATTCGTTAGACCCAGTGAATTTATCACATATATTTTAAATGTTCTTCAGTTCCAATTGAGATAAAGTAAATCAATCGATGTTCCACCGTGACATCACTACACCCATAGTTTTTACGCATCATAAATCAAACACTTGAGATCTTTATCTGAGTGAAGCATTACTGGTCCACTCGAGCGACCCACACCCCGCACTGCCACAGGCTGCGACCACAAAAAATAACCCGATAACACTGATTGAGCTAACGTTTTAGCGACACAACTGATGGGACGCTTTGCGTTTGGTCTCCATCGGAATATTTGTCAGTTTGCCCGGATGTTTATACCATGTGCAAGTTTAAAATACTGTAGAAGTGGTAGGTACATAGTTCTCGCCGGTACCGTTAACTTGGTTTCCCTATCTTGTCTTTCGCTAGGAGTACCGTCAACAACTATTCTTTTAGTGTTGGTTATACAAAACTATTTGGTTACCGATTGGGATTGGATTTTCCAGTGTGGGTTTACAATGGTGCCGATTCCCTTGTTCACAAACTAAACTAAATTTAAGTTCACTGCATCTTTTTCTTTCTATTGCATTAAGAAAAGGACAGAAGATACATTTTAGTTTAGTCCTGTCAAATTAATCAGCACTTGACGTAAATTGACGTAATTTTAGTCGGCAAGTTTTTAATCACGTCTAAACTTGTATGGAGAGTGACAGGCGCTGATTAATTTGACAGGACTAAACTAAAATTTATCCTCTGTCCTTTTCTTAATGAAATAGAAAGAAAAAGATACACTGAACTTAAATTTAGTTTAGTTTGTGAACAAAGGAATCGGCACCAGTATGGTAATTTATTGGAGTGCGCAAACATGTGTATTTTTAGGGTAATGGCATCGTGGATAGAGCTACAAACTTTTAGGTTACATTTTAATTGTAGAAAAACGTTGAAAGGCCCTGAATCAGAAAGTATAGTATCATCGTCACGAATTAATCGTTGGAATATTTAAGTTTCCTCTACCGCAGTCGCCAAACGGAAATGCGCTCGGATCTAAACATGAGATAGGTGGTCGATCCTCTTCGCTATTGGACAGTGCTGCCTCTGTGTCTCGGTACTAATCCCGCATTATCAGTTAGACTGGCCATACTGTACTGATACTATAAGGTTATGGTTTCAAAGGGCGCAGTGTGCGGCGAGCTCGTGTTACATGCGCGAGCGCTGCTAGGCCCCTATTCATAGTCCGGTTGTATATTTTTCAGTCAGTAATTGGATGGGCTGGTGCCATAGTGAGGAGTATATTTAACTTTGATGAAAATTGATTAATACCTACCATGGTAAGTTGTCGTAAAAATAGAGGCTCGTCAGCAGTTTTTTCGTATGAGCTTCAAAGCGAGAGATTTCAAAGCTTCAACTTTGTTATATTTTTACAAAATATCCTGATAGTTAATTGATTCAGGCGTGACCTTGCGGAAATCCATTATTAAAAAAAAGCTAAGCGGAACAGGTTACTAAATATTATATCCACGTCTTTTGTATTTTACAATATCCCGAGTTTGTTGACGTTAATTTAATAAGGACATTATCCTGAGCGAAAGAATGAGTCGTAATTGTGAGCCTATAAAAATGATTCAAACTCACAAAACGTGATGTACCTTTAAGAATGTCATTACAAGCGAATAAAAGACAGGATGGCCATTATGAAGGAGCCCTCTTTATTACGCAACGAAGTAAAATAACCCAGTGAGTAATAAAAAGTCGCTGCCAATTAAATTCCTCCGTATATTGTACTCTTGTAACTAATAAAATAAAAATGAGTTTCATTTGTTTTCATACAAAAGAATTTTTGTGAATGGACTGAAATTACTTGTCTACGGTGTGGCAGTTATAAAGTTCTCAACGAGAGGTGCTAATAAAAATACACATAACTTTCAGTTTTTCTTCACGTTCCATTAGCGCATTAACAACAGCAGCATTTAAAAACACCACGTGTTTAGATGCAAATACATAGTAATTGTTTTTCTATTTTTCGAAGTGAGCTAACTTACTGTCTAATTCTCTATCTATCAGATACTAGACTATGAATACAGCCCTACACGTGGTTTCGCTCACCGCTCGGCGCGGACGCAAGTCAGGAGGTATTACGATGATTTAACACTTACACTGCACTCGCTACATGTACTGCAGATTAGCTGTACTGTAGTGCAGCGTATGTAGACGATGTATGAGTTCTCAATAGGTGCACATAATAATTCAAAATGAAGTTAGTAAGTGAGGCAATGTTGTCCTTTAAATAATAGTTTTTAAATCTGTAAAGCAGTTTGTTTATAAATAAATAAGTTAAGTCATGTCAACGCAAAATATAATAATAAAAGTATGTTTAAATGTTTGTAAAGGCGACATAGCCTAAGCAACAAATAATTCACGATTTGTGTACTAATAGAATAAGATCATTTGTGAACAGCTTTGTAACAACATACATATTATGTAAATAAAGACCTTGAAAAATCAAATCAATCTTATAATCCATCCTGGAATCTATTTCATTATCTATCTAGCCTAATTATGTTGGGGTCAGCTTCCAGTCTAACTGGACGCAGGTTTACATGGAGCGACTGCCTATCTGACCTCCACAGCCCAGTTATTGGGTACGTAGGTAATACGATACCCCTTGGTAAGACTAAGTTGTCAGACTTTCGGGCTTCTGATTACCCGTGACGACTGTCAAAGATCTACAAACGACAGCCTTTCCAATACACTGGAATCTATTTTGAGCTACATTTTCGTGTGGCAATAGGCTCGCCCTCTATTACATGGGACTTAAACATAACTGGCGAAATGTGGGTGAACTATAGGTACACCACTGCCCAACCCTTCGAGGATTACAGGCATGATGTTATGTTATGTTACTACATTTTTGGAGTACAATATTGTCCTCCTTTCCGCTCGATTTTCTGCAATTTAAATCTGAACAATCAAATCTGTGCGAGTGATTTCGTGAAAAGGGACGGAAGTGTGTAACAGGAAGCCGGGGAAGCGCGCGTCATTTGATTTGACCAATGAGCGCGAGCGGTGCTAGAGTTGGTCGTCAGAAACGACCTTGACCAGGCCCCTTTAGTGTTGCTTATTATTACCAAGGTCAGATGCCAGATGTTACACGTATCATATTATGCGACCATGTAAGGCTCGCTCGTAGTTTAAAGAAAAATATGAAATAAAAATCTGTTTTATTTACTGTTGGCTTTTAAAACGTCGAAGTAAACGTAAATCTATTGTCCTAAAATAGTTTTATCTCCAACAATAACACCAATAAGTTTAAGTTAAATATTTAAGCGCTTAATTAACAAAGTTAAGTTCCAATATTCCTCTAGAAAGTATTACAATTAAGAACTTTCAACGCATTCATTGTACAATAAACCTTGTGACTTAGAATACTAGGTTCAAATTAAACTGCGCTTATCGATATTATATGGGGATATAAATTGAAACATTCAATATTTGTTTATAAAGTACTGCAATTAAATTGTGATACACACCGACTGCAAAATACAACTTAATTCTATTGAAGCAAGGTCCAAATTCCTTTTGAAGTTATTATTAAAGGGTGTAAAAACAATGTTGCAAAAATTATCGGCGAAGAGTGCGAAGTGGCCACCCAACTCGAACAGAAGAACCACGATATAGGCAAGCTCAGAAAGTTCACTCCACCGTTCAATACACTTTAGAGGAAACTTATTTTCGCAATGCCATTGATAATTTTTCTTCAAACTTGACCTTTTTCAGTCAACACCAAAAGAGACAAACGTGTCAGAAATATAAAGCATTGTTAGATTAAACAGTAGGATTCATATTCTATTCCCAAGCACTCAATCTTCGGGATCTAGCAATGTATAGCGTAGTCATCAGCCGCTAGTCCGTGACATTCCCTACAAAACTGACCATTCACACGGAACATGGAACCCATAAGATACACTAGCACACTCCTTTATGCTACTAACTATGCCATTGCAATATTTCATTTTAACTACCTACATAGGTCATTTTACTTGAAAAATATTTAGTTATGGCCAATTTGACCATTCAACTATGAATGGTTAAAGAAAATCAAACGTATCCGAGGCGGGGTGATACGGTGAGTAATGGGTAGCTTTCCGTCCGATAAGGACCAGGCCCGGGTCGACGGCGCGTTGTGTTCCACGCGCGCCTCAAAGAGATGTCAGCAGAATTGACGGGGTCCGCTAGGGCCGATACCTGCCGGGAAAGTCCGAAAGGGATACTGTGGCCCCTGGCAACATACAGGCAACTGAAGGAACACGGGTGGGTTTTAGTCAGTAAGAGTCTGACACGCCCTCCCGTTCCGCCTAGAGCGGGAGAAGTTATTTGATAATTTCCCAACCAAACAAAAAAAATGCGGGGTGATAAAATTTCCGAGCTCGCTCTTGCAGCCTAGGTTCACTCAATCATCTCTAATATCCATAGTGTCCATTACTGTATCTGCTTAGCAACGGACCTTCTGTGCCAAGTCACTAGGTGTAGAGCGCATAAGATACTACATAGCGTGCAGTAAATTTGTTAAGTGCGCGGGCGCAAGTTGAAGTGCGACGCGATTGGCTGTAGAGTAACCACGTATGGTTGATACCAGATTTCTTATTAAATTATTCTTCCACGATTATTGATTATTCACGAAAAACGTGTTTCAATGATAGCAAGTTTTAATACTCGAAATCCCCAAACAAGGTGTCGTTGGGAGTATCACGTTTTTCCGCGGGTTTATAGGCTATATGACGTTCACATAAAATCCAACATGGCAACTTAAAGCGGATGTAATAGATTTGGTATCTAATGAAAGGTGTTAGAGAGTAATTTCTACAAACATATAGGTCATCTATAATTATTCATATATAAACACCAGCGAAGAATAAAACAATTAAGTTTTACTCCGACTGATTTCAATAACACTGAAAGTGAAAACCTTTCTAAAATGTTTGGGCTGCTTGACAAATCATAGTAATCAAATTTAATTTGCTACCTACCCTCAATGATCCCTTACCCCAACATAATATAATAAGCAAGAAAGTTAAAAACTAATAGGTACCCGACTATGATAAATCATTAACTAAAAAGGTATAAACAAGGCATAGGTAATCACAAAATAGCATCGCTTTTATTAAAACCGGAGTCACACGAAATTTGAATGATTTATGCCTTAATACAACATGTATTTAGTAACTTCGTGTGACTCCGGTTATACGAAAACCGAAATCGAAATTATTTTGTTACTATGTCTTGTTTATACCTTTTTAGTTGGTGTTTTTGTCGAAGTCGGGTTTTAGTAATTAACTTATTTTTTTATCTTTTAATTTCTCCTATTATAAGTCATAACAACTTATAATTTAAAATTAAACATGAAAAACAACGTAAAATAAACCTGACACATTCCCCCACAACAATGAATCAAGCGCATCCTACACGGTGGAGTACGTTGCGCGCGCGATGACAGCGAAATGCGCGCGCCGAGCGATTTACAGCGAGAAGCGCGCGTGTAGCTTCCGTTTCCTGTCCGAAGCGTCTGTTGGTCTGTGTGTCTGTGGTATGCACTGCGATGCTAGTATATTGAGTTGAGGCTTGTTTTGGTAGAACATATGGTTCTTTTGTGATTGTTATGATTATGGTTCTGTGAGGATGAACAATGTGTGAAACATATAAATGTGAGATGTAAATGCGCTGCGGGTAAGTAGGGTCAAGGTTTCACTTCAGTCAAGAAGACTCGAGTAATAATATGTGCTTTAAGAATACACTGACTCAGTGTTATTTAGTTCGCCATCTAATGATAGATCAGTAGGTATCACCGTGCTTCCCTAAATGAGCACTTAAGAGACGAAAATACCAATAAATTGCCATCTCTTAAAATAAAAGGTTACTTACTCGGTGTTCTGGGAAGAGTCCGGATTTATCTGTGAACAAGAGAAAAATAATGTAGCAAATCATGTAGTTAAAATGAGAACACAGTAAATAACGAAGCTCCCTTCATATTGAAGATAATCCTCAGTAAGCAGAACTACAACATAAGTCATAGAAGTTCCTCAAACACAAGCTATTATAAACAGACCTTAAGGAATAAACTTTGCGTGTTAATATCGTCCGCCATACAACTTTGTGTTTAAGGTCAAACGCAGGACTTATATGGAACTAAGCCCCTTTGCACTCACCACGGCTGCCGGATAGCCGGCGACGGGTACCCACCGGTGACTGTATGAGTGTAGGGTGACCGGATGAATTGTGCCGGTATACACTTCACCACCGGTTCCCCGGCGCTGACTATCCGGCAGCCATATTGTGTGAAAAGGGTTTGTAGATTACGATCAGTAAGGGAAAACTTGTGGTTAATTAGGTTGGTAATTTGTAGCTTAGATTGTCTTAATATGCTTGTATGTTAGTAAACTATTAAAACAAATGCTTTGGGTTTTTCCTGAAACCGAATCGTATTATTCTATTTTCTCCAATCGTCAAATATTTACTGAAAATCTAAGAAACTATATTGTACAGTCAACGGGAAAGGAAGGTTTAACACTGACATATTCGTCAGTCTTAAAACAAAAATATGCCAATAACCAAAGTGGGTTTTCTAAATATAATATTCTATGAATGAATCTGTTTATTTACAAAAGACTTGCTTGACATAATATTAAACAAGGGTCATCTAAATATAGGGGCTCATTGAATTAATCTCCACATAACCCTACACATACTACAGTCAAAGTCTATATCCATATAATTACCCTGGAAGTTTAGCTATTACACGTAAAACTTAGTTCAGGCAAACTTGAAGCAAATACGTCGTGGAACTGACGGAAACTTCCGCACTAGGTCAACGGGCTCATATGCATATGTAAATATACATGGGAATATAATGGTGTATACATACATAGCTACATATACTCAATAATAGTGATATTGCGTCGGCATCGATACTTTTACGATTATGGTTCTCGTTTAAACCGAATGGTCAATTAACTAGTGGAGTAGACTCAGCAATGATCTACTGAGGACCCAGAAAGTAAAATTAAAGTAGTGCAATATTTTTTGTTAGGGTAAAATGAACCCACAGAAGAAAAGAGCATATAAATTATTGGTAAGGAGCACCACCACCGTCTGTTAGACATGGTGATTTTGGCAATACTTTCTTCAACTATTCAATATTATACGTTAGGAGATCCATTATCAGCAGTGAATGCGGGTAATTAATCTTAAAGTTAATAAGAAAAAGACCACTGGACATTTCTAGACTATTTAAAAATGTGCCACTAATACTTCCACATAGCTTTCCGGGAAAGCCACACACGATCTTTAAAGTCAATAATTAGCCTAGTTCTAATTACAAGCTTGCACTACAGTCCACTATCCGAGCCTCTAACTGCGGACGCATAATTACCCTGCCCCGCCATACCAGGGTAATACAGGGTAATTTAAACGCGTCCCCTGCATGGAAGGGTTAAGTCGATTATGCTAATGTTACGAACCGGGAAGATACCTACTGAGTGTCTTCCCGTCTCTAAATAAGTTAAAAGGAAATGTGCTCCTTTTGATGGTAATAAGCTATGTGATATTGTTTATCGTAGCCTGCGTATGATAACCGTGTTTTATTCATGATGCGACGAGTTTCGAGTTTTAAGTAGACCGACTTATACTTTCTAAGATTTATATATTTTTGTGTGTCGAATTAGAATTGTCAAAAGCGTGAAATCACTTGGGTGCTCATCTGTAACTATATCATAGGTAGGTAATTTTCTCTTAAACTATTAACACAAATTATGTAATAGAACTTTTTTTATTTTTTCTCAATGCTACGTTAATATTAATACAATATTAATTAGAACTAACTATATACAGAGGAAAAAATAAAATAAAATATAGGAACAAATCATTGGGCATCAAATTATGTAATTAGTTTAATGTTTTTCTGAATCAAAATTATACACTTTAAATTCATAATTCTTGACTATTCATTGTACTTCTAACATAAATCATTACTACTATTATAGATATTTTCTGAGCAGGATGAATGTTTTTATTTGCACAAATACATTTGCTGAGACAATACATAGTTAGCCTCGGGCTATTTCAGTTTCATGGCGTCCGGGTAGAGGTCAACCCGCAGGGTCACAGGGTCAAACGGTTGAGTGGACGCTGATGATAAGATGAATGGTTGACATAAACGAACGCATCATTTTTGTGCGTATGAAATGAATAGTAAATTACTAAAGAGGTTTTAACCGTACTGGCATTTGAGGCTTTAAAACTAAAATTAAAATAACACATCGTTACATAAAAGCGGGCTTATTTCACTTCAATAAAAAACTCGTTATACAGGATAGATCTAAAGTGCCGTAACTATTTTGGTGTGCTGCCATTTTTATTAAGTGCTGATGGCACTTTTTCTACAAGCCTCGTATGTACCAGATGTGTCAGTTTGAAATGGTTATACAATTGCGGAAAAACGTGAAGCCAAAAAGTTCGATTTGAAATCGATTTTAGTTTATATTTTTTACGCCTAGCAAAAGCTATGATAAAATGTGCATGTCCAACGCCATTTTTGGGTTAACAATAAAAGGTGGCTTTACGTCAACACAATGGATGGATGGACAGCACCCTTAAAATTGCTCATAATTGGCTCATAACAAAAACAGAAATCGTTTTCTAGAAGCGTGGTGAAAACAGTGATATCCTCACAATTGTTTATTGTAGTAATTTGTGGTAGGACCATTGCAAATAGGCAGAAGATTTTTAGTCTGAAATGGCCATATTCAGCGTACTTGTATTTTGTAACATGTGGTACAGTTATTTTTTACCATAAATATATAAAGCAGTTTCCCAAATGCTGAAATAAAGGCAAACAGGCTAATATTCGAATTTGGAGAAAACAAAACGTACCCTTTGAAGTCCGTTTACTCTGCTCGCAGAATTCGCGAGCAAATACACGAAAATCTCGGTCCGTAAGGGGCGAATAATGTTTTACAAGAGCAATCGAAATGTACGTATGAAAATCTGCTTGTAACTGGCGAAATAGAAAGCGTTTCCTTTGCTACTGTTGCTTACTATATCTTTTCTTTATCATATTTTGTGTGTTTCTTGAGTTTTGTTTATATTTTTCTTCAATAAGCAGTTCGTTTAGCTTTAGCTGTTTCTTCATATTCATTTGCAGGGGAAAATATTGATTTCCATCTGAATTGGTTTCATACACAGTTTTATTTCCCGGAAAATATAAGCTCCAATAACTATAACTTTGCAAGATCTCAGACAGCAAAGTGAAAATATCCCAACCACAAGTAAATACTTGATTTTATTGTCTGGTAACTGAATCGGAAGCGACACGACAAGCAATCGAAAACAACCATAATAAAACTGTAAAACAATTTGCTCAGGTCCCCAAATGTAGCGTCCCCCAACAATCGATGGGGAATCGTTGTAAAATTGCTTTCCATCGACGGCATTCCGTGACTGGCTTCATTAACTACCGCATACAATGGGCAATGGACTTGATATTAGTCCATCCGTCCATCATACAAGTCTATTATTTATTAATAAAGATGTGTTCACCCTCAGTAACGTTACATTATACGAATTTCATAATTATTTATTTACGTGTTTTCATTTATATTTCAGGCGGAGGTAGAAGTTCTATTGTTGGACAAAGGTTCGCCATTAGAGGGTATTTTTTCCATTATCACTATATTTAGGGGGTCGTTGGACTCAGCATGTTGCTCCCTTTGTAGGTAGATAATGATTGAGCTCCTTTAAACCATTCATTGTTTTATTATTCATCTGGCGCTTTTCGCGCCTAAAATATCGTGTGCACACTAATAACTTGGTTCTGTTTATATCTATAATAGATTTCCATAATACGGTACAATCCTTAAAACAAACACATAATCCGCTAGATTAGTTTTCAACCTATGAACGACAATACACCTACCCACAAATCTATTCAACTCCTGTAACATTTCGCTATACGGTAAAACACATCGTCATCAATGTTTGTATCACCACTTAATATGCCGATCACATTCTAAGCGAAAATACAAGCATAAAGTTAACAGAAGCAACAAGAAGTACAGTTAAATAAAAGCATGAATCGCTAATTTCTAATGCGATTGTGTCGAGAGCACGCGAAGGGCGCATATGTTCTAGTGATGCGACACTAGCAGACAGTATCGAAGTCGATACAATAACGCCTGAAACAAAAAGTACGAGCGAATGAGGGAAATAGGCCGCTAATGTCTAATACTATTGTAGTGAGTGCTTGTGTAGGGCGCGAAGGTAGTGCCGAAGGGTGTGAATGTCGTGTAATGTCGACATCGATAATTAAGTAAATGTGATGTGCAAGATGATTTCAGTGACACTGATGATTGATGTAATGACTTTAGTTTTTATTTTGTGGAAAATTATTTATATAATTGAGTGAAATTGGTTATTGTAATTAGGACTGTAATAACGATCATCTAGAATAATCTTGATTGTAATAATAATGTTACTCATCCTTAAACAAACAAAAACACCTGTGAAAAATATAAATAAAGGCAAAAAACAAGTTCGAGAAAGATTCGTATCAAAAATTATGCACAGACACGAAGAAAAATACCAAGACACTATCATAAAACTAACCCCTAATAATACCAATCAATTCCACCACGATACCACCCCGACAAACAATTAGATCTTATCGAACCAATTTCCACAAGCGACTTTATCGATAACGAGTATCGATAAGGGGCACAACCCTATCGCCCCTTCGGTGCTTGTCATTAAGGGTGATCCATCAACGTCCGCTAGGATTTGGGGTGTTCGACGCCTGCGCGGTGCCCTCGGGGGGTGTCAGGGGGTGCTGGCGGTGCCTGAAGGTAGCGGGGTAACAAACAAAATTAGATATTCGTGCGGTGTCCCCGCAAAGCGGTGCGAGTGCACCCTGATTGATTGCTTTGGTTAACATATATGTATATTTTTCATATAGTTTACGTGGGCATGGAGACCCAGGAATAAGGTTCATGCCCTAAACAGTTCGTTGTCCTTTCAAATATTTTGTTCAGTTGTCAACCGTCGAATTTACAGATATTTGTGAGACTTAGTTTTATTTACAGAAACTGTAATATTTTTACTTTCATATTGGTTGGATACTAAGTTCAATAAAATCTTCAATTCATAGCATCTCTCCAACTTTATAAAGACAAAGGAAACTCTCAGATAAGGAGGATATTAGTTTCGCTCCGCAAGCCTTACAAAAGCAGTCAGCGTGAATGAGCAGTATTTTATATGAAAAAATAATACTTCTCCTCAAATTGGATTGCAGTCTCAATAGAAAACAGCAAACAAAATGAACACTAAAAAGTTTCGCGAAGAAACCTTATCAACGAACGCTTTTATATCAAAACAAAGAACTCTCAACAGGAACTCTGTTTGTTTGTAAACTTCGAAATAGTTAGCCACAGTCGGATACTTATAACATTAATTTATACAAAACTCCTACCAACTTAGTACTCGAAGTAAAAACAAACAGTACAAAAAGAGAAGGAGAGCAGCAAATGCTCGGAGGAGAGCAATCGAGAGCAAGTCTCACGACTGGCTTCGTTTGTGAACGAAACAAAGCAAACGAATACTTAAGCATTGAAATATTGAGGTGCAACGGGAATTCACAATTTCCAATAACAATGCTACAATGATTTAATACCCGCCCAGACGGAAAAAGACTAATACGTTTCGAACTAAACATAATAGCGACTAGACGAGTCAGTGCTCGATCGAAGTAATTTTCTCACTTCTAACTTAATAAAGGCACCCGAAATTCCTATTACCGTTATCCGACTGTGACATAGTTCGTTACATTAATCAAATTCTGTCGAAATGGTTTTTGTTTCAACTTTGATTTTAAATCATTTTAGCAAATTCTATAGAACTAAGCGAAACTCAATAATAGCAAACTGAAGAAAAAATCATTATACTATGTATAAACGCGTTCTTTGCTAACTCCATCTTGCCTTGTCAAAATACGGATATTTTAGAAGAGTATCAATACATATAGTTAGGTGCCTAGGCTAGCGCCCTGCGGCACTCCTCCATCTGTGCGCGTTCATATCGCTGTACACTTGTCTAATGAAGGCTTTGACGCTTTCCCCAAGGAGCGAAAGACGCGCTACATAACCTCAACAAATATTCTATTTTCTACTCTACCTCTAAAGTAATAAGATACATTTTGGATTGTGATCGACCCTGTGGAAAGCGTACGTACGGGCCATAGCGCTGATACTCTGTAATCATGAGAAGCTATCCCTGTTATTTGTTATGGAATTAAATTGTTCTGAACAATTATGTTCGTATTGTATTGATGAAACTTAATTGTGTGGATACAGTAGACTGACAGTAATTTTATTGATGTAGCTTTAATTAAGTTTCTTTGACAATTTTCTTAATTTTGTTCAAGGTTGTAAAGATTCAACAAAATACAAAGTAATATTGTTATCCTTAGTGTTGAATACTATTATTATAGTTCGTGTAATCTTATTACTTTGCTTTCCAATTTTCTTTTATGTTTTATTTTAGAATCGTTCATCACTTCATCTTTAGTAAAAACTCACTCAGCGACTCAATAATTAGATTTCTACTTTATTTATTGAATCTATTTTCTGTTCATTTCTGTCGTGTTTCCTAGTAAAATTACGATCGGGATAAGAAACATAACAGTAAACATTTCAAATTTTATATATATAACAAAAATGTTAATGCAGCAATCACAGAAGATTGGACGAGCTCCTACGAAATAAGTTTTGTGAGAGAAAAACTTGAAAAAAAATTAGAATTGTTCTTGTGTTTGGCTCATTTCAATGAGTGTTCTAATTTTTTTGTTTTGTCCGATCGATCTGCGAGGCCGGTCATGCTCGAGTTTCACTGGCGACGGTCCAATGGAGCCTCCGCGAGGCTGCTGCAGGCTTCCACTGAGGACACCATGCTTCAGAACGGGACCATTTAACTTCACTGATTTTATTAATATTGAGTTGATGAAAAAAAAATAAAGGAGAAGTTTGCACGTGTTGAGACAAAAAAAGTTCGTAATTTAATTTAAAAAAAAAAATATGCGTCATAAATCATATCCTTCGGTTATCACCTCGCTTTATGAACAGCACCTTATTAAGTATACAGTGTCTTTATAATGTTGAAATTTAGATTTTATATATATATTTTTTTCCTCGATAAAATTAAGCATAGATTGGGATCATTTCGACATGTGCACATTTTAAAGACTCACTGACTGATTCTCCCCACGACACAGGGAATCCTAGTGTGGGGTCTAGGAAATTTGTAAAAAACTAGCACCTAAGGCTCCTATAAAAAAAAAAAACGGGTAACAGACTACCTGTTTCTCGTTTTTTTTTATTGTACCGTGTTTTTGTGAACTGAATAAAGCTTTTTTTAGTTTTTACTTTTTACTGTATGTTGAAAATAAGGAGTGTTAAATTATACTATGTCTGTTACGCAATTTCATTTCAGTTAACCAAACCTCGTATTTCAAAATAAATCATGGTTAAATGAATAATAAGCCTTGTGCTGTAAAGGAGAACATCGTAAAGAACGTAGTCTCATAATGAGTGTTTGTGATGTAATGAGAACAACAATAGGTAGAACCACCTGTGACGATACAAACACGAACACATAAATTATCAGCAGGTTGTCGCGCGGTTGTGTTCACCGCAAGTGTTGTTGCGATTATGTACTATGTAGCGAGTGTAGATACATGACATGTGCACTGATCTGAAGATACATGACATGTGCACAATATTTTATATCGACTTTATTAGAATTTAATATTATGTTGACTAACAGATGAAATTGAATGGAAACTCATACTTTGATCATGATCACTTTTTATTATGTTTTCACAAAAAATAAACTGAATTTTTAACAACCAACACGTCTAAAATTTTACGGCGCATAAAAATCCAATTTCATTTTTGCGGCGAGTTGCGATACAAAAATTGTAAGTATAATTCCATACAAAATCTGGTAAATGGGAGTCATAAATTTAACGTGTCCCAGGATGTTCTAAACATATGTTACCCTAGCTTTCACGTGCCGTGGCTACGCCGCACTACGCCGCGCTCTACGAGTCCATTGTGCTACGCCGTAGAGCGCTACGATATATTGCTACGGCGGTAAATCGGTCGAAAATATTTCTGTTTGCGCGTATTGTCCGGTGCGGCTGGGACTTGGATTTCAGGATTTCTGTTTTGTACTTTCTTTTTTTATTTGTATGGAGTACCTGTAAGTCTATTTTCTAGCAAATGTATCAGGTTTTATCGGTGGAACGACTTTTCGTTGGTGTTGAATGTGACACTTTGTATTTTAAGTACCAAAGTCAAAGATATCATTGATATATTGCTAAATATTAAAAAGCCTCTCAGTCTCGTTTCGAATGTTACTTTTCATTTTTGAAGCAGTTTTTTGGGCAACATTTTGCTTTTTCAGATGGTCGAGCTACATCCTAACTTATCACACTAATATTATAAAGGCGAAAGTTTGTGAGTGTGTATGTTTGTCTCTTCTTCACACTCAAACGGCTGGATCAATTTGGATGAAATTTGGCACACAGATAGTTTATAACCTGGATTAACACATATACTTTTTATCCCAATATTCCCACAGGATCGAGACTTACACGGGTGAAACCGCGGGGCGCAGCTAGTAATCAAATAAATCTAATCCATTACCAATAAAAGCTTCTAAAGCCCAAAATCCATACAAATCACTTTCACACCTAAAAATCCAATACCATTACCTTTTCAAAAAATAAACCCACAAAAAGCCTTCCCTTAACATAAAGTAAAGACGATTCTTCCACCTGTCGCGCCGGCACAAAGGGGTGCACCGCACGGGAATCGATCGCGCGACCCGACGCGTGTTTTACTGCCGTTGTCTGAAGCCGACTTGGATGGACGGCGGTGCGCGATTGATCGTGTGACGATGTGCTTAGATGTAGCGGTCACTGATGTTGTTATAGTTTACTTACATCAATGGATTATCACTCATGTAGTTATGGATGTTTGCTCTTGAGTGTTCTACTTCTTACCATGTCTCTTAGTATCTTAATTGCTCATCTAGTTGACGACAAAGACAGCAATATTTTGATTGCAGATTGACACTAGACTGCTTATAGAATAATCACAAGTAGAGCACCACGTGACCATTGGTGCTCGTAGTTTTTTGAAAATAGCAGACCGAAGCGCGCTTCCTTGCTTGGGACTGTAACTATAAACTCTGTTTGCAGGATTTTGTGTGACGTCAGGTCTTTGATGCGTAGTTCACATGTGGTGATGTAGACCACAAGACCAAACTAAACAATAATTAACAACAATCTAGCGACTCTTATCCGACCAAAGGTAAGAATCGCGCATTCCATCCTACAAGGTCAAAGTTACAAGGGCACCCATCATTCTCTCATTTGCCATCAACAAAAGACCTACGTCGGCTTACGGCTATCAATGCCGCAAGAACCTCATAAAAATCTCTAGAAATACGTCCGGGATTTCCTCCGTAACCGTTGGCACGTCTGCAATATCTATGTGTGAGTGTATGTATGTGTGAATGTTCGTGTCTCAAACGGCACGCCTGCCGCAATCACAACAATTAACGATACCTATGCAATTACTGAATATACTAAACTACATATTACTACCCACAATCAAATAACAACTCTGTTGCTTAAAGTATAGAGTTTAATATGTGTTGTAGTATCGTTAAATAATGCAGGTAAAAACGCGCTGCTAGTAAATCACGAATGGAGAATAATTTTCCAGGGTAGGAGCGCCATAAATCAAGGAGACACCCTCTGTGAGGGGGCAGCGGGGCAAGGAGGGGGGGGGGGCTAGGTAGTGTACCGGTTGTAATTAATGCATTGTTTCACTTATACACGACTTCTTTATTCCTTGTTATGTGTGGTGTTAGGCGATTTTCTAAGTCGTATGTTTCTGAGATTGGAGGATGGGATTGAAAGACGGATAGCTGCGAAAGTATGAGAGGATAACACGAAGAAAGTTGCAGAAATCGTTTTGTTGGAAAAGGTAAGTCAGTAGACGAAGGGAACTGACGAGCCAACCACGTACTGTTAAACAGCTAACTTATATCCAATTACATCTCTATCATCATCTTCAAAGTAGCATGCGCTGAAAGTCATCATCTGCCTAGCCTTTTCCCAACTGTGTTGGGGTCGGCTTCCAATCTAACCGGATGCAGTTGAAATACCAGTATTTTACATGGAGCGACTGCCTATCTGACCTCCACAACCTCCTAGTTGCTGGGTAACACGATATACCTTGATAAGTCTGGTTGTCAGACTTTTGGGCTTCTAACTACCCATAACGACTGTCAAAGATCTACAAATGACAGCCGAGACCAACGGTTTAACGTGCTTTCTGAGGCACGGAGGGGTCTTGTTATGTAAAGATGGTCACCCATCCACGGACCAACCGCGGCAAAGTAATCTTATTCAAATATTATGTCCCATCTGTCAAGAAAGAATGAAACTACATTAAAAATTAACTTGACTAAAAGTTTAGTCTGTCACTTTACTACCCTACTTTTACCTCAAAAAAGTCGCCAAGCAACAACCACCTGTCTCTGAGGGTATTAGCCACTTTCCTAAAGTAGCCTGCACTCGTTTGGTAAAAATATTTTATGTAGGAGAACTGGCAAAGGTGCTTCGACGAACCTACGTTTTTAGTTTTAGAAATTCGAAAGCAGAACTTTCTTGGAATTATTTTTATAAGAAGTGGAAAAGTTCGGTAAGTTTTTAACTATAATTACTTACTATTGAGGTAAGGAAAATATATCTGGCGTTACAACTAGCGTTCTCGATCGACATAAAAACGTTTAATTTATATTAGGAATTGGTTGTTTTTGGCCATACATGCAAAGACAACTGATGACATATGCTACAGTGCTCAGAACGTGCGCCAAAAGACGAGGTACACGCCGAGGGTGCAGTTGCTGGAGTCACACCGCAACGTCAACTTCAAGGCGTTTGTGGTGCGAGTACCGAATTGTTTTCTGTCCGTCGTCATGGAGGAAGACTTTTGGCCGCAGGGCGTGGTGTTCCGTCGCTTCCGCGGACAAGTACCGCAGGACAGCACAAGGACAAGCTAGTGAAGTGCTACTAACATAGTTTTGAGCTATATAATAACACAAGTTTTTAAGTTTTGTTTTAAATATTAACATGTGTATCTTTAGGTTAAGGTATTTTTTTATGGGCCTGTGACGCCTGAAATAAATGGTATTATTACTATAGAACACATATATCATTAGCTTGTATTCGTTTACCGCTGAATAGAGGACTCGGGTATCCCAATAGCCATAAGAAACTTTAACTAAAGGAAAAACAAAACAGAAACCCGAAACTCTCAAACTTCGTGTCTATTGAACGTCCTCACTCACTAGCCTACAGTTCCCAACTTCTTATCCACTTCCACACGAATTATCTAAGAAGATGGACAGTCAGACTTATCACTGGCCATCCAGATACCCAGCACCCCTTTTATCGTGGCTACTGAAACAGAAAGTGACGCGGGTTCATTTTTTAAACGCACCGCAGCCAAAAGCCCACTTAAATTATTCACACGCCTTACTCAACGGGAAAGTGGATAAAAAAAAAAGTGAAAACGTGGCATATTTCAACCCCCTAAACCCTGCTTCACCCCCCCTGGGCCCGCATGACAAACGACTTGACCTAACCCGACACGCCACGAGGATTATTTTTTAGTAAGGATTATAAGGCCGGCCGCGGCGGTTTTCATAATTTTCGTGGTGAAGTTATTGCAGTTGAACAATTTTTGGGGTTTCCTTGAGCAGCCCTTTTTATTTTATTAAATGCGCAGATATTAAGTCGGCGTCCTGGGTGATTTAAGAACTTCCGTGGGATGGTAAGATACCTATTCCTTGTGGCTGTTGTCTATGTTTTTTAGAAGAGTCAGTTATAAGTAATTTGGAGCTTGAGATTAACATTTGAAGAGTTTGAGCGAGTGATGGTACTAAATTACATCCGTTCTTGGGCTGACAACCCCGATAAGTGTAAATATTTTGATATTAATGCGGTGAGAGAGTTCTCATGAAATCTCCTGCTCATCCAGCTCAAACATAATTAGGTATTACTTGATAATACTCGTAAGTTGGTATTTGACCTCTCAACTAGTTATAACATCTCATTTCATCAACTCCGTAAAACTACGTAGTTCTCCAATCTCAGTTCTATTCCGTTCACGTTTTGTTTATGGCTGCTCATTTTGTCGGAAACTCGTAAACTGTAGAGATAGAGATAGGATTTACTGTGGAGCCTGTAATCATTATTGTTGATACTATACACATTTTTTCAGCATAATGTTTATAACGTGTCCGATGTTTCAAGGTCTTCTTTTACTATAAAAGGGTCTGATGGAATTTCTTTGTACGTGAAATAACTATAATTTGAACTCGGTTCTTCGTTCATTATTCGGATTTCGGATATAAGGATACAGGAAGATGCTGCTGCATAAGAATTTTAAATGAGAACTGTCACAGTATACATTTTTCTTCTATTTCAGATGTTATAGATCAGCAGAAAATCTCTCAACCATGCCGTTCAAAACCAGCATAAAAGCAGGAGGATAATGATGAGTGAGCCAACCACAAGCTCAACTGAAAACGACAACGAAAGGTTTCATTTGATAAAAAGAGCTTTACAAGAAACCGCTTGAAAAAACATCTTCAAAATATTAGTACAATTTATCATCCCAGCTTCATTGAAAAGCACCGTACTTCCACCTATATCCCAGCCCACCTGTACCTACGTTTATCTCCGCAACCATTAGTAACAGCCGCATCATCTAATACACGATGAATGCTGAAAACGCCGAGTAGCGCACGTTCAGGAGTAACCTTTACGTTATTAATGATGGCACACTAAGTGAAACCCGATGGGCTGGCCAGAAAAGAGTTACATACAGAAGATCCACTTTAAAAATTCTACCGGACTGGAGACATGAAAAGGAAAACAAAGAATGACGAATAGGTATTGATTGCAAAGACCATCACATTTAGCGCTAAGGAATTTGATGTTGTTGATTATTTGTACAGTCACGAATTCACGATCACTGTATAGAATTATCAACTTTTTAGAGTTATTTTCTCCTACTGTATCGATTGTAATTGTATGTTGTTAGGTATATATTATTTTGAAACCCACAGCTTATGTCAAGTTAAAATCGTTATTCCACGAAAAAATCATTTTGAAATTTGCTAAGTGTATGCATGTTTTTGCTCGTGACTGTACCAAGCTGTTGCTTATCACGGAAAGAGAAGTGTAGTCAGGTCCATTTCTGGTAAGCTGTTGAAAAAAAAAAAAATATTTTGTAGTTGCGGTTTGGGCATAATTTTACAAATAATTACTCAATCTTTCCGTGTAAAAAAAATCTTTACTTTGCAATTTTAGGTCGAAACTAAATTGATTTTTTTTACCAAACAGCTTCCTGCTAGATCCTCTTATGTTTCATAAAAAAGTGGTTCTTCTGTACTTATTTTTATGCAGTAATATCCAATGGGCCGCGGCCTACCCTCCATGACTTGGGACCTCGTTTACTGATCAGCACTATCACGATGACGCTACAGTATTACACAACAACGCAAATGCTCGATTTCCCACGGATTTCCTTGAGTTTTCTTAAAGTGTGAGTACCTGTTTATTTTGGTCTAATATAATAATAGATATTTTTCTTTATTGTTTTGGTGTTGACTGGGGTTTCTTGATCCATTATAGATAATGGATCAAGTTTTGAACCAGATTATGCAGAGCGTTAGGTATATAAGTTCTTCTCAAAGGGACCACTTTTTACCCGACTACGGCAAAGCCAAAAGGAAGGGTTATGATTTTAGCAGTCTATGTATGTATGTTTGTATGTATGTATGTATGTTTTTACGTGTGTTCCACCGTAGCGCCTAAACTACTAAACCGATTTTGATGAATGAGGTATCAATAGATTTGTAATAATAGTCCGGGTGACATAGGCTATATAATTTTTCCCTAAATTTAATTTGATGGACTTTACACGTAAATTTCTAACCTCGAAAAAAATTAAAATGGGATGATCATGACATGTTTGGTATCAAAAGAAAGGTCTTGACGAGCACATTACAAATATGTATTTAAGATTATATTTTCAAAGTAAACAAATATGTTTAAATCGTTAAAAACAAGCAAAAGTGAGACTGCGCTACGTAGTATCGCAAGATGTTACCAACGTGCAGTTAATCAAATCTTAATAAGTAGTACCGATTTTTAATTCCACTCTTATGAAGAAAAACAAGTACAACGAAATATTTATATTTTAGATTTCTTCGAAGCTCGATATTGATATATGGTGTTGGCGTCGAAATAAATCGCTCTATGGTTTTGTCCAAAGCACTATGCACTGCTATTGGAATTTAAAATAGATTAATTACTGAACTATTGTATTACTCTACTCTTATTTACGTTTATCAAGTGTAAAAACGGAAAAGTATAAAATAAAAAAATAAAGTTTAAAAAACTGTAACCCGACCACGGGAAAATAAAAATGATCTAAAAAGTACGAAACAAGCAAATATTTCAGACAGAAATCAAGACATAGGTACAAAAATGATCAAGGTAAAGCCGTCGTCGCATGCCATTATAATTTTGTAGGTGTTCTTGGCACCAACATGGTACACAGGCATGCGACCACGGCTTTACCTTGACCATTTTTGTACCTATGTCTTGATTTCTGTCTGAAATATTTGCTTGTTTCGTACTTTTTAGATCATTTTTATTTTCCCGTAGTCGGGTTACAGTTTTTTAAACTTTATTTTTTTAATGGAATTAATTAGTGTCAGTTTTTTCAATAATAAGGTAGCTCTTGAAGACATCTCGACAGGTCTTAGGTAGGCAAAGATGTCGATTCGTTAAAATTAATAAGGATAGACGTTCTCTCACTGATCGTAATCAATCGTTCAAGATAGGTAAGATAACAGGCAAGGTTATTCTTATGAATGATGCTTAATTAATGTAGGTAATCAAGGACGGAAAGTAAAAAATATGCCATAGCTAATGGCATATGAAATTAGGCAACGCAACCGCTTAAAGAATAAAATAATAATGCAATTCGAATCCTTTCAATATATTGCGATAATAGAGAACACTTTCATTTGTAATTAGAATCCAATTGTAAAAATACATGTGATATGCCTGTACCCATAACTGATTACATACTATACAGTCAATGTTCAATTATTCTCGGCGCCAAAAATAAACCTCGTTAACATGCCCGGTGCCCTTTCAACACCAATAAAAAGTGCAACAATCCACTGAAAAGCAATTGAACAAACAATAGAAAAACGATGAAACAAAGCAATGCAATGAAACGCAAATAAAAACATTCACTCAACGTTGAGAAACAAAACGCGATCAAACAAATCCGAATTGTTCCGAATTGTCACGAACTGTGCTGCGACGTCACACTGATACCGAACATGTCACGTTCTGTTCGAAATTTGAAATGATATTTTGTTGCTTTGATATTGTTAGAGCGTAGACATATATTTGATCAAACAGTTCTGTTGGATCAATGGCACTACTGAACTGTCTGTCGCTATTCTAAGCTGTTTGAATTACTGCCTTGTAACTAATCCCTTAAAGCCTTCTATTAAGTGAACTAAGTATAAGCTTTGCTTGTTACGTTTCTGCTGCGAATAAACTCATATAAAAATAGACTCTCCTCAAAATTATAATCTCACTGGCTTCATACACGTAGAACTCCAATCAAGACCAAAAGATATGCTGATACGCCTCACTCCTTACGAAAAACGTGAGACACATACAATATCAATATAATTTGGAGTTCACGAAGCCTCTGGCGGTCCGTCTAATCTTCTAATACCTTCTGAGCAGATTTGAGAGGAGGAAAAAGTAAGGAATAACCGAACAGAGGGTAGTCCGGAAATTACTGGATGTCTCGGGGCGAGGGGCGCGGGGTGGGGGGAAAGGTTCACAAATGAAGCAATTCTCGCTAGTCCACGCTCCATCGACTACGTCTTATTAGAGTAATCCGCAGGCTTCTCGTAATTGTTTAATAAAAATACGATATGAGGACAGACAGAAGCCTTTCGTAGTCATCTTTTTGTCTTTTGAGGGGTCTGCCAGAGATATTAATACTCTTATTGGGTGGAGCGTGTGTGGAGATACAGAAGTCCACGTACGCGCCATGCCAGCATGGATAGATATCATACGAAGTGGTGTTGCCTCTTCAGGATCTGACATCGCAAAATAGTTCAACAGCAATGAAAAAAACACTAACCTAATTTATTTCAGTCAAATATTATTTAGATATATTGCTACATATGAAACATTCTCTATTTATTTGTGGAGAACATCTAATAAAGCCTCATAACTTTCCTACTATTTCATCCCCGGGTATCATAAAAATCTACGAGCCAAATCAACCACAAATCAGGTCAATAAATAAGCCCCAAGGAGAAAAACACACGTATTCAAATGAGCCCCCATTGGCTGAAGATGAAGAGCATGCTATCTCGGGGAACATAAATAATTCCGGCACAGAACCGAGGCCTGATCATCAATACCGCTTAGCTCTTACCGGTAAAGGTAACGTGCCTACTGCCTACCCACGCAGGCTGGTGGAGATAAATTGACACGATTTGTTTAGTATGTTTTACATATTTTGGAGCTGATGTTGCGAAAAGCCAGGTTTTGAGGGCTAGCTGTGATTTATGGTAGATACTTATTACTTTTGCTAAAGTAATGCTGATTCAAGCTGATACCACAAAACCTAAGTAATATTCTATGACTAACTTTGAAAAACCCATACAAACGGACTAGAGTGGTGTGTTTTATTCCGATAGTTAAACAAACTTTGTATAATGTTAAGGAATATAAAAAGTTTTTACAAAAAAAAAAACAGACTTCAAAAAAAAGAAAACACTACAAAGTGAAAAATAACTTTAATTTCGGAAGTCGGTGTCTTTGGTTTTGAATTTTCGTTCTTTGTCACCGACTTCCGAAATTAAAGTTATTTTTCACTTTGTAGTGTTTTTTTTTTGAAGTCTTTTTTTTTTTTTTTTTGTAAAAAGTTTTTATTTTTCACTTTTTAGTTGTGGTACCTACCCCAAACAAATTTGAATACCACTACCTGCTATGTAAATAACAGTGACAGGAAGTTATCATATCATCCACATACTAAGTGGGAAATAATACGTATTATTGAAGCTAACTCAAAAACTACCCAAGCAAAGATAATCAAATTTATATGAGACCACCTCTGAAGTATGATCTACTAAACAAAAAAATAATCATTAAAATCAATTCATAATTGGCGGAGTAATCGCGTAACAAACATACAAAAAAAAAACAAACATACATTCGAATTGAGAACCTCCTCCTTTTGGAAGTCGGTTAAAAATATAGAACAATAAAGTCATCAAGCAATTTACCCTTTAAAGATAAACAAAGAAAAGTAGGCATAATAAATAACAGTAACAAAGCGGTAAAGTTGCCGCCATGAATATCAGTTAGCAGCCGGAGAGATAACTCACGGTTTACTCCTTACTGGCTGCAGTAAACGGCGGCTAATATGCGGCAGATCACTAGAGTGCTTTCATGAAGAGAAAATTATGGCTTGTACAATTAAAATTAGAATACAACTTAGTCAGTTGCATCACTTTGATCTTCAGTTTAGCATTATTATTCTAAGCTCTGAGATGAAAACGACGAATATTTATAAAGTGTTAATTTTTACTATATCAGAATTAATAGTTTTAATTTTATACCAAAACTATTATAAGTACTTAGAGTCAGTGTCACATATATTGTTTAGTCACAAGTAGGTTTTTTTTTTCTGCCGGGGTTTTTTTTTTCTTTGTCCGAAAGAGTTACCGTGGCCCCTGGCAACATGGCAACTGAAGGAACACGGGTGGGTTTTAGTCAGTAAGAGTCAGCCACGCCCAGAGCGGGAGAAGTTATTTGATAATTTCCCAACCAAAAAAAAGGTAGGTACTAATTTTTGCATGCCAAATCGTAGAATGTACTTGAATCCAAACATTATTTTGTACGAACTCTCCTGCCTATAACAACATTATTGAAAGAAAGAAAGAAAGAAAATTCGTTTATTTGCGGTAAACATGACGCAAAGAAATAAAAAAAAAAACACGTAAATCACAATTTGGGGGAAAATATGCGTCACATCCACGCAAAACGGCCATCGCTCAGCATAAAGCTGCGACCCCATGCGAGACAGAGCCCCAGCGCTGGTTTTCAGCGATAGCCGGCGCTGACGTGATGACGTCAACCGGTGCAGCATATAGTGAAATAACAAACCAAAAATAAAATAAATACAATACTAGTCCTAAATGTTAATACAAATATAATATTTAAAATGGCAACATTTCATGCCGTCGGCGACTCACGCGCCGCAGACTTATTACAATCTGTGCGCGTAGCTGTCATAAAATATTTGCTTGACGTTTTGACATATTGGCTAATTATTACATGTACAGTGTACTGGTTACGTAATAATAATAACATAGCGCATCAGTAATGAATGTTATGATGCAAAGCACAATAAGAACAGTAACACAAGATGCATTAGATGAATGTGTAGCTGTGATTTTTGTAAATAATGTTTGTGAAAGTGTTGGAAGGTGTAGATGACAAACTCGGTGACTTTATAGGAGATCAAGTAAGTGCAAGTAAAATAATTATATTTATCAACGAGATTTTATTAATTTTTAATACTATTAAAATAAATGAAATTAGATGAAATTAGTTTGGAGTTATATAAATATATTGAATTGAAATTTTATTACTCTCAAAAATAAATAAAACTAGATTGGAATTAATAAAAATATCATACACCACCCACTTGACAAGCTGTAGTGTGTCAGTTGATTAAATTAGATTAACCGTAGTTTACAGAAACACGGTGGCGTTCCTAAGCATATGGGATGAATGCCGTAGCGAAAAACAGACTCCAATACAGCCCCACTGACTGAAGAGGGAATTCGAAGCAGCCCACGCCCCCCCTCAGGAGATCCCAAGCCAAAGCCCGCATGCCAAGACCCCTGAGGTACAGTGAACCAACACAAAAGTACATAAATGTTAAGATTAAACAGAAATTTGTTCGTGTATGAGTAACTTTTTGTATTGGAATTTGAAGGATTGCAAATAAACGTTTTTCTATTTCAAATTCCTATTCAATTTCTAACATGAACGTTAAATATTTTTAATGGCTACACCTGGACACTTTCTAAGTGAACTTTCTGGTGGTATTTTAATAGAGTGATGTTTTGAAAAGACATACCACAAGTCTCACATGTTTCTACAGAATCTGAGTGGGTAGTCAGATGTTTTTTTAGTAAGATTTCTCTTACATGTATACATAACACACACATAACATTAATAATCAGCCTATAATGCTCCCACTGCTGGGAAACAGGCCTTCCCTCTGTGGGAGGGAATTTGCCGTAATCCACCACGCGGGCCCAGTGCCGGTTGGTAGATGTCACATGTCTTCGAATTTTTGGTTCTAGGACATGCCGATTTCCTCACGATGTTTTCCTTCACCGTTTTGAGAGCAGTGATGATGAAATAATTTACACAAAGTAAAGCGCCTGTCAGGGTTCGAACCTACGACCTACAACTCGTAAGACGCGGCCGTTACCACTGGGCCACCACTGCTCTGTACAAAAAAGGTACAGTCGCAACAAAACCTTTGCCCCTACACCATCAACAATTAATATAGGCCTGAAATATATTTATTGTTCACCAAGAAAGAGCTCATTGTTATTTACTATTCAATTAAAATATTAATGCAATTGACGCAGTAAGCGATGTTCTTGACAGCTGTCATGTGAGTTATTGATGACTCATACATTGCTAGTAAGAGAGACTGAACGTGCGAATTTCGAAAATATTGCGGAAAAAAAATACAATAAATGAGATGTTAAAAACGCCCCTTATATTTTTGTTTTACCTCATCTGTATTTGAAAGCCCATATCGAGCATAATGCGACTGATATTAAAATAATGTCGTATATAAACGTTTTATTAATAAAGCACTCAATTTGAATACGGATATTGAAACACTCGGGACCTTTGAAGAAATAACGCTACTAAAATACACGACAAAATTCACAGATTGATTTTCCATTTTCTCAACACTTGACAATTCTGAACAATGAGAATAATTTTTTGAAGCGCAAGAATTGGAAGATAATGAAATAAAACGTACCATTCATGTCACTCACCTTTAAGATAATAATTGTCTCTGGACATTCTCCTTTATAAATATTTATTGCCAGTTCTTTGTTCACTTCTATTCTTATTTCAAATTTTCCAATATAGAACGTTTGTTCTTTGTTTTAAGAAATGTCAAGCTCGTGATTAAATCAATTGTTCAATTTACGGTAGAAGCTAATGATATTAACATTTTTTGTGCGATATTTTTGTTCCAATTTTAGGAATATTTCAAGAAATACTTCACAGATTTTTCTCGTAAAGAGGTCTGTTCTTTTAGAAATTATTTCCTCGCAGAATTATTGTAATACATTCATATGTATAGGTATATTGTATCTAATATTAAATCTGCAGAATAGGACGAAGCACAACAAAGGTATTGACACCACAAAAGAAAGCAGCACCCCAACCGATCAAAAACCCGATGTCTGCCGAAAATTGCCGAACAAAAAGCGGATTAAACCGGTTATCGCGACTGCTAATAATAATAATAGTGTCGTCAGATAATCCAGTGTGATGGATGACTGGGGAACTGCCCACCCCTTTTAATTGCCGCCGTGAATGTGCCTGTCAGTCACGTCACGGTGAATTTTCCATTTATATTATAATAAGTTGGGATCTGTTTTGAAGCGGTTTTCTTGGTGGAGTTGGTTTAATAAAGGTTGTGTCCCCAAGCTCGGTGTATTGGATGGAGGGGACGATGGAAATGCAGGAGCTTATTTTTTGGAATGCAATTGGTTTTGGTGAATTAATCATGGCAGAGGTACCTAACGCTGGTGGAGCAACAAAATACATAAGTGTCTAAAGCATTTAATGTCAGGGCTTCAAGACGTAATAAGGCTTCAATAAATCTGTGTGGCTCCTTCCTCAAAACACCATTACAGACGCTAATCTGCATTGTCCTCACATGACCTGACCAAGGCAATGTCTGGACTTGAAAAGAGACTGTGACCTCGTTTGTTTTGGTGTAACTTATTAAAATAAAATAAAAAATTGTCGTGTAACAATTTTTTTGTACAAACCAACTTTATTACAGTTAACTGAAAGAAAAAAAAACTCATATTAAAAGTACTCTTTGTAAACAAGCATATTACAAATTAGAGGATTATATCCTAGATAAGAATGCTTGGAAGCATGCTGGTCTAGCTCCATAGGACAATTTAGAGTCTAGACAAAATGAAACTGGTTGCTAATTTAATTGTGTAATTAAATATTATAACATTTTTTTTACATTCTGTGATTACTTGAACACACACACTGACTAATTAGTATCACTTGTAATTTTTTTAGGAATATCGTATAGGTACCTACTTTTACAATGCTTGTTAATATGTGAACACCATGTATCCATTACAATATTATTTTTTGTCATTGCTTCATTTTTTATTATTTATACCTATTGTGGTACAG
Organism: Agrochola lychnidis; assembly: GCA_963680765.1. Lineage (NCBI taxonomy): Eukaryota > Metazoa > Arthropoda > Insecta > Lepidoptera > Noctuidae > Agrochola > Agrochola lychnidis. Next base: position 24,141,311 of record OY796866.1, read on the forward strand.
TGATCTTATTCTAGGTGCATCGTCTTAGAGTAACGGTGAAGTTTCTTGCCCATTCTTCTCCATACGAAAACTACCTTTTGGAAGGGGCGACTAGACTCACAGAAATAAATATTTATCAAAAAATACTTTAGCAAAGCCCATGAATTGGCAATAAATAGTTTTTACTGGACAGACTGAACATTTGTGATGATAACATACTACGGATATCTATGTCACAAACAGTTATTTCCACAGATATCTTCTAAGATGATTACGTTTTCTTTGGAACATGTCTTATTATTGTATTCCAAAATGAGCATGAAAATGCCCCTTTTTCTGCATTGTTTCTTTCAGATGATTTTACACCCAAGCTTTACATCTTTCGCCATTCTGACCCCTTTTCCTCTAATCTAACTTCCCCTTCCCTTTTACTCTAAGATAAGCAGCTGATTCCCTTCATTTCCTTTCCCACACGTCAGAGTATCGACTTTGTGTATCGTTGCGTACAGTCGCAATGAGCCGTCGTTACCACCATCAATCATCCGCCGATACCGCACGATCGACGCCGAGCGCGTGCGAACATCTGCGACCACTACCGGCTAATTCATCATTTTGCATTCGACTGTACTACTATGCTGTTAACGTTACAAAATATACTTTAGTCACTGGTGATAAAATTGGTTTTGCGTTGACGAGTTCGATTAATTCATCATATCTCGATTGACAGGTCACTTTGCAGTTGTCAATAACTTTATCCTCATCTAAATAAGAGCTAGTTTCTTTTAACATTTTGTCGACATAACTATGTACAGAATATGTACCTCGCAGATGTGTTGACAATATCGATTGTGTGCGAAATGTTATTATATTAGTGTAAATATTAAATGCAGGACAATGGTCCCATTGATTTGTATAGCGCATATGGTGCGTTGTTGCTGCACCATTGCTCATTTTGTTAATATCGACAGATTTGTACAAAATTAACTTTCCCCCGACATCGGAATATATCGGGTCAACCCTGTCTGAGCGGGATGGTGAAATATGTATGTATGCACATAATCCTATTTGGTTTGGGGATTCAAAAGGTTTGTAGCAATGGAAATACTGTTAAAATATCTCCATGTTTATTTTAGACTTTAGCCTGTTATTTTATTATTTGATATTCACGCTTTTCACATAAGAAGAAAGGAAAATAGCTGGTCTTATATTTGTTTCAAACTGGGCTTAATACCATTTTAGTTTCATCCAAACTAAATTCAAAATATTTCAAACCCTAAAAATAATCAAATAATCTTTTTCGCGGAGTGTATAATACTTTGACGTTTTACATTTACTCTAGTCTTTTACATCTACAAATCATGCCACATCCTCCACCATAACATGCATCACCCTACGCCATGTTTCGCATTCAGCCGCCGTACGGAACCCGCGTAATTTAATTGTGCCGGCCGCGGGCACAATGCCGCGTGATTGGACGCTGCCTACGGAATCCTAAAAGTTGACAGTAGCCGATATGAGTGGGTTCACTAGTTCGGGGGTAGGTGTGTCTTTACAAAAACCACTGATTTAATATTAACCCGTAGTGAATCAGTGTGGTTTGTCCTGGTTGTGGTGTGTTTGATTCGACTTGGTAAGAGTTATGTCCATTTGTGGTAGGTCTTTTGGTAAGAGATGAAAAGGGTGTCACACAATAGGAACTACATGAAAGGTTGCGTTCTTTGGACAAAAAATATGGTATAGTTACCAACCCGCACTGGGCCCGCGTGGTGGATTACGGCCCACTCCCTCTCACCGAGAGGAGGCCTGTGTCCCAGCAGTGGGAAAATTATAGGCTGATTATGTATGTACAAAAAGTGCAACAGTTTCTCTTCCCTTTTCTATTACTTACCATTTGATACATAGTTCCTTTCTATCCAATAAAACTCTAGGACGGTATTTTTTTTGTTGACGTTTAGAAAGCCCAATTTTCTCATTTCCTTAAATAAGGAAATTGACATAGCACGGAAACAATTTTAAAATACGATTTCCACTTCTATTTCCATTATAATCGCCCCAAAACAACCCTATATTCCTAACGGCAACCGCGACCTTGCTTTTCCCCATAAAAATAGGACCGGCAATAAAAACAATCAGCAACTTCCTCCTTGTGAATAAAACACAATAATACGAGCGGTTTGCGCGTTGACACGAGAGGCGCCTCGTTACGGCAGGAGCGGTCCCGCATGACAATGAGAGGTGTGCGGGACCCAGCGACTGAAGCAACGTTCTAGCTTGGACAATGTGGGTAGAGTATTTTAGATGAAAATACAATGAATTTTGTAGTAGAGAGTAGTTAAATTAAATGGTTAACTATGTACAAAAACTTAGTTATAATGTCGATTTTTATTAAATGCAGCTATGTCTTAACGTTAGTACACATACACCCGGTTTCTGAATTGAAAATTTAAAGTTGAGAACTTGTCAAACTCCACTTTTGCATTACATAAGTTGAAAGTCATCAAAATTCAAAATATCTTTGCAAAAACGGAAGAAATTTTGATTTGCGCGGGCTACATTGATATAGTCATCTTAAGTTGTGCTTTAGCATAACTGAATTGGAACTCATCGAACTCTACTAAATCAATTCTGAAACATTGGTAGGTACTTAAAGGTTATGATTATGACTCTACCTTTAATAAAACATTCATTCATTTTGACTGAATTGATTTTAATTGTATTGACCTGTTAATTTTTTATCTGATAATTGTATTTAATGTTCTTATTTTTTATTATTGCATCGTGTTCATTCATTTAAATGTGTCATGTCGATTTTGGGCAGAATGTATGGCTCATCTTTAATTTTTCACGACCTTATTTGTATACCTGCATTCTAGCAAATAAATCATTTGATTTGATTTAAAAGAAAGTAGGTATAAAATTTTGATTTGAACTGACAGATATCATAGTAATCTTATCTCAAATCTAGTTTAAAATGAGATTCATGGCTAAATAATTTCCTTTTAGAATGCAGTCGCAAAAGTAGTAAATCTACAGTGTATGAGCAGATTCTAGTAACATGTGAAAATAATATTGATTTAAAAATAAAATCAACAGTCAAGTAGATAGTATTCTTTATTAGAATTTTAGACAGTAAATACATTGTCAAGCAATTGTGTAATTGATTGTAAGTGGCCAGTGTCATTAAAATGAAAAATGGAAAAAAATCTTCACATTAATTAACCCAAAACTCACAATAGGAAACATTTCGTCGTTTGTTTTGTCAGTTCATCCGGTGTTCGGTGCTGCCAACCTAAAAAATGCACACAAAATGCAGGATATTATGTTAGTGTTGTCTTTTTTTAGCCAATTACCACTAATGAGTAGTACATACTCATACAGAGATCTGAATAGAGTTCCGACTGCTTTTTTCGTGCAAGTCTTTCATTATTCGTTTTAGTATACATAATTAAATATTCGCTTACTAAGAATTGAACTTAGCACGATAATAAGAAAACAGTTTAAAATAATATTGAAACCTGTAAAATGTTTGAGAAATATAAATGAAACACTTCTTGTGTAATACAATTCTGCAAAAAAACCATTGTATATTATTTGCCAAATAATAACCATTGTATATTATTTTGGTTCTTTGTCGCCAAGATATTTACCCAGTTTCTAAAAGCCTGTTTAATCACATCTATTATCAATTCAATTTCATTGATATCATTGTTCAGTTTGTTTCGCCATTTCTTCTCAGGCAGTCAGATAGGAAATGTCGACTTCATCTAGCTTATTTTTTTTTAATGACGTGGAAAAGTGATTCCGATATTTTATTTACAGAATAAACAATTCCAAATTCGTTATTTCCATGAACCGATTACAACCGGTTGCAGTAGATTTACTGATCCGAGAATAGATCAGATTATTATAAGTGGCTTTCTAAAACTAGGATTCATGGAACTAATAACTTGTTTCCATCTCAAATAAAATCCTATTTTCATAAGAACACATGCTCCGTGGTCAACACTTTAAATGCCAGTAAAACGATTCCCAGATCACGGAGCACAAGAACAATATATTTGATTGCGAAACAATAAACTTACCTGATCGCTGTCCGATACACCGAGCGCCTTACACTAGTAGGCCCGTAAATATTTACTACTAGCAACACCTTACCTAACATCAACACACACGCGAATATACACCCTAACCCTCTAACTCATATGGTACATTTTTGAATATAATGCTCTTAGTCATAAGTCCATCAACACACAGTTTGTTTGTGTTGTCCAAACATCGCCTGTTAAGAACTACCAACTATTGTTTAACTTGATAGTTATTTTTATCGTTCAACGGTTAGTTTTTAAAACTATTTTTATGATTATTATTGTATACAAATTTCAGTTTGCTCTTTGATTTTTTTATTGTTGTGAGTAATTTGAATTTAATATTAGTATTATAAAACTACTACACTACTGCGATTACATATTCTAATTCTAAAATGACACTAATTAAATAACACTACAGAAAATCGTAATTTTATTTGTCGTATTTCATTTTAGCGCGCGTGTCGTTTTTCCCGGCGTAGTGTCGTACCGTAGGGCGGGAGCGACGTACGCGGGCGGGCGCCGTAATCTCTGGGCGGCGAGTGAGTGCGGCGCTTACGGGCCGCGCTTTAAATCCTCTACTACTTATGTACTTATAGTTGTACTAGTCATTTATGTCACGTTGTGAGATGAGAGTTTGTAATCTACATTGTATGCCGATTAGATTCTGGTGGCGGATGTTAAAACTAACGGTACGCGTGGTACAAAGTATTTCATTATTTCTATTGCTTTATTCTTTTCGTATCTCACACCTCATCTCACAAAATCGAGCTGCGAGTGCCGTCTGTGTTCTTGCGTAGACCTCATTTATTGCACACCCCAGTGGTAGCCACTACGTACAGACGGAACTCGTACATGATGAGATCCAGTCGCATGTACAACGCAGCCTGCCAGGAAGCTGATATCGACATTTTCAATACTAGTGTTGCTAAATTAAAGAAAATTTTATCTAATGGCTTCTTCGAGCGTAAATAGTCTTTTTTCTGTTTGTGTTGTCTTATTGTCAATTTTTTTTTGTCGTGTTCATATAATTTAGGTTTAAACTGCATGTGGAAACTTGTAATTGGCCATATTTTGTTCACAACTATTACTTATTGTGTCTGTTTAGCTGTAAGTTTTCCAAAAAATAAAATAAATAAATAAATAAATCTCGGAAAAGTCATAAGGTTTTACTCGAATTAACTGTACCTTTTTGGTATAGTAAATCAGTTTTTAACACAAAATATAAATTTACAATGTGATAATACAGTGTGTCTTCATAATGTGCACATATCGAAATGAGGGAATCTATGCTTAATTTTATCGACGGAAAAAATGGTCAACATTTTTTTTTTGTTTTATTTTTTTTTGTATAATTTTATTTTTATTTTTTTTATTCTCTTGCGCATCTTATTTTTAAATTTTACAATTAATAAAAAAATTGATGAAAAAAAAACAGATTTTTACTAAAAAAACATGTTTATTTTCAATTGAGGGTAGTTTTTTTTCTCAATTTTAATTTTATATGGACGCCTACTTACTTCCAATCATTATGGAGTTTGTTTCATCGCGATAGCTGATTCAGTTTAAAAGTTAGGTACACAGTTTTGTTACATTTTCTTTTTTAATTCCATAAAAGTATTAAAAAAAATATTTAGATTTTTTTAATATTTTTCCTCATTTCGATATGTGCACATTATGAAAACTCACACTGTATACTACACGACAGCGACATCATTTTTAGGGTTCCGTTGCCAAATGGCAAAAAACGGAACCCTTATAGATTCGTCATGTCTGTCTGTCTGTCTGTCTGTCTGTCTGCCTGTCTGTCTGTCTGTCTGTCTGTCTGTCTGTCTGTCTGTCTGTCCGTCCGTATGTCACAGCCACTTTTTTCCGAAACTATAAGAGCTACGCTGTTGAAACTTGGTAAGTAGATGTATTCTGTGAACCGCATTAAGATTTTCACATAAAAATAGAAAAAAAGCAAATAATTTTGGAGTTCCCCATACTTAGAACTGAAACTAAAAAAAAAAAATTTCATCCATCCCATACGTGTGGGGTATCTATGGATAGGTCTTCAAAAATGACATTGAGGTTTCTAATATCATTTTTTTCTAAACTCAATAGTTTGCGCGAGAGACACTTCCAAAGTGGTAAAATGTGTGTCCCCCCCCCTGTAACTTCTAAAATAAGAGAATGATAAAACTAAAAAAAATATATGATGTACATTACCATGTAAACTTCCACCGAAAATTGGTTTGAACGAGATCTAACAAGTAGTTTTTTTTTAATACGTCATAAATCGTAAACCGCAATTTACCTTTCATTCAATGTTACTTGCTGCTACGGAACCCTTCATGGGCGAGTACGACTCGCGCTTGGCCGGTTTTTATTTACTAGCATATCAATGCGGATGTTTGCTCATTACTTTTACTACGCTATAAACCGTAACCTCACATTCTCCCCCTCCTACTAATTACACGACATAAAACTACGAATAAAACATGAAAAAACCACCCTTAATTCCACCCTACAAGTTACAACTAGTATTTAATAGTAGAACCATTGAAATGCTCGTAAAAATTTTATTCGTCATAAAGTTAAGCGAAGCAGGGGCGGTAGTTAGTCGACATGATTGCGGGCAATAAAAATAAATGGGGGATTGATTTAAGACTTGTTAATAGGTCATAATCGACCTGTGGGTTTTGGCAGAGAATAGACAGCCCACTCTCTATTTCCGTGGCATTCATTAAGATTTGGATTATCTTAATAAGGGGGATGCCCTACGGTAGCTCGCGAAATTAAAAAATTTCTTACGTTTTTTGCAATTTGCAGGACAGTATGTTGATGTATGTAAATGTCATCGTTTCATGAAATTTTAATAGTCATTCGATAGGGTTATATAAACTTAGAAGACTTGTATTGATGATTTTTGTGATTATAATTCTATAAATAAGCATTTGTTACGGTCGCGAATGATATTTAGATTAACATACAACCTGATACCGACCTGAAAATTGCAAAAAACATAAGAAAATTTGTATTTTGCGGTCTACCCTGATGCTTTCGCCTTAAACCAGAAGTTTTTTTTTTAAATGACCTCTCGCAGTTTTGATCACTAAGGTCTTGGCTACTTAACCGGGCTTTCCTGTGACTGCCTTAAGCTTCTACACTTAGAGCCTCCAGCCAGGAGCATATAAACTATTCTAAATTAAAATTAAGCGAGTGCTCGCTAAGGGCACCCCCTGTGGGGTACGAACCTCGGCTTAGGGCATCGCTGGGGGGAGGACAGCAAGAAGGGACAGGCTGGATCAAACTTAGATTTTCATCATGATTATTATGCGGGGTATTTAAAGCTACTTGCTCAGCTGCAACAACTGCTGGCACCTAGTTTTCGAGCAAGGGTCGGCCCCCCCGACCCTGTTTAGTTTCATTGATTCGGGGACGCGGTCGCGATCGCAAAGGACCTCGGCGGCGAGGTCGGAATGACGGGAGGCGTCTGTTTTTGTGAACTGTACTGGTGGCTCTATTCTGCTCCTGGAGGAGTGTAATGGGGTCATCTGGGTCGGATAGTACATGCCTAGGACGGCGGATCTGACTGAAAACCAGAAGGTTGTTCCCTGCCTTTATAGTCTTGTCTTACAGTCGGTCAGCCCGAGTCATGGTAAGTATTGCATGGGGTTTGACATTTAGTCATGAACATATCATTTCAACTGCGCCAGAAATGGTTATTTTGGTTTTATTTCCTCGAAACAGCGTTTTCACAAAAAGCCCAACTTCTACCAAAACCGTGGCAGCACGCGGCAACACCGTGCGCCGGTAAAACAAAATCAAATAACCTTCCGCACAGGCATACCTGAACCAATTCCACACGTCGTTGCGAGGATTCCGCGCCCCATTCGTGTGGCATCGGCACAACCGCGGGATACATTCACTGTGTAACAATCAATAAGGATCGATATACTAGCAGAAGAATTTGTAGGCGGGAATTATTAAGATTAATAAATAAATAAGAAATCTGTTTTTGTTAGATAATAACTTATTTTATTATATAAAAGATGGTGCCACAAGACTTAACGATATAATAAGAGTTAAAACAGAATAATGTCATTAAACTTAGAGAATACTTCCTCGTCAAATTAGGCCTCTACCGTTGACCTCTGCTGAAACATAGATCATAGACGGAGAGTGCAATAATCATAAACTATTGCACACGGATTGGCAAACACGCGTGTCAAGCTTTATTGTTCCCACTATGTTGCTTGTACTAACATCATATCAATCGTAAACCTATGGTGGAGTGGACGTGATCTATGCGTGGGAGGAGTGCTTGGCAAAACACACAGTTTATATTATTGTGTCAGTAAGTACACCCGTTTTAATTTGTCCGATTATATTGAATGGTAAAAAGAAAGAATAAAATTAGAATGGCACGCATGTATTGTACAGGCACGGTAATTAAATGTAAAGCAAATGGACTACCAACTAACATTGTTCGTATATGAATATACGAACAATTTAAGATACAATTAATGTCAGTCTTTGCTATACTCCGTTTGAAATAAGATTAGACATTTAACTAAACCTTTTTTACAGTCCGTTCAACCGATTTTGACTTCTATTGCGATGGCGGCATGACAAATGGCAGCTGCAGTAAACAATTGGTTTGTAACCACTTTTTTTGCTTTTAATGCCATCCTTATGCCTCCGGTATAGAAGTCAAAATCGGTTGAACGGACTGTAAAAAAGGTTTGTTTAAATGTATAATCTTATTTCAAACGGAGTATAGTTGTATGTAATGGCTAGAACGTGGCAAATTGATGTAGGTGTCAATTCGATCAACAATTAATTTAAGATGATAACACGAATCACACGTCTCCAACATAACAGAACTTAAGTCGACAACAAAAGTCGATTAATATTTGCGGTATTTTGAAGTAGATTGCGAGAGGAGTCGGTCATTATTTAATGAGAGTTACTTCAAGATTTCAGATTGTATAATAATTATTTGTTTAAGTTTAACCTCCACTCCGACCGCACCTCAAGGTAAATACTCCTTTACTGATAGTTATTTATCCAATCCTCATATCGCCACTAACTCCGTTTCCTTCCCTCAGCTCGGTCGTACACTGCAGGCACAGTACCCGCAGGCTGCGATCAATCAGGCCGGGATGCGGATGTATCTCCTCCTTTGTGGCAGGATTACAGGCGCGTGCTAGATGCTAATCAGGTTATTGGCTGTGGGGTGTTAGTGCGGGAGGTGAATAGTAAGGTGTGTACGTATAGTGTATTTGATGAAGCGGAATGGTTCCCTACTTGTATGCTTGAGTTATGGCGAAAATACACATGCCTGTAAAATGGAGTAGTTGGTTCTGCTCTATTTTACAGGAATGTGTATTTTTGCCATTATACTGCAAAAGATCGTTGCAAATTCAACACAATTTAATAGATACTTGCCTAGTGTCCTGCCCTTGGTATTCGATTTGATATCTTCAGTGGTAAATAATAAATTATAAATTTATATTTAATTTTTTTTCTTTCTGACTGCCTCGTTGGTCTAGTGGTCGCAAGCGCTACTGCTAAGCATGAGGTCCTGGGTTCGACTCCCGAGTCGGGCTAAGTGTTATTGGGTTTTTCTATCTGGAATTTCTCAATAGCAGCCCGGAGTCTGGATTTGTGCCCGGTTGATGGCAATAGGCTCGTCCCCTATTAAATGGGACTTAAATAAAAGAATAAAATATTTTAAACTAGGTGCTTCGTGACCAAGTTAAGTTTCTTCGTGAGAAGAAACACCGAACATAACATTTTACTATAAAAATATAGATACATAAAGCACTAATAGAATTTTGCCGAAGCTACCATGTAAAGTAGATTATTAATTCTCAGCACAATTTAAAATTTTCGTACCATTATTATCCTTCATTGTTTTATGTTGAGGACAAAAAATATAGTAGACCTTTTGAATACGTGTTACAGTTGACAGCTCAACATAAGCGCATTACTTTTTATAATAAAAAAATGTTCGCACTCTCAGTGTACCGTAGTTCCGCAGTACCGCTGACACTGAGCAACACAAATTGAATTCAATATGTAATTTTTTATTTTCCTTTACACTGCAGTCCTCGGAGGCTTTCAGTGTCGCCACTGTTGCGCCACTTGACGGCGACCTTTTCAAACGACACTGTTAAATTTTTAAGTGGAGTTAGAATAAAAAGTCGGCGTTGAGGCGAGCACAATGCGAGCCTCTCCATTCCGCAAAGTTTTTCTCTCTTTACCAAAAGGTATGTGGAGGGGGGACGGATGATTCGTTATTTTTCCCGCATTATGGCCGCCGCGAAATGTTTCGGCTGTTTTTCATGAAAAAATAATTTCTCGCTTTGTGTTTTGTAACGTGTTTTATATTCAAATTCTTTCATTCGCGATTGAATGGATGCCGATTGTTTGTGGAGACTCGAGTTTATTATACGAAGTTAATACGTTTGAAGGTTATGAGACTTTCAGAGATTTAATAATAAATGAATGAGATATTCAAGACCAAATTAATTGTACCGGCAGAGACAAAAACAGAACCCCACTGTACAAACTAAGTACCTAGAGATAAACATGTTTTATTTTTACACATTTGTCCGTCCCTTCACAATGAAACTGTCTGGCTAGGTAAGTATTGTAAACTAGACTTGACCCGTCCGAGCGAAGAGGACAGTCACTGACTAATCCCTCCGTCTGGGAGAGGACTGAGAGGCGACGTGCCCTTCACAGAGATACGCACTTTCAAAGTTTTGGGTTTGTTTGTGATAGCATTTCTAGAAAATATATCAGGTTTTTATTGAGAAAAGTTGGATTTGGGATATGGTGATTGTTATACGCAGACATAGATCGTATTGATACACGTGTGATAAATTTCCATTTTCGATGTCTATTTATTAAGTATTGAAAATATCGATAAAGCTTTAGTTTTTCATTCATGAAAATCAATAAAGTGCGCCATTCTAGCGACTGATGTGCCCATCGATATAAGGTGTTTTTGGATGTAGATTTTGAGAAGTCCCGTAAATTAGCCAGAAGAAGCACTGTATGAATGTTTTTATTGACACTTGAAAAAAATATTTACTTGTTTTAATACAAGTTGACCCAAAAATTTGCCATTATCTCCCCAATAACCACCACCCAGCAATAATATTATTAACGCACACTAAAACCTTTTACTGTCCCATCAATTAGGGCGCCATAAAAGGCTACACCCATACATTTGCCATGTAGAACATGCACAATAACAAATACGAGTGTTAATTTACGAGCATGGACCACGCAGGGCCACGCTATATGACACGCCATAAACCATGCAGTTCCACTGTCTCCCACGTGAGGGGGAGGTTATGAGGTAATTGTCGGTGGTAAAATGCAGGAGTGCAGAAGTGTCGATGGTGTGAAGACGTGGAAATTGTTTAATTTTTTGGTGTAAAGTGTTTTGTTGGTTGGAAGAGTTTAACATAAAGTTTAGAACAATGACTTTTTCCTAAAAACCTATCTGCATATGTAGGTAAAGTTCTTCAGGGGAGTAAGAAGTGATTGATAGTTATGACTATCCTATTGACCAACCCTCAAAGTCCAGATGCCAATGGACCAGTTAACCGGTACGACCGACAGGAAGTTGAGAATGCAGGAGGTTGGTCGCACATCAATCGGTATAGAGATTTGGCGCACGCCCTTTGAGGCACCCCACCGCGTACCTTGCTTCATCGCCACAAAAGCCGGATTCGCTTGCCTATCGGCACTATCCGCCCGCTGTACCGATGAAGTCGATAAGATGTCTATTTCAGAGCCGCAATGGAAGAATCTTCCTCCGCTCCCAGAAAAAGAAGTGCCTCTTCCGCCTTAAATTGCCGTACCGTTGGATTCCATCTCCGCCAACGAAGCCATTGAGGTCTTCTTTGAAACAAGTCGTCTTGAAGACCTAGACAAGAACCGCCAAATACGCAAGTCGCTCAAAGCCTTCCTATACGTACACATACAACGATGTTGTCCAGCTATTCTGTACACGGTGTAACCGAGTTTTCAAGACCAAAGGTTTAGCTCGTCATCAGAGAGCTCACGGAAGAAAAGAAAATTAGTCTGGGTCGCTGTCGCCGGATACGGTGAAGAGGACTATATATTGACCAGCACCGAGAGTTGGTTAGTCATCCTCATTTGAAAGAGCATTCCATAATCTCCAATGGAACCTTTGACAATGCAAATATAGCTACTTAACTGCTTTCAAAGGAAAATGTACTCGTTGTATGACAATAGGTTGGGGTTACCCTATGATATCGGCGTTATTCGAATGTACTTACCTATCTGAATCACAGATCACTGTTACAGAGAATGCAAAAATGTTGCCCACCTGAAATCATCACATTCGCACAAAAAAGACAAGAAACAAAAATGCCATCCATCACCTTCAAATCCTACAAATTACTCAGCTCACAATCATGACCCAACTCTATGAGCAATTAATTTCTCATCGCCTTAATCCCGCGCTCCGGGATTACGCACGCGTCCCGGCGCTAATCCCGCGGGATCGCATCTGCGCGAGATCCCGGGACTGTTTACAGTGCATATTGAGCGCTGGGAGACTGAACACCCGGTGGGAGCACGAACAGTGATTAAGTTCTGAGTGGCAGTGAACGAGGGTTTTAAAGGTCATGCAAGATTGTAGGGTTATGAGATAATCCTGTTAGAGGTTGTTCTTGAGTCGCTCATCTTTAATGTATTGAGTTATCGAGATAAGTACTTTATCTGAGATCGTATTCAGCACCTCTACATAATAATTATATACGCTTATGCTACGAATCCATACCTACTTCGATTCTGTACATAATAATATGACTCAAGGTTCCCTTGAACCGTAGCGTAGTAGGAATAAAGGTCTCTTTAATTCATCCTATTTTCAGTCGCTCGGTAAATTCCTGATTTCCTATTTAAGTATTTCCTAGCAATATTTGGCATCACTAAATATCACTTGACTAAACCCATTCGATATCATGTTTGAAACCATACATCGCGTTTGTAAGCCTTCATTCCTGCCCCCCCCTTCCGACTCACTACGCGTGAAGATAACTGAACAACTCAATCATTTACTAACATCAACTAACATTCATATGCCTACTAAATAGCTTTTAGGTAGAGTTGTTATCAAGCGTACGTGCGGTGGTTTCCGTCCGGCATCCGGCGCTTATCTGCCGTATCCGAACCGCACGGAGCGTATCCGACGGCTAAACCGTGAAAGCAGCTACTGTATGGTAAGCACAATTTGTGTGGAAAGTTAACTAAATGGGCTACAGTCAACTTGCCGTATAGTAGAAGTAAATAGGTAATTAAAGGAAACAATACTCGTTATACAGTCTCACACTATACATGTTTTGCACCAGACTTGCGTCATTTTTAACCGAATTCCAAAAAGAGGAGGTTCTCAATTCAACTGTATGTTTTTTTTTTTGTATGTTTGTTACGCGATAACTCGGCCAATTATGAATTGATTTTAATGATTCTTTTTTTTTGTTTGGTAGGTAGGTAATACTTCAGAGGTGGTCCCATATAAATTATAATAACTGCTTGGGTAGTTTTTGAATTAGCTTCAATAATACGTATTTTTTACAACCGACTTCCAAAAAAAAAACACTACAAAATGAAAAATAATTTTGGAAGTCGGTGTCTTTGGTTTTGAATTTTCGTTTTTTGCCACTGGTTTCCGAAATTAAAGTTATTTTTCACTTTGTAGTGTTTTTTTTTGGAAGTCGGTTGCAAAAAATACGTATTATTGAAGCTAATTCAAAAACTACCCAAGCAAAGTTATTATAATTTATATGGGACCACCTCTGAAGTATTACCTACCTACCAAACAAAAAAAAAGGATATTTTTTTGTAAAAAGTTTTTTATTACTAAATATATACATGAATTACAATAAATTAGCGAGTGCGATTACTGCTACGCGGTGACTGACATTAGAGAAAGGAATCGTCAACAGTATTACTTATAAACACAAAAACTATATAATACTATTACATATAATGTAATAATAACTTAGTGATTTTTTTTCTCTACGCGCTTCAACCTAAACAACAACTCTGCAAGTGTACGAACTGTACACTCGTAATCTTAACAACTAAAATGACGTAGGTCAATAAAAATTCTATCAGTACCATTATCAATAATACCTACTAAAACGTGTAGGTACACACAATGTATCTTATTATTTGAAAACTCTAGTATAAGCATCGATGGTTCAGTGGTAGAATGCTCGCCTGCCACGCGGGCGGCCCGGGTTCGATTCCCGGTCGATGCAATATGCTTTTTGTGTTTTCTTAAAATTTTTGGTATCAGTTTTTGTTAGTAAAAGTAAAATAGGTTTCATCCCTATGACGTTCCTATTCATAATAAAGTAACTGCGATTTTAACAATTTCAATAAATGATCTTTTTGGACAAGTTAAACATGTATCGGTGTTATGAGAGTTAATTTAAAAACAAAAAGTTTACTATTATAAACAACATAAAAACACCAACCCATTGAGATTAATTAAAATAAATTACCAACAAAATAATGAACGCCTAGCATTTTAACAATAGCAACGTAATCCTCTCCGCCGCTGCTACACAAATTGTAAACGAAACACAACATACAAAGGCGCCACACATCACATAAAGGTGCAGCCACATTATCATAACGGCTAAGGCTACAATGGATCGCGCGGGATTTGCCGCGCGTCGACCTAAGTGGCGTTTAATTAAAAATATGTCACGGGGCGCGACACGAGGGGTGAGGGGCGTGGGGCGACGCTTTGCGGACTTCTTATTGTTGGAGGGGAAGATATTGCATTTGTACCTATGGGTTATTTTGTAATTGATTGATATAGTAACATTGGTACTTACGACATTGTTTTAAACGTTTGTCTCCAAAAGTAACACAGATGTGTCTTCAAAAAATAATGAAGCATTTCACGGTTTTGAGCATACATTCCAAGAGATTGGGTTTCCATAACAAAACATGGACATGGACAGGAACATAGACAATAGACCTTTGTTTGAGTTAGTAGGCTTAGAGTCAAGAATGACTGATAATGCATAATTTCTTTATGCAAAAAACCATAACAAAATTAAACAAGATCATCCGTCCGATGATAATATGAACCGAACTCATGTTTAGCGCTACACAAACGATAACGCCAAGTTAGGCACAGACCGCACTGGCGCGAGGCGGCTCGACGCGCAAGTGGAGGCGACGTGTCTATTATCTAGTTAGCTGGACGCAGGACGTCCTACTCCTATGGGAGGACGCTGTGGCTAGGCTAGAACCAACTCGCTAGGATGCTGGAAGCTCCTAGAATCCAATATCGTGCAATTAGAAAGAAAGAAAGAAATATAAGTCATGGATCATGGTCCTTTAATTTCCTATTTATTATTCAAGACATTTGTGAGGCCGTCGTTGATATGTTTGTCTGGTCTCATTAAGTCTGAATCCCGAATTAGTCAACAATCATTCATAATGAATGAATGAATTCTGTATGTGAAGTCATTGGACACGTTTTGATATTAGAAAGCAGGTGAAAGCACACGTTCAGACATCGTACTGACTAAAATGCATTTGTGGATATTTCAACATTAATTAATGCAAAGCCACATCCAGGACTAAGCATCATTGCACAAAATTCAAGCTGCCAAGTGGCAAGCGAACGCATCGTAAAGGATGGCGCACACAAAAGTGTAACAAATCGCACCCACGACGTCACCCGCACTGTTACACTGTGCCACCGAGACCACTGGCCAGTCTGTAGCACTTGTCCACCTTTTTTCAACTGTCACAACTACGTGGATTGTTTGCTCAAGTGCATTTAGTCTAGGTACACTTATTTGTGATCGTCGGGATCTTCCCTGGTGGTGTTCAGACTGAGTACCTAACTACTTTCCTTAGATCTAGAATGACCCTACACGACTTACAGTGCATACTACCGGAAACCACGATGAGATGAAGAACTTGTTTTTTTTTAACGAGGTGACATGTTGGTAAGATTTATAGAAATTAAGAAAATGGACGGAGAAATTATGTAACGGAAAATGACTGTACGGGCAGTTTGTCCGTACACTGAGATGTTGTCTGTAGCTTGTGGACGGGTACAAATCACACGGGATGTTTACAGGAAATAAAATCACTGTTTTGTGCGTTATTGATTGACCGATTTATTAGGAAAAACATTAAAATATATACACGTAAAGTAGGTGAGTTGTGGTGGGCGCGATAGCTTATTTAGCGAATGTAGACATGTAATCGGCGAATAAGCAAATGCTTATTGCGGTAAAAACTAAAACAATACATTTCTTCTCGTACAATGACGAAAAACTAATTCCTGCAAAGACCGACGATAAACTTCCATTACTATATACTTTAAAGGTATTTCTATGGTCACGACGATTTCAGCGACATTTTTATGTTTGTTAACTTGACCAGATTGACAGCAATCTTCAATCCAATACAAACCAACATTGGCCACGTAGTTACTTAGTAGCACTGTCAATAGAGCGATACGTATCGAAGGTTCAACATCGACACACACGGGTGGAAATGTACATAGCCATTGAAAAACCACTTTTACATCGGACACTTCAATTCTAACTGCAATCACACCGTGTAGTGTGTAAATAGTAAACCAATCGCAGCGAACGGCGGCGTCACAGGGCTGCCACGACTTTGGAGAATACCGATACCTATCGTAGTTTTTTGATAGATTAAGGTTATTTTCCTCAAGATTAAGGATTTAAGATCTGAATTGAACATAAACAATATATAATGCCTAAATAAACAATGAGAGGGGCTTGTGGCTAAGTAATAACAGCTGCACGGGTCGATCGATCAGGTTAAGCTACGCTTGCCGCGGTTGGTCCGTGGATGGGTGACCATCTTTACATACCAAGTCCCCTCCGTGCCTCGGAAAGCACGTTAAACCGTTGGTCCCGGCTGTCATTTGTAGATCTTTGACAGTCGTTACGGGTAGTTAGAAGCCCAAAAAGTCTGACAACCAGTCTTACCAAGGGGTATCGTGTTACCTAGTCACTAGGTTGTGGAGGTCAGATAGGCAGTCGCTCCATGTAAAATACTGGTATTCAGCTGCATCCGGTTAGACTGGAAGCCGACCCCAACATAGTTGGGAAAAGGCTCGGCAGATGATGATCACCAATAAGGTCAGTATATGTCCTCCTAGGGCGTCCCCGACCGGCCTTTCCCTTCACATCAGCCTTGTAAATACATTTTGTTAGTCGCCTTTCATTCATCCTCTCAACATGCCCAAACCATCTCAGCATACCCTTTAAAATTTTTGTCACTACACGTTCTTTTAAATCACACCGCTGTCTTATCACATCATTCCTCAGCCTATCATTCATAGTCAGACCACACATGCTTCGCAAGGAACGCATTTCCACAACATTTATTCTACTTTCATGTTGTTTTTGTAACACCCAACATTTACTTCCATATTCTTTCATTTCTAAATCTAATCTAATTTAGGTAATTTAATCACTGTAATTTTTTGTAATCAATTTAGCTTTTAATCATTTATTTTTACTATTATCTAAACTATGTATGACTTGTTTTAATTAATTAAGTAGTCCAGATTTTGCCATCGTTGGTCACAAGTGTACCAAATTATATCTCCTACGAGTATTACCTAAGTGTTGTGCGCCACCCCTGACTCGTTCACCGCGACGCGTCGTGCGGCCACCACTGCTGTAATTTCGCGACGTGGCGGCAGATTCCGTTCACCACGTATCGAGGATAACTTGACAATTTAAAGTAATTTTGTGGAGATTTGTGTCTGATTGAGTTGTATTGATAGTAAATATTTATGCGACGATCAATTATGGCCGCTGTTTAGTCTAGATGCAGTGTCGTGGTGAAAATTAAAAATACATTTGACCCTTTTGCTAAAAGATCAGCTCCTCTATCAGGAAAGATTTTTAAGCTTATCACTGCTGAACCTATGCTGGATTAAGGTCTATAACCTACAAGTTTCGCCAACAGATAGCAGATTTAAAAAAATCGCGACTTGAAAACTTAGTAGTATGAAAGATGCTAGCAGTAAAGAAAAATAAGGCCGTCCATTGTGTGTTTTAAAGAGTTTAATTTTTAAAGTGAAACTTTTATTACATCGTCTCAAACTTTTTCGTCTGTGTGTTGCATGTCGCGTGACGGTCGGCCGCGAAGTAGGGATAAAGTGAAAGGCGCTCGTCAGAGCAGCCAAGGCCAATATGGCGGCGCCTATAGAAGTTTCACTTTTACCGTGGTTTCATAAAACCACACAATCCTTTTTTTTGTGTACAATAAAGTACATATTCTGGGGTATAATCAAGCGTATATATATATAAATAAATAACCCTGACCCATAGAACATATTGACTTCTAATAAAAACGTTACAGGTGCTGTAACATAACCGCGCCAGATAATGAATTTCCTCAACACCTCGGTACATAATAGTCCCCCGGCTGTTTGCCCGTCATCCCCGATCCC
This sequence comes from Agrochola lychnidis, assembly GCA_963680765.1. Lineage (NCBI taxonomy): Eukaryota > Metazoa > Arthropoda > Insecta > Lepidoptera > Noctuidae > Agrochola > Agrochola lychnidis. The sequence goes on from OY796866.1 coordinate 24,159,890, forward strand.
CCATCCCCCGGGACTATCCTCCTGCTGTGTAATCCGGTCTGCTTGCCGACTCTATTGGAACGGATGGCGGATGGCGATTGCATTTAACGCGAGTCTCGATTGGTGGCGTATTTGCTTTCTTGGGTAGGAACGTTCCTAATGTTAAAGCGATTGTGACGATGTGTTTGATCTTTTCTATTACATTAGAATGATCAGTGCGATCGGAAAATTTATGGGTTTTAGAAAACTTACAATTTGTTATAACTCTAGAAACAATTTAAAAGTAATAGCAGTAGGGTTAGATATTTTTTTTTATTCTTCGATGAATCATATTCAAAATGCAGGATAATGAATGGACTGTCATTTCATGTCAGAATAACTGGTTATAATTAAATTCACTTTTAACAGGCAGCATCACTGCATCATTATATTGTAGTTCACTGCTGTAACATGCTTCTACCAAACAATGACCATGTGCGTACAGCATGAATTGATGACGATATTGCAGCAGACTGACAGACTGTCAATGTGCCAATTACAGTGATGATGGATGACGTGCTACTGGAAACGTGACGTTGATTGGCGGAGGAAATTGCTCACATACATTTTGTAGTCAGTATATTGATCACCAATAACTATACCTATACGGAATATTTTTAGCCTTTAATCTCGCTTGACTCTAGTTTGTACCTATGAATTATAGACAAGTAAAATTATACAGATTTCGAGGCTGGGTATATATACAAGTCGGAGACGGGTAAGTGACTTTCGTTACTATCAGCGATATTTTAACTACTGTGGGCGTAGTGTGGGTAGTGTTGGTTAATGCGCAATAGAAAAACAGTTTGCAGTTCAGATCACATTATAATTTACTATCAAATTAATCACACTAGCTAAATTATACACACACTGGGTGTGACGGCGTTTATTAAAATTACCAATTAACACAATGATCACAAATTACAACTAACACAATAACTGAGCACCACGAATCGAGAACAGTTCCGTGACGTCTTAACTTTGATGCGATCAGAGGCTGAATCCCTCCTCGCTGTGGCCTTAAAACATCACGACTCTGTCGAAGCGCGCTTTTTGGTGTAGGTAGATCACTTAATGTCGCCAGTGGCACGCTTGCGATTCGTTTCGTGTCCGTACTAATGACCGGATCCGACATGTATATGTGAGACACAAGAGAAATCCTATGTTCTGACTTTTTTGAAACCATTAAAAATTCTGTTTGTTTGGCATGTCCAAGTTGTATCCAGAATGCAGCAAATAACCCTGCATACCGGTCACAAACTTCGTCCATCGACGTTTCAACTCAGAAATAAATGGATTCCGTCTTCGGAGTGTAGTATTGAAATCATACAGCGAAAGTGCATGCCGTTCCGCTCGACTAATAAAGTCACAGAACTGCGGAATTGTGAACTACCACTAGGAGTTCGGACTCCGAGCTCCGGGAAGTATATATAGTGCAGCTATATGAGTAAAGGCGATGCCACGCTGTGGGAATATACACTGAACATGGATACAGAGAAGGGTTGTGAATTTTGACTAAGTATATTTTTTTCCAACTGACCGGAACGGAACCTAGTGCCGACGTGTTTCGGATATTTCAGACCAAGGGGAATGTCAAGTGTCGCTAGTTTCTCCAACACTTATCTCATCCACCTCCGCAATATCGGGGAATCCCACCGATTTACGAACACTGAGAATACTGTTGCTGTTGGTATGCATTGGTGCCGATTCCCTTGTTCACAAACTAAACTAAATTTAAGTTCAGTACATCTTTTTCTTTCTATTTCATTAGGAAAAGGACAGAAGATAAATTTTAGTTTAGTCCTGTCAAATTAATCTGCGCTTGACGGAAATTGACGTAATTTTAGTCAGCAAGTTTTTAATCACGTCTAAACTTGTATGGAGAGTGACAGGCGCTGATTAATTTGACAGGACTAAACTAAAATTTATCCTCTGTCCTTTTCTTAATGAAATAGGAAGAAAAATATGCACTAAATTTAAATTTAGTTTAGGTAGTTTGTGAACAAGGGAATCGGCACCACTAACAACATTAACTATGTTCAATAATAACGATGTCTAGTGGTCTAGTTAGCTGTATTCCCTGGCAGCTGTATGCACCCACCTTAGCTCGAAGGATTGAAAAGAGATCTGGGAAATAGCTGAGAGTTGTTGGAACACAATCGGGAATTTCTAGAAACTTCGCCCGCCGTAACACCGCGGACTAAGTTCTTGATAAAATTTCATTACCGCCGGGGATTCAGTCTAACGTGATTTTCACTTGAGAAATATTAATAAGATAGGTATACAGTATTGGACGTTGGTTTGCAGGTGTTTGGAGAAGTGAACGTGGTATTTGATTCGATGTTAGCCCTCTTCTTTTGTTCGATTGTGAATTTAAGTTTTTAATACTTTTGGCTAAACTTACTTGCACTGTGCTCCTTCCTATTTTCTCACTAATTGACCTGAAGATTAAGAAATTAAAACAATTTCGTTACATTTATCGTAACTTTGATAAGTAAACACACAGACGTTCAAAGCGACCCTGTTTACTTCACAAAGACCTCTTTCATATCGTCCGAAATCCGTCTATCGACTCAAATAAGATATCGGCCAAGCGAAATATCGGAAAAGCTCACAATCGCGAAAATATTTCAGTGGCAAAATAGTGTAAAATCCTTATCGGATCAAATTGGCGCGCATCGGAGCGGACGCGCGCGTATCGCTGCGATCGCCGGCGATTCGCGGCGATATTCGCTTTTATGAGGAGTTTTATTCGTTCAGACAATTCACACTTTCCGGCCCAGTGGGCACAGATAATGAATACAAGTTGGCTCGCTTACTGCTACAGTAGTACAGTTATACCACAGAATAGTTAGGTACAGAAGATCGCCACCAAACAACAAGTGAAAACGCACCCTTGACACGCGTCTACGTACAGCGAGTGCAAGCGCACACGTGACGGACATTCGTTTGAGAAAATACCTGTCCTTGCACCTGTTTTCATTCATTGTAGGTAGTCGACCTTCTGCACTTATCCATTCTGTGGTAATACAGTGCCACAGTGCTACCTGCAGCTTTTACATTTCATTAACGCCGAGAATTTTGTTAATTAATTTTGTGCAAGTTTTTCGTTCAGTTACTTTTATTGCAGGAAAGATTTCATTTAAAATATAATTTGAAGTTTTAAAATGAATTAAATATTTCGCCCGCTCTAATTCAGTTCAGTCAGCAACTAAGAATAGGTGCTTAAATGTACAAAATTCATCAGGAATGCAAAGTGTTCAAATTCAATATTATTTTTCCAATTTTTACTTTTATAGGTAATAAAATGTATAGTGATCATTACGCCATTCAAAATCCCTGCCCAAAATCAGTAATCATCTAAAAATAATAATGCTCTTACAAATGAGCAATAGCCGTCAAGTCACGACACATCACGTCACTAAGGACGCCCCCACAGCGCGGCGCGTCGCTCGCAGTCGTCGGCTCGTCCAGTCGGCGCAGTCATTACAGACGAGTCATTATTAGCTCCATCTGTCGATCGACACGACACTCATTTACTTGTGTTCGAGTTTGTTATGTCTAACAGAAAATAATGTGTACCTACGAGAATTACGTCGATTGCTTAGTCCCTATTAAATTAGTTTTTAAAATGTGCGGAAAAAATTGTGAGGAAGTTCATGTTCGGACTTTAGACTAGTCTATTGTCAAAAATGAGGAACGTTAACGACACTTTCAGACATGTATTTGTTCATTCATTCATTCGAGAGAGACAAGGGAAAGCAGCGATTTGAAATCGATGGGATAATTATTTATTTATTCACAAGGCAACTACACTGGTAACAATCACAGTATATCACTAGGTTCACGTTATAGGTTTCGACCTGATTATCACCCAAAGTGAAATCGCACAACATGACTAGCAACACAATAATAATGATGACAACTACAGTCAAAAGCTTAGTTCACAAAATTACAGCTAAGTACGAGTACAAGGTCTGTGCGAATGCTCTCCGTCCGACACACTTCTACTTAGGCAGGGAATGTGTAGGAGACAAAACATGCCAGGTAAAGAACATAAATGACACAAAGGTACATTATTTAAAGAAAACAGTATTTAAAGCGTTACAAGATTAAATTTTAAAAACTTTTTACAAAAAAAAAACAACCTACTTCAAAAAAAAAACACTACAAAGTGAAAAATAACTTTAATTTCGGAAGTCGGTGTCTTTGGTTTTGTATTTTAGTTTTTTGCCACCGACTTCCAGAAAGTTATTTTTCACTAGGTAGTGTTTTTTTTGGAAGTCGGTTGTTTTTTTTGTAAAAAGTTTTTTTTTTCACTTTTCAGTTGTGGTACCTACCCCACACACATTCGAATACCACTACCTGTTACCAGTGACAGAAACTTATCATATCATCTACATACTAAGTGGGAAAAAAATACTTATTATTGTAGCTAACTCAAAAACCACCCAAGCAAAGTTAATAAAATTTATATGGGACCAATTTCAGAGCATACCCTTTCAAACAAAAAAAGAATTTTCAAAATCGGTCCAAAAAGAAAGAGTACATACATGTCTTTTGAAAGCAGCGACACGAGAATAGAAGACGTCAGTATATAATTAAAGAGAATTTAATTTTGGATAGTTCGGTTAGGTTCTCCAATCGGTTTATTGGTTGTTTTTCTAATTGAACTTTTCTATCTTAACGATATTAGCAGAGTAGGTATAGGTCAGGGTACTTTGCCAGTCGATTTTCACAATCTGAATGTAATGCAACTATTTGGTCTCATATTTTCGAAAATCTATCAAGAATATCAAGTTAGTTGGGAAAGCGAATTTCCCTTAGATTAGGTGACCCTCCCCAACTAAAAATTCCAATTACGAGCAACCCTCAATAATAACCGCATATCGGACCCAACTCAGGAACCTACCTATATATGTGGGGCAGGAAAACATTTTGTAATAAAAAAAATACTAGTTTAAATATTTTGTTGAAGAAAGTCGGAAATATTTCTGTTAAACCTATAAGTGCACGCTTTTGTCATATCTTGAGCAGAGTATAGATACAGAGAGTTAGGTATCCTATTATATATTCATGTGTAAGACTGATAAAATGGCAAAATACTCTGAAAATAATAATACTGGAAAATTGAAAGCAAAATGGGAAAATAAAACATAACATACATAAACTCACGCCTTCTTCCCATGGGGGTAGGCAGAAAATAAAAAAAAGAATAAAAATAATTTCTTCTTAAAATCATGGAGTTTTTGCGCTACAACTTTCACATTTAGGCGTGGAACATATTTGTTCTGTACCCCCTTTTGATACAAACAACAGCACTTTGTACCTACACTATCAAATATATAAAATTGGGTAGAAAGAGGGTAGCCGCGCAATATCACGAGCCGGGGTGGCGGCCGTCGCGTCAATATTTGAACTGCACACTCTTTAATACACCTACAACTTGAATTTGATATGGTGGCGCGGTGGCGTGCAGTCTGGGGACTTTCTTTACCTTTTACTGGAAATATTTCTCGGGTTATTCCGGATAAAAGTATTCGAAGGCGAGATCCTGGGGAAAACAAAAAAAAAATTTATTAGACTATTGATGATGACGGTTAATCAATACACAGAAGGCAAGACTGTATTTAACACAAGTTATATAAGTTCAATAGTTGTAACTTCGACACTGCACAAATACACGACTGCACTAAGAACATAGAGAAAAAAAAAAGGATTGTGTGGTTTTATGAAACCACGGTAAAAGTGAAACTTCTATAGGCGCCGCCATATTGGCCTTGGCTGCTCTGACGAGCGCCTTTCACTTTATCCCTACTCCGCGGCCGACCGTCACGCGACATGCAACACACAGACGAAAAAGTTTGAGACGATGTAACAAAAGTTTCACTTTAAAAAAAAACAGGCAGCTCTCTCTATAACCTGAGTTCCATTACGGGTTTCCAAGCGGCAAGGAATGAAGTAGTTTTAAAGGACAATTACTGTTCCATCAATTCATAGATGTTTAAACTGCGTATTAACTGCTATGTATTTATTATTGTAGAAAGTAATTTTATCTAAGTATTTTAGTGATATGTATTTTAGAAGTATGTATTTAAGTATATTCTTATGTTGTATGTTTATATTTAAATTAGTGTAAAGTTAAGTTTTAGTAATAGTTAAGTTTTATTTTATGTATTCTGTTTTCTCTTTTACTCTTACACACGTTGTCTACATCTCTTTAACTACTTTCCTATCGCAGGTATGCTGGAAGAGATTTCTATAGAAATAAGCATCACCTTTGTACGTATTTTTCTGTTCCTTTCTTCTTATCTGTTTATATGTGTGTACATAAACTGTTAAATAAAAAATAATAATTAAAAAAAAAAAAAAAAAAAATATGCCCAAAGTATTTATTTCTTTGTTTTCCCGTACTTTTCCATGTAGGAAAATAATCAGGGTGCCTTAAATTTTGAAGTACATATTACCGGTCGGAATTAAAACAGATACGCAGAGGTTCAGTTAAAAAGGGTTCAAGTACTTTGTTAATTTAACATTACATGGGCCTTGGGTCAGCGCGTTTATAATTAAGTCACTTCCAACCTTCTAGACAGGGATGGATATAGAAATAGCTGTGTGTAAGAGAGATGGAAAATCATGCCAAGTTTTTTCAGCGGTTGAAATATTGGTGTAATAGGTTACGCCAAAAATAAGGTTTCCAAGAATAATTGCTGGTTGGAAATTCCATTTTTGGAGGACGAATCGTATTTTGGTATCATTAAGGTTTTAGTACGTCAACAATTAAGTTCATATAAGTTAATTTTTTTGGTCACCTAGTCTGAATTTGTAAAATAGAACCTTATTTAGCCCGTGACTATCAATTTAAATCTGGACGAAATGCTACTAAGGTCAACAAACAGTTTAAATTACACCAATTGTAAAATCCAACTTCTCTAACTCATTTTTCGACACTATATAATAAAAAACCTGAATCTGTACCACATCCGAATTTCTCACTTCGACACAAAAACTCCTCACTCAAAGGTCCAACCGCCCGAACTATCCAATTTTTACCGAAGTCACTTATTGCGAATTCACTTACAATTAACAGCGTTGCATTAAGTGCATGTCCCCTCGGGGTCAGAAAGAAAGGGGCGAGGGGGTGAAGACAGGAGAGGGGCGGGGCTAACTCGCTTATGCACCCGGAACGTACTAGTGATTCAATTTGAACCGTTTTATTGACTGAAAATTGCTCTAAAGTGTAGAAGGGCCAGTACGACTGTGCGACAGCGCGACAAAGGTGTCGCAGATGGAGTCTATTGAGGCGGCAGAGGATTCGTTATGTAAATTCCTTTTAATTCATGCGGTTCTAGATAAGACGGAGACTGTGTGCTAGGTTTTGTTTTATTGGAACGTGCGACGGAATTAAGGATTGATTTTGAAAACATTATTATGTGAACTTTGGATTCGGAATTGACTATTAGATGTGTTGTAACCACCATTTAAAATTAGTAGTTCGGGTTTAAGTATTCAAATTACCAAATCAAAGCACTTAATTTGTAAGTGGCACAACAAATTGGCATCCACAAGTTTCGAATCCATTTATTTACATTTACGATAGATACTTTTGGAACAGACTATAGGTGTTACCGCACTAGATAACGTGGCCAAGTAACCCACTGTAAAAAATACGACTATGCAATCTCTTATTTTCGTGTGGTTAGTTATTAACCTGGTGTCAGAGTTTTAAAGCCGCCCATGGCCCTTTGACTAGGCTTCACATGCCGTCGAGAAATATTTCTCAGGTTTCCTCACGATGTTCTCCTTCACCGTTTTTGAGCAAGTGATAATATTATACAATACGGACACTACTTTGCAATAAACGAGCTGGGTCCTTGTCATCATCTGCCTAGCCTTTTCCCAACTATGTTGGGGTCGGCTTCCAGTTTAACCGGATGCAGCTGAATACCAGTATTTTACATGGAGCGACTGCCTATCTGACCTCCACAACCTAGTGACTAGGTAACACGATACCCCTTGGTAAGACTGGATGTCAGACTTTTTGGGCTTCTAACTACCCGTAACGACTGTCAAAGATCTACAAATGACAGCCGGGACCAACGGCTTAACGTGCTTTCCGAGGCACGGAGGGGACTTGGTATGTAAAGATGGTCACCCATCCACGGACCAACCGCGGCAAGCGTAGCTTAACCTGATCGATCGACCCGTGCAGCTGTTATTACTTAGCCACAAGCCCCTTTGGGTTGAGCTGAGCTGGGTCCTTGTGTGTTTGCAAAAACTTTACAGTACAAATGACTGGCCGCGCTTTACAAAACTTTGTCTCTCATACTTAGAGCAGGGAATTGAAAGAAATCAGAGCGTTGCATGGCGGTGCCGGTGTCGCCAGTCGCTGAACAGAGCCGACACCGCTCTACCGCAGTCACGGACATTTGTGATACTTGGATTTGTAGGTGGAGGAATACTGAGCATAGTGGAAAGTTGGAAACATCGAAAATATTGTGTGATGAAATAGAATAAAAGCTTTTTGGTAGCAAATGAAACTTCTATATTGTATTATTTTGGCCTTTTTAAAACCGTTTTACGAAATACGTGCTACGAAGTGGCTAAAATGGAGCTCGTGGCTAAGTCATAATACCCGCACGGGTCGATTCATCCGGTTAAGCCACGCTTGCCGGGGTTGGTCTGTGGATGGGTGACCATCTTTACATATCGAGACTCCTCCGTGCCTCGGAAAGTACGTTAAGCCGTTGGTCCCGGCTGTCATTCGTGGATCTTTGACAGTCGTTACGGGTAGTCAGAAACCCGAAAGTCTGACAACCAGTTTTACCAAGGGGTATCGTATTACCTAGTTACTGGGTTGTGGAGGTCAGATAGTCAGTCGCTCCGTGTAAAATACTGGTATTCAGCTACATCCAGTTAGACTGGAAGCCGACCCCAATATAGTTGAGAAAAGGCTAGGCAGATTGACTACGAAATAGACTAACTACAACTTTACTGTTTGTTTGTTTACTTTAACTTTACTGTTTTTCTTTGGAACTATGAACTGTCTTCCAGAATTTCTATGCCCTTCATTTTTATCTCTAAAACGAATCGTCCTGACTCGTTAGAGTAATATGTACATTTTGATTTTTGCAGCTCTTTGTGTCAAACTATACAATTAGGTAAGTTTAGCAGGTTGGTCAAATTAAGTCTGCATACATCGAACAGCTGATTTTAAAAGCAAACACCACCTCCGTACATACCCTGTGTACAAGTACCTCAACTCCAAAGTGAAGGAAATCAAGTCTGCAAAGTGAATTGGTATGTAAAAAGTTGTACGGCACGGCGCGGCGCCCGCCGCCGGCACGGCAGCCGGCGCGAACGCTTTCCTATTAGCCTGCCGACATTCCGGTAAATAAATACACGGAAATATTGCCGCAACACGCCTGAATCGCTTCCCTAGCTATCGTATAGCTTTTATAGCCCGTTACATATTGGTGGGATGTTCTTGTTATTTCTATTGGATGGAGCAATATTTGAAAGAAGTACACTATCTTATTCTTAATAACTGAATTTAAGAATGGTCGTGAATCGAATAGTAAGTGTAATAATAATATTTTGTCTGATTTAGAAATAGTTTGATGATAATAAGACCAATATTCTTAAAGCCATAACTTTTACCGTCTTGCAACAATCATTCAGAGTCAATGGACGTTTACGAGCTAAAAGGTGAAAGCACAATTTACTGCACGACTAAAAAGTCGAAGACCTATATTCTGTTCCAAAAGTTTCTGATGAAAGTAAAAAAATCTTGTTCAGGTTAAGTTCTTATGCAATCACTTAAGGGAATTAGTAACATATTGATCTGTATTTAAAAGGATTCAACTTTATATCTCACTACTTTTTCACCAATTATATTTTGAATAACATAACATAACATCACACCTTGTTTCCCCGAAGGGTTGGGCAGAGGTGTCCCTGTAGCAGGTACACCCACATTTCGCCAGTTATGTTTAAGCCCCATGTAATAGGGGGCGAGCCTATTGCCATCAACCGGGCACAAATCTAGACTCCGAGCTGCTACTGAGAAATTTCAGATAGAAAAACCCAACAACACTTTGCATATTCTGATTTTTGCATATTTTGAATAACATTATTAAATTGAAATATAACGCTACGCACGCAACGTATACGCTTGCCGGGGTTAGTCTGTGGATGGGTGACCATCTTTACGACTCCTCCATGCCTCGGAAAGCACGTTAAGCTATTGGTCCCAGCTGTCATTCGTGGATCTTTGACAGTCGTTACAGGTAGTCAGAAGCCCGAAAGTCTGACAACCAATCTTACCAAGGAGTATCGTATTACCCAGTTACTGGGTTGTGGAGGTCAGATAGGCAGTCGCTCCATGTAAAACACTGGTATTCAGCTGCATCCGCTTATACTGGAAGCTGACCCCAACATAGTTGAGAAAAGGCTAGGCAGATTGATTGATTATTAAATTGAAACTGAAAAAAAATCGACGAACATTGAGATTATAAAACCACAATTGTCAAATGAAAAACATCTGTAATGTGATTTTTAAATTAGAATTTCGTGTTTAATTATTCAAATAATCAAATCGAAGCACTCAATTTATAAGTGGCACTACGAATTGACATCCACAGCTACGTTTTTTGATCCATTTGTTTACATTTTCATCTGCTATTTTTGGAACAATGTAAGTATATGTTCTAAAGCCCACGCCCAGTTCTACGGCCTACTCCTTCTCACAGAGAGGAAGCCTGTGTTCCAGCATTGGGAACGTTAAAGGCTGATTATGTATATCTTTATATATATAATTCTTCTGTGAGTGTGTATGTCACTGAACTTCTCTCAAACGACTGGACCGATTTTGATGAAATTTTTTGTGTGTGTTCAAGGGGATCTGGGAATGGTTTAGATTCACAATTTTGTCCGCTGGACAATGTTTTGACAGGACAACGTCTGTCGGGTCCACTAGTGTATGTATATGTTCTAAAATGCAAATAAATCAATTCATTCAATGCAACTTTCCTTTCCAAGAAACTTTTTATTAACATTCATGTCATCTAAACTTCTAAGCAAATAGCATCCAACAGTAGCAGGTACTAGGCGAGCAAAAGCCGGCAATAGTGTCGGTGTCGCGGTTCTTATACAGCGATGTGCAAATACAGCGCAATATGAGAGTGCCGCGGGCGAGCCCATCAATTGTATCTCATATCAAATATACCGGTCCGCTGCAATACAGGGATATTGTTGACGATATTTTCTGTCATATGAGCGTGAATTGTTTTGATACTTTGTGGATTTTACTAACATTTATCTTGCCTTATGAAATTGATGGAAGTGGCGGTGGTGGTGGTGTCGGTGCTTGGGGGAGGGCTATGTTCAGCGGTGGACGTCTTCCGGCTGAAATGAAGATGATGATGAAATTGATTGTTAATATAAAACAAAGTTCTCTTCACAGAAGAAATACTAGATGGATATTCATCGAGCACATTTCTAAGGTTGCTCTCAAAGTCTCAAGAAATATTTCGCAAAATCCCCAATGAATAAAGGATATCTAAGCTTGGCAAGTTTAAGTTACAACTGTGTGTGATTGATACATGTCAACCGGTCCCAACCACTCTTAGCCTGTCGCGTGCGAGAAATGCTTGAATCAACATGCCGAGAATAGCTCAACTTGATTTTCACAAGGGAAATGTACACGATGAAGATCACGAATGCGTGATACGCGAGAATCGCCTTCTTGATGAGTGATTTGATGTGAATTTACCACAACAAAACACACTTGTAACTCTACAAAACTAGACACCATATACTCCCAAACATACTCAAGTGTACAAGGATTTCCCTAAGAGCTGTCCAAGTAAGTCTCGTTGTTCGTCGGGACATCGACAAACAGTAAACACTATCCGTCCGGTACGTAAATAAGGCGTGTGTGCACGATGGCCGGCACCCGCCGCGGTTGTGTATCGACGTCTTTGGGTCTCTTGTGGAGCTGATAAGAGTATTCGAATGTACCTATCTGTCGTGGATGAGGAGTATATAAAGTGTGAGAATGGGATAAAAGGACTATTTGTACATGATACTACAGGTTTCTGAAAATATCTTTGTAGCTAAATTTCTACATTGTAGCAGCATTTAGTGTGGCTAGGTGGTTACATTAAAAAGTTTCAGCTACAGAGTACCTATTAAAGCAAAATTTTGCATTAAGCTTTTAGAGAATTGAAAAACTGTCTAAGTAAATTACCTGTAAGGAGTACTCCTTAATTTAACAATTACGTGAATATTATTTAACAATTTCAGACCCACGCTCATGCAATATGCTATACATGAGTTACATAGCAAGTGGCAAAAGAAGTAAAAAAAACTAAACAAACTACCCGCAAAACCACACGTTTTCACGAAAAAAGAAAACTTAAAAAAACTATCACAGTCCAGTGGCGAGGTAATTATAAAGAAACTCAGCTCAGGAACGCGGTACAATCGGGTTATCGCAGCGAGCAGGTACACTGATTCGATTAGCCGCTCAGTCCGCTCATATCGCTCTATTCGCTCCGTCCGTTGGTTCCGCTCTCACACTATAAGGTGTACACTTTTTTGCGCTCAACAGAACCTTATTAATGAGGGTTTTATTTATCCTTTGTTGTGGAAAGAAAAGGTTCTGTAGGAAGTGCTCGCGATACATACGTGTTATTAAATTAGGTCGCTAGTGAAGTGCTTCGAGTAATCTGCTACTGTTTCTTATAGCTGTGGAGATATTTAAGTGATTTTATTTTAACCTTGTAGGAATATTGTCCTCTCATGGATCGTGGAGTAATTTACTTTGTACGCATTCGAAATCGTGTCTTTTTGATCAGTTCATCGGCACAAAGAAAATTATTGCACATAATTTGAGCAGTTTAATGACGCACAAAAATGAGAATAAATGAACAACTCACACAACACAATTAAACCAATATTGCCTTAATTGCAATAAAAGCACGAACGCCATTGAAACAATTTAAAATTAATCAAGCAGGCCGCTGAATTAAAATTCCTTGGCACCTGAATACACTGAAATAAAGACAAAAACCTCCGGCGCGGTCTGCATAATAAGCCGCATTATATCCTGATCAAAATTTCAGTTCAACTCGAGTCTGACCGGAAGTCAGCGCCCGGATACGAAAGCGGCCGGCAGATGGCGCCGTTTCCTCTTATTGCTGACCGCGGGACAAAGCCTGCCGCTTTATACCAAACGTCACACCTACTCACACTCCTGCTAATAGAAAATGAACCTTAACGTAACAGTGATAAGAATTAACGCGACTGCACACAAAACTTAGTACGCATTTTGAAATATGCAACTAGTTTACCAAGCCACTTTACAAGTACCCCCAAATTATATTAAAATGAGCTTTATTCCGTTGATTTAAATATGAATGTAGGTATATAATGTGGTTGGCAGATGTTAAAATATGCAGTAGTTGTGCCTCGAGGGGAGTAATTCGTACTTCTTGTTGATTTAATAGCGTTCTGACGGCAGATCACTGAAACTTCCTGAAGTTTGTCGTTTCAGTAATGTTTTTGTAAATATTGATAAAAAAAACCTTCTTTGACGAGGTTATCTTATAGTACTGACAAATCGACTAGAAAATGTGCAACTGTTTTCTTTGAACGTCTCTAAGAAACATCCTGACAAAAAAAAAATATACCTCACTACAAACCAACACTAATTCTTCTAAATTCCTATCGTCACACATCCATATAACGAAAAATTTGACCTGTTCTAGATAAACATCACAAATATCAATCAACTCTTTCGCCAAAAAAGCATTTGAGATATATTTAAAAACAAATTCCCGGATTATCACATGACCTATTATATAAAGTTCGGCATTAAAATAAATCAGATCGTGAACAAGCACCGTATTAATAACAACATTAGCTTTATTTACCATAATAGACATTTGTATTCCAAAGGTCGAAGGTTGAATACAATGGGCGAAAAATTTAGCCAATAAATAACCAACTTGTATAAATAATGTTGAACGTTTGTATCTGTTTTGGCCCATAATTGTGACCGTAACTTTATGCCGACCATTACTTTATACAATACACGCCGAATAAATTATGTGACTGTATTCAAAAGAGTATTTAGTGCGTAGCGAGTCGAATGAAGTCGTAGACGCTGTGTCTACGGTACGCGGCTACGCGGCTACGGCGTAGGCGAGTGGTAAAAGATTTTCTGTAATGTTGTATTTTCTGTACTAATGGATCTATTGTACTAATTATTTCTGTTACTCGACGATAATTAATGGTAGATTTTACTTAACGGTATTTGTATAGCTTCTCGGCGTCGATAATTTTCTTAGAAATACAATTACTTTCATTCAGATTAGATGGATAGATGGAATTAAATCAAGGTTTAGGAATGATTTTCCCATTGTTAATGTTAAGTGTTTAAGCAATGCGATATCTTTTGAAGTTGAGTAGTGGATAATACTTCAAGCCTTTAACTTTACCTAGACAAAATAATCATTACTTGCAAAGGAGATAACAAAATTACTGGCACAATTTATATTCAAATTGATAATAAAATCAAAAATTGCGACAATTGTTGTGATATTCTTGCATATTACAAATATCGCAATAAAAAAACAGCTGTCTTAATTTATTTTTTAAAACAAAGATCCTAATCTCTTTATAAAAACATGATACTCATCCTTACATAAATCAGTATCTCCAAGTATAAGACGACACACAAAGCCGAGCCGCTGAAGATGTGCAGATTAGTCACGACCGACGGGCCTGAGAGCTAACACTGGGACACTATTATACATATCATTATATTAAAGGCTCTATTGTATTGAGCTGGTAAATAGATTAGCTTTAATACTTAGGGCACTGGGTACTGGGATGGAAATGGGTTAATTTTAAGTGAATGTGTGTATAACCTAGATTTGGACGAGAATAAAATATTTATGTACTTGCGTCACGTTCTCGATATTAGTAAGATTATTTAAAAATGTGGTTTATTTAATTACTGTATTGGATGAGTTGGGTTACGAACTTTCGAGACGTTTTTGCTCGCAATAGAAAGAAATATAAATCATGTATCACAATAAATACGTGGCACAAAAAAGTGAATTTGTTTAAGTAGTAGTCAATTTTAATGTTTTTGATAATTTGTAACTGGTTCTGAAATTATTGTTATTTGTTAAATTATTTGTGTTTTTATTGTTATTATTTAGATATGTTTTTTTAATTACCTTGAAAAACATTCAGACACAATGTAAATTGTTATTGAATAAATGAAATGAATGAATGAGTAACATCATATCGCAGTCAAATAAGAATAAATTCTTGGTTTTTAGACCTTTCAAAAACAAACAATCACACACATTATGCTTTTCTAGCTGCCATTTTCTCCAAAGTTATCATTATCACTTACGATCCTACGTAAAACAATAACTAAATTAATAGAGAGAATCAAACAGTAACTGATGTAGGTACTGATACGTATTGTGATTAAAATTCACATCTCAATAGGTAATAGAATCACGCACAAAGTTAGCACAATTAACATACTTGAGAATCTGCGCCTGAAGACATATTAGGCAAATTGAGGGAATTATACTGAGAGGCTGTTTAATGGAATGTAATGTTTTACCGATAGATCATTATGGTAATGTTGCGCTGCTGTTGTTACATATTTAATAATGATGATGGATATTAGATATTTTTATTTTCGATTTATGGTAGTTATTATTCCGTGTACTAAACATGTAGGGACCAAAACCTCGGCTACAATGGGTATAATGTGGCGCTTTATAAAATTTTAAGCCCAAAAATTTAATTTACACGAATTTACACACAAGTTTTTAATATGTACCGAGCAGTGCAGTCCCATGGCGACGTAGCGGCATCGCTACGTCTCGTCGCTACGCCGTAGACGCGCTACGAGCATTGTTTAACTCATTTTTGAGCTGGAATAAGATGAAGGACTAGTCTAGTCCAATATTTTTTTATCGTTTAAAGAATACTCTATTGGTTAAATAATACTTTCAAATAAACAGTTTAACTGAAACAATTGTCTCATAAAAATGTTTGTTATTTATTTATTTAATACTTCAAGCACAGAAATGCACGGAGGTGGATTTAATGCCACAGGCATTTTCTACCAGTCAACCTTTGGGTGATGCAGAGACAAACTGTGGTAGGTGCAATTACGAAAATGGAGGAAAAAAAATAAACTCAAATATAAGGATACACATATACTTATTACAAACTATAAATATAATATATAATCCTAATTACATATATAAAATAAGCACAAATAAATACACATAAATACATGAATATAATAAGACAAACAAAGTTAAAACGTTATGCTTAATTCTTTTGGAACAACGTCATCATCCATAGATTTTTACTAAAACTATAGTAATTTGGATTTGTAGACTAGCCAGATATAGCTTATTAATACGAATAACCTGAGTGGTCGAACTACGAGCAATAAGAATGACTTTTAGCATTGCTCTTTTTGTAATTACAATTAAGAAATGAGGGTGTCGTATGAACAAAACAACAATTGATGTGTTTGCTGGGATGTGTTGCTCACTTGCTCAGGTGTGTGGCGCAGGGAGGTACGCGTCAATATCGCTGATGGAATACTTGTTACGCGTACACTCGAGAACAACATGCGTACAAGGCGCCATGCATGGCATGTGTGGTGTTATGTAGCTGGTCAGAACAGGAGAAGTATGCTTATGTCCAAATGTATTATTTTATAGGTATTTAAGCGAATCGAATGGCAACGCTTGGGGAAAGCTATGTCCAGCGGTGGACGTATTGCAGCTGAAATAATGATGATGATGACGACGATTTGTTTCCTGTTGATGTATATTTGTCATAATTATTATCTAGTCAATGATTCGAGGTATTTCATATTTACCTTGCAATAATAAACAGTAGTTGTGTGTAGTACATTGTGTCTTGTGAGATATACAATATAAAAATTCATATCCAAAAAAATATTCTCTGTTCATATTCATACCATCACCAAAAAACTACAACATTTATCTCCCCACCTGTACAAAATGTAGGCGAGCTCTTACTTTAGCCGAGGTGTCGGGGCACATGATACTCTCACACGGCGGGCACGGCCGCACACGGTACGTCTGCGGCCGCCATTGTTGCCGAGATGGATTGTGTGCGCACGCACTTAGCTATCACTTGGAGCACTACTTACCCCGTGGGAGAAGGACGTGTCCCGTGTATTACTTCAAGTAATGTGGAGTAATAAAAAGGTTTAATGTAGCGCTTTATTTGGGAGGTATACAAACGGCCGATTTTGATGGGACACCTACAAATGACGACTATACAGCATGCAGGATGATAAATAATTAATTTATGAAACGCAGCTAAGCCTAAATCGATTTTTTTTAAAGTGCTGTGTAATAAAGGCGATTTTGTATTAGGTACTCGTATTTTTTTTGGAAAGCTCTAAATCATTAGTTAAGCCGTAATGATGATGTGTTTTTTTGCCATTGCTTTTAGTTGTCTGTCGGCGGTCTGCGCCAGGCATATCCGAGATAGTCTGGACAAACATACGCATATATCATGACAATTGTACAGAGCGTTTTATGAATAGCTGTTATATATTATATTTTGTGGGGTTTCCTCTAACTATAGGTATAAGTGATAACAATGGTGATGACGTAATAGGCTCCGTATATTTCAGAACAACCTTCCCTACTTTCTGTTTGCTTAGGATGAGGGTAGAAAGATGGACTGTTATAGTAGTTTGTAAGTACTTACATTTATAATTCGTCTACCTATGTATTTTTGTTATCAAAATATCGTTGGCTTTATGTAAGTTTTAATTTATTTATTACCAAGCTAGGAGATTTGGTATTCTGAGAAACGGGTGTTTGGACTAAAGGCAGTGATGAAATGGACCTGAAAGAGCACATCGACAACAAAGTAGATAATCAAACTGGATGAGTGACTTACCGGCCAAGTGCGTGTCGGACCACGCACAATGAAGGGTTCCGTAGTTGGGATGAATTTATCCCAAAAATAAACTTAACTTTGTAGTTGAAAAATATGTTCTTCCATACGGAATGTATGGGAAAACATGTTTTTGCCAACTGCAAAGTTGGTCGATTATTACTCGTTAACTTGTAGAACCTACTTAGCTGTGACAGTTTTCCTTTTAATTTCGTTATATAAACTACTGCTGTGATTTTTTTCACACATCCAAAACTAACCATTTAGCTGGCAGGGGGGGGATACTTGACTCTAACAAAAATTAGCACTTTAAAGCTTAATATTTCGCAAACGGATCCTTGAATCCAAAAATGGTTTTGACAAACTCATAATGTTTTTAAAGGACCTTCTAATGATACCCCACACCATAGGTTTAAAAAAAAACATCACCACTTTACGTGTAGGAGAGGTACCCTAAAAAAAATGTTCTTCATGATTTTTTTTTACCACTTTGTCGGCATAATTAATATGTATACCTATGCCAAATTCCAGCTTTCTGGTACTAAGGGTCTCGGAGCTAGACCGCGGACAGACAGACAGACAGACGGACATGACGAAACTATAAGGGTTCCTTGTTTACTACGGAACCCTAACAAAAAGCAACACTGTACAACGTTAGCGAATAAATAATCTGACAGATATAAAGTCAAACAATAGGATCTTTTATTGGCAGAGTTTTAGGTGTCAAACTTAATTGCTTTTTCCATCCTTAATTGATTTTTGTTTTAAACCTTAACCTTGAATACATAGGTACCAGTACGTGCTCGAGGGACCGATTTCCGACCTCCAGCGGGTGATACCGCGGGTACAGGCTTGTTCTGTATATAAGAGGTAGCTTAATTACCTCAAACAATATACCAAAGAAGACTACTAAACACCTAATGGACTTATATAAAAGCTTAAAATACTTCTGCAAGCGCCAGCAGTGTAATGAGTATGTAATGTCTGGTCTGCACTGTATGAAGCATGTTTCGCAGCTATTTAACATTTTTATGGCGCATTCTCGAGCTCTCACAGAAGTGTGTTGCTGGCTTTATTTATCAAGTTCATGGAGCTGGGGGATTTAGTACTAGAGGTACTTTAGGTATAGTACCTAATGTAAGAGTGGTTATAATAATGTATGTTTAAAGATATGGTGAAACTTTTTGTATTTATCAATATAACTATACTCCATTTGAAATAAGATTAGACATTTAACTAAACCTTTTTTAAGGTCCGTTCAACCAATTTTGACTTCTATTGCATTGGTGGCATGACAAATGGCAGCTGCAGTAAACAGTTGGTATTGTAACCACTTTTTTGCTTTTAATGCCATCCTTGTGCCCACGGTATAGAAGTCAGAATCGATTGAACGGACTGTAAAAAAGGTTTGTTTGAATGTCTAATCTTATTTCCAATGGAGTATAGGTATAAGTATTAAAATCAAACCAGTACCTAGTACAAAACATGCTTATCTAAATGAGGCTGTTAAAAATATGAAACAAATTCAAACAACATTGCTCAAGACAACCAGTAACTCTGTTGCATCTGTATAGAAAACGTTAAATAATTTTATTAGTCCGATACTGTTACTATTATTATAACCCACCCACCGCTCACGATCCGGAAACCCAAGTATTTCCACTCAAGCAACAACTCCACGGTAAAAAAAGTGATTTTATCTAAGTTTAAATATCAAGAAAATTTCAGCTAAAGTGCTTGAAGAGCTTTCAGCACTCGACTTGGCGCCCAACAGTCTTTTCAGCGCTGAAGAGACATTTCAGTTACAAAGAAATATAAGTCGCCAGTGGAACCTCAAGGAATAAAGCATAAAAATGCTCAAATTATGCAAATCGCGCGCGCTTGGTGAAAGTTGTGAATTCAGGGACGGACTTTGTAAGCTGATATAATTGGGTCTTTAAATTATGCAACTTCTTGTCTTGTATGTCTAGTACAATCTGGAACTGTTAAAAATAACAATGTGACATCTAAGAATATCTTTGTGTAGTTACATGAGTTCATCACATCATTTAGTCAGCTGCATTTCGCCAGTCAACAGAAATCAAACAAAATATTTGGTAATGTTCAGAGAGCTTCACCTCAGGGAACGTTATTACATATTCAGATCCACATGCGCCAATGATGCCCCTCTAAACCTGACTTGCCTGAGGGCTTTACCATCCCTGCACCCTTCAATCCAGCCCTGCACGTATTATCTACAAGAATTCATAAGAAGCGGCCGCGACGCTCTGCTCCGTATTGCCAACACTTTTTGTTTTGTAATTTTAACTGGTTATATTTGCCACCAGAGTGCACAACATTTCGGAGTTATTGTCCCATCTTCTGAAGGAATGAGCTTTCAAGTTTGTCGAAATTGTGCTGTTTTGTCTTATTTTGTGCTGAAGAGGTCTGATATTGTCGTTGTTCGTCTATTCGTGAAAATGGTTTATTGCAAGATGTATTGTTGTATCACTTTATATTAAACAGTGTCATAACGTGGGATTTACTATTATCTACAGCCTGAAGGTGAAGAAAGAAAAAATGTGGCGCAAAGTCAAATCATTTATTTCAATTAAGCACAAACAAAGTTTACAAGAATGTAGAATTGATTCTAGTTGAGCCTTCCAACATTTGTAGTTTCGTATGGAGAAGAATGGGCAAAAACTCCATAGTTAGGTTCTCTTTTAAAAATGTTTGACAATCTTTTGTTTACTTTAATTATATTCGAAGACGTTAAATGTATCTGGAATAAAATTGCTATAATAGGTACAAATAATTAAAAATGTAGCAATGAAAATTAAATTCGTTATGTGATAGATACATGGTCTTCACGGCGTCCTCACCTTCCACCTGACACAGGTGCTCACCGGACACGGCTGTTTCGGGAGGTACCTGTTCAGGATAAAGCGGGAGGAAACGGCCGGGTGTCGTCACTGTGTGGATTGCCCGGAGGACACGGTGGAGCATACGGTGGAGGTCTGCCCGGCTTAGGCAGGGCATCGCCGTGTCCTCGTGGAAGCGATCGGCGGCGGTGATCTCTCGCGTCCGGCCCTGATTCGGGCCATGCTACGGAGCGAGAGGAAATGGGACGCCGACACCTCCTTCGGCGAAGCAGTAATACTCGCGAAGGAGGAGACGGAGCGCGTGAGGGAGAGAAAAATTTCGCGCCCTCGCGCCCCTAACCGTCGCAGGAGGAGACACCCTGGGCGTCGGGAATCACAGGCAGATTTCCGGCCACCGTAGGCGCGGGCTTGCGGACGGTGAGCAATGGGTAGCTCGCCGTCCGATAAGGACCAAGCCCGGGTCGACGGCGCGTTGTGTTCCACGCGCGCCTCAAAGAGATGTCAGCAGAATTGACGGGGTCCGCTAGGGCCAATGCCTGCCGGGGGTTCGAAGAAAACCGATAGGGACATCGTGGCCCCCCTGGCAACACGGCAACTGAAGGAACACGGGTGGGTTTTAGTCAGTAAGAGTCTGACACGCCCTCACGCTCCGCCCAGAGCGGGAGAAGTTATCTGATGATTTCCCACCCAAAAAAAAAAAGATATATGGTCTTCACATAATTTACAAATATTGTAACCGTACACAATTTTCTAAGACAGAGAGTGACGCCATTTTATATTGGTCGTCATAGAAAGTGTGTTTCTTGTAACTAATCTCATTAAATTTCTTTGAAACTCATAATTATTAGCAACATCTAAGTATACTCGTGCACCTGCTCCACGACCACTCATCACTCATCAAAGCGTGCTACAACGGATCACAATTTTATTTTTAATTACTTTTCGAACCGAACTGTCTCAAGACCAATTAACCGGATCGACAGACTCAAAGGAAAAAAAAAAAGATTTCACAAACAACGACACTCTTAATTACATAACTGGAGGTAGACGTGGAGCTGCCTGCTTCATCAGCAGTTTGTTTACTTTCAGAATGGTGGGGACTTTGTACTCTCGCAGGCAGCCAGTTGTGATCGCAACGCCAAGCCAACTCGTCTCCGATACAATCCTTTTGTCTCTAGGATGCACACATGACTTTTTGTCATTTACGCAGCAATAGTACAGTCAACTCAACAAAAAAGTGGAGAGCGATCGTAACAACAAAATATGGCGAAGCGATTGGTATAACTTTAATCGATCCACCGTGATCGAAGGCGCCAAATACATAGAACTAGTCAGAACTAACGGATTTCAGGCATTCAAACCTGCACAGTTCATAACTCCATCATACTTTCACGACTCGGGACCTTGGGGGATTTGAATGTTGATGAAAAGCGCCTTAGTTATGCGCTTATTCAACAACATCAAGATCTATGTACTAATTACCCATGTTTGCAAACGAATAAATGTTTTGATTTGCTTATTCAAATCGATACTAGCTGATCACAATGTAATTACGAAGACAATGGCGCACAGAATTAATTAAACAAATGACTATACAATAAGCTACCGCTGATAAAGTTTACAACGTTTAATCCAGTTTTAGTAACTGCTAACAGCCATTAAAACTTACTGCTTTAGTTATACCGAGACGGAGATAAGACGTTGTGGTAATCGCTTTTATTGTTAAAGCTATAAGTTTAATGGCTTCTTGACTATTGTAAGTATTCTATTCTATTATGTTACAATATCTCACCGATTATCGAATCTGCACTGGCAACAAGACTATTTATGAAGTAAATGATTATGTACGTACGGTATGAGGTGCAATAAGAGAGTTTCATATTTTTCCCTAACTTTGATTGCTCGTCTAATAACGATAGCAGGAGCAGTATTTCGGAGTTTTAAATTACCGAATCTCATTGCTTATACAAAAAAAAAAACTGTTGAATAAAAGAACATTTCCATTCCACGATCCTAAATGAAGGATCACACAGAATGTTGAATTAATTCACTCAATAAAGCTTTCGGGCTGCAACCTTCAGAATCCCTCCAAATCCTTCATTGTACGTAATCCTAACATTTTTATACATTAGTGGGGGAATGAGAATATACCGGCGACCGAGATGCGTCGGTCGCGGCGGCCAGGCGGCCGGGCGACCGGGGCGACCGCCGACCGACGATATTTCACGCGGACGCGTCAATTTGTCGTCATTACTTGAGCGACCTCTGTGATGTTGCCGTGTAATGCACTTTTAGAGTAGATGTCACGTACCCACAATAAAACTTCGTTTGCAAAATTATCTAAATGTTCAATTAACATGAAACATTGCAATCCTTCCGAGTTTTTATTTGGTGCTCTTTATTTTGAGATAGCGAGACGGATTTTGATATCGATAAAAGTCTACAATAAGAGAAGACGAACCCACCTACAATAATGTTAACGACATTTCTAAACCCATTTCAATTAAGCTACCCTCAACTGCTCACGGTCGGTCGAGTCGACCAAAACGCACTAAAAATTTTCCAAACACGTTTCACGCAATATTGTTCCCCTTCAAACCGAGTATACCTTCAGTCGGGGGATGCCGCAGGAGTGTCATGAGCTTCCCGGAGCCAATCCTCGGTGGAAATCAACGCGCTGTCACATCGCATGAGCGATCACTGATGAGTGTGCTGCGTCTCAAATTGAGGATCGTAATTAAAGTTTAGATGGATTGATGTCGAAAACTAATCTTGATTCAGGTAAGTATTGATCGGTTGGTGGTTGTTATCGCGGTACCCGTATAATTATGTCTACCTACATACATAATTCTCTATAGCAACTCAATGGTTGTTTACTTATAATATTTCGAAGGCTATTCCAC